>CAWUFW010002382.1:0-600000 GCA_963921515.1 Calotriton arnoldi | reverse complement strand
CTTGCCTCCTCCTTTCCCTCTGTCTTGCCACCTCCTTTCCCTCTGTCTTGCCACCTCCTTTCCCTCTGTCTTGCCACCTCCTTTCCCTCTGTCTTGCCACCTCCTTTCCCTCTGTCTTGCCTCCTCCTTCCCTCTGTCTTGCCTCCTCCTTCCCTCTGTCTTGCCTCCTCCTTCCCTCTGTCTTGCCTCCTCCTTCCCTCTGTCTTGCCTCCGCCTTCCCTCTGTCTTTCCTCCTCCTTCCCTCTGTCTTTCCTCCTCCTTCCCTCTGTCTTGCCAGCTCCTTCCCTCTGTCTTGCCAGCTCCTTCCCTCTGTCTTGCCAGCTCCTTCCCTCTGTCTTGCCAGCTCCTTCCCTCTGTCTTGCCAGCTCCTTCCCTCTGTCTTGCCAGCTCCTTCCCTCTGTCTTGCCAGCTCCTTCCCTCTGTCTTGCCAGCTCCTTCCCTCTGTCTTGCCAGCTCCTTCCCTCTGTCTTGCCAGCTCCTTCCCTCTGTCTTGCCAGCTCCTTCCCTCTGTCTTGCCAGCTCCTTCCCTCTCTCTTGCCAGCTCCTTCCCTCTCTCTTGCCAGCTCCTTCCCTCTCTCTTGCCACCTCCTTCCCTCTCTCTTGCCAGCTCCTTCCCTCTCTCTTGCCACCTCCTTCCCTCTCTCTTGCCACCTCCTTCCCTCTCTCTTGCCACCTCCTTCCCTCTCTCTTGCCACCTCCTTCCCTCTCTCTTGCCACCTCCTTCCCTCTCTCTTGCCACCTCCTTCCCTCTCTCTTGCCACCTCCTTCCCTCTCTCTTGCCACCTCCTTGCCTCCTCCTTGCCTCCTCCTTCCCTCTGTCTTGCGTCCTCCTTCCCTCTGTCTTGCGTCCTCCTTCCCTCTGTCTTGCGTCCTCCTTCCCTCTGTCTTGCGTCCTCCTTCCCTCTGTCTTGCGTCCTCCTTCCCTCTGTCTTGCGTCCTCCTTCCCTCTGTCTTGCGTCCTCCTTCCCTCTGTCTTGCGTCCTCCTTCCCTCTGTCTTGCGTCCTCCTTCCCTCTGTCTTGCGTCCTCCTTCCCACTGTCTTGCGTCCTCCTTCCCACTGTCTTGCGTCCTCCTTCCCACTGTCTTGCGTCCTCCTTCCCACTGTCTTGCGTCCTCCTTCCCACTGTCTTGCGTCCTCCTTCCCACTGTCTTGCGTCCTCCTTCCCACTGTCTTGCGTCCTCCTTCCCACTGTCTTGCGTCCTCCTTCCCACTGTCTTGCGTCCTCCTTCCCACTGTCTTGCGTCCTCCTTCCCACTGTCTTGCGTCCTCCTTCCCACTGTCTTGCGTCCTCCTTCCCACTGTCTTGCGTCCTCCTTCCCACTGTCTTGCGTCCTCCTTCCCACTGTCTTGCGTCCTCCTTCCCACTGTCTTGCGTCCTCCTTCCCACTGTCTTGCCTCCTCCTTCCCACTGTCTTGCCTCCTCCTTTCCATTGTCTTGCCTCCTCCCTTCCTCTGTCTTGCCTCCTCCTTTCCCTCTATCTTGCTTCCTCATTTCCTCTCTCCTGGTCTGTCTTTTCTCTGTTTTCTGCCTCTTTTCCTGCTCTCAACACTTTGATATGACCTTGTCGCCCATGCGACTCGTCTCCCAATTACTCCACCAACCAAGGGTATGCTTTTACATGTTTGCTGACCATACTCTGCTTATCTTTAACCTACCTAGTGGACCATTAACCCAAAGAGTATGTGAATTTAGGGTCCCTTTAAGGCACTATAGCCTAGTGCGAGTGAAAGTGAGTCCACTACGTGAAGGGTCCCTTTAAGGCACTATAGCCTAGTGTGAGTGAAAATGAGTCCACCATGTGAAGGGTCCCTTTAAGGCACTATAGATTAGTGTGGGTGAAAGTGAGTCCACTATGTGAATGGTTGTTCCTGATTCAAAGAAGCCTTCTTCCTACAGAAACACTGAGCTTGGTCTCTGCTCCCCATAGACACCTTCTATTGGGGATCTTGCACCAAGTCGCTGTCTAAATCCTCCATGTCGGAAGAATGGCTCAGGAAGGGAAATGACCTAAATACTCAAGGTCAAATCCCGGCCATAAAAAATTGGCTTCAATTTGGGTAATAAGTCTGTTTTGTAAAATGCTTCGAAACAGCTGGAGTTTGATGTAAAGGCTATTACATACGTGTGTGTGTGTGTGTGTATATATTTTTTTTAATTAGTTAAGGGCCATCAAATGTAAAATAAAACTATGTTCTTGCATCGTTTTATTTTGCAGTTGCCGGCTCTTAGCCAGCGCTGTTGGGAGGGGTGCGGCCGAGGCATGGGAGGGGGGTGATGGAGTGCTACGTGCACTCCCTTAGTGCTCGTGTGTTTGGCCGGCTGTCTCAAAACACACATGCACACGTAAGGTTTCTGCAGCCCGGCTGCATTGAGCAGCCAGGCTAGAGGAACCCCCACCGACTCCCTGAGCGGAGCGTCTTTCTAGCCCGCTCACCCAATCTGTATCAGGGGATGCTGGGACTCAGGAAAAGGAGAGGCGGCGGTTAAAGGTAAGTTGTTTTTTTAATGTATTATTTATAACAGAGCCCTTCCCCCCCCACCTCGTGCTCCCGCCACACCACCCTTTATTTGTGGCAGCCACCAGTGGTTTAATCTATTTGTTTCCAATCTAAGAGCCTCTTTCCTTCCTTTTCTCCTTTTTAATTTTTTTCTGCTTAATTCATTGTGTGTTGCACTATGTCTGGAAGTGGAAATGTACAACTACCGCCTCATTTTTTGCCTGAACCTGGGAAGCCTAAAATGGAGTGGACACACTGGGCGCGTGTATTTAGAAACTATTTGGTTGCTTTTGATGGAATTAAATACAGCGCTGCCAGGAAGTTTGCTATTTTATACAACTGTCTTGGAACTGAAGGACAGAAAAATGTTGACAATTTGCCTGAAATTCAGTCCCCTGAAGAGGATTCAGGAGATGCTGGGTGGAATGTGTTTGTGGAAGCGGAAAAAAGATTGGCTCTGCATTTCTCAGATGAACCTAGCATTGTTTTAGAGAGGTTTAATTTTCACTCACGGAAGCAAGCGGCTGGTGAAAGCCTTGATCAGTATGTGGCGGCTCTTAGGATCTTGGCTAGCAGTTGCCAGTTTGAAAATGCCAAAGATCAATATCTTTGAGACCAAATTGTTTTAAACTGCAGTTCTAAGGAAGTTCAGGAACACCTTTTATGTGCTACTAATCCTAGATTTGATTAAACTGTTAAGGTTGCCAAAGGCATAGAGCGCTTTCTGGAATCTGCGAAAGTGCTGTCTGGTGCTTCTGGTTGTATCAATCAATCAATCAATCATGTCACTTATAAAGCGCACTACATACCCGCGAGGGTCTCAAGGCGCTGGGGGAAGAGGGGGTGGTGCTGCTACTGATCGAAGAGCCAGGTCTTGAGGAGTCTTCTGAAGGCCAGTAGGTCTTGGGTCTGTCGGAGGTTGGTGGGGAGGGTGTTCCAGGTCTTGGCGGCGAGGTGGGAGAAGGATCTGCCGCCGGCGGTCGTTTTCCGGATGCGGGGGACTGTGGCGAGGGCGAGGCTGGTCGAGCGGAGCTGGCGGGTGGGGGTGTAGAAGCTGAGTCGTCTGTTGAGGTAGGCTGGTCCGGAGTTGTGGAGTGCTTTGTGTGCGTGGGTGAGGAGCTTGAAGGTTATCCTCTTGTTGACAGGGAGCCAGTGCAGGTCTCTCAGGTGGGGTGTGATGTGGCTGCGTCGGGGGATGTCGAGGATAAGACGTGCAGAGGCGTTCTGGATGCGTTGCAGCCGTCTCAGGAGCTTAGCCGTCGTTCCTGCGTAGAGGGCGTTTCCGTAGTCCAGCCTGCTGGTGACGAGGGCCTGGGTGACTGTTTTTCTTGTTTCGGTGGGGATCCACTTGAAGATCCTGCGGAGCATTCGGAGGATGTTGAAGCAGGATGAGGAAACGGCGTTGACCTGCTTAGTCATGGAGAGGGTGGGGTCGAGGATGACCCCTAGGTTGCGTACGTGGTCGGTGGGTGGCGAGGCTGTTCCCAGTGATGTTGGCCACCAGGAGTCGTCCCAGGCTGAAGGGTTGGAACCAAGGATGAGGACCTCCGTCTTGTCCGAGTTCAGCTTCAGGCGGCTGGTCCTCATCCATTCGGCGACGGCCTTCATTCCTTCGTGGAGGTGGGCTTTGGCGGTGTGAGGGTCTTTGGTGAGGGAGAGGATCAGCTGGGTGTCATCGGCGTAGGAGATGATGTTGAGGTTGTGCTGTCGGGCGACGTGGGCGAGGGGTGCCATGTAGATGTTGAACAGCGTTGGGCTGAGGGAGGAGCCTTGGGGTACGCCGCAGATGATCTTGGTGGCCTTGGATCGTAAGGGGGCGAGGCGGACGCTTTGTGTTCTGCCGGAAAGGAAGGATGTGGTCCAGTCCAGGGCCTTCTCTTGGATCCCGGCGTCGTGAAGGCGTGTTCGTAGTGTGTGGTGGCAGACCGTGTCGAAGGCGGCTGATAGGTCCAGGAGGATGAGGGCTGCTGTTTCTCCGTTGTCTAGCAGGGTCCTGATGTCATCGGTGGCGGCGATGAGGGCGGTTTCGGTGCTGTGGTTGCTGCGGAAGCCGGACTGGGAAGGGTCCAGGATGTTGTTCTCCTCGAGGTAGCGGGTCAGTTGTTTGTTGACGATTTTCTCGGTGACCTTCGCGGGGAACGGGAGCAGAGAGATGGGTCGGAAGTTCTTGAGGTCCTTGGGGTCTGCCTTGGGTTTCTTGAGTAAGGCGGTGATCTCGGCGTGCTTCCAGCTTTCCGGGAAGGTTGCTGTCTCGAAGGAGATGTTGATTATTTTCCGGAGATGGGGCGCGATGGCTGTACTGGCTTTGTTGAAGATGTGGTGAGGGCACGGGTCTAGTGGTGAACCGGAGTGGATGGTGTTCATGATCTCGCTGGTGTCCTCGTCGTTGATGTTGGTCCAGGAGAGCAGGCGGTTGGTGGTTGTGGGGGAAGTGGTCTCGGTGGTTGCCGGGCGGTCGTGGTGTTGAAGCTGTCGTGGATGTCGGCGATTTTGCGGTGGAAGGAGGTGGCCAGTGAGTCGCACAGGTCTTGCGACGGCTGGATGTCGTTGGTGTTGGAGCTGGGGTTGGAGAGTTCCTTCACGATGTTGAAGAGCTCTTTGCTGTTGTGTGCGTTGTTGTCTAGGCGGTCTTTGAGTGAGGCCCTTTTGGCGGATCTGATGAGGTGATGGTGATTGCGGGTGGCGCTCTTGTGGGCGGCGTAGCTGTCCGCTGTCCGTTCGTGGAGCCAGATCTTCTCCAGTTTTCGGCATGTTCGTTTGGAGGCCTGGAGGTCTTCGGTGAACCAGGTGGCTTTCTTGCTGGTGTGGCTGTTGGGCGGATTCTTGAGCGGGGCGAGGGTGTTGGCGCAGTCGTCGATCCACTGTCTGAGGTTGCGGGCGGCGGTGTCGGGGTCGGAGGGTTCGGCGGGTGGGCTCAGGGCGAGGGTTGTGGTTAGCTGGTCTTCCGTGACTCTGCTCCAGCAGCGGCGAGGCATTTGTTCGGTGCGGTGGTGCGTGGTGGGCTTCCTGTAGGTGAAGTGGATGCAGTGGTGGTCAGTCCAGTGGGGTTCGGAGGTGTGGTTGAAGGAGACGTGTGGGCTTGCGGAAAAGATGGAGTCTAGCGTGTGGCCGGCGGCGTGGGTGGGTGTAGTCACGAGCTGTCTGAGTCCGAGGGTGGCGAGGTTGTCGATCAGGGTGGTGGAGTTGGTGTCCTTGTTGTTCTCGAGGTGGAAGTTCAGGTCCCCGAGGAGGATGTAGTCCGTGGAGGCGATGGCGTGTGTGCTGACGAAGTCAGCGATGGAATCGCTGAACTGTGGTCGGGGTCCGGAGGGTCTGTAGATGAGGGTTCCTCTGAGGGTGGTGTTGGGATCGGTGTGGATCTGGAAGTGCATGTGTTCGGCGGTGCTGAGGGTGTCGTCGGTGTTGGTTGAGACTCTGAGGGTGTTCCTGTGGACGATGGCGATGCCTCCTCCGACTCCGTTGGTGCGGTCCCTGCGGGTGATCTTGTATCCGTCCGGGATGGCAATGGCGATGTCGGGGGCTGAAGCGGGATTCAGCCAGGTCTCCGTCAGGAATGCGACGTCTGGGGAGGTTGAGTCGAGAAGGTCCCAGAGTTCGATGGCATGTTTGCGGGCGGAGCGGGTGTTGAGGAGGATGCATCTGAGGTAGTTGGGTTCTTTCCTGGGCGGCGGTTTGGCGGGGCGGGTGCTGGCGAAGCTGCAGTTCCGGCAGGTGAAGGGCCCTTGGGTGCGCTTCGGGGTGGCCTGGTAGCAGGCGTGATCTTTTCCGGGGTTGAGTGCGTGGAGGGTGCTGGCGTCGTATCGGCGTCTGTTGATGTGGCGGGCGCGGGGATGCCCGGACCAGGGGTCTGGCGCTGGGCGCGGTCACGGTGCGGACGGGCGCAGACGGGCTTGCCTTAGGCGCGCCTTCGGCGCGCCAGCGGCGCGGCCGCGCAGCAGCCGCCATAAATGTTGAGGTGGGAGGGAGGAGCAGGGAATGGGGCAGCGAATGGGCAGTGAGGGGGCGGGGCCGCGAGGCGCAGCGGCGGGAAACAGGCACAGAAAGGAAAAACGAGCACAATCGGGGGCAGCAAGGGGGCACAGAAAGGAAAAACGAGCACAATCAGGGGCAGCAAGGGGGCACAGAAAGGAAAAAACGAGCACAATCAGGGGCAGCAAGGGGGCACAGAAAGGAAAAAACGAGCACAATCCGGGGCAGCAAGGGGGCACAGAAAGGAAAAAACGAGCACAATCAGGGGCAGCAAGGGGCACAGAAAGGAAAAACTAGCACAATCAGGGGCAGCAAGGGGGCACTGAAAGGAAAAAGGATCACAATCAGGGGCAGCAAGGGGGCACAGAAAGGAAAAAACGATCACAATCAGGGGCAGCAAGGGGGCACAGAAAGGAAAAACGATCACAATCAGGGGCAGCAAGGGGGCACAGAAAGGAAAAAACGATCACAATCAGGGGCAGCAAGGGGCACAGAAAGGAAAAACGAGCACAATCAGGGGCAGCAGCAGGGCACACAGACGGAGCTGTGTGGTGGGGGAGCGACCTACCAGTCAAGGTCAGGGGTCGCACATTGCTGACCACTAATATTGGATTTCAATGCCGGTTGTATGAATGTGAATGCGGTTGAAAAAGTACAAGAGAAACAAAAACCAAAGTTTTAGAAACTGCTGTGTGTTATAGATGTGGCTCTGTTAGTCATTCTGCTAACCGTCTTAGTTGCCCAGCTCAAGGGAAAAAGCTATCTGAATTTTCTTTCAAGTTGCATTGGTGCAATACCTTGCTTTAAAAAGCTGACATAATAGCTACTGCCTATGGCGAGTCTGAAATTGGAAAGTTAGGATTTTTAAAGATATGTTACATTTCACAGGCAGGGAGATATTTACATCTTGAACCGGTCAATGCTGCTGAGTGGATCAGTGTGGTTTTTATCTCTAAAAAAAGAAAAAATGGCCAGTTTCGGCTGTGGGCTGAATCTTGTGGTTGAATGCTATTCTTTGCCAAAAATAAGTGCATTTCTATCTACCTTAGAAGGGGCTAAAATCCTTAGTAACATTGATCTTAAGGCAGCCTACCACCAGGTAACCCTTAAGGAAGAGTCACAAGCACTCGCCTCATTTATCACGCCTTTTGAGGCCTACAGATACTTGCGTTTGGCATTTGGTTTGCTTAGTGCTGCAAGTGTATTTTTAAAACGTATGTTTGTGCTCTACAAGGATGTACCTGGTGTGTTAGCTTTTCACGACGATATTCTTATATTCATTAAAACGGTATGTGAATATAACCACCTTTTAGATACTGTGCTACAAATATTATGCAATCACGGTATGACTGTGTCAAAGGACAAATGCAAATTTATCACCAATAACGTTGAGTATTTGGGGCACTACATACCTGCTGATGGCGCTAAACCAAAGGTGGACTTGCTTAAAGCATTAAGAGGTGTTTCTCCACCTAGTAGTAAAGAGGAGTTAAAATCCTTTTTAGGGTTAAGCGATTATTATTCCAGATTTGTATGTGGATATGCTACCCTTATGGAACCACTGAAAAGTATGCTTAAAAAAAAAAAAGAAATTTGTGTGGAGACTGGACGAACAGAACGTTTTTTGGGAGATTAAGGATATATTAACTAAAGTGCCGGCATTGAAATCCAATATTAGTGGTCAGCAATGCATTATAACAGTGGATGCTAGTGCTATGGGTCTTGGCGCAATTTTGTGCCAACGTATTGATGGTATCGAGGTAACTGTTGCTTTCACCTCTAGAGTTTTGTCTGATGTAAAGAGACGGTATAGTACCATTGAAAGGGAGCCACTTGCTTGCGATTGGGCAGTTGAGAAATTTAGTTATTACGCGGGGGGTACCCAATTTGTTCTATGCACTGATCACAAACCCCTGATCTGTCTTTTAAGTGACTAAGGCACATCCTCAGCATCGTCACGCCTTATCAGAATATTATCTAAATTGCAGGGGTACAATTTTCTTGTGAGATATATTCCCAGTAGTACCAATTCTCGAGCAGACTGCTTATCCCATTTTCCTATTCAAGAGCACAATGGATCTCTCAGTGAGGAGTTACTAGGAAATGAATGTGTTGTAGCTAGTCTGGATGTTGTTGATAGTTGTAAGGGTGTCAATTCAGTGTCCCGATGGAGCAAGGCTTGTCAGGAGGATGAAGTGTTAAAGAAAGTTAAGCTATTGTGCAACAGGGATGGCCATGTGTTAAGCATTTAAAGGGAGATTTGTATTGTTTTATCAACTCTCTGATCAGCTTACTGTAGTCTGAGAAATTGTAGTACCGATAACATTGAGACCAAAAGTTGTGGATTTAGCACATGGAGGTCATTTAGGATCTACTGCTACAAAGAAATCTGTAAGATCTTGTTTTTGGTGGCCATACATGGACAGAGATGTGGACAAATTTGTTGAAGCTTGCCAAGAATGCATCATGTCCAACAAGCATTGGAAATTGAGAGATACTCCACATATTCCTACTCCTTTTCCTCCGCTACATGGTCTAAAATTGCTTTGGATTTTGCTGGAACCATGTCAGTTTTGCTTGATGGGTCCAAGTACTTAATAGTACTTATAGACTATTTTTCTAAGTGGATTTACTATGATATTGCATAAAAAACTATCACTAGTATGGTCATTCAATTTTTGGAAAAAATCTTTAGCCTGGAAGGCTACCCTGAGGAACTTGTTATTGATAACGGCGTCCATTTGATCTCAGAAAAGATGGAGCTGTTTTTGAAAAACAGTGGCATTGAACATCATACTATTGCTTTGTACACAGTGCTGTCGAGAGGGCCAACTGCCTGCCCAAAGAGGGTATCCAAACTGCACCTTCTTGTGGTGAGCATGTAACGGATTTTGTTCAAAGGAAATTATGGGCATATAATAATACCTCTCGCACTACAACAGGGATTTCTCCATTTTGCCAGGTAGGCAATCTCACACTGAATTGTGTCTAACATACTTGAGGAACAAATCTAACACGTCTGTCCAGGAACTTGTGCATCTGGATAGGGTTAGATCAAATGTGAAAGCAGCTCAGGTAAAGATGAAGTTGTATCATGATTCTAACAAACGTTTTTTTTCAAAGAAATCTATGTGGGAGCTTGGGTTATGTTAAAGGATATGAGAAAACAAAAATCTAAGAGTTTAAATTCCTTGGGCCTTTCAAAGTGTCTAAAACCGCACGCTCCTCTGCATGTTTGGAAGATGGATGTTGGTGACCTAAAAGGAATCTTGTAACTTTAAATGAATTTCAAAGCTCTGTTGTGAAGAGTAAGTGCTACCCCCAGTGCAGATCGCATTAGATGATAAAAGTTCCGCAGGTCACACTCAGTCAAGTACTGTGGTTAACAACCATTGTGACACACCAGTTGGAGGGTTCACCAGTAGAAATTTGTTGCAGAGTTCAAATATCTGTAATCCTGGTCCTGTACTAGACGCTATGATCCGGTGTTTCAGCTGTGAGTGTACTACTGCAAGTGATTATACTACGAGAAGTGGTAGATTATCAAAAAAAACCTGGTTATCTGAAAGAATTTGACATGTAATGTATTTTATTATGATTTTTACATGTAAAGTATTCAATCATTTAATTATGTATTTTTTTGTTTTGTTTGTCTTGTTCTGTTATCATCAGGGGGGGGGAGATGTGATATCCTCATTATGAAGTCATGTTCTATAGTCTGTATTGCATATTCTATGTTCTGTGCGTGTCATGTAAACTGGAAGTGCATCTTTCAAGCGGACTCTCATGTTCTCTGTTCCAGCTTTGAAGGACGGTTGTCCGTTAGGCAGTTACTTCGGAACAGCAGAAGTGGGCGGACGCTTGTGATGGGCTCCTACATTGGATCTGTATCGCTTAAATAAAGAGTACTGGAATAACTTCCAGAGTGAATATTGAACTACACACTTCAACAGTTCCATAATACACAGAGACCCGTTACATGGAGTCAGTTTCATAGATTCCCATTTAATCCATTGTCCTGGTATCTGAAAACTACATTGAGACTCCTGGCCTGGTTCACAAAGTTATCTTACACTTTTCAGTAATTTACACCTTTCAGTAAATTTACTACTTTTTGGCTATTCACAATGTCCGAGTGTAAATTGACTCCAAAAGTGTAACTTGCATGTCTCTACCATATTGAGGAGCCTGGGGGCTATTGACAAACTGCAGGGGCTAGTCACAAAAGTAAATTACACTTTTGAGTAATTTAAATGTGTAATTTACTCTGACACTTCTGAGTAACTTCACACTTGGATTTTGTGAATAGCCAAAAAGTAACAAATTACTCAAAAGTGTAAGAGTAAATTTACACCCATAAATTACTTACAACTGTAAGTTACCTTTGTGAATCAGGCTCTCAGAGCATGTACGTTTAATACAGTGCAACTTAACCTACTCTCTTCTCACCCAAAATGTGCAATAACACTCAATGGTCTATCACATCTAATGTGTTTCCAAGAGTCCCATTGCATCTACTTGCTTCTTATCTAAAATATGCATCAACACTCAGACTCGTACATGGAGTAATTCTAATACAATCCCACTTGATCTTCTCCCATCTCAACTAAACAATGCATTATAGCTCAGAGGCCCATTACCTGGGGAAAGACTAATACATTCCCACTGTATTCTCATCTAAAAGGTGGATTATCACTTGGAGCCCCACTACATGGAGTAAGTTTAATTCATTTCCACTTCATATGTGCCCTTCTTGATGGATTTTGCCCTCTTTGAAGAATCGTCTGAAAACATTTTGCCTTCACTCCTCCTGTTTTGCTGAGTTTGTTTTTATTGGCTTTAGGACTCTGTGCACTTTACTACTGCTAACCAGTGCTAAAGTGTGCCTGCTCTCTCCTTTAAACATGGTATAATTGGATTATACCCAATTAGCACCTTTAATTTACTGTTAAGTCTCTAGTAAACTGTGACTACCTGTACCTTTGGGTCTGTCAAATGCTACTGGTGGGCTGCAGCATCATTGTGCCACCCACTGAAGTAACATTTCTAAACAGGTCTCAAGCCTGCCATTGCAGCCTGTGTGCAGTTTAAAACTGCCATTTTTACTTGTCAATTTAAACCTTTTGCCAGGCCTAAGCCTTCCTTTTAATACATATGTCATCCCTAGGGTAGGCCCTAACCAGCCCGTAGGGCAGGGTGCATTGTATTTAAAAAGTGGGGCATGTACTTTTTAAGTTTTACATATCCTGGTTGTGAAAATCTGTTAAATTCTGCAAGGCCTACCTCTCTCATAAGATAACATTGGGTTAGTTTATTACATTTAATGAGTGATAACTTTTTTGGGGAAGAGGTAGAAATGTCATGTTTGGTGTCTAAGGAATTGTAATTTAAAACCCTCTTTAATGGTACAGTCT
Source organism: Calotriton arnoldi (assembly GCA_963921515.1). NCBI lineage: Eukaryota > Metazoa > Chordata > Amphibia > Caudata > Salamandridae > Calotriton > Calotriton arnoldi. Next base: position 588,117 of record CAWUFW010002382.1, on the reverse strand, counting down.
GAGTTTAAGTCACAATTCTGAAAATGCCACTTTTAGAAACTTACAAAATAATCAAAACATCTAGCTGACCATTTATTAGGCTGCCAACTATTTAAGCAGACTCAGACCAAACTCTCCAATAAGATGGTCTACATCATTTAATAATTCATCATGAATAATTAAATGATGTAGACCATCTTATTTGCGAGTTTGGTCTGAGTCTGCTTAAATAATTGGCAGCCTAATAAATGGTCAGCTAGATGTTTTGATTATTTTGTATTTACCGGCCCAATCTAGCTGTGTGACTTGGGGCCCACCCCTTGCATAACTAACTTTTAGAAACTTGGCATTTTCTTGTCCTAACAACTTGGTGCCTCTATCCTGGGTCACATTACCAGGTATAGTTGGCAGTTGGCCTTTGTGTATTCCTCCCGTACAGCATCACAAAGGGGGCGTGGGGTGTTGGCAGGATTGGCCATCCTGACCTGATGGGAGGGGCAGAGCGGTCACCTACCACACTTGCTCTTCAAAAGAGCTGTCTCAGCACACTTAGAGAACTTCATACTAGCTTTTTGTGACTCCAGGCATCCTGGGACCAGAGCTGGGAGGAAGGAAATTCTAGAACCAGATGTATGTGGGAAGGGAGTCCAGAAGTATCTCCCACCTCAAAGCTAGCACTAGGTATACGTATTGGACCCTCAGACCAACTCTTCAGTACACTCCTGGACCTGTGTATACTACATAAGACTGACTGCCCTGTTTCCTGAGGCCTGCCCTGCTGCCTCAGGAGGAAGACTGGATCTGCTCCCTTTGTTCAAGGCTAGTTGACGTGACTCCAAGGCTCGGCTGACTGACCTGGTCAGAGCTACAGGGACATAACATGCTCCAGAGGCATCCCTGCCGACCAGCTGCAACTGGCCTCTATAAGAGTGAGTCATTCATCCCAAAGAGGCTTCGCCCCAGGTCCTGTGCTATTGGTTGTTATCAGATGCACTCCTGAAATCTTGGGCTCTTTGCGAACGGGATCTTTCGCCCCGAGAACTTGCTGCTCGCACCGACCGCCACTGCAAAGCTCTGGTGAACCTGACTCTTCACGCTACAGTGAGTGCCAGCAATGGCCTGCAATGCAAGATCTGCACTTTGTGCTACAGCGTCAACAGGCTGTGGCGTCCGCCAATTCAACGCCCTGCTCTTCGCTCTACAGCGATGATCACCTGCCACGCTCTCCTTGCTCCTCATGCCTTCCCCCATTGTGAACTGTACTCTTTGTGATGGACTTTGGGATGGTAACTTTTTCCGCAGGACTAGCCTGGTCCCTTTATCCGGCCTGCACTCCATCTTGATCAGCCTGAACTTCTGACTCTCTCATGGGTTGGCACGACTAGATAAGTGTGAGTGTGAGCGCTGTGTGCTTTTAGGTGCTATGCCTACCATACGTCTTGGAAATTTCATATCTCTGGTTTTAGTTATTGGATTTTTTTCATTTTGGTGTAAAATAATTTGTTACATTTTACTCTTTTTCTAAATTGGTGTGGGATTTTTCTTATGTTGTGTTTTCTCATTATTACGGTTTAAGTGCTTCATAAATACTTTAGACAGTGCCACTAAGTTAAGCCGAATTGCTTTTGTGTCAAGCTACCAGAGGGTTAAGCGCAGGTTAATTTAATGACTTTAGTGAGCATTGTTGCTTGAGAAGGACTGGCACCCCGCTAAAGCAGCAATGCAATTTCTCACACTTCTCATCTAGAAGCTGCTTTCAATCTTGGAGACCTGTTACATGGAGTAGGTTTCATGGGTCCCATTGCTCTGCTCCTTTCTCTTCTAAAAAGTGCTTTAACACTTGACGTCCATTACCAGGGCGGGCCCTTCGCATTGGGCAGTGTGGTCAGCTACCCAGAGCCCCACACTTAGCCCACCACATGAGGCCCGCACCAGTGCGACACAGCCATGCACAGCGGCCCTCTTGTTCTCCTTTCCAATCAAGAGAAAGGTGTCTTGTTGCAAATGTGCCAATGGGAAGGCGGTCCCCTCCCTTGAGCATTGCTGCTAAATGTAGTGCAGCTAAACCTAGGGGAGGGGGGCTCCCTTTTATAGTCCTAGTTGTAAGGAGACACATTCTGCAAGTTTGTCCTTGCATCACGCCTCCTGTCCAGCTGCCCATTCGAAGGCACCACAGGACGCCCATTGTTGCGCAGTTTAGCTCTCACACCCTCAGCCCTTTATGAGCTTTAAAAGGGGTGCTGAAAGAGGGGCTGTAGCCCAGGAAGGGTCTGCACAAATGGCTTCAGGAGCAGGGTCATCCTTTGAGATGTAAACAGCCCTGAATGTGTCACTTTGTATGCAAATTAGAAGGGCCTCGCACATTCCTTTCTGCCAAGGGACACAAAAATCCTAAAACTATCCTTGTCCATTGAGTCTACTTTAGAAAAGAAAACCTGTGAAATAATACTTTGCATTTTTTGCAAATGGCAGAAAGGTGAGGTATACGGTGAAATATGGCAAAACATGCTGTGGTCCTCACTCTACCAGCTCTGCCTTTAGTGTCCCTACTAGGACTGCACTACTTCTAGAGTCCAGAATTAATAACAGCTGTGAGAAATTTGGTTGTTGGTTGACTGGGGTGTGAGCCATGGTCGAACAGCAACCACAATCCTTGTCAGGGTAAGGCACAAACCAACCCTAAGTTAACCTGTGCTCAACCCTCTGGTAGTTTGGCACAGAGCAATCCTGTTTAACCTAGAGGCAATGTGTAAAGTATTTGTGCAACACTTCAAACAGTAACAAAGTGAAAAACGCCACACAAAAAGGATCCCACACCAAGTTAGGAAAATAGAGCAAAATATAATAAACAAAGCAAGACCAAAACAACATAAATCCAATCAGTAGAACTGGACATATGAATTTTTAAAGATTTTAGTGAAAATAGCGTCAAAAGCACAACACCAACTTTGGATATCTGGTCATGCTGGACCGGGCCAAAGTCCCACTTTCAGGTCAACCGTGATGGAGCGCAGGTCCGTTACAGTCACCAGGTTGGGCCTGCTGAAATGTACCTTTTCAAATCCATGCCAATAGTGCAGTTTGCGTTGGGAAGGGCTGTGAGGAGCAGGGAGTGTGCCGCAGGAGGATGTCGATGTAGGTCGAAGAGACAGATGGCGTCGTGGGTGGGTCTTGTTGGAGCTTCGCTTTGGTGGCCTCTGCCAGTGGTTGATGCTAGCAAACAGTAAGGCTAATGAAGCTTCATGCTGAATCGCTGTGCGAGCGGCGAGGTCTCGGTGCGAACAAGCTCGTTCACAGTCGTGAAGAGCCCAGAAGCTTGATTTCAGCTTGCTGAGCCACAACAAGGGTCCTGGACCTGAGGAGAACCACTTGGGGGTCAGGAACTCACTGCAGCTGGGTCCAGGTGCAGGATTTTGGGGAGCCTTTTATGTCACCGAGACACAGACCAGGAGTCCAGCACACTAGCCCTTGGAGTCACTCTGGGGTCCTGGGTTCAGGGTAAAGTTGCAGGTCTAGTCTTCTCATCCAGACAAGAGTGCACCATGTCAGCACATCATGGCAGCAGTTCCTTTAGAGCAGCAGTCCAGCAGAGTGGAAGTTCTTGTAGCAGCACAGCAGTCCTTCTTCCTGGCAGAGTATTCACAGGTCCAGAAGTGTACTGAACAGTTGGTGTGTGAGGTAGAGTATTTTTACCCAGTTGTGCCTCTGAAGTGGGAAGAAGCTTCTAGAGACATGCTTTTGAAGTGCACAGGTGACCTACCATCCTGGCCTTGACTCCAGACTAATTACAGGGGGTATGCCACCCTTTGTGTGGAGAATGGACTCAGCCTATTCAAGTGTGAGTGGGGCTGGACCCAGCTCCTCCCTCCCATCCTGCCAGTGATGGCCCATTCAGTCACACCACGCTCCCTATTGTCTGTGGCTGTCTTGGAGGAATACACAAAGCCCAACTGTCACCCACACCCAGTCAGGTGACCCAGACATGCTGCAAGCATCAAATGGCTAAGGCAAAAAAATGCCACATTTCTTAAACTGAAATTTGCAGAATTGTAACTTAAAATCTGACTTCAACATCAGTTAGGATTTTAAATTAATTCCAGAGACACCAAACATGAACTGGTGACCTATTCCCATTTGGAAGTTACACTTTAAAAAATTTAATAATAAGGTAACTCCAAAGTTCTTATATGCAAGAGGTATGCCTTGCAGTAGTGAAAAATGAATTTAAGAGTTTTTCTCTACCAGGACATGTAAAACTTATAAGCAAATGTCCTACATTTTAAATACATTGTACCTGCTCTCTGGGCTGTCCAGAGCTGACCCTAGCGGTGACTTATACGTATTAAAAAGGAAGCTTTGGGCCTGGCAAAAGGTTTACATTGCCAGGTCAAAATGGCAGCTTAAAACTGCACACAGGCTGCAATGGCAGACCTGAGACATGTTTAAATGGCTACTTAAGTGGGTGCCCCAATCTGTGCTGCATGGCCACTAGTAACTTTTAATTTACAGGCCCTGGCCACAGGTAGTGCCACTTTACTAGGGACTTACAAGTAAATTAAATATGCAAATTGGGTATAAGTCAATCTCTAACATGCTTTAAGAGGAGAGCACAAGCACTGTTTAGCAGTGGTAAAATGTGCAGAGTCCTAAAGCCAACAAAAAACGAATTCAGCACAAAAATAGGAGGAGTAAGGCAAAAAGTCTGGGGATGACCCTGCAGAAAGGGCCAAGTCCAACAACGGCACTATCATAAATGATGCATCCAGTACTATAAATAGTGGTACTGACAGTACCACGACTGTTAGTATTGCTGTAACTATGATTTCACTTATTACTACTTCTGGTGTCATCACTCCAGGTCTTTCCCTACCGTACAAGGTGCTAGTGCTTTCTGCTGGTACCTCATGGGAGTGACCTTTCTGCACTTTATTCGCCATGCTGCACGCTTTCTAGGTTCTCCACGCTTTCTAGGTTCTCCACCACAGACACTTCTGGCGTTAATTCACGTTTTATTATTTGCCCAATCGCTCTCTGCCATTGTCCTAGGAGCTCCATTTATCCCCGGGTGATTTTGCGTTTTGCTGAAATGTACTCGCTCCACATATTCTCACCCCGAGCCGACCGTCCTACATCAACTTAACCTAAACAAACCCAACCTCTCTGAAATTCATAAACTTCTGTCACTTCCCTTTCCGACGCATCACACTTGTGTCTAAATTATTTACAACCAGACCCAATTATACTTACCTGCATCTGCCCAACTAAGGGGGCAGAAGAGAAACAGAACTTTCTCATGCCGCATCCTGACCGATTATCCGCAGACCCCCTAATACACCCACTTCTGCCCCTTCCTCCCCACAGGGTCTTGGAATGTTCCTCACCCACAAACTGGCAGAGGAGAGACTAAAGCAGTCCTGTTCTCTTCAGATCCTCAACAGAACCTGTTCGCCTTCAGTGAACTTGAATACTAGTGCCATCAGGTGGGTGGTAAGCGAGAGCACATGTTCAGTATCAATAAGGACCTTTTGCTTCAGCTTTGAAGGTGACAACTAAGAGTGCAGCCATCACTGGGAGATGAAACCCACATACAGCAGGCGCGCTGCGGTGGCCACTGGGGCTCTGTGCCTCCTGCTGTGTGCGCCCTGTCTTTCCCATAGCTGCACACTTAATTTGACACCCGTCGACACCAGTGCTTAATTTGAGCTGGTGGTTTCCGGTGCTCGGCACCGGCACTTAATTATCAACACCGGCGCTTGCGCCAGTCTGCCACAAGTTGCCGTGGTCTGGCTAATTTAGAGATGACCACAACAACAGTTAATTATTTACTTTTAGCTGCCGCCCAAGCCATTCTAATGGCTTTGGGTGCCAGTAATAGTCCGAATTGTCACACTTGTATAGTGTGATGGTTAGTAGTTGTGTTATTCCTATCACTGGCCCACTGGCAGGGGCAATGTGTGCTGCAAGCTGCAGTGGCCTCTTGAGCCCTGGCACTTATTTTTTTTACAAATTAAGTACTGATAGGACTTGGGGGTAAAAAGGCACTACATTTCCCCAAGCTGATCCCTGCGTTGTGTCATCGGGCTAAAGGTGTTTATTCTTTGTGACAAAGAGCAGGTTTCTTGGTCTGGGCACACTGTGGAGCTTCCGACTCTGGCCAACACACACCACCACATGCCTGTGCAAATCAATGATATTGGCTACAAATAGTACCTGCTAAGTCGTAGAGCCCTTCAAGCCTTTGTGGACTGTGATGAGAATTAGATGAGTCTCCAAGAGTACCCAAGCGGGTCTGAGCCCTCGCACTGGGTCCAGACCACATGGATGGCACCTACCGTGCAGCCATGGTGGGCATCATCCTTCATGCACTCACGCAAATTTGAGCGATTAATGACACCCAGTGCTAGATGCAGGACCTTCCGTGAGTCAATAGCACTTATTGGTCTACTTCTAGCCTCATTAGGAAGAGATTAAGAACAAAAAGGGAGGACCAATGTGTGTAAGAGGGAGTTCTGCTTTTAAAGTCTGTTGCGGAAAATGAGGGCACGCCTCAAACCACCCACTCACCTTGCAGACATCTGCCCAGCCTGGTAGGAACTTTGAGGGACCTGGAAGGGACTGAGTACACTAACCTAGACTCCAACAGGTCTGTTCTGCAACCACAAACCCACACCCTAGGCTAGCCCAAATGTAGACCTGGGTGGGTTTTAGGTCTGACTTCACAGCACAGCTGTCTGCTTGACCTATTGCTATCATGTCTTTGTCATAGACATGGATTGGACATTGACTCCACCCAGAGGAGACTCTCTTTCACCTCATGCTATTGGCTGCTTGGTGCAGCATTCTGCATCCTATCTCTACATGAGATATGAGGCAATGCTTTGCATTGAAATGCCTGAGGGACTATTTTACATCTCAAAAGAACACTGAATCACCACGTTACAGTTTTTGTCTCATAGGTGCATTGTGTACAAAAAGTAATTCGGTTTTTTAGTGTCTGGCTGCACACAATTCTGTCTGTCTGATGAGATTCATATTATCGACACACGGCATGTCACGCATGTGCACATTCTTTAGTTAAAGTCAACACTATTATGTCGCAGCGGCCACATTTTCTGCTTCACTATTTTTCATGCCTAGAAATTGTGCCAACGTGTCTATTTTGTGTATATGTGCAAGACAGAAGCACTGGCATTGCCTATGCTTGTTTGTTGTATCACCGTAGCAGGCTTTTTAAAAAAAACATTTTAGGGTCCTGATTGGAATCCTGCAGCAGGGATACTCCATCAGAAAACTTATTATAAGTTCCATAATGCATGTACAGTACGCAGACGGGGTATTCGCCACATTTGTGTCCGAGTATTCTTCCGCCAAGCCAGGAGAGTTACAAACACAAAGTTTTGCCCTTGCTTGGTAATTTTATGATTCCAATAACACCTGGATTAACATTTTTTTTTAAACTATCCACATTGCAACCTACAGCCTATATCTAATTCTGAGTCTAAATGTAATCAGCAGTCTTCTCAAAATGTGCATTACTTAATTTGTAGAAATAACAATAATAATGATAATACGTGCAGGGTTCCTAAAGTTTTTCTCCAGGGTTATCGAGCACCAAGGCTGTGCAGTCTTGATTCCACCTCATGCCTCTTTCTTCCACACCCTACAGGTCCCGCTTTCTTGAAGGTTGGCAAGAGAGGAAACTGCAGCTGGAGTCTCAGGTTTCAGCACTAGAAAAAATAACAGATTCATTGCCTACCTCGAATATTTTGCTCCCTATGTAAAGCCCGGGTGGAATTAGAACAGCTCATAATCGTGGGGAATCAGACACAAAATGTGGTACAAAGGCCAGAATACTATGAGAAAGGAGGTAAGCCTGACCGAATCCAAGCATACAAACTGAAGACCCTTCAGACCCGTCACTACGTATAAAAAGTGAGGATTACTGGTGGTACTCCGGTGTCACGTACCACAAAATATTGACGCGTTCACAGAATTCTGCACAGAATCATATAGCAGACAAGAACTGGACCCACACACACAGGATCTATATTTAGTACAGTATAGCCCCTCCGTGGTGGGTCCTGAAATATTTCAAGACCTAGAAGAACCCATCTCACCGCTAGAGGTGTTCAGGCTATTTGGGGGATGCCACGGAATAAGGCTGCGGGCCCAGGCGGCTTCCCCGTGTTTTTATAAATCGTCCCAGAATATATCAACCTCTAGGTAACTTGTTGAACTTCATGAGGGAGTTTCAAAGAGTTACTGACACCCTGCTGGAGGCCGCGATCAGTCTTCCAGAAACCTCACAAAGATCCTTCACGATGTGGATCTTATCAACCCAGGCCCTTTTCAAGAGAGATATAAAGATCTTTACAAAACTCTCGGTCACAAGGCTAAACCCGATCTGGCCAGAGCTGATCCCCCCCCCCTTTCGAATCGAGGATTGCACAAGACTACAGATGAATCTCATCGATATAACCACTTAAAATTGAACCCCGACGGACCTTCTCTTGCTTGATGCGGAGATTGGCGATGAATCAAAATAGACCTTTCTAAAACTCCTATTGGTCGAGTTATGTTCTCCTTCACTGTGGCAAACTATGGCATCCCAGCAGCTCAAATAAAAATCAATGTGGAATTGCCAAGGAGCATTCGTCTTTTGAGGGCGATGAGACCAGGATATCCTCTGTCCAATCTAATATTTGCTTTGGCCATCAACATTCAAACTCATGCTTTTTGCTGATGATATTCTGTGCTTCTTGACTGACTCGGCTGAGTTTACCCCGGCCCTTAAAGTAAAATTAGAGGCTTTCTCTAGAGTGTTGGGATTTCACATTAACTATACCAAATCCTCGGGATGGGAGTTGTTGATCTAATCCAGAGCACACAGCAATGCCAGCAAAATGAAGCTTTTACATCTTCAGAAGGGCCCTTGCATTATCTGGGAGTAAGGTTTCCGGCACAATGCAAAGCACTATTGTAGGACATTCTCATTAGGGATCTTTATTGGCGCGGCCGGGTGGATCGATCCTTGATTAGTCGAATCAATAGCGCAAAGATGGTCTTTCTCCCTGCCTATTATATGTGGCACAAATGCTCCCCCTGGCCATTCGCACACAGACCTTGAAAGCGTTAGTCTTGTCTCTTACTCTTCAGGTGTGCAGGGTCAATCCCCTGGAGTCAATAAAGCCACCCTCTTTAAGAGTCCAACGAAAGCAGGCCTTTGTCTTTCTAATAGTGCAAGCTATAAAAGGGCCACTCTGATTCCACCTGCTATTGAACCGATGCAATTAATTAATATAAAACCTGGGCTAATGGTTGAAGAGGCCTTTCCCCTATCTCATTGAAACACTTGCTCTCGCTCCCTTCACATCATAGACCACAGAAAGATGAACTCCCATATAACATAGTCCTATTACTAGACCACTGGAAGGGCCTGGCCCGTGCAGGAAGCAATGTATCCTTTCCATCTCCACTAACCACACCAAAACACATTCCTGATCTTTCTATCAGGCCATCACGATTCCCTCTCCTTAAAACCTGAAGGGTCTGGTCCACACAGATTGCACAATTTTTACGGACATGGAACCCTCAGATCTAGTGAGGAATGTAAATCCTCATACCAAATACAGAGAAGAGACATGCACATACTAACATTGTCCTTACACTGGCTGTCTCGGACTAAAGATTAATTCAGGGGGGACATGAGGTGACTACTGTAGAGTCATTTCTCGCTTGTACCAGCTTTGTATACAGGCCCAGAACCAGTATGACTTAATTACATGGTAAAATGGGAGGAAGAGTTAGCGAGGAACTTACACAAGGATGAGTGGGAGACTGTGTTGCTAAGGGCGACGACAGCCTCCATTTCCACCAATACAAGGAGAGTCCCTAGAAGATATTGACCAGGTGGTACCTAACTCCAGCCAGACTCAATTTCTTGTTTGTGGCTACCGATAAGTGCTGGATGGATTGTCAATCGAGAGGTGGCCATATTTGGTGGTCCTGCCTGCTGGCTTTATCCCATTCGGAGTCCATGCTGAACCTCATAAAAGACATAACAGGAGTCGCTCCCCCACTGAATTCAATTGTGATTCTATTGAGCCACCTGGAGAGGTCTCATTACTCAATTTCTTTTCGCAGGTACACTAGTGCAAACCCATTACTGAAAGTAAAAATGTTCACCCCCGCTAGGCTGATGGTGGACAAAGGTTTGGCAATTGATACAATGGTGAAATTGACTGCTTAAAACGTGTAACCTTGAAAGGACTTGGAAGCCATTCAAGACTCCGATCAAGAATCAGAATGGGGGTTGAAGAATGTTGCGACATGCCCCAGATCGGGTGAGAAAGAGCCGGTATTATAGAATGTCTGGTCCTTCGGAACAGGATATCACAGATTCTGAGGAGACGATGGAGGCCCAGTGAAGAAAGACACTAATGACACACATCCCCCCCCCGAATTGTAGATGTGCCATGGTCGCTTCCTCCCCATGTGATGAACAGACCCCTGTGAGTTTTACCACGGCCCTCTTCTTTTTGTCAAACCCTCTCGCACTGCACTAGTGTCAGATGGTTTGTAGTGTTTTATGTGACTTAAAACTTTACAAATTAAATGTAAGGAAAAATGGCACCTCCAGCATTTTAAACCTTTTATTACTGGAGCCTTTATCCGTTAGATCTTTTTATTTATTATTTTTGCCCCAGTGAAGATTAAGGGTGCTTTGAAAGTGCATCAGCCGAGTGCTGAATCCGGTGTAGAATGAGCTGGCAATGGCCCCAGGCGACAGAAGAGACGTGTCTCCTTTGTGGTTTACATGATCCGCACCCAGATCTCTTTAAACCACACAAGAGCTAACAAACGGGTCTTGTGAGGTCAGGCTGGCTTTGAATTTTTAGGTCTCAGACAACGCATGCACTGTCTCTTCGAGACATGTTGTTTACAGTTAGTGGGCTACAGCCCGTCCCTAGCTTACCATTTGTGCGCTTACATTTTGCTCTCATTTCCTTCGTCCATAGCATGCCTCTTCTTGAGTTTGGCCCTCCCCTAGAACATAGACCAAGTACTTGTATCCATCCACTACTGCCGTTTAAGAGCTATCTTTTTATCTGTGTTTGAGCACTCCATATCAGTGCTCGTGTTTTCAGTCACTCCTTTCATCTGCCACCCCTCCCCCCGCATTCGAGTTGGAAATTGTTTTCTGAAGCTCTGTAGTATAAAGGATTGCCACTCCCTTTACCCCTGGAGCCCCAACCTCTAGTTTTCTCTGTCGCACGCTTTTTAGTCTCAGACCTGCTCATGTTTTTCTTGCATGTGATGTGTTGGCCACTGGAGATCTTGATCTTGCTCGCCAGGCAGTGAGACATGTTTGAGTTGTAGCTGATGCGGCAGATCTTGATTTGATGCGGGAGGGTTGAGGTAGGGAGTGGAGTTCCTTGAGCGCGGGGCTCATCCAGTCATACTTTTCTAGTCTCTTGGTGAGACATGCAGCTGCACTATAGATGCTCTTCAGAGGTACCAGGTGGAAGTCTGAGACATCCGCAAACTTGGAATTTCCTCCCTCCAGATGGGTCACCAGTGAGAAGAGAAATTCCTTCTTCCAGGTGGGACACCAATGAGAAGAGAATTTCCTCCTTCCAGGTGGGACACCGGTGAGAAGAGGATTTTCTCCCTCCAAGTGGGACACAGGTGAAAAGAGCATTTCCTCCTTCCAGGTGGGACACCGGTGAGAAAAGGATTTCCTCCCTCCAGATGGGACACCAGTGAGAAGAGCATTTCCTCCCTCCAAGTGGGACACCAGTGAGAAGAGCATTTCATCCCTCCAAGTGGGGCACTGGTGAGAAGAGCATTTCCTCCATCCAGGTGGGACACCAGTGAGAAGAGCATTTCCTCCATCCAAGTGGGACACCAGTGAAAAGAGCATTTCCTCCCTCCAAGTGGGACACTGGTGAGAAGACTAGTTCCTTCCTCCATGTGTGACCAAAGTTTAAGCGGTCATTGTGAAGTTAGGCTTGGGAAGGTACAAGTTGACTCTGTAAAGAAGGGAGAGTTGGTGCCTAGCTGAGCAACGTAATGGTGTCCAATAGTTGAGACGTGAATCTATTGAAGTTTATAGTTTGTCTGCTACCTTTGGCAACCGAAGCAAACTCTACTTTCGTGGGGTAAACGTCTTGTAGGCTTTTGACATCCGAACTTCAATGATGGAGATTCAATTCTTTAGACGGATGATGTCCCTTCCAAATGAGACTGTTCATTTGAGCCATGTGTCAGCTACGCAATAATGGATTTTGATGTTCTTGCTGGACTGGAATATTCCAAGTGTTCCCTGTAGATGTCAAACATGGCCAGCGACGGGATCACGCCTTGGGGTGCCGCTGGTCATGAGCCTGCGCTCCGATCCTGATATGCCCTAAGGAGGATTTAGTGTCTTTTGGTTAGGCATGGGGTGAGTTGATCCAAGCAATGTTGTCAGAGCAGTTGCTTGGTGGTCAATGCTGCAGAGAGGTTGAGGAAGGTGAGGTGAAGAGGGTCCTATTTGTCTGTGATCAGGAGGACACGATCTGTCCCCAAGATGGTTGCTCTATTAGCGCGCCTCTCAGTGGCTTGAATTCTGACTATTAGGAGGGAATTTGTTTTGTTTCACTCGTTTAGCTTCATAGTGACGGGGAGTTTGAAGGGCTCACGTTTTGGCTCTGGAAGGAGATGTCTGTAGTTGAGTGTCAGGGAAGAGGCGATGGGCGAGGGAGATGTTGTAAACAGCAGTAGCATGATCGCTACTCCACTCAGGTCTGGACTATCGGAGCTATGAGCACTGAGTAAGGAGCTGGTTGAGGCTTATTCCAGAGCCCTGTGGACCCACCTAAGCGTCAGAAACCAGGACTTATCAGAGCTTTGTGCAGGAGCTGGGAGCAGGATCAAAGCATTGAGTGATTCTTACTTTAGATCAGACCGGGGAAGAGCGAGCAGAAGCTCTTCTTAAGGGGAGACTGACTGAATATCCTCCTTAACTTACATTATAAAAAGACTAAATGAACTATATTTTATATCCCTCGCACATTGAGCAGGGAGCGGGATTGAGGAGTGAGTGAGCTCTGTTTTAGAATTCCAGCCCCCACACACACTTACTGGGGAGCTGGTTTGCAATCTGCATTGAGGTCTACATTAGACGCCTCCTCAGTACTCCAGAGTTTAGACTGAGCTCTAGAGCAGCTTACAGAGCTTTCTTCCCATAGCCTAGACATGAGTCTAGATAAGCTCTACTTCAGACCTCCGCTCGCTGGAGCCGTGTTAATGTTATGTTCTAACCAGTCGCGGCTCGCATGACTCGTGGGTGGGGGGGTTGCGCGGCGGGGATTTAAAAAAAAAAAAAAACTTACCTTACCGGGTCCTGCGCCGCCTCCGCTCCTGGCCGGGTCCTGCGCCTGCGTTTTCCTGCTGCTTTCCTGCTCTCCTGCCTCCGACAGGAACAGGAAGCCGGCATCCTCCCTCCCCTCCCCTAAGCCAATAACAACGTTGCAATGGCAGCATTGTGATTGGTGCGAACGGCACCCAGCCAGGCGCCGGTAGGGAGGCCATTTTCTCTATGTAGGCTACATGCAGCCTACATAGAGAAAATGCAGAGTGCGCATGGCTGGTTTGGTCTGCCCCAGAGGGCCGAACAAACAGGGCCCACAGCATTGGGCAAGCCACTCCTCCCCGACCCGCCCGCCCCCAACCAGGCATACCATTCTGCTTTCTCACAGTGCGAGAAGCAGAAACATAAAATGGTATTTAAAATACCATTTTATGTTTCTGCTTCTCGCACTGCGAGAAAGCAGTGGGGCGACGCTCCTCCGCCTTAATGGAGGAGCCGCCCCTGGTTCTAACACAGCAAACTCACCCTTGAGGGCAGGAGAGGAGGTTTTAGGGTTCACTGGGAGGTGAAGTAGCCGTGGTAGGGCAGGAGACGGAGTGGGGGTTTAGGGGTCAGCTGGGAGCTGAGGCAAACGTGGTGGGTCAGGAGAGGAGGTTTGGGGGTCAGCTGGGAGGCGAGGTAGACGTGGTGTGGCAGGAGACGGAGTGGGGGTTTAGGGGTCAGCTGGGAACTGGGGCAAACGTGGTAGGGCAGGAGAGGAGGTTTGGGGGTCAGATGGGTGGTGAGGTAGACGTGGCTGGGCAGGAGAGGAGGTTTGGGGGTCAGCTGGGAGGTGAGGTAGACGTGGCTGGGCAGGAGATGAGGTTGAGGGGTCAGCTGGGGGTTGAGGCAGACGTGGTAGGGCAGGAGTGGAGGTTTAGGGTTCAGCTGGGGGGTTGAGGTAGACTTGGCTGGCCAGAGCGGACAGTATCCCAGACTCGGTGGCGCTGTCCCTGCCCTCGAAGGCATCGACCAGTGGGTCACTGCCCCGCTGCCTTTGCACAGCGCTGTTTACCGATGATTAATATGTAAACGCTACTTCACGGGCCGGAGGGGACAAAAACTCCTGTCTCAGCACCCAGCAGGGCAGGCTGCCACACTCTGCACGTGAGGGGCGGTGACTCGGACTCGGCCAACGAGCGATTGTGCATCTGTGCACTCCCAGGGACCTCACGGCTCACACCTTGTCCAGAGCGCTCCACATTTCATCATGGCAACCATGCGGTGGCAGCACGGTCTGACGATTAGTAACAATTAAAAAACAATATTGTGCAACATACCCACTAACAAACGGAATTGCACACACAGATTTATGATGGGTGGGAGGAGGAAATAGGTGAAATGTCGCTACCCTCCAAAAGAATGTCGCTAGGAGCAATAGAAGGATCTGCACGATCGCCCTCGCCAGCCCGCTTCAAAACACGAAGTGCATATAATGCATTTGACTACAACTGCTGAATCTTGCCAGAGAAAGCGAAGTACATTTTATTCCATTGACTGCTTTGCTGTTAATCTTCCAAAATATCTAAATTCCAAGAAGAGGTGTAACATGTTAAATAAAGCACGTTGTATCCATATTTATTTTTATACATATTAAGGCTTTATGACCTATTGTATAAATCCATATACATGTGAATATTTAAGTCAATTACACCACCCTACTTTTACCTACACCATACATGTGTCCTATAAATTAGATACATTTGTAGGCATCTTGTGGAAATGCTGTTTTGCTGTGTCATTGTTGCTCAGTGGTAAACAGTGCCCATGGTGGTCTGTTTGTGCAAAGAAGATACATTCTTTGCACACTCCCTCCCCAGTCCAGCTGCCCCTCTCTCACTAGGAGTGCCACCAGCGTCCACCATAAACTGTACTAAACAGTTGTAGCCCTCGCCGAAAGAAGCACCACTGAGGCAATGCCACACATACAACCTGTGTGAGAAAGTAACAAGGCGCCGCATTGTTTATGGGCAGGGTGGGCTTGGTGTGTGCACAGGAGCACACATGGCGGCGTGTGCGGCGCTCATAGAGCGGTGCACGACTGCTCCTGCTCACACAGGCTGCGCATTATTTTACTGTTTAGGTCGAGCCTGGGCAGCGCATGCGCTGCTCTGCGAGGCATGCTGTATTCAGGTCGGGACTTGAAGCTTCGCCTACTCTCCGCCCATCTTTTCAATTGGCTGCTGTGACTGTCCTTAGTAAATGTTGGCTTTTGATTTGTTAATAGGCTTATTAGTCCCTGCTTAGTACATCCCTGTCTTCTTTTGTAACCTCCCATCAGAACTGGACCTTTTACTCAAACAATCACTCACAGAATCTGTAGAGCGCACTACTTACCCGCGAGGGTCTCAAGGCGCTGGGGAAAAAAAAAGGGGGGGGTGCTGCTACTGGTCGAACAGCCAGGTCTTGAGTAGCCTCCTGAAGGTCAGCAGGTCTTGGGTCTGTCGTAGGCTGAGTGGAAGGGTGTTCCAGGTCTTGGCGGCGAGGTGGTAGAAGGATCTGCCGCCGGTGGTTGTTCTTCGAATGCGAGGGACGGTGGCGAGGGAGAGGTCGGCGGAGCGGAGCTGGCGGTTGGGGACGTAGAAGAAGAGTTGTCTGTTGAGGTAGGCTGGGCCGGTCTTGTGGAGTGCCTTGTGTGCGTGGATGAGGAGTTTGAAGGAGATTCTCCTGTCGACGGGGAGCCAGTGCAGGTTCCTCAGGTGGGGGGTGATGTGGCTGTGGCGTGGTACGTCGAGGATCAGGCGTGCGGAGGCGTTTTGTATGCGTTGCAGTCGCTTGATGAGCTTGGCCGGGGCTCCCGCGTAGAGGGCGTTCCCATAGTCAAGTCTGCTACTGACGAGGGCCTGGGTGACTGTTCTTCTTGTATCTGTCGGGATCCACCTGTAGATCTTGCGAAGCATGCGGAGGGTGTTGAAGCAGGAGGAGGAGACTGCGTTGACTTGCTTGGCCATGGAGACCGTTGAGTCGAGGATGACTCCCAGGTTGCGTGCGTGGTCGGTGGGTGTCGGGGCTGCTCCCAGTGTCGTTGGCCACCAGGAGTCGTCCCAGGCTGAGGGGTTGGAGCCGAGTATGAGGACCTCTGTCTTGTCCGTGTTCAGCTTTAGTCGGCTGATCTTCATCCAATCGGCGACGGCCTTCATTCCTTCATGGAGGTTGGATTTGGCAGCGAGGGGGTCCTTGGTGAGGGAGAGGATCAGTTGAGTGTCGTCGGCGTAGGAGATTATGTTGAGGTCGTGCTGTCTGGCGATGCGTGCGAGCGGGGCCATGTAGATGTTGAACAGTGTCGGGCTGAGGGATGATCCCTGGGGTACGCCGCAGATTATCTTGGAGGCTTCGGATCAGAATGGTGGGAGGCGGACTCTCTGGGTTCTGCCGGCGAGGAAGGAGGTGGTCTATTCCAGGGCCTTGTCTCGGATCCCTGCGTCGTGGAGGCGTGCGCGTAGAGTGCGGTGGCAGACAGTGTCGAAGGCGGCGGAGAGGTCCAGCAGGATGAGGGCTGCGGTCTCACCGTTGTCCAGCAGGGTCCTGATGTCGTCGGTGGCGGCGATGAGGGCAGTCTCAGTGCTGTGGTTGCTGCGGGACCCTGACTGGGATGGGTCCAGGATGCTGTTTTCTTCGAGGTATCGGGTTAGCTGTCTGTTGACGATCTTCTCGATGACCTTGGCTGGGAACGGAAGCAGGGAGATGGGCCGGAAGTTCTTGAGGTCTCTCGGGTCCGCCTTGGGTTTTTGAGTAGGGCGTTGATCTCTGCGTGTTTCCAGCTCTCTGGGAAGGTCGCGGTCTTGAAGGAGAGATTGATAATGTTGCGCAGGTGGGGTGCGATGGAGCTGCTGGCTTTGTTGAAGATGTGGTGCGGGAAAGGGTCTGACGGGGAGCCGGAGTGTATCGTGCTCATGGTCTTGATGGTGTCATCCATGTTCACGCTGGCCCAGGCTGGCAAGGGGTCGTGGTCGATGGTGTGCGGCGGGTCTGGTGCATCGATCTCAGTTGGGGCTGTCTGGGTGTTGAAGCTGTCGTGGATGTCGGCGATCTTGCGGTGGAAGAAGGTGGCGAGGGAATCGCACAGGGCTTGCGACGGCGGGATGTCGTTGGAGCTGGGGTTGGAGAGTTCCTTCACGATGTTGAAGAGCTCCTTGCTGTTGTGTGCATTGTTGTCGAGGCGGTCTTTGAAGGAGATTCTCTTGGCGGACCTGATGAGGTGGTGGTGGTTACGGATGGCGTCTTTGTGGGCTGCGTGGCTGTCCGGTGTCTTTTCACTGTGCCATTTCTTCTCTAGTTTCCGGCAGGTACGCTTGGAAGCTAGGAGTTCCGGGGTGAACCAGCTGGCTCTTTTGGTGGTGTCACTGTAGGTGAGTTTTTTCAGCGGGGCGAGGGTGTTGGCACAGTCGTCTATCCATCGTAGACGACTGTGTCCTTACTGTGTCCTTACTGTATAGCTTGCATTAGTCCTTCAGCAGAACTCTTTGCTTAATTAATGTAAACACCACTGGTGGCATGCAAGTTTTAGCAATGGCGGCTGCTTTTTGTTTGTGTTTGTAGTGCACTGTCCGGCTGCTTTCCTTCTCGCAGCTCCTCTCCCTCGCTCTTGCCTCCTGGTTCTGTAGCCTCAGCTGTTGCCCAGCACTTCCTCAAGATCACTACGCCGCACTCGGGTAAACTTTTCTTCCAGGATGAGTCTGGGGCAGGGCCGGACTGGGAACAGAAACCGGCCCTGGCAAACTGCTCAGCCGGCCCCCCCTGGGGTGAGGGGGAGTGTAGCCGAGCAGTTTGCGAGGGCCGGTTTCGGCCGATTTTGTTACAGGGGGCCGATATTGCCGACCCCCGGTAACAAAACGGCCCCCACCCTAGCGGCCTACCGGGGAAACGCCCGGTGCCCGCTATGGCCAGTCCGGCCCTGGTCTGGGGTTCCGGTTGCTGCCTTAGGGCCAACCCTTCTCCGCACTCCTGCGACCAGCGGGAGAAGTGGCTGCAACCCCCGGGACCGAGCTCCAGTGAATGCTTCTGTGCTACTACCTACGTGTCCAGCACTTGCCAAATACTTTTTTAAAAATACTTCATTTCTTTAATGCAACGCGGAATGCAGCGCTTGATAATGCTTTCTTAACCACGGAAAGCAAGAAAGTCAGTCAGCCCTGCTTTTGACCTGTAACTGCTGGGTGCTCACAGATTTCTGCAGTACACCTGGTGACATTCGCAGATGTAATCTCGGGTTTGGCACGCAGGGTGCGTGCAAAGTTCTGCAGTAGATTGCTCAACTCTCAGAGCCATTTTGTGTAAGTGGGTGATAGAATTGATTAAGCACTCAATATCCACGCCCGCTTCTAGGGACTTGCCAAAGAGTAAAAGGTGCTGCTCTCACCTATTTTAGCATGGCTGGCTGAGGGGCTTTGTCTAAAGGTCAGCATGGAGGTTTCAAGAGTGGGTCTGAAAAGCAAGCAGGGTTGGGTAGAGACAGCCATATGTTACAAGGGTTGATGGAGCAGAGCAGTATCTCAGCTGTGTCCATTAATGGGTTAATTTGAAGATGACTTCCCGTGAAGGCCAAGACACAGAGAGCTAGGATGGAAGGTTTGTAGATGAGTGAGTGGTTTGCTTCACCGATGGAGTAAACTCAAGAGTGCTGTAATGAAGTAAACACTTCAGGCGCTCTACACTTTCTATGTTTAGTAGCTTGCACTGCCACATGTGCTGTACCTGATCTTCACAGGAGGAACCTGCCCCTGTTGTTGTGTGCACTTCTATTCTGTGTGTGATGAACGCAGGCACTGCCCTGTCTGTTTAGTACCTTTTCGGTATGTGCGAGGAGCGCTTGCATTCTCCCCTGTTCATAATGTACCTTTTCTGTGCAGGTGTGAGTTAATCTTGCACTGTTGCCGCTTGTGCAGCTCTTTGCTCATACTTTGGACCACTGAAATGATGCGATTCGGTGGCCTCTGCGTTTTCCACATAATGATGGATTTGCCACATAATCCATCTGCTGCAAAATTTAAAGATATTTTTAAACAAAAAAGTTTCTAGTTCAAGCGGAACACAGGTTACTATAAATGCAGCGACACGGGTTGCTACGCAGGGAAGGCCCTTCATAAAGGTTGAATGGTCTCTTTTCAGTTGCCTATTGCTGTACTTTGGTGCTAATCTGGTACAAATGAGGTAACACTTTACAGGGGCGGCTGGCAGGGTTCGTGGGGGCGGGCGTGGAGGGGGTGAGGTGGGGCTATGGGGGTCGCGAGGGGGTGTCACGCGGGGGGGAATACAAAAAATTAAATTTACCTTGAGGCTGGTTCCCGCGTCGTCTCTACTCCTGCTCTCTTGCATCCGACAGGAACAGGAAGCAGCCTCCCTCCCTCCCCTTAGCCAATCACAATGCTGCAATGCAGCATTGTGATTGGTCTGAGCACCTGACACGGCGCTCAGACAGGGGCTGGAGGGGTGGGCATTTTCTCCATGCAGGCTGTAATGCAGCCTGCGTGGAGAACACTGAAAGTGGGCAAACCACTCATCTCCTGCCCTGCTCCATTAGCAACCCGCCCGCCAAGGAAACATAAAATGGTAATAACTGATAGTTATTACCATTTTATGTCTGTTTCTTACACTGCAAGAAAGCGGAGGAGCCACCACTGACACTTTCCCAAGAGAGCGTTGACGTGTAAAAATGACCAAGTAATGAAGTAATACTACCACAAAAGTTGCTGCATTAAGCTGCATAATTTTGGCTTTTCTTGCTGCTTTTTTAAGTCAATCCTGCCACATAATTTGGTCCTTCATGACCACACGGTTCCAGTGGCCCCACTTATACTGTAGAAGTATGCAAGTTAATCTTGCACTGCTGCCGCTTGTGCAGCTCCTGTTTCGAGTGTGGAGAAAGCTGGCGTCGATTCTTTGCATGTTGTGAGGTACCCTTGCACTGCTGTACTTGTGCACAAGAAATGATTGCATTACGTCTGCCTGTGGTGTATATTCTGTGTGTCTCTCACATCGCTTCTGCCTGTGCTGTACATTCTGTGTTGCTTCTGCCAGCGCTCTACATTAGGTGTGTGTGTCTGCTCCATTGCTGCTGTTTATGCTATACATTCTGTCCCATTGCTGCTGTTTATGCTATACATTCTGTCACATTGCTCCCATCTGTGCTTTACCCATTACTCTGCAGTGCTGCAACTGATGCTGTTCGTCACCTGCGTGTGTGAGAGAAGCCTGCATTGCTGCCTGCGCCATTAATGACTAAATTTGTGCGGGAGTCGGGACGCTTGTAATGTTGTTACTGGAGTTCTACCAGTATTTTTTCCTGAGAGATGCATGCAGTTGTGACCGCTAGAACTATTTTGTGTAGGGGAGGCTTGCACTATTGCAGCTTGAGCTGGAACTGGTCTGTGTGAGGGGCGCTTGCACCACAGCTGCCTGTGTTTGTAATTTACTGAAAGGTTTCCTGGAGGGTGTATCTGGCTGCTCTGTTGAGGTCTTCTCTCCACCCACAGCATCAGAGGAAGCAGGCTGCAGATTGGGGCCTGGCAAAAGGAAGGTCAAACTGGGGACAAGTGATGGGCTTTACAGCGCAAGTGTACAACATAGTGAGCAAAAGCCATTGGTTGTTCAGTTAGTTCCAAAACGTTCCAACATGTCCGGGTCTGGCACAGAAACTAGGTGCATCATTTCTCTGCAGCAGCAAACCATATGGGCATCTATTTTTAATGTGGGGTCAGAATTGCCATTTTCACTCCCAGCGCTACGGCACTGCAGGTGTACTACATAAAAATAAACCGCAACGGAGTTCTTTATTTTATTAGGGTGGTGAGGGCATATCTATTGCATAGGTAAAAAACATTGGCATTTATAATGCCAATAGCCTAACTCCAACAAATGCTAGACCTATTGCATTTCCAATGCTTGTTTGATCCTGCTACCGAATACAGCTTAGACCTGTATTCCTCCTTTAACACATAACACTGAACACGTCTTTCTGATGGTGCTTTCATTGACATGAGTAGGCCTTCTTCATTTTCTGCCTCCATTATAACAAGAGGGTGGGAAGTAAGAAGCAAGAGGGAAAACAGGGGTATCTACCGATCAAATGTCTACCACACATTATCTATTAAGCCAGCATGAATACTATGAGATATATTTTCTTGCTCAGGTACTGCTCTCTGCAAGTGCTTAATACTGTTGATAATCATGAAGTAAAATACAATTTTAATATAGGTGCTAACATTAAGTAGGCATAAAATAAAAAATCAGCAATACATAACTGTCCACTAGTAGAGTTGACAAAATACTCCACTTGCGCTTTGAAGGGGGACGTTGTTACTCTTGTGTCTCGCTTTCCTCCTCTTGTTCCCTTTCTGTCTGAAGAGGTGTCTGGGGCATGGCGGGATCCAGTCACAGGTTGCTTCTGTTAATCCATGGTTTCCTGCCATCCACCTTCACTGCAGTGGGAGTACTCTTTATCACCGAGAAGGGAAGTCGTATCGAGGATCCTTCCATCTGTGGACGAAATTCCGCATGAAAATTTGCTGGCCAGCAGGTATCAGACTGGTCTACTGGGCTAAGGCAGTCTTCCCTTTTCGCAAAACACCTGTTTAGAGAAGAACTTAACAGATTTCATTAACTCCACCAAATAACTCCTCTCATCCGTTAAAACTTCAGCTGTGTTATGGGCATCTATCTTTTGCCTCCCTATCGTTAGGGGGGTGGGCATGGGACGCCCGTCACAGTTTGAGGTGGCGTTAAATGGTATAAATCGGTGTATCGCAAGGTGATGTTCTTTCATATATTATTCCCTGCTCAAGTACCATCTGTATTGTGGGAAAGCTGCCTTCTTCTGCTTCTTCGGATAAGAGATACTGATGTGCCCTGGGCAGTATCACTCTGGGTTTCTGTGTGATTTTCACAAGCTCAGCTCCTTTAATCAGTCCCACATCGTGTGGTCCCTCTGTCCATAAACTCTGTGGTACCCTTGCCAAGTCCTTTTCTCTCATTGTATTGTTGTGTGCATTATTTGGCACTGTCCTGTATTGCAATTGCGCTCTAATAGGAATATCCATTTGAAATACCACTGTTTCAATTGATGGGCTGTCGTCAAACATTTCTTCATATGATATGTCTCTTAATATGACCTCTGGATCTGTAAATATTACTGATGCCCATGTTACTGGTCTCCTGTCAAGTGCTATCAATAATGCATAACATGGCTTTATTTCAAGGGCCATTATCTCTAATACAATTTAAGGTTCTTCTATGAGATCCACAGGTCTCTCTGGCCTAAACAATAGTTCTTTCAGTATCTGCATTGTCTTCTCCAATAGCAATGGTGTTGGCGACACTCAAAAAGGCCTCTTTATCCACAGGATTTGCGCTGACCTGTTGTCCCAAGTCCTCATGGCTGAAAGTGGCTAAAAGTGACAGGTGTGTAACACGCAATCCAAAAGTGATGGTCATATTTAGCTTAATCATCAGGTCTCTTCCACGAAGATCCACTGATGCCTCTGGGGAATAGAAAAATGGCCCTTCAATTGTCATGCTCACTGATTCAGTAAAGGGAACCCTCGTGACTGCCCCAGAAATCCCTTGTGAGCCATTGACCTGTGAGAAAGTGGTAGTGTTCCTTCCTTTATACAAGATTTAGTGGCCCCAGTGTCGATCAAAAAACTATAGGGGCAAACTTCTATGGATACCGTCACGGTGGATTCCTCATCTGATCTGTGGGTTACCAATAGTACTGGACACATAATGGTTGTCTGTGGGCTCTTTCATTGTGTATGGCTGTTGATTGGTGTCCCTCTGGACATTTGGAGTTGTGAAGTACAGTGATTACCTCCTTGTACTGTTACTCCTGTGTGGGTCCTTCTGCAGTGTTTCTGACAACCTGGGGAATATTCTGTGGCATTTGACCCTGTTGTGCAGTTCACTGAACCGGAGGGACCTGTGGGGTCATTGGGGAACCCATTGTATCTGTTGCAGCCCCATCTGCCTATGTGGAATGATCCATCTCTGCACTTAATTATTATTCTTTTTCATTCTAAATTCCCTCACAAAATGACCCATATTACCACAATAACAACACTGTTGTCCTACCATTTATCCTCCTTGTCTTCCTCCTGCACTGGCCCTTGGCCGTCCCTTTCTCATGTTACTTACTGGCTGACCTCCTGGTGCCTGCACCTGCACATCCATTTGTGGTGCCGCTACAAGTGCCCCTTCTGTACTTGATTTTTTAAGTTTCTGTAGCTCTCTCTGCTTGCTCTGTTCTGTCCTTGTCCTTTTCTGTTTTCCGCTTGCAATAATGTATTATATGGGCTTGTATTCCTGGCCACGGTTTAGCCTCTATTTCCGCTACTCCATCTAGGCATGTATATATATATATATTTTTATTTATTTTGTGGGCAGACCTCTTTTCAATACATTATAAAATATCATTACATTCCCTCCAGTATTTTCCCAGTTACATCCTTCTTCCTGTACCCATCGTTCTTTCATTCTGGTAATGAATTCTGCAACATCTTCAGTCTGTTTTAAACTCTCTACCATAAGGGCTACAATGTCTGGTCTGTCTGGGTATGTTTGTCGGAGCGCATCCTAGACATATTGACAGATATTGTTGAAGGATGACCCATCAAACTGTATATTTATCAATGTTATTTGAAGAATCCCTGCTCTAGTAAAAATGGTATTTACTTCGTCTCCCACCAAAGAACTTACAAGTTTTTAACTTCTCCCAAAGCGAGGCTCACTCCTGCAGTGTGTTTCTGAAAGCATCCTATCCATTTTCCTCCTCCGTCAGACAGTGGGGGTAGTACCCTATTTAAATTCTCTTCGTCCATTTGTGGTAATTATATGGGCAGTGGTCCACCCTTGAAAATGAGGGGTAACTGAGTTATTGGTCGAGGATGGACCTAACCTCGAATTTGGTATATTACTTCGGATTACTTCAGTCGGTTTGTCTATAGCATACTCCTCCCATACTGCGAGGCACTCTTGCATATAGGGATAGTTCCACTCTGGGTTTTCCAATCCCTGCCGTATACAATCTTCGGCAGTTGCTAAATCGATAGGTTGAAAAGACACTTGTGGGGCCATTGCTTCCTCCCATACTTTTTCGTCCAGTCTGCCAATTCATCCGAGGAGGGTTGGTAATAATAACTACCCTCCTTATATTCTATTACCTCTATAGGTGTTAGATCAGACCTGCTCTTTTTCAGAATTAACTTCCTCGCCATTTGTGAAATGTCTCTTTTTGCCATTGATGACCCCTGCAAAAGACACAGGCAGAAATGATATGGTCTCATGTTAGTGTCCTGTTCACTTGCACCACTGTTAAGCCTGTCATCCCACTCCTCTTCTTCCTCTGCCCCCCCTGCAGCTTGTAACTCACTTGGGGGTTCGAGATATTGTGGTGTCTCTATATCCCTCTCCCATCTTTCTTCTTCTCTTATCTATCGCTCAATTGCCACTCTCAAAGTGAATGCAGAAGTATCTCCTAGCCTAAGAATTACATGCCCCATAGTCCATTGTCCTTGAAGGGCAGCTCGGCTTCTAGAACCTCCTGCCTGTCTAACCGTGTGCTGTAATTCATTTATGAGTCTGTCTGTTTGACCCGGTTCTGGACCAGTCCGAGGAGTCATAGGGGTGCGGTCCAAAAGTGCCTCGTTTCCTTATGATTTTTGCCTCTCCTCTTCAGGTGGAACTCTAACGAGATCTTGATACCCTGCTGCTGGTAGAATGAGATAAAGATCTTATGGCGGGGGCTTTTCCGAGGACTGTGTCACTGCCTCATCGGGTGCTGTTGGTTTTAGGTTTACTTTCGTATCGGGGAATATTAGCCATAATGACAGAGTAGCTTCCCTTTTCTGTCTTTTCTTTTCGTATATTTTGAGCAAATGTAAGTCAATGTGTGTTCAATTATGTCATTTTCAAATGTCCGGTCCTTTGGCCATGGCTGGGTGTGGCCTTTGGTGCCTTTGTGCCTTAGTTTACATTACTTTTGTATCTTCTGGTCTGAAGAGAAAACCTTTATCACATGTTCCAGAGGGGTCTCCATGGTCCCTAAGGATGTGCGTGCATTTCCTATGTATAATAAAAGCATTGTTTTTTATATCCCTTGCTCGTTAGCCCATTGTTGTGTGCCCTCTTACTAATATATGTCGCTAACATATAGTAGTGGTAAACGCATATTGGCCTTACGCAGTGTTACCTGACTTCACATATACCATTGTGAGACCAAGTGCTGAACCTCAAGCACACTTATTGCTCTTCTGTGTAACATTTCATCCTTAGTTATCTGGGTCGGGCGCATTTATGGGGTTCTAAGAGGATTTGTGCCTGATGCAATACATGTTACAATATTATCATGAATATAAACCACTATCTGTGGTGCTCGAGGATGTGGGCTCACATTCATATTTCAGACTCCTGAATCCTAAAAATCTGTGAAGAATGCATCAAGAAGGACTTCTAATATGACAGGTGACCCTGTGATTATATAAATTCGAGGGGTATTACATGGTCACTGGGGTTCTCCATAGGCCCATACAAACGTTAATTCAAATTCAATCTCATCTGTTACCTGCCATGGTAAATTTTCAGACTCACTCATGGGACGTTATGCATCTTTAAGCTTGTCATTGAAGATTTTATTCTGACCTCTTGCGTTTTTATTTGAGATAACGTCTACCCACTCCCAGGACACTTTAGGTGTCTGTACTGAAATACACAAAAATATCAGACAGATCTTGTTGCCTCTCTTCCTCACTTACACCAGACTGTATGACAACCTGTGGGGAATCCTGCCACTTCACTACGATTTGCCCTTTATGATTATGCAATACTGTAATCTTTGTCGTCTTTCTTATTCATGGAGGGCATATCTACTTATACCTCACAAGCTTTTCAGATTTGCAACCAAGGGTCTGGCCGTGCTCAGGGTGAAGTCAATTGACACCAGCGATTCACTGTCCCTTTGCCTAAGTGTCAGACTCACCAACTGATGCCTCAGCCTTGGTCATTCTTCGTTAATGACGCCTTCCAGATTTCAGAAATCTAGAAATTTGGGAGCCGGGCGTCTGACTTATTCAGAGCAAGGCTTGCCAGCGCCGATCGAATGACTGTCTCTTTACCACGTCAGACTTCACACGCTTGTTTTCCAGTCCTGTTACTATTCCTACACTGGCTCTCTGGATATAACCGGGATACCTGTGAGCACCCCGAAGGAATGTTCCATCCAAAAGTTTACTTCTGGGTAAAACACCAGTGACCTGCTGGATCATTCCCCAAAGGAAATGTCTCTTCCAGGAGCTTGTCTCTTAGGTAATGCACTAATACTTGCCAGATCACCCCCGAAGGAGTCTCTCTCTTCCAGGAGCTCTTCTCCTGGGTAATACACTAGAACCTACTAGTTCACTCCCCAAGGAATGTCTCTTCCAGGAGCTTGTCTCCTAGGTAATGAACTAATACCTGCCAGATCACCCCGAAGAAGTCTCTCTCTTCCAGGAGCTTGTCTCCTAGGTAATGAACTAATACCTGCTAGATCATCCCCAAAGGAATGTCTCTTCCAGGAGCTTGCCTCCCGAGTAATGAACTAATAGCCGTTAGCTTACCCCCCAAGGGGTGTCTCTTCCAGGAGCTTGCCTCCCGAGTAATGAACTAATAGCCGTTAGATCACCCCAGAAGGTGTGTCTCTTCCCTTCTATTTCAAAAGGGAACCCGTGCTAGCTAGTCTTCCGGCGAGTATCGGGAATCACATTTCCTTTCTCAAAATATATCATTTCATCTAACAAAAGAAAAAGGAAAACCCCCATTAATGCAGTTCTATACTATAATTGCCACAGAATCATGCAATTTAAAATTTTAAGGTTCGAAGTACTCCTCCACACCCCCCTCCTTTGACAAAAACCTGGGATCTTGCCCGCTCGTCTCTTGAATAGGCAGACTTTTAATATAGGTGTCTGCTTACCTGATATTTGTGCAGTTTCTATTCAATCAACGGCAGGCAGTTGCTCCCTTGGGCGCAGTTTGGAAAAGTTGAGAAGAACTCCTTGGCTGGCTCCGCCAGATGTTGCTGAATGGAAGAAAAGACGACACAACTTCTGCTGGCAAAATAGTACAGACTTTAATATAAAAAACAAGCACGCATGTAGGAGGTCAGTCAGCTCCGTGGGACAGGGATCTGAGCTTCGACTTGCAATGCAACGGACAGTTTTTATAAACATGTCTTATCGTAAATACGTCATACATTTGCATGGTACATGAGCATCTTATTAGCACAACATTATTATCGAAAGGTTATATTTTCTGCAAAAATAGCTAGTCGCATGTCAACGAAATACGACTCAGGTGCACATGTTGTCATTAGTTATGCTTTCACATCACCTCTACGCTAATGGTGTCCTTGACTTGTCTCGTACTTGAAGCCTAACTATACTATACTCCCTACACATCTGCTGCCTGGCAAAGCCTAACCTCCCACCTATTCTGCACCTCTAGGCTGCCTTATCTACATGTTTTCTTAGATACGTATTCTTGCAAGCGGGCCTGTGACCTTCCATTTGTTCTATGCCTAATTATATTTCCCTATTCTACTGAAACTTTTATCTACTTCTCTCCCCCTGGGGTTCGTTCGCCATCTGTGCTCTTCTGATGGATACATCTGCCTGTGGATTCCTCACCTTTTGAATACACCCTGCGCCAGCATTTACGCGGAAATTCTTTTCCTAGCTCTCCCACGTCGACGAGGACTTCATAATAGCACGGCTCCGCTCGCGACTCCGTATGATGTCATCGGAGCCATAAGAAGACCTCGTCCGCGTGCTGACGTCAGTTCCCTGTTTTCCGCGCCGTCGACGCGTAACTGTTTTTTCTGGGACTCTCCATTTTCTTCGAGATTACTTTGTTTCTCTGTGTTTCATTCGATTTCCTGGGGAAATGGCTTCTTCAAAGAAGTCTGGTTTTAAGCCCTGCAGAGAGTGCGGTGGTCATATGTCGATTATAGACCCTCACGATGACTGTCTCTGGTGCTTATCTTCTGATCACGACGTCGATGGGTGTTCGTGTTGCAGAAAAATGAATCCTAAGGCGTTGAAAGAACGGGAGGCGAAACTCTTTATGGTGAAGGCGAAGAAAGAAAAGAGAGGTCGCAAGCGTTCGAAGTCCTCAACTTTGCATACTTCTAGGTCCAAGAAGCATAAGAAGTCGAAGAAGAGACACAATTCTCGACGTTGTTCTTCAAAAGTTGTGGCTTCGAGGTCGGCTTCTCCTGTTCAGCGGCACCGGGGAAAGGACTTTGTTTCTCCGTCGCCTTCTCCGCAAGCGACTCCGATGCATTCGCCGACTCCAAGGGATTCGCCGGCGTCGAGAGGTTCTTCGACACCCAGAGGGTCTTCGGCGCCAAGAAAGTCTTCGCGCCCAGAGGTTTGCCGGCGCCCAGGGAGTCTTCTCCTGTGCCTGTGGCTTCGCCTGAGCGGGCGCCGTCCTCACCGGCTCCGCATAACCAACCTCCAGTTCGTCCTCGTATGGATTCTAATCAGGGAGGTATGGATCCTTACCCTCCTTTTCCAGGTCCTGGAACAGATCCCACGCATTTTTTAAATGCTATGTGTGGCATGTTTGCCAGGGCATCCTACCCTACTGGTGCGCCTTCTGGCCCCGTGGGTCCGCTGGCCTTTAACTTGGGTGTTCCCCAACAGTACGCCCAGGAGCCCTTTATGCCGACGGCTCCTTCCTGGCAGTTTCCGGCGCCGAGGTTTTCGACTCCGAATCCTCAGACTCCGTCAGGTGTCGATTCGGCGCCGCCTCGGATTCGTACGGTGCCGTTGCCCGTTTCAGAAGGTCCTCCGACGCCGGTTCCTTTGTCTCCAGTGCCACGGACGGCGCCGCGGATGGCACCGCAGACGCCGATTCCGAAGCATCGTTCCAGAAGAGATGCACAAAGGCTGTTGGAGGAGGATGAATATCGACAGGAGCTGGAGGAAGGAGAGATACTCGAATCTGTGGATGAATTCGAGGGTTTGCTAGAGGCCAGTGGGCTAGATACTTCCCCAGAATGGGAGATTTCTTCACCTAAAGCTGTCATCTCTCAGGATGTTGCTCCTTATCATGTAGTAATAAGGAAGGCAGCTGAGTTGTTGGATCTTCAGCTACCCTCAGCAGAAGTTAAGTCGAACATTTTAACGGAAGTCCTTAATACTTCTTCTTCTGTTAGTGAGCCTCTTCTGCCTTTCAATGAGGCATTGACTGAACCAATCATGGAGGTGTGGCAAAAGCCTTTATCTGCTCCTGCAGTTTCCAGGTCTATCGCAAGGAGATATAGACCAGCTCCAGGTGATCCTTTCTTTCTGCGCATCCATCTCCGGAAAGTTTGGTGATTCAAGCTTCTTGTTCCAAGCAATTGACTGGGTCCTTCCCTACCACTCCAGGGGATAGGGATTCTAAAAAGATGGAACAGTCAGCCAAGAAAGTGTTCTCATCAGCAAGTATGGCGTTGAAATCTACAAATGCCACTTGTTTATTGGGGAGGTACGTTCATGCTCTTATGGACTCTGTTAAACAGCTGGCCCATAAACTTCCTGATGAGGATCGGGTTCATTTTCTTGAGGCTCTGTCGGACTCTCAGGCAGCTGCCCGGCAAGTTATCCAGTCGGGTTTGGACACTGCAGACTCGGTTGCCCGGATTATGGGTTCTTCTGTTGCCACGAGGAGGCAGGCTTGGCTCAGGTCTTCCGGAGAAAAACCAGATGTTCAGGCTACTCTTTTAGATCTCCCCTTCGATGGATCGAGACTTTTTGGCACCAAGGCGGACTCTGCTCTGCATCGTTTTAAGGACAGTAGAGCGACTGCAAGGTCATTGGTTCTACAGTCTCAGCCTAGAGGGTATGGATATAAAAGATATCGAGGCTTTGGGAAGGCGGCTTTCTTTCATGGCCGTCAACAGCCTCAGCAGCAACAGCAGCAAAACCCCCTGTATAGGTCGTACAGGGGAAAGAATAGAGGCCGTCTTCGAGGAGCCCTCCGGCAGCAGTCCTCCTCCTCCTCTTCTCCTGTCCCTCCCACTGGTACCTCGGGGAAGCAGCCCTAGATCTCCCGTCTTGGAGCACGTGGTCCTGTGGGGGGTCGGGTGTCCCTTTTTCTACAAGATTGGAAACTTATTACCACAGATCGTTGGGTTTTGAATCGTGTAGAAAACGGGTACGCCCTTCCCTTTCAGGAGTTTCCTCCTCCTTACCCTCCTCGCCAGGATTGGTGTTCGGAGGACCATTTGCTTCTCTTACAACAGGAGGTTCTGGTCTTGTTGCAGAAAGGGGCGATAGAGGTGGTTCCAGAGCAGGAAAGGGGTCAAGGTTGCTACTCCTGGTATTTCTTGATTCCCAAAAAGGACGGCCAGTTGAGGCCGATTCTGGACCTCAGGATTTTGAATTTTTACCTCCGGCAGGAAAAGTTCAAAATGTGGACCTTGGCTCAGGTTCTTCTGGCGCTGCAACAGGAAAACTGGATGGTGTCGATCGATTTACAGGATGCGTATTTTCATCTTCCCATCCTGAAGTCACATCGGAAGTATCTCCGGTTTATGGTAGGGTCGCAACACTACCAGTTTGCAGTCCTTCCATTCGGCCTTACTTCCGCACCTCGAGTCTTCACAAAGGTGATGGCGGTGGTGGCAGCACATCTCAGAAGGTCAGGGGTTCCTGTTTTCCCTTATCTGGACGACTGGTTGCTGAAAGCCAAGTCTCCGGAGATGGTGTTGCGCCACTTGCAGGCAACAACGCAATTGTTGTTCAACTTGGGTTTCTCAATAAATGTACCCAAATCTCACCTGGTGCCTTCTCAGTGCAGCCTGTTCATAGGGGCAATACTGGACTCTACTGTGTGTCGAGCTTTCCCGCCTCCTCAGAGGATTCTCGACATTCAGGAAATGATTCCTTTGTTTCACGATGGAGCGGTTGTTCCAGTCCTGAAGGTCCTACGCCTGCTCGGTCTGTTCGCTTCCTGCATACTGTTGGTCAGTCATGCACGCTGGCACATGAGGGCACTCCAGTGGTGCCTCCGCAGGCAGTGGTATCAGCACAACGGCGATCTCAGGGAGAACCTAAGGATCTCCAGAGACCCTGCAGCGGAGCTGTCTTGGTGGAGTATGCAAGGCAACCTGTCTCAAGGAAAGCCCTTTCAACTTCCTCCACCGGTGGCCACAGTGATCACGGATGCCTCCACTCTAGGGTGGGGTGCTCATCTGGGGGATCTGGAGATCAAAGGGCTTTGGTCTCCAGAGGAAAGGTTGCTTCATATCAACCTTCTAGAATTGCGGGCGATTCGTTTGGCACTGAAGGCCTTCCTTCCTTCCCATCGTGGTCAGTCAGTTCAGGTCCTGACGGACAACACTACCGTGATGTGGTACATCAACAAACAGGGAGGTGTAGGGTCGTATCGTCTCTGCAGAGAGGCTCTGCGTCTCCGGTCCTGGGCTCAGGGCCATCAGATTTGTGTAGTGGCAAATCATCTTGCCGGTGTGCTAAATGTTCGTGCGGACAGTCTCAGTCGGCATTACTCGGCCGATCACGAGTGGCGGCTTCATCCAGAGGTGGTCCGTCTCGTCTTCGAGATGTGGGGGTTTCCTCGGTTGGACCTCTTTGCCACTCGTGAGAATGCGCACTGCCCGTTGTTCTGCAGTTTCCGATGCAGGGAGCGTTGGGGGACGCGTTTCAGTTGGATTGGAGTTCGCAGCTCCTTTACGCGTTTCTCCCTCATACCCTTGATTCCTCGAGTTCTGAGGAAGGTTCGCCAAGACCGGGCCCAAGTCATATTGATCGCCCCGGATTGGCCAAGAAGGGTGTGATACACAGATCTACTTCACCTCTCATCGTACCCTCCACTCCGTCTCCCTCTCAGGGCAGCTCTCCTCTCGCAGGGGCAGGTTCTACACCCCCACCTCCAGAGCCTGCACCTTCATGCATGGAGATTGAACGGGGCAACCTGAGTTCTTTCTCTCTCCCACCAGATGTGGTGGATGTTATTTTATCATCCAGGAGACACTCCACCAAGTCTATTTACTGTTCCCGGTGGTCCAAATTTGTGAAGTGGTGTGGAGTGAGGTCCATTGCTCCTTTAATGGCACGTTTATCTGACGTGTTAAGTTTCTCTCTCTCTTTGGAACAGCAGGGTTGTGCTGTGGCTACAGTTAAAGGTTATTTGTCAGCTTTGTCGGCTTTCATTTGTTTGCCGGATCAGCCGTCTTGGTTTAAATCTCCTGTAGTTATGAGGTTCATTAAGGGCCTCATTAATAAGTTTCCTCCCACTCCTTTCATTATGCCTCAGTGGGATTTAAATCTTGTTCTTACCTTTCTGATGGGTTCACCATTTGAGCCTCTTCATAGTTGTCCGTTGAGGCTTCTTTCTTTCAAAACGTCTTTCTGATCGCTATTACCTCGGCCAGGAGGGTAAGTGAGCTGCAGGCTCTTAGCTCTAAACCTCCTTTCTTGACCATTCATGCAGAAAAGATGGTTCTTAGGACCAGGGCTGCTTTCCTTCCCAAGGTGGTTACTCCTGTTCATTTGGGACAGTCCATTACCTTACCTACCTTCTAACCTCCCCCTCACCCTTCTAAGGAGGAGGAGAGACTTCATCGTTTGGACCCCCAAGAGGGCGGTCAGTTTTTACCTGGACAGGACCAGGGATCTAAGGACGGATGATCAGCTCTTCGTGGGCTACATTGGTCGGATGAAAGGAAAGGCTGTCCACAAGAGAACTCGCTCCAGGTGGATCATCTTGTGTATCAAGATCTGCTACGCCCTAGCCAAGAAGGAGCCGCCTGAAGGTATCAGAGCTCATTCTACCAGAGCGAAGTCTTCTTCTGCTTTGGCTATATGTGTTCCTGTTGTTGATATTTGTAAGGCGGCAACTTGGGCCTCCCTCCACACCTTTGCGAAGCATTACTGCTTGGATTCCGAGGTTAGGAGGGTTGGCCATTTTGCACGCTCTGTCCTGCAAGATTTTTTGGTATAGTCAGGTGGACACCCTCCTCCGGGAGAGGTATGGCTTGGGGATTCTATTCAAAAGGTGAGGAATCCACAGGCAGATATATCCATCAGAAGAACAAGTTACTTACCTTCGGTAACGCTCTTTATGGTGGATACAGTATCTGCCTGTGGATTCCTCACTGACCCACCCGCCTCCCCATTGTCCTCCTGTTTCTACCAATTTTTTTTTAACTGTTTGACTTTGATGTTTAAAAAAAAAAAAAAAGTATTTTTCATGCTTACAGTTTTCTTCAGGAAAATGCTTTGTTTGGGTGGCATTTTTCATTAGGTTATTGTATATTCTGTGTATATTTGCATTCATATATATATATATATTATGTATACAATGTATACTTGTGAAAATGTTGTCGGTCTGCCCGTTTGCCTCGAAGGCACGGAAAAAGTGGGTGGAACTGACGTCCGCATGCTGACTAGGTCTTCTTATGGCTCCGATGACGTCATACGGAGTCGCGAGCGGAGCCGTGCTATTATGACGTCCTCGTCGACGTGGGAGAGCTAGGAAAAGAATTTCCGCGGAAATGCTGGTGCAGGGGGTATTCAAAAGGTGAGGAATCCACAGGCAGATACTGTATCCACCAGAAAAAGCGTTGCCGAAGGTAAGTAACTTGTTCTTTTTTCATCATGCTATCAAAGACAGTGTAGGCCTGTATTCCTCCTATAACACATAACACTGAACATGTCTTTTTGCTGGTGCTTTCATTGACATGAGTAGGTCTTCTTCATTTTCTGCCGCCAATATAACAAGAGGGTGGGAAGGAAGAAGCAAGAGGGACAACGGGGGTGGTGGGGAAGAATCAACATAGATGAAACAACACAGACAACGATGAATGAAAGGGGAACAAGAAAGGAAAATAGTACCTCAGTCACAGCGTGAGCACCATAAGAACACTAATCAAAATAAAGCAATCAGTACTTGGCCCATGCTCCACACAAAAGAAGCGGAAGTGTAACTGGCATGCACTGGCCAATTAGGAGGCAACAAATGATAGTGACAATGAAGACAACACATGGTAAGCAATGGGCGGGCTCGAAGTCCTTCAAAATCTCTCAGAAGTGACAGCACATGTGCGCTGGCTTAGGCGAGACCTAAAAAAGGAGTGGAGCCACTGGGGTTAGAGTAATGATGGAAGGTGGTGGAGCATAGGGATGACAGTAATAATGAAAGGGGGTGGAGCCTCTGGGATAACCATAATGATGGAAGGGGGTGGAGCCTATGGTGTCACCGTAATGATGGAGGGGTGGAGCCTTTGCAGTTGCTGTAATAATGGAAGGAATGGAGCCTCTGCAGTTACAGTATAGATGGAAGGGGGTTGAGCCTGTGTGGGGGGGGGGGGTTGGGGTTACTGTAATGAAGAAAGGTGTCGAGCCCCTGGGGTTACAGCAATGACAGAAGAGGGTGGAACCCTGGGGTTACAGGAATGTTTGAAGGGGTGGCGCTGGGGTTACATCAGTGATGGAAGGGGGGCCTCTGGGGTTACATCAATGATGGAAGGGGGTGTAGCCTCTGGAGTTGGAGTAATGATGGAAAGGGTGGAGCCTCTTGGGTTGGAGTAAAGATGCAAGTGGGTGG
This sequence comes from Calotriton arnoldi, assembly GCA_963921515.1. Taxonomy (NCBI): domain Eukaryota; kingdom Metazoa; phylum Chordata; class Amphibia; order Caudata; family Salamandridae; genus Calotriton; species Calotriton arnoldi. The sequence goes on along the minus strand of CAWUFW010002382.1, from coordinate 553,166 downwards.
GGACTCTGGGATTACAGGAATTATGAAAGGGGTGGAGCTTGTGGAGGTTACAGTAATGATGGAAAGGGTGAAGCCTATGGGGTTACAGTAATGATGGAAAGCATGGAACCCCTGGGGTTACATGAATGACGGAAGGTGATGGGACCTCTAGGTTATATTATGGTTTAAAGGGGAGGAGCTTCTGGAGTTACAGTAGGGGCGGAGCCTCTCGGGTTACATGGATGGGGTGGAGGCTCAAGGGTTGCAGTAGAGGCGCAGCCTCTGGGGTTGCAGTAATGGTGGAAGGGGTGCTTGGGGTTGCGTGCAAGATGTCTTACTGGTGGCAGTGCCAGGTCCATTTACCAGAGCTGCTGCGAGATGATTTAACTCCTCACAGTCTGCATCTAAGGATGTCAGGGAATCCTGTGGTGTCTGCATTTCCGCTTCTACTGATCACCAAGTGTTCACAAACTCTCCCCTTTAGTAGCTTGAGTGGGGTTGGCTGTCATTGTGCAATATAAAAACTTTAAATTGTTACCTTGGGCTCTTTTGACTTTGATCAGAGATGTGAAGTCCAAACAGAAGCTCATAAACACATCTGCAGGAGAATAACAGGATGTGGACTGGGGCAGAGGGATGTCAAAGAAGCAAAACACAATGGTTGAGAAAGAAATTATGAGAATGTGAAATAGGAACAGGAGGGAATTTAAACACATGAGCTGAATATTTCACTAGCACCACCTTAGGGATGCCTGTATAACATGAAGCTTGTGTTTTTAGCACTAGCATTAGGTGAGAGATGAATCCTCCAATGAACTGACTAACAACGTGATTGACAAAGTCTGAAGGCAATGGGTGAAAGAAGCTGACCCAAGAAAGTAAATGGTTGAAAGGGGCATATTCAAAGCTGAGCCTATGTATACGGTTCAAAATAGGTCTGTCAAAATCCAGGCTTTAAAGGGCCTTGTCATCAACACTGTGGCAGGGCCCGTTTTTTACTTCTGTATTATTATTATTGCATGCTGATTTTGCAAACTGTTTTATCTCTTTCTACGAGAGTGTGACGTTTTAGACATGTGTAGAAGTGTTAACATCTTATCTGCCTCCTATCTAGGCTGACATGTTTTGATTGTTTATATTATGGTCGCTGCCATTTTAATATGGACGCTTACAGCGCAGGTTAAACCGCAATCATGTGAATTGAAATGCAGCTTGCTATGCCATATGTATTTTGTTTCATTGGGACTTTAGTGTCACCAAACTTAAAAGCATGAGATAACAGTCATCGATTATGTGCTATAAAATCCCTTGTGTTTGGCCATAGTTTGGAGAGGCTTTGTGGCAAACCAGCCCCCGTCGAGGGTTGCTCAGGGGCTCCAAGTGTGGCGCAGACAGTGTAGACTTGCTAGTTTCAGCTTCTGCTAAATTTTAGCATAGCGCTCAAAAGTAGTGATAGGCTGTTAGGTTGTTAGGAATGTACTACCCATGTTAGGACTGTTCATGTTGCATTCACTGACCATGGTATGCATTGCTGCATTTATTTTCTCATTCTGTGTGGTTACCATTAATATTTTAAGCTCTAGACTTGAATTTTTTTAAAATATACACTTTAAAATTTTGCCCCGTGCTTCTTAGTGCTATTTTGGGTGTGTCATTCATTAATGAAAGAGGGTTTAGAGTTCTGCTGTGTCCCCGAGCTTATCTAGAGGGGTTAATCATGACCAGAAAACACCACCCCGCACACTATTGCTAAGTGTGTTAAGTACTGGTCATAGTCCAACTGCATTTTTTGTGTGCAATCTTTTTATTAGGTATGGTACTACACAGCATTTTGTAATAAGCACATTACATAGTCACATTTTATGTACACACCTCTGTACCACTTTCCACCTATAAGTCTGGCTGCATTTTTAATTCGTGTTGTAGCATTGAACTGAGTCCTTGCACCTAGGGGGTTAGAAATCTGACTCTGTAGCTCTAGGTGGGCCCCAGATCATGACAGCCTGTAGCCCAGACAGCTAGTCACTGCCACAAACCATATACCTCCTTGGCTTTGCATGTACCCATTGGTCAGCAGACTATCCTACTCTACAGGGGACAGGGGCAGCAGAAGAAAAGGGTACCTTGCACCCACTTGCCCCAGGATTTCAGGCTTACAGAGAAAAACACAAAGAAATATTCACGAGTGAAAAGGGACAGGGGTAGAGCTGACCGCACAGTGCAAGCATTTCAGCCTTACAATAACATTCAAATTGTTTTATGTTAATAAGTAAATGTATATAATGGAGAGAGACCCACACTGTAGTGCTTTTGGCCTTACACTATTCCTTCTGTCCCAGCCAGCCATGCCCTTACAGCTTGTGGACAGAGGTTTAGAAGACGACATAAAAACTAATTACGAAAACTAAATTGCAAAATGCCGGAGAATACACCATTAGGCCACATCGCTTAATTGAGATTTATTTCAGGTAAAAATACAGTCACAGGCGCACAGGTTGCGAGTGGCTGTTGTTCACATCACACGCAATTTTTTCACTATTTTTTTAACCTGAAATATGTTATTGCAAACAAAATATGCCAAAGGATGTATCTCAAAATAAAAATTTAGCCCAAAGTGTGGTACCAGCATTGTCATATTCCACCAGCTGGGCCACATAATGAAGTATAATTTCAAGTTGTTTTGAGGCGTTTCACTTAATTTCCGCAAAGAAAATTAAGCACGATTCGCTCAGGGTTAAGGAAAGTACCATCTGAGACCAGAGGCCAAGAACCTGGTATGCGGAGTTCCACAGGTCTCCTCCATTAGTCCCACCGCTCGCCAACATCATCCACTCACAGGACATCATAGTCATCTTCTTTGTGGATGACAACCAACTCATCTTCTCCCTGACAGACAAGACCACCAACACCAGAATCAAAGTCAACAACTGCATGAACACGATAGCAGACTGGATGTGAACCAACTATCTAAAGCTTAACTCCGACAAACAGAAGTTCTGATCTTTGGAAACAAGTCCTCTCCAGGAAACTCCACCTGGTGCCCAACGGAGCAAGGACCAACTCCCATTGACAACGCAAGGAAACTAGGAATCATTCTGACCAACAAGCTCTACACGACGGCACAAATCAACACAGTAAATACCTCCTGCTCTCATATGGGGAGAGGATGTGGCCGCTAGAGCGGTCACTCTCAAATCTGGGGAACTGGGTTCGAGTCTCAGCAACAACGCACAACATCCTGAGATTCTGGGCAAATCACTTAATCTCCCCGTGCCTAACAAAAATGAATGTCTCCTTGTGTAATGCAACTGGTGCTCATGTAAAGCGCTCTGATACCTGATACTTTCGGGTCACGTTCGCGCTATATAAAACGCTGGGGGAAAAAAATCCTATGCATGCTGCAAAAGATCTTCGAAATGGCTGCCACATAACACCAGACGGACGTCACACAAGCACTTGTCACCAGCAGGTTAGACTACACCAGCACTCTGTACGCCGGAATCTCCAAATAAACCCTTACACAGACAACAGACATCAGAAAGCCATTCCCCGCCTCCGCAAAAGCAAAACTGGAGGTTGCTCATTCTCCTACATCACACCCAAGACATGGAACGACCCCCCACAGCACATCAGAGACTCCAGCTCACTTCTTGAATTCCACAAGAAGCTGAAGACCTGGCTGTTTGAATAACTGGCGGGGCCCACACACCTGCACACCTGCTAAAGCGCCTGGATACCCTCACAGGCAGGGTCGGATTGGTAAGGCGGGCACTCAGGCAATGGCCGAGGGGCCGGTATAGAAGTTCCAGCTGTGGGCTGCTTTTTTGGCAGCCTGGGAGTCGCTTTGGGCTGTGTCTGGTGTGTTCAGATGTCGCCAGCTGCCCAGTGGGGCCCTGAGTGGCCTTTCTGGGGGCAGATGGGCGTCCATTACCTCCCTTTTATCAACAGGCAGAGGTGTCACTACCTTTCTCTCGCTGGGCCGGCCAATTAATGTGTGCATACTGAGCGGGGGCAGGGGGCCTGAGCAGAAGTGGTCTCACTTGTTTTCAGGTGTTTATAAAACTTTGCTGAAGCAGTGTTTTGAGGAAAGGCAATATGCAAATGTGGGGGACTTTTTTAGCGTGCCCGGGCCGATTTCTAGTCCCAATCCAACCCTGCTCACGGGTCAGTAGTGCGCTATACAAATCGACATAACATAACATCTGCCTAAAAATGTCAGCCGTTTACTCGTGATGGGAGGCTAAATATTCCATAGTTTAGTGAAGGGTGAGGCTGGATACCTCCCTTGGATACCTCCCTTTTACACATGCTCGTATTTTATGCCTTGGCTTGTCCAAGCAGTGCGTTTATTTCCATATTGCTTAGCAAAAGTTCTGAGAATTAAAATCACACATACTCTTCGAGAGATGTTCATCATAGTAAAGTTATTTCAAACATCCAGCAATCTACGGAAGTCTCTCACTTTCTGGCAATAGTTTTGGAAGGTTGCTCTGGCGTTTATGAGTGTTAAAAAAGGATACATTGAATGATTTAGGTTAGTTCTAGGACTTAAGACTTTGCGAGGATTTTTAGTGCACCAAGCAAAAAGACATTTTTCCGTTGGATCGCTCTCAGCTCAAATTTTATTTTTTAAAATTTAATTTAAAGTCCATCCTCTAGTCTTGAAATGTGGTGCCGCTGAGTGGTGTAATGTAGTACCACTTCGCCTTATAGGATGGACGGCTGCCCTAAGGCAGTCATGCAGCATATTGCAGACGTAAAAAACCCACTCGTGAGGAATGTAAGTTTGATGTTGGGAGCAGCGCTTTGCTAATTGGGTGGTATTTGGCGCTATAGTGATCGTGAGGCGCTTCTTTGAATAATATTTGAGCTTAGACTAAAGGCATGGTCCGGAAGCAGGGGGCGCTGTAGGGCTGCCAGCAGCAAGCCTGACATCGCAGGAGTGGATCTCACCGCCTCTGCGGCGCTGTCCTGAGACCCACCCTCCCTTTGCTGACTCTGGGGTACAAGCAGCGCCCCCCTTGTCCGTTATCGGGGCTGGGACACACCCGGCACAGACCGAGGGAGCGGGTGAAGTCTTGTCACAGAAGTCACTGTTGCAGAATAATACGTTTCTGCTCCGATTTGTTAAGTATGCGCCTAATTAGCGGGATTAGTCTTGCAAGTTTGGGGCCAAGCTCGCGTTTACAAAGTATTAGAGTATTACGGAGAATTAGACCATCACGGAGTACTAGAGTATTACGGAGCATAAGTTTATCAGAAAGCATTATGGTATTCGGGATCAGTGGGTTAAGGGCACGTCCTCGGATGCCTGCTGCTAGGAGCCTGGGAAGCCGAGTTGAGCACCTTTAGAGCACTGTATGCTAAACAGGGATGCAGCAGTGATGCATTTAGTGGTGTCAATATATATATCTATATATCTTGTTTTTCTACATAGAGCTTCATGTCACAGTTCTGTGATACGCGCTGTAAATTAACAACGCTGCCATCGCTCCAGCCTCCAGTGGCTTACCTCAGGAGGATGAAACGCCAAAAAGGTGCTGCCGGATTTTGAACTTGTGATCTGCACAAGATGTCAGTGGCGAGCGTTAACTCCCACAGCCTCCTGATGTTTTAGTTGACTACATTCCAGTAAAATTTTCTGGTAATAAAAGAATGTTTATCGCTTTAGATTGCAGCCATACGGAGGCCACGCTGACCCACGCAGAAGTACAGCAGCTTTACAAAAAAAAAATATTTTTAATTTGTCCCTGGGGGAACCATCTGGTACCCCCACAAGGGCCAGGGGTCCATGGTACCCCTACCTAATCCACTCATCTCTTTTCTTGTTTTGTACGACATGGGGACCAAGTCCCGAGTCATAAAATGACAGCCACAACTTTCTCTTTACGTTGCGACCAGCCAATGAGATGTGTTTCAGCTTGCTGTTCAGCGATACTCTGCATACTATCACGAAGGTACCACAGAATGAAATAAATATACATCTTTAACCTTAATTTCTCAAAAACCGCTGAACAGGTCTATACCAACTCACAAAAAGCATATTTTCTGTGTGAATTTAAAGCTTTCTGACAAATTTGGTGTAATTCCTTTCAGGTGTTTTGGCTGTGTTGGAAAGTGGATTATTGGTAGGGGCACATGTAGGTCTGCCACTGGCAATAAGGCCACTAACACAGTATAGGGCTCAGAATAGGTCTTAGAAAATTATTCCTATGCTCAACCCTTGGTACCGTGGCTGCGAGCAGGCAGGCTTAACTTCAAAGACAGGTATGTAAAGCATTTAAAAACACCAAGTCAGTAAATAATTAAGACACAACACAAAATAAAAATCCAACATCAATTTATGAAAATAGGAAATATTTTTATCTTTAAAATGACACCAAAACGACAAAAATCCAATGTAGGGAACCGGAGATATGAATTTTTAAAGATTTATCACTTTATAGCACTTAGAAACCTATAGCACCATATTGGGATATCTGGTCGCGATAGACCGGCTCAAAGTCAAAGTTTCAGGCCGACCACGATGGAGCCCTGAGCGGCTACCCCTCGCGGTAGGTCCCGGTCACAGTTTTTACCTTCGAACTTAGAAATTTTTCTGGAGCTTTTTCTCGTGGGGTCCCTCGATGTTCTTCACCAGGCCGGATTCGGTGAGGGTTCGCCGGCCTCGGATTTCTTCTACTCCCGGTCAAACTCTGGAAGTCGGACCTACGGAGCTTTCAGCGGGACGAACCTGGATGGCTTGGCCGGCTCGCGGTTGAAGGCTGACCAGGTTCAGTCGGTCCCCTTATGGAGCTTTTTTCCAAGGTTGCTCCAAAGTTCTGCAAACTCCTGGAACTTTTTCCTGAAGTTCCCCAAAGGGTCCCAAAGTGTCTCAAACTCACGCCAAGGGTCTGGAAGCTCCAAGATGGTCCTTGAAAGTTGAGGACTTCAGTTCCCACAATCCACTTGGACAAAACCCTTACAAATCCACTGGTAGTTTTCCAGGTTGTGGATTCTTGGTGGTGATGATCCAGGTGAGCTCTGTTAACCTGTAGCTTGCAGGGAGTCCACTCTTTACTCTTTTTTCACAGCAAGGTAGTCCACAGGGCTGTAGTTCCAGATGGTGCAGTCCTCAGAGGGCAGACCTTAGAAATCGCACATCAAACTTCTCAGCATGGCACAACGTCTTGCTTTCTTAAGTTTCAAGCAGCAGATCTGAGGGGCTCTGCCCTTCTCAGATACTTATTCCAAGTTCTCTGGGTCAAGCAGGAGGTCACTCCTGACCAATGGGGGCAGGGTAACTCCCAAAGATATGACCACATCCTGTAGAGTGGGCATTATTTTGTCCCAGAGTGCACCAAATCCTCCAAATTCATAATGGCTGATCTTCCATCAGGGAGTTAAGAGCTGGCTAAACACACCCCTAGGATGGCTACTTTCCATAGACTCGCCCCCTTGCATCTGCTCATACCTTCCTTAAGCCTAGCATCTGGCTGAGGTGAAAAGTTTAGAGTTGTAAATGACACTGGTTTCTTCCCTCCTCTTTGAAGACCTTGGTTTACGACTCCTCCCCCTGCCCTGGCATTTCTGTGGAACAGCACACTGCCCTCCCAGAAGAGCTGGGTAACCCCAGGGCTCTTTATCACCTCTTCAAAGCAGCCTGGCTAATCCACTTAACTCTGACCAATCAGGATCAACACCTGGAAGGCTGAATCTGGACTTACAAACAAGAAAGTCTTGTAACTTCTTGTCTGTACATTTTAGGAGAAATTCAACAATATCATATTGTTGGATTTATCACTACCATTCTGGGAAGTCTTTGAATGGAAGTTCTATGATTCCCCTATCAGGAGTTATTAGTTAATAACCTCTTGCCATGTTAACCTATGTGGCATGGGATTTGCAATGGAAAAAATGACTTGGGCCATTTTTCCAGCACCAGGCCTTATAAAAACATATTTTACAAGTACTCCGCCTATATCTACAGGACCTCCACCCCATGGATCACTCAGGGGAGATTTTAGGGGTTCTGAATCTGTAGAAATATTGCAGATCCTCCCTCCACAGTGCTCCTAGCATCAAAGTCGAATTTGGGCAGCACTTTATCACAATGTGGGGAGTAAAATGTGAAATTTCACTTAACCCAGGGCATATAAAACTCATTTTATAAGGGTCCACCTTATAAATACCTGACCCCCCACCCCTGGGACACCTAGGGGAGACCCTGGGGTACATAATATGCCCAAACATTGTAGGTGATCCATTTTTAAGTGCCCCAAACACCAAAGTTGAGTTTGGGCACAATTTACTTTTTAAAAGCAGTCATGGAACCCAGGGCTGCTTTTAAACTGACCTCAGGCTTCAGCAGTGCACACATGCAAGTGCAGAAAAGGCTGCTGGCCTCTAAACTGCCATGCCCTACTATATACTAGGGGCTGATAGCTAGTTTCAATCCCCCTGCCCTATTATGTACTAGGGTCTTATAGGGTAGGTCATGCCATTCACAGGGGTACCCCATCCCATAGTGTACCCTAGTGTATGTAGGTGTTTTCACTGTATTTCAAGTGTTTTCACCATAGCACTGGCCCTGGGCCTGGTTAGGCAGAGCCCAGGGTCAGTCAGAGTCAGTTACCTCCAGTATCAGTCAGCAAAAAGTTGGGGGGTGCCCAGGGCACAGGATGACTTTGCAACAGGCTGTATCTGTGTCTAAAGTTCCTATGGGAAATTGCATGGGGAAAACACATTTTGAGACCACCCCTTCCCTTTTTTCTCGGCCCGCTAGATGAATCCCCCCGAAACTTTCCAGGAAGAAGCTGAGGCGAATTAACCTTTTTTTGGAAAGTTATATTAAGATTCCTCAAATGGCACCAAAGTTATTAGCAAGCCAAAAATACATCTCCTATGGAAACCCGGTCCTAACTAGAAGTTGGATCTGAAGCCTTTTAATTGTTACTCCCCTCGTAGGGGCTTTTAGCATTTTGGTTATTTGATCCTCTGTTTGTTTGTGACATTAACCTAATACCTAATGCTGTTAGACCATCTTACCTGTTTGATCACAGCACTGTAAAACACTGCTTGGGCGGTCGCGTTTCTCCCTGGTCCACCATGGGTTTTCCCGCTTGAGTGGAGGGAGTCTGCGCAAAGCTGGAGGGGCATTTCTGGCACTTCCGGGTTCCGGGCTGATCGGAACTGGGGTCAGCAGTCTAGCTGCAAACCTCACTTATTTAAACAGATGCCTGGCACGATGCGCAGCGGACGCGTGCAGCGGGCGCGCCGCTGGCGTGCCGAAGGCGCGCCTAAGGCAAGCCCGTCTGTGCCCGTCCGTGCCTGGGCGTCGCCAGGAGCCAGGACCCCTGCATGTTCAACATCTGACTCGGGTAAAGGTACAAGGGATTTGGGTAGATATACGAGGCAAGAACTCCTCAAGATCAGTCGTGATAGCCCATATAAGTGTGTACATCTGCAAAACACCATGTTTAACACTTTATGGCCATAGAAGGTCCCTTTACGTGTAGGTCATGCCGCTTTCAGAGCATGAAACAGGAACAACCTCCTACTAAAAATATGACGTTTGAATTGAGCAGCGGTCAATGTCGCCACCATGACCAGACTGACACCTCCCCCCTGACTCCTTTGAAAATCTGTGGTTGGAACTGCCTATTATGCAATGTCAGATCTCTACCTAAACATGCGGCTGAGATATGGGACCTGTTCTCTTCTAAACTCCCTGATATCGGGTTCCTAACAAACCTGGATAAAACCCAGCTCTATCCCTGCAATTGCAGTGGCACTCCCGGATCCACAAGTTGGATAGATCAACCAAGGTGGGGGGGGCATAGCTATTATCCATAAAGACTCCATTAAAGTCTCTATACTCTATCAACTAAGTAATGTAACACTGGAAATCTTCGTTTTTAGAATCGATCTGCTCCCCCAACATAGCTGGAAAGGTGCTCTTGTCTACCGGCCCCCGGGTCCCCTCTCTAACTTCTCGCTCCAACTTATGGAACTTATCTCTCCTCATGTTATCTCTACTAGAAACTTTTTGCTTCTAGGAGACTTCAATGTCCTCAGTGAAAACACCACAAACCTCTACTCTTCACGCAGACCTTACCTCACTGGAATTAAGTAAGATCAACTATGGCCCCACCCATTCAGCTGGGCATACATTAGATATTATCTTAACTAACTCTCCTACCATCATCTGTGGAGCTACCTTCCCACTAACTTGGACAGACCACTCACTAATGGAGTTTCACATTAGGGGCCCTGGGACATCTAACGTTTCCCGCATTAACCCTTCTAGATGGCGCAGACAGTGGCACAAACGTACGCCTGAGCATTTTCAAGATATCTTTCCTAGACTGCAGAATTTTGACTCAGACAATGTTGAGGAATGCCTGGCCTGTTTCAACTCTACTATTAAAACCACTATCGATCGTCTAGTCCCGCTGAAACAACGCTCCAGCATGACTAGATATCCTCAGACAGCATGGTTTACCCCAAACTTCCGGATAGAAAAGAGCCGTTGTAAAAAATTGGAACGACATTGGCGCCTCTTACACGACGCACAGGATAAAGAAAGATACAAACTCGCACTGGCCCAATATCATAAAAACCTCAAAACTGCTCGTAAAACCCACATAGCGCAGCAACTTGAACAGGCAGGGAACGCCCCCACAACTCTTTATCAGATCTTAAAAACTTTCACCAATCCCAAGGCATGCGATAACGAAGAAACACCCTCTCAAGCCCTATGTGACAAACTAGCAATACACTTTACCCAGAAAATTGAACTGATTTACAATAAAATCACTTCAGCCGGAAGTCCTCAGATTGACTTCTCGGCAAACCACCCTGCGGCCACAAATAATGCACAGAGGTTAGATAAATTCATGGCACTTAAGCCCGAGGATGTAGAGTTACTACAAAAAACCATAAAATCAGGCTCCCCGCTGGACATCATTCCAACCAAGACCACCACACTGCTTGCGAAACAACTAGCTGCCCCTATTTGTTCAATCTTGAATTGTTCCATAGAAAAGGGTCTCCTCCCCTCCGAATGGAAAGTGGCACAAATAATCCCCATCCGCAAAAATCCTAAAGCCCCTATGGAGGATTTATCCAATTATCGACCCATCTCATTGCTACCTCTCCTGAGCAAGGTACTAGAAAAACTTATCAATAAACATCTGTCTGATTTTGTCAAAGCTTCGAACTGTCTTGATCCATCTCAGTCGGGCTTTCGACCCAGGCACAGTACGGAGTCTGCTTTGATTGAGGTCACTGACAACATTAGAATGTCCCTGGACAACGGACAAGCGGTGCTTCTGGTGTTGCTGGTGTTGCTTGACTTATCAGCAGCCTTCGATACGATTTCCCACCAGATTCTGCTCAGGAGACTTGGGGAAATTGGCCTCCAAGGGAGTGCTTTGCAATGGATGACGAGTTTTCTGTCTGACAGAACCCAAACCATCAATCTTGGCCCTTTCCATTCAAAGACCACCAAACTGACTAAGGGAGTACTGCAGGGCTCCTGTTTGAGCCCCACCTTATTTAACATCTATGTTGCTCCCTTAGCGGGATTACTAAGGAATTTAGGATTTGTTCCAATGTCTTATGCTGATGATACTCAGCTCCTACTTTCCTTTGATAAGAACAATCCAAACGCCCAGTCTACTTTTTCGGAGGGTATGATGACCATCGCTGGCTGGATGCGAAACAACTTCCTCCAGCTTAATGTGGGGAAAACTGAGATCATTCTGTTTGTAGAGGCATTGTCGAAGTGGTCCCCTAGGTGGTGGCCAGAGGAATTGGGCATTACACCGACTCCCAAACTAGTGGTTAAAAATCTGGGTGTCCGTCTGGACCAGAACCTGATAATGAAGGAGCACGTTACATCCACTGTTGGGTCATGTTTTCATGTGCTAGGTCTTCTTCGGAAGGGATTTCCCTTTTTGCCTCTAACCACGCGAAAAACACTTATCCAGGCACTAGTGTTAAGCCGCCTGGACTACTGCAATGCCCTGCTAATTTCAGCAAATGAAGCATTCTTAAATAGACTGCAAGTAGTCCAGAACACTGCAGCTCACCTGGTATCCAATGTTTCCCCTCGAACAGCCTCCCTCCCCCTTCTGCGACAGCTACATTGGCTCCCGGTGCGGATGCGGATTAGGTTTCAAGATCTGTTGCATTGTGCACAAATCTTTGAATGGCAAAGGCCGCAGCTACTTAGCAGAAAAATGTACCAAATATATGCCGCCCAGGTCTCTTCGACCAGGGTCCAAATCTCTCCTTGCTGTTCCTCGCTATAAAAAAACACGCTTAGGTGGTAAAGCTTTTTCCCACCTGGCCCCATTCTCTTGGAAGCAAAAGACACACAATTGATGGACGGAATGCAGAACAAATCAAAACATTCACCCCAGTCAAGAGATCTGTGTTAAATCCATCATTCTTTTGCTCACCATGCAACCCCAGTCTAGACCTGGCCATATGCAAATCAGTCTGGACCCTGTGCCTCATGGGAACAGTCCAGCCCGAACTGCCAAGCCAGGTCCTCCCTGGACCGGAAGCAAGCATCCTAGGACCGGTTTCGGGGTTTCACGCCTCATCAGCCAGGATAGCTTGAATCCAGCGGCACAGTGAGCCCGGGACCCACGTCTGGGCATACCCGGCGCACTTAGGACGAGAAAGCAAACTAGGATGCTTGTTTTCCAGTCCAGGGAGGACCTGTCCTGGCAGTTCGGGCTGGACTGTTACCATTGGGCGCAGGGTCAAGACTGATTTGCATATGGATGGGTTCAACCTGGAATGGCATGGAGAGCAAAAATACGATGGATTTAGGCCCAGATCTCTGTACTGGGGTGAATGTATGACATTGTTCTGCATTCTGCCCATCAATTGTTCTTTTTCCCATTCTCTTGGAACGCACTTCCTGTCCACTTGCGACAATGCCCAGATCACCTACAGTCTAGAAGGCTCCTTAAAACCTTACTGTTCTAATCCGTCTCTTTGCTGTGGCTGGCAGTAGCAATCCTACAGCGCGGAGATACCCCTTGGGGGGTGATTCAGGCGCTTTACAAATAAATAAATCAAATCAAGTATGTTTGTGTGTATTATAATATTCCGTATCAGCCCATGTAAAAGTGCTTGCCTGGCAAGTGCTGAACATTATTTGAGTATAAACAAAGAAATGATGCAAGGGTCTGGACTGTGCAGCTGTGATGGATACAATTACACATGGCTAGTTTGTGGAGGGTGACAAAAAAATGTGTTAGCTAAAAAATACTTACATCGATTGGAGACAGTATTAAGTGACTTGAGCCACTCAACATTCATTGTTTTGTAGCTTACTGTGACTTTTCAGAAAGGAACCAAACCTATACAGATGAGCCTTGGCCCCCCTCAAAGGGATTGTCCAGTGTGAACTGCCAACCCGTGTCTCCTCTCAGGGAGGGCACGCACATCTGTATACATGGCGGAGCGCATCTGTGCTACGTAATGTGATTTACTCCATGAATTGACCTGAGCCACTGTTCACCCTGTCTGTGTCATTTCAGAGCTAGTGTACTCCTACATTGGTTGGAGACAGTGGGTGACTCTCTTCATACCCCGAGTCTTTAAACATCCTGGCTTTGTGTGGGTGACTTATGGAGCCTACTGTGCTCTCGGAAGTGTCCACCTCATTTACATTCGCTACATCCTAGAACGCTGTATCTTGAAACCCCGACAGTACATTCATGTTTTGTAGTTTTATATAGCGCCAACCGTTACAGTGCCTTGCATCAGCATCAGAATATGTTGCCCATTTGTTAGGAGATATAGTGAGTTGCCTAGAATCACAGAATGACGAGACTAGGATTCGAACCTGGTTCCCTAATTCCAAAGATGGAAGCTCTAGGCGCTAGGTCACTTCTCCTCGCAGTCTAGCCCCTCTGCTTTGCACCCCCCACGCCTCATCTCATATTCCCTCAGATAACTCCTGGCATCCCTCTGGCACTGGGCTCAGCTCTACGCATCCTTCAGGCACTGGGGAGCTCGGGGCCCTCACAGCTTGTCACGCGCCTGGGTCCCTCACAACTTGCCACGCGCCTGGGGGCTACAGCGCTACCTCTGACTGTTTAGAAAATCATTAATATTAGCAGATATATATATATATATATATTCAAGATTGAAGAGTGTAAAACTTTCCGTAAATGTTCAGGAATTTAAAACTGGAGGCTACCAGTTACATTGGTCTCCTTGTTTTGATTCCTGAGAGCAGCGCAATTACATCAGATGGGAACTACAAGTGGCCTATACGGAGGTAATGGCGTGAGTCGCTGACAAAACGAGAGAATGCATTAGGAGCGAAAAACATAACCTGATATGCTGGAGTCTATCGGGTCACTTCCTCTTTCAGAAATAAAATAACAATGTAGCAAAGCTCCAACTTTCCCATTAAAATTTCCATTTTTTTGGTTTGTGAATGAAATAAAACATTTCATAATTTGTGCATTGAGTTAAAGTATACTTGTTTTTGTTGTTTCCTTTATAGTTTTGAGGTTCAAAGCTTAGGCGGGTGTCCCCGCCTCCCTTCCCCTGACAGGGCCCAGTGTGTGCTTTGCGCATGAAGCGCCGCGGGAGAGGGGTGCGTAGCTGGCCGGGCCGGTGTTGTCTTACTCCGCGTCTCTGACCTCTTTTCTGCACAAAGCGGCGCTTTCAGGACCCACAGCTGGCAGGACATCAGAGGAGTGCGGGGTGAGAGGTCGCTTGGGGCTCCAGCGCCCCTTCCTTTACTGCTAGTGAACGAGAGAGCTCCAGGGTGTCGAAGGCTGGGGCGCTGTCGTGCACACGTGCGAGAATATAGAGTTCGACAGCGTGAAAAGGAAAATTATTTGCAGGTGTGAATAAAGCCACAAATGGTGTATCCTTATTCATGAGACCCCTCTGTGTGCCTCCACTTCTGGAACGATATTTGAACGCGTCTCTCTATTCCTCTTAAGCGCTGTTTCGTCCCCTGGTACTAAGGAGGCGCTATGGAGAGCGCAATCCTGATAGGAAATCAACTCTGATCTTGTGAAATGTTTCAGTAGTTTAAGTAAAGCATAAGATCAGTTTCTGGAGCGAAGACATTTTTAGCCAGTTTGGGTGACAATCAATCAATCCGGTATTTGTGAAGCTTGCTACTCACCCGTGAGGGTCTCAAGGCGCTGGGGTGGAGGGAGGAGGGGGGGCGGTGTGCAGCTCTGTACCACCCAAAGAGCCAGGTCTTGAGGCTCTTCCTGAAAGCTTGCGGAGTGGGGGAACGTCTGATGCTGAGGGGGAGTTCGTTCCAGGTCTTTGTCGCGATGTACGAGTAGGCTCTTCCTCCGGATCTGGCTCTGCGAATGCGTGGGGTTTCGGCCAGGGCGAGGTCGGCGGAGCGGAGGCTTCTCTTGGGGGCGTAGAAGGAAACTCTTTCGTTGAGGTATTGGGGTCCGGTGTTGTGGAGGGATTTGTAGGCGTGAGTGAGGAGCTTGAAAGTCACTCTCTTTTTGACGGGGAGCCAGTGGAGGTCACGTAGGTGCTGGGTGATTTGGTCTTGTTGTGGGATGTCAATAACGAGTCTGGCCGCGGTGTTCTGGATGGTCTGGAGTTTGTGGAGTAGGGATTTGTTGATCCCGGCGTAGAGGGCGTTTCTGTAGTCCAGTCTGCTGGTTATGAGTGCATGGGTGACGGTCTTTCTGGATTCAGGGGGGATCCATTTGAAGGTCTTGCGGAGGATGTGGAGGGTGTTGAAGCACGTGGAGGAGACATCGTTAATCTGTCGGGTCATGGTGAGGGAGGAGTTGAGTATGATGCCTAGGTTGCAGACGTGGTACGTGGGTGTGGGGGGGTTGCCGAGGGCGGTGGGCCTCCAGGTGTTATCCCATGCGGAGGGGTTGGCTCGGAGGACGAGGACTTCTTTTTTCTCCTAGTTGAGTTTCAGGCAGCTGCTGCTCATCCAGGAAGCAACGTCTTTCATTCCATCCTGGAAGCGGTGTCTGGTGGTGTCGGGTTCCTTGGTGAGGGAGAGGATGAGTTGGGTGTCGTCGGCGTAGGATACTATGCTGAGTCCATGCTTTCTGACAATGGCGGCGAGGGGGGCCATGTAGATGTTGAAGAGCGTGGGGCTGAGCGATGATCCTTGGGGTACTCCGCAGCTGATCTCTCTGGGTTCGGAGGTGACTTTGGTTGCGAAGGGGAGGAGAGAGATCGGTCTGTAGTTCTTGAGGTCCGTCGGGTCTGCAGAGGGCTTTTTGAGGAGGGGCTTGACTTCTGCGCATTTCCAGTCGTAGGGGAACGTGCCGGTTTTGAAGGTGGAGTTGATGGTGCGTCGTAGTTCGGGTGCTATGGCAGTGGCGGCTCTGTGGAAGATGTGCGGGGGCAGGGGTTAGTGGGGGCTCCTGAGTGTATGCTGTTCATGGTCTTGGCGGTGTCTTCTGTGGTGACAGGGGTCCAGGCAGTGATGGTAGGCTGGCTGGCGTTGCTGGAGATAGTTGTGGTGACTGTGCCTTGCTTCTGTTCGTTGAAGTTGTCGTAGAGGTACTTGACCTTGTGATGGAAGTAGGAGCTGAGTTTGTTGCAGAGGTCCTGGGGGGGCGTGTGAGGCTTCACTGGGGGGTTTGGTGAATTCTTGTATGAAGCTGAAGAGTTCCTTCGAGTTGAGGGAGTTGGTGAGGATTCTGTCCTGGATGAAGTTCCTCTTTGTGGATCTGATGTGTTGGTGGTATTCTGTCATGCAGGTTTGTAGGTGGTGCGTGCTTCCGGGACTTTGCTGTTTCTCCATGCTTTCTTGAGACGTCTGCACGTGCGTCTGGATCTTCGGAGGTCAGTGGAAAACCAGGTGGCTTCGTGGGGCGTTGTCTGTCGGAGTTCCAGAGGGTGGCGAGCGTGTCTGCGCAGTTGGTGATCCATCTGTGGAGTTTGTTGGCTGCAGAGTTGGCGTCGGTCATGGCGGGGGGAGCGCAGTTGAGGACGGAGTTGAGGTGCTCTTCGGTTGCTCCAATTCCTGTGCAGGGGGCGTGGTGTAGGTTTGTGTGCGGTGGGTTTTGAGAAGGAGAAATGTACCCAGTGGTGGTCCGTCCAGAGGGGTTGCGTGGTGTGGCTGAAGCAGATGTTGTTTCCTCCTGCAAAGATGGGGTTGAGGGTGTGTCCTGCCTTGTGGGTGGGGATGGTGACGATCTGTTTCAGTCCGATGTTGGCGAGGTTGTCCAGGAGGGCGGAGGAGTTGGGGTTGCTGAGGTTGTTGAGGTGGAAATTCAGGTCTCTGAGCAGTACGTAGTTCATGGAGGCGATGGCGTGGTGCACAAGGAGGTCCGTGATGGTTGCGGTGAACGTGGTGCATGGTCTGGGAGGTCTGTAGGTGAGGGTTCCGCGTAGAGTCGTTCTGGGGTTGGTCTGGATCTGGAAGTGGAGGTGTTCAATGGGGGACGAGGAGTCTGTCGTGCTGGTTGTAGTGAGTCGGAGGGAGCTTTTGTTATACATTGGCGTGTCCTCCTCCAGGGTGGTTGAGGCGGTCCTTCCTCTGGATCTTGTATCCTTCGGGATGGCGGTTGCGATTTTGGGGGCGGAGGTGGAGTTGGTCTAGGTTTTTGTGAGGAAAGCGACATCGGGTGACAGGGTGTCGAGGCGGTCCCAGATTTCTACTGCGTGTCTGTGCAGGGAGCGTACTTTGAGGAGGATACAGCTCAGGGGTTTGTGTACGATGGTTTCCGGTGGGTGGGCGGTAGTCGTGGGGGTCCGAAGGTGGGTGAAGGTGCGGCGGCAGTGTCCGCAGGAGAACTGGCCATGGGTGGTGTTAGGCGTCGTTCAATAATTAGACACTGACTGCCTACTACGACTGCATCTCGCCTTTTAGATCCGAGCCAAGATCACTTGGTCATGTGGTGGTGGGTGACATGGAGTGGCACACTGGCACCCTTGTGATGAATGCACCGGTGTGCCAGGCTATAACCATCACATATTTATCCTGTAACTGTCAGATGACACTTCCTGACCACCGCCCCCTCTTTTAACAATAGGTAAGTTGACATCGTTGACTTTGCAGCTATGGGGGTGGATTGTGCCACCTTGGAGGTGCCCGGGCATCCCCTAACCCTGCGCCCTGTGAGAGCTTTCTCAGGTGTCCCGGGGCAGCTGGACTTATTGGACTCAGATTATAACTATCTGAGTGCTTCACCACCGGCGTCCTGGGGGATTTACCCTACAAATGAGCAGAGTAGACCCCTTTAGCACTTGTCTCTGTCTGAGGCTTACTATGGGAGGTGGTGTGGGGTCAAAGACTCAAAATTCAATGAGACATTTAATATCAGTTAGTAAATCAGGGTCCAGCCTCTAATATTACTTAGAAAGACAAAGGAACTGATGTGCAGTTTGGTGGATAGGACGCTCTGTCACAAATGTGAAGGATATCGGGTCCGCCTTCAGGGCTGGCGCTAGGCATGGGCAGCGTGGGCAGATTCCCAGGGCCCGCACTCAGACCACCAATATGGGGCCCGCACTCAGACCACCAACATGGAGCCTCTCACCAGTGCAACACTGCCAGGCCATGGCAGCACACCTGTCCTCTTGTGCCCCCGCCAATCCAATTGAAACAAAGGTGTCGTTGTAATTGGGCCCACTGGAGAGGTCCCTCTCCCCTGGGCCTCACAGCCATGGTGTACTGAGGTGAGACCTAGGAAAGGGGGACCCCGCCCCTGGGCCCACACAGCCATGGTGCAGTAAGGTGAGGCCGGGGGGGGGGGGCCCTTCCCTGGGCCCCGCAGCCATGGTGCAGTAAAGTGAGGCCTGGGGGGTGGGGGGCTCCTCTGATCCCAGTTGCACAGAGGCACATTCTGCAGATTTGTCCTACAATTCAGCCTCCTGCCCACTCAGAAGCCTATTAAACAGCCACTTAGCCTTCCCACAGATTTAACCCTCTCAAGAAAATAAGCAACTCTCGCACCTTTGCCCCTTATGAACTGGAAAAGGGGTGCGTGTAGTTGGCTGAGAAAGAGGGTCTGTAGCCCAGGAGGGGTCTGTACAAACAGCTTCAGGCGCAGGGTCATCTATTGAGATGTGAGCAGCGCTGAATATGTTGCCTTGTATGCAAATTAGAGGGGCCTCACACATTCCCTGTTTACCCTGGGCCTCAAAATCCTAGAACCGTCCGTGCCTGCTGTATCACAAGTGCATTATACTTTGGCACTTGTAATACAGTGGACAGGGTATAAGGGCCGGACTGGTCGTAGCGGGCACCGGGCGTTTCCCCGGTGGGCCGCCATGTTGGGGGCCGGTTTTGGGCCCCTGGACGGCCAGTTTTTGTTACTGGGGGCCGGCAATATCGGCCCCCCTGTAACAAAATCGGCCGAAACCAGCCCTAACAAACAGCTCGGCTGCACTTCCCCCTCCACCCCTGGGAGGCCGGCCGAGCAGTTTGCCAGGGCCGGTTTCGGTTCCCAGTCCGGCCCTGCAGGGTATCCATCACGTCTGTGACGTAGCATCCCATCCACGGAACTCTAAATCAGGCCCAAAATGACTTTATTCTGGACACAGAATACTGTACAGACTCAACGGATGGAGCTTCAACCAGGACCCAGTTATCGGGGTAACGATCACTGTGGATTGGGAGAGCTCATCGGCTGCTCCTGTAGGATACGTATCGAATGGTAGCACAACGCAAGTCGGGACATTGCCCTCCTCTGCGAATTAGTGGGTAACACTTGCATTTGTGGCTGCTTGGGTCTTGCTGAGCCCTCTCGAGTTTGTGGTTAGATCAGTCCCAAAAATGATGGTCTCCACCCCTGGTATCTCACCAGGCACAGTCCTTTCTCTCCTCTTTATGTTGTTGGAGGCTTGCACCAGTGGTGTCTCCACATATGGCCCTTCGAGTGGCATCGCACTGAAACTGCCCCACCCAGCCAACATTACCACAGTCTGAGTCTGGTGCACAAGCTGTTTGGTGAACGTGGGCCGTGCCAGCACCGGTCTGATCGCACTTCTTGAGGTCCAGTGAATCTCCACTGGAGGATCCTCCTCCGGCCAAACACAAGTCCCCCGTCCAACAGAGGAGCGGCGACTGAGAGGTGTAGGTTGGTGCTTTACCGACTATGGGAGTGATCCT
The DNA here is from genome assembly GCA_963921515.1 of Calotriton arnoldi. Taxonomy (NCBI): domain Eukaryota; kingdom Metazoa; phylum Chordata; class Amphibia; order Caudata; family Salamandridae; genus Calotriton; species Calotriton arnoldi. Next base: position 533,101 of record CAWUFW010002382.1, on the reverse strand, counting down.
GGGCCGGTGCAACACTTCCTCCGGTGCTTCAGTTCTTCTGGCCAGACCTCTGAGTGCGTCACAGTTTCTCAGCACCCTGTGGTGACAGGCACTGTGTCTTCCTTCCTGGAAGAAACCTGCGAGGTGTGTTTGCAGTTTCTGGAGGTTCTCCTCAGTCACCGTTGATTCACCTTCTGAGCCCCCTGTGGGTTACAAGGGTTTTAAGCCGCACAATATGGCGTTCCTGAGTCCCAGCAGGCAGCTTCCATTAATCCTGCCTCAGCTCTTTGCAGTTCCCCTTTCTAGGAAGCATTTTTCTCATGCAAGGTCCTCTTGAGCAACCCCCAAAGCAGTCAGTCAGCTCCCTCCTTCAGGACAGCCTCCAGAGAGCTCCTCCTGGCAGGCTGTCGAACTCCCAGGTGTCTGGTTGCAAACCTGATTAGGGAGAGCTGGCGCTCAGTACCCCAACCCTGAAGTATGAAGAGTTTCTGCTGTGGCACCCCTGATTCTGGTACATAAAACTTAGCACAGTGGCTGCTAGTTTTTGTCCCATGTTAATATTCAGTTTGCAGATAGTTTGTGGGTTCCATAAATCCACATCTGGGACTGGTTTTATGCAGTTCCTGCATTTTGTGTATGATACTCAGACCAGTGCAGCCGTAGTGTTAGGCAATTTCAACAAGAAGGTAAGGGTGGAGTTAAGTCTCCTGTCAGAGGGAACCCAAAACAAAGAAAAAACACAGAAGAGCGAGAGAGAGGCTTCACCGTCACTTAACCTGATAGATAGATACTATTTTTATTGTATCAAATTATTTAAAACCATCACAATATATAAAAAACAGCAATCTAAAAATAGCTAATAAAACTGAGCATCAAATGAATCATAGTTTGATGAATCGGTGCTTGTAGCAACACTCAACTCCATTAAGAACCATATCCACTAAAGTGCGAGGTGCGATATTGTCCACATGGGATTAAAATGGCCCCTTAAACAAAAATGAGAAAAAGAAAAAAGGGATATTGCAGCGTACTCCATCCACAAACTTATGGACTTTGAAGTGTTCTGTAGAAAAAATATGGTTAATGCATAACTTGTTGTAACTAAAATGCACCGAGCATAACCTGGTGGGCTTAACGCATCAAGAAAAGATGAAAAAGGGGGCAGCAGTTTCCTCTACACTACATTACAGAAGGGACCCTCTGTCTCCTCAAGGATGCTCCATCTCAAGGGGCCTCAGAAGTGCTGGAGAGAAGCCCTGCAACTCGCAATGCTCTCTCCAACCCTTCATCTTCGTTTCCACTATAGGGTGGAAAATCAAGCAGCCATGTACGGCCTAATATATGCATACATACAAACACCCACCCCCAGCGTCATCACCATTATCACCACCATCACCATCATCATGCAGTGAATGACCCTGCACAGGAGAGGCCAGTTGACAACTGTCCCTGGAAGGAGACAAGTACAAATCCCTCTCCTGCCACAATAACCTATTGCTGCCACCATGGCCAGTACGCAACAAACCTGCGAGCTTGTGTTAGTCATCCTCGGTCGAGGAGGTGCACTCGATGCGTTCCTCCAGACCACAGAGCCCCATCAGTGGATTGCATTCTGTGTCACAAGGAGCCCTCAGCATGCACACACAACTGTCTTGTTTGCAGAAACCAACAGAAGTTACTATAGGGACCTTGAGGTAAGGGAACATGCTCTCCAGAGCCATGCAGAGGACCTTTTCCATCCTGACAAGCCCCCCTGTTGGAAGGTCTACGTCTGGACTTTACTGTGGGTTGGACTTCATGAGTAATGGTCCCTGTCTGGGTACTCGGCACCAGCTTCTTCTGGCTTAGAGAAACCTGTGGGTGTGTGTAACTTTACCCTGGCCAGGACCTGTTTTTTCACTCTTCTCTGCATCAAATTCCAACCTGGCAAATTGGTCAGCCCACCGTACGCTGCACTACGAACTGTACCAGCAATGCTCACAATTGGGGGACATGTTGTATTGTGACCAGTCCTTCATTCACCAAGTAAATAAAGTGACTGAAATGTGTTCCACAGTCTTGACTTGCAGGGGAGAGTGCTCCCCTTACTGTGGCTCTTTGACTTCGGTCCTCACTGGTGTAATGCCCTGCGTGGCTAGTGTAACTGCGTCTCTTTAGAATTTCAGGCAAAAACACTGCTACTCCGCAGAGTCCACCATAATTTTGAGGCCAGCATCACCACCATCATGAATGTAGAAAGCCTTCTATCACATGCCCATGAAGGAGATACATATATATATATATATATATACACACACCAGGACTCTCTCCCAGGTAGGGAAAAAGGCACGACACAGCTCCGGGGATTTCAAAGGCTTTATTGCTGTTCTTTGCGCAGGTCAATGAAGTCAAAGAAACGCTTTGGCAGACGCGTTTCACCTTCAAATGGCTTCTTCAGTGCCGGTTTCAATGGCTCCTTGATCTCACAGGGGGGCCAATCGCTGTGATTATAATAGCGTGACCACTCCCAGTCAGGTGGTCTCTCGCCCCTCCTCAGCCTTAACGATGTTCAGGTGCCTTGCGCTCACACAACCAGGCAGATGCATGCTGGTACTGGAAGTCCTCAGAGAAAGCCCATTCAGTAATAGGGCATTTACAAACACCATGTGATGTCCCAACGAGTTGGCTGTGGGTTCCAACACCACCACAGGTACCTGGAAGGGTCAGGCCTTTTTGTATCCCCTTATCAGGCAATCAATATTGCCTCCTCTCTCCCCTTATATATATATTCTGAATGCACACTTTCTCACTCGAGAATGATGTTGGCACTCCCGTGAATTCCACAAATGATATATATATATATCAATCAAACAAAATCTGCAATTTTGCTCAGGAACCCCAATTCCAGGTCAGAAATCACAGCGCTGGCACTCTTGATTAGATAAACGTATGTTTTATTCACACACGGCAACAGATTCTGTCCCAACGCGTTTCGGAGTTAACTCACTCCTTGATCATGGGTTAGGCGTCAACGTGCATTCTGCCTTATTTAAAGAGACAGATACTGTATTGTGCAAACAACATAGAAAAGATACTTTGTTTCGTATTAACATTGTTACATAAGTCTTCAAAGAGTGATTAATAGCTTTGAAATAAATGGCTTTAAAATAAATAAACAATTCTGTTTGTTGCACAATTATAAAATCGGAATGCGGTGTTTAAACAAATTTAGTAAAAACACCCAATGAGCAAACATTCCCTATGACCCCTATGTGAAACATTTAATACAATCACACTTAAGACACTTTTAGTGATTCCAGCCCCAGTGGGCATGTTTCTAATAAATGTTAGATTATTACACACTTGTATAACGGTATTTGAATGAATTTAGTAAAAAACATCTAATGGGCAAACATGTGCTGTAACCTCTGTATTGATGAAACATTTAGTTGCTTTCACAATTAAGGCATTTTTAAGACATTTTTAAAACATTTTTAGTAATTTCAGCCCCAGTGGGCATATTTATAGCAAATGAATCCATATCTCTACAAAGGCTTTTACTGTTAAATATATCCTTTCCTTAGGTTGTTATTAACACAATCCTGCCCCAGTGGGCAAAATTAACACTTAATAATGTTCACTAATTACTCCCTCCTTACAGCAACGTGTCCCAAAGCAGTACCATATATATATATATATATATATATATATATATATATATATATATATATATATATATATATATATATATATATATATATACTTTTTAATTAAATAATGAACTTGTTTTGACTGCCAGGCGCAACCTTGTTCACGATATATATATATATATATATATGGTAGCCCGCCACATAAATGAGGTACACAAAGGGAATATCAATGATTTAGTGTACTTTGCTATTGATCAAGTACAAAAAATGAAAAGAGGTGGAAATAGAGAAGGTAAACTCCGCCGGCTTGAATCAAAATACATAATGTTGTTTAATTCCAAGAATCCATATGGATTAAACGCTGAAGAGGATCTGCATGTCCATTTGATATAAAGGAGTTATCCATTGCAGTAAGATTGTTTTTAAAATAAATTTTAATATAGAACAGAGAATGGAAGACAGATCAGTAAGATCAAGTAACTTAATGGGATTATAAAGTACAATCTTTAATGGATGAGGTGTTTTAAAGTTGAATTTAAGAAACATCATGATTAATCCACCAAGAATCAATGAGATAATGTTTAAAATAATTTTTAAAAGAAACACATTTTTTTAAATAAAAGCACTTGCACTTTCATAAGCAAATTTTGCACAATGAGGGCAGAGAAGATTATTATCTAAGTACTGTAGCACTTGCACTTTAATTAAAATTGAATTTATCTATCTTTTCAAGTTCTGCAATAGATTTGCATTATGAAAGAGGTTACTTGTATATTGAAATGAGATAGGATTTTGATTTATATTGGTGGAGGAATTGGTGGAAAATGAAAAGGAGATAATTTTGGAACACCTCTTAAATTAGTAGAATGGACAATAATTCTGATAAAAAATTGAGTAATGAAATTTGCACTTGCACTTTATTTGTGATGCTGCTGAAAAAGTACAATACATTTTTACTCTTTTACTAATGTGTACATATATTGATTTTTTTACATCAAGGTTTTAAACATCATGATTTTTACTGATATGACTTTAATGTATGAAATAATGATATGTAATTTATTGTACAGGCTGCAAAGTTAGCAGGTACCATTTGTGAGAATTTAATTACAAGTGGAAAGTTGTAGAGCACTTGTTCTAAATTTTAGCGTCTCATGTTGTAATGGGAAATGAGCATTACATTGACAGATTATTGTCTAAAGTATTTAATCAACAGATATGATGTTTCAATTATAATGATTTTTGTACTAATGACAATGATGTAATTGTGGTTAGGTTTGTTTTAAAAAAACGATTGAAAAACATTGGTAAGGAGAAAGTATATATTTCTAATTCAAAAGCAGCAAGGCGAGTCGGTCTTCCATAGTTATCCAAAGATTGGGTCATGTGACCGCAATACTCTGTTTAAATAAAGCATTCTGTTTCTTGACGACTGCCAATGTGAACAAGGCAGGTATGCCGAAACGCGTCATAGCGGAAATATCGAAATAAATGGAAGAATGAAATAGCAATGATTCCCATGTGTCGGTGTCTGATCTGTATCGAGTTCAGAATTGGTTCGAATATATATATGATATAGATGTGATCAAGGCCGCGTGGGCGGCAGAAACGCGTTATGACAGACACTGGTGGTACAGATTAGTGGATTAAAAGAAGATTTGCACGCAATTGGGTCTGCACTCGTTTTTTTTCCAGTCTAAGGAGAACTAAAGCGGCGAGGAGTTGGATATATATATATATATATATATATATATATATATATGGATATATATATATATATATATATATATATATATATATATATATATATATATATATATATATATATAGGGAGAAATTAGATTTTCCATGTTAATTTTTCTATAGAAATCTTAGTTCTCCTATACAAAAATAAACCATAGAAAGTTAGAACTTTACTCAGAAAGGGTGCTTTTTGTGGTTAATACATGTGATGACCGCGCTGCCACAAACTAATTCAGAGTGCTGGGTTCATGTAGTCTTTCCACGCTGGCTACAAAGTATCCTCCAGCAGTAGTGAGACAACGCTCATTAAAAATGCTGCATTTAAACACCGGTGTCATTAGCATTTGAGAGGCACTGAAGCCAAAACGCATAATGCGGGGCTGAATTAATTGGAATTCTACCAACCCACGGTGCTTTGGTGTATTTCCCGAGGGCAGCGATCTCCTGTGTTTTGGATATATAAATATATATATATATATATATATATATCGGCTCTTTTGTGGAATGTTTTACATCAATAGAACAAGCGCGGGCCCCAAAAAAAGGTGGGGGGGGGCAGAAAATTGATTTTCCATGCTAATTTCTATAGAAATCTTAGCTCTCCGATACAAAAATAAACCACAGAAAGTTATAACTTTACTCAAAGGGTGCTTTTTGTGGTTTTTTGTAAATCTGTTCATACGTTCTCTGGAAATTAGTGTTTAATGAGGGGCTCGGATGGGCATGAAGAGGCTAGCTAATAAGTTAGGTATAAATGGACAATTGGTCCAGCAGGAGTCCTGTGGTACTGAAAATGTAAAAAAAAAATAAAAAAAAATGGGCCTTTTGGTTGGCAAAGGGAGCTTTTTCTCCCGCCGGCCATTTTGGCACCATGGGGACTGTTCCCCGTCCGCAGTTCTGAGTGATCTTATTAGCTGGCCTCAGCTGAGAAGAACATGTTGTGGCTGTTCTTGCAGAATTTGAGGACTCTGTCTCCATGTCCTGAAAAAGTTTTAGAAACCGAGTATCAGGGTACAGGGTAGGGACACCCTGACTCCCAGGCACTTGTGGGGTGACCCAGATGGAACAACCATCTCCCCCTAGGCCAATATTTTTTTTAAAACTCATGTCCCAGGTACTGCAGTACTCCCACAGGACCCAGTGTGGCCGTCCTGTGAAGTACTGAGGTACTCACACGGGAGACGCCATTCCAGCTCCACCCCAATACTTCTGCAGTACTAGGCAAGCTTCCTCGTCCCATTTCCTTACCTTCCTCTCTGCCTAATTATTGTTCTTCCACTCAGGGCACAAGTCCTGAAAAAAGAAGTGGGGGGACTAACCTAATTAATCAGTATGCAAGAGGCATCTCGGCGAGTGACATCTCGGCGCGTGACATCACACCGCAAGACATCACAGGAAGTGGCATCACAAGAAGTGACATCAGATCTTAAGCCCTCACATATATGTTTAGCAGGTCTATCATGAGTACATTTGAGCACATTTCGAGTATACAGGGAAACCCTCCTGATTTAGGTAGAAGATTCACACTTTTGTAAGCTTCACATAAACCAATGTTGCATTTTGTCAGCGTAAAGCTTCCTCTACCCATAGTGCTTTAAAAGAAAACATAGTGATATTTAAATTATTACAAAGCCTCCTCAGGGGTAGCAAGCTCTATATAAATGCTATTTATTTTGTGCAAATACTGGAACAGACCAACAAATCTGACATTCTTACAGTGCATGCATATCTCGTAAACAGAGCCTGAACAAAGTGAAAAGCTGCCTCTCAAGTATGTGAGAAGTGCTAACAAGGTGTGAGCCTTTGTTTCCCCTCTGCTGCATTTGCTTCTAGGTGTGAGGCTCCTGACTGCTGCCAGCCAGGAGACTCGAACAAAAGGAGTCCTGATGACCCCTCAAATTCGGCCTTTGTTATGGGCCCAGCAGGAGTCAGAAATAAGAAATCCCCTCCCCGCCTGCACGTTGTTGCAGATTGAAAGCAGATAACAACGTGCAGGCGTTGCTGAAAGTGTCCCAGTGTTTGGAAATAACACTGGGACGAATTCAGCATCTTTTTCAGTGGGGCCCAACTTCTTGGCAGGGTGGACAGCATCCACCCTGTGAAAAAGTGGGTGGACGCCGTCCACCCGCGTGTACCCCGACTCGTGCCCTGCTCCCACTCCATGCGCCCCCATCACAGAGCACTGCTGTGGCTCTGTGTCTCCGTGCCTCCCCTCCCCTCCCCCACCTCCTCCTCCCTGGTTGCCAGGTGCCACGCCCTGCTATTGGCTTTGCCAATGCTTTAAAAATTGTGCCAGTATTGACAAACCCAATAGAGATGACTGGTAGACTTAAAATGTTATTTTTGTATACTTCAAGATGGTTGGTCATTGAGTCTAGACACAACATGGCAAACACCTTCGAAATCTAGAAAAAAATGTTTAAAAATGGCTGGCTGCAGCTATTGTCTTTGCCGATGTTTGCGATACCAATTTTCAAGCGTTGGTAAAATCAATAGCTGCAGCCGGACATCTTCGAAAGTTGTTTCCTGTGCTTCCAAGATGGCTGCACGGTGCATTGTTTTAGCCCCATATATAGAGAAAACAACGTTGTGGCACAAGCGGCAACAACAACCATATGCACATTTTGCATGACTATAAACCAACGCTAGCGTATCACGCAGCAAACAAATCACAAATACATACATCATCACAGTTCTGCGTGTGCTTTTGTTACCTGTTGTCGTTTACAGTTTATATAAGTTTCAGTGGTCATCACCCTAGTGCTGTGTGAGCTTTTGTTACCTGGTGTCGTTTACAGTTTCTATAACAAATGTAAACGGTTTCAGTGGCCATCCCCAGGTCACACAGGATTACTTTAGAAGCCATCCCAGAGTCATTGGATGATCATTCAACTACCTTAGAAGTCATTTTCACGTCATCAGACATCAAGCTCCTGAAGTCATCAGCAAAGCTTAGAAACTTGGCTTGATGATTTGAGGATGACTTGATTACTTCAAAAGGTGCGATTGTTCCCGAAGACTTGAGGATGATCTGAAAATGACTATCTGATTACTTCACAAAACAAGATTGCTACTGATGATTTGAGGATGAGTACCTGATTACCCAAGTTTCCTACTGTAGGCAAATAAGAATATCAGTTTTCAGTATTCAATAGACTACATGGGGGGGTCATTACATTGAGGTAATCGGGAGTACATTTACATTGTAGTTTGTTACAACGGGAGTGCCTTTATTTTGCATCTGGAAAGATATTTCTTTTAAATGAGTTCCATATGTCGTGTAAAGTTTTATTTGATGCATTATTCCACCTACTGCCTAGCACTATATATATAAATTTATATATGTGTGTGAATATTTATAGAGTATTATATAATAGTAATATAAAATAATAGAATATAAAAAAATGAATAGAATTTAAACTTTACACATATGATATGCCTTTGTTTGTCTCCTTAATGGCCCTGACAGTCAAGTGTGCACGTTTTCAGAGGGGCGCTCCCCAGGCCACCAGAGGCAAACCCCAACTACCACGGTTGTAGCAAAGTAGCCCCTGTCTTAATATAGTATTTCTCATGTACTTCAATGAATGACAAAAACATTATTTTTAATAAGATTTTTAATCAGGTCTGCTGAATAAGATATTTATAGTTTTCCCTGTTAAGAAACGTTTGTATTTTTTAAGTGTGTAGATCTCCCTAGCAAAGTGTGTTAAAAAAACAAACTAACAAAAGAATAATGCCAAAGAATGTGCTGAATAATTTGTCTTTAGTTGCCACGTATTTAAGTCAACCTTGCAGAGTTTATTTTTCCATTATTGCATAATTCCACTGGCTCTAATAATAACTAGTATATGTGGTTGTTACAGTAAAAGAATACACAATTCCATAATACTGCATGTGGTTGTTATATTAAAAGAACATAATTCCAAGAGAAGCTTTGAAACATCTTTGAAGTTCGAGTCCCAGCGTCTGCTCAACATCCAGTGATTGTTAACATTAATGTACCAAAAAAAAGTGGAACTTCTGGCTCTTACATGTAAAAATATCTCGTTGTCATGTAAAGCGCTCTGATGCCTTTAGGGCACGTTTGCGCTTTAAAAAAAGTACTTAAATATTTCACGTTCAAAACATATTAAAATGTGTGCAGTGCATTTCCTGGTTCTACAATACTTAGTTCAAATCAGAAAAATAAAGTCTTCTACAGATGGTGTGCGAATCTGCAGGCAGGTCGTTGGTAACTTTCTATAAGTAATAACACTGGTTGTCATTGCCAATGCTTGATGGCCACCAAGTTAATGATGGTACTGTGAATTTGTTCTAGTCCCTCTTCTGATTCTTCCATCGGCATGGATTGGTTTTTGTATAAGAACGGAAGCGGAAGTTCAGTTACAGTGTGCCCGATGGCGAGGGGAATGCGAAAGAGTTGCTTCTGCGATCCGGGAAGCGCGTGGACTCGGTGCAAAGCTCGTTAACAAGTGGAAACATTCAGTCGGTATTTTTTTTGAGGGGTGTGGACGGGGAAGAGGCAGTTCTAATTTCCTGCCTCTTGTCGCCGTTTCGGGATTCTTTGTAAGTGCTGCGCTTTGTTTGAAAGGCGGGAGCCTGCCTTTTAAATGCAGCCCAAGAATGTACTCGTCCGTTTGGCGCGAAAGCGGTTCACAAACTTAATTGTTGAGGGGTGGTTTGTATTTTTAGGAAAATGTGGTTTTGAAATGTGTAGTTGTTCGAAGTTGTATTGTGGGACGGATAATGAACGAACCTCACGCTGCTTGTATGGTACAATATTTGTGTGGAAATCATTTTAAAACAAGCATTGGCATAGCCAATAGGTCTCGCCTTTGGGACCTTATAAGTGATGACAGTTAATGTTGTTGCACCAAGGATATTGTACTGCATAACTAAATACTTATAAGGTCCCAAAGGCGAGACCTATTGGCTATGCCAATGCTTGTTTAAAGTAATGTTCGCAAATCTAGAATGGTTTCTGGGGTGAGCTGGGGCCATCTGAGAATGCTACAGAACACAAAGTCCATTCATTCAGAAAGTGCCTGGAGACACTAGCATCCTTCTTTGAGGCACGTTTGTAGAGCTAGGTGATTTCTTTCTCAGCTTGGAAGCTGGTGAAAGAGCCAAGTGAACTAAAGATTCCACTGTAGAGTAAAAACGTGATCACATAACGTGCAAAATGCTCGGATACCTTCGGGTCTAGCTAGCGCTATACAAATCTCAAAATAATAAGAACAGGCTCCAAATTCCGTCTTTCATCCTTCCGGGTCGAAAAAATGAGTAAGATTGAGTTTGGTAGTAATGTACATATCAGTGCCTAGATACCAAACAAATGGCAGACAGCGCTATGTACAGTTAATTGTGTTATTTTTGTCTGCCAAAACCGTACATAAGTTCGCTCAAAAATACTTTTTCCGGGCTAACTAAACAATTTTACATTAAAAGTAATACCTGTGACGTACACATTCCTTGCACTGGCTGTGTTTTCAAAAACTTAAACCGGCGCGAAATATTTCACGAGTCTCAGGACACACATAGTGAGCTCACCCCCCCAGCTGGGAAACTAGGTGCAAGCGGCACCGAATGGTGAAAAACAGAGGTGAAATGGGCAGCACCGACCAAAGGCGCGACCTCTGAAGTGCTGTGGCAGATTTAACACCCGATCTGTGACGTGGCCGAGGTGCGAATGGCGGCGGCACAAGCTACAGTAAAGGTCCCGGAGAGAAGACTGCAGCAACATGCAGCAGATGAAGAGCGCAAACGACAAGAGAAGTGGGAAGGTGAGAAGCCAAACAAGGAAGGGGCAGAGGGATCGGGTTGCAGAGTCTATGGCCAGAGATCAAAAGATAGCAACACAAGAGGAGCCTTGGAGTGACGAGGCGCTAATTATCTGTCCTGCAGATGGGCGCGGGGAGGAAGGAACCGGAAGGAACGGCAGGCTGCAGTAATGAGCGTCATTCAATATGTGTGGGAGAATGGACGAGGGGCACTCACTGCAGGCGCAATGCCGCCGTGCACCAGAGGGCTGCGCAGGCGAATAAATAAACACGTGCCCGCAGTGAGATTGCTCGTTTCTGGCTTTAATAGGAAAGTTATCAGAATACATCACTCAGGAGGAGGTCGCCAAAAGTTAGGCAAACTTGCACACACGTTAACGGCATGGCCACGCCCACTCTCATCCGGCGTCTAACTTGGGTGCACTCAAAGAAAGATGAAAATAGATGTACACTACTGATAGAAGACAACCGAGACGTGGAGTCGTCCTCGAGGCAATTCCTTACTCAAAAAGCCCCAAAACGCCATCACCGTTGCTGGGTTTTCAGGATACGTGTGCGCAGAGCCCTCGGCAAACGGAGAATAATAGGGGGAGATAAAAGGTGTCAAGTAAAATATTTCTGCTAGTGACAAGTGTGTGTTAATGGGTGTCCCAGAACACATACCGCTTGAACCAGGGTGGCTCAGTGAGTTAATATTTGTGGCGATCATCCTGGAAAAGCTGCTCAGCCTACCATCTTTACGAAGTCGGTAAACTGCTTACAATTGCATTAGGTATTAGTAAGACCTAATATTTACAACTCTTGGAGACCGCCGAAGTGTGGTATGAAGCGGTATATTAAACAGAAGTCAAACACTATTTTTATTTCCAGTAGTATTTAAAAATGGATGTCACAGTGTCGCCTCCAGCTCAAAGCCAGAAAGAATATAATCTTCGGATGTGTGTGGAAGAGAGACAATAGAATCTTTTGATGTCGAGTCAAAACTAGTCACATACCAATCAATCCATTCACTCCTCTCCTGAAGTGTAAGGTGAAATACCCAGCAACAAGCATTGGCCGCGCGGCCGTGAAACTCACACGGCCGCGCGGCCGTGAAAGTAATGATCGCGGGTTTTGGAAGTGCAAACAGTGGCTTTTGCTGGCGACCAGCTTGCGTTCACGCGAGCGTCCAGATGGCGAGGAAGCCATATGGCGCCTGATCGTGCGTGCACGCTCGCGTGAACGGCTAGTCGCCAGCAAAAGCCACTGTTTGCACTTCCAAAACCCGCTTACTAATACTCTCGCCAGAGCAGCGCATGCGCTGGCTCAGGCGAGACCTAAAAAATCGCTTTGCCAATCCCCATTTCAATTGAAAACTCTGAGGGAAAGTCCTGTCGGACATTATGTCTTTCTCCGCTTGTTCTTGCCGTTTTTGCTCTTTAATTCCCCCTGCATTATTTGGAAGCGGCAGATGCACGACTCCGCCTCTGTTGTGATGCTTAACAATTGTGGCTTTTTTGGACGAGCGTAAAGGACCTCAAATCCAGCTGGCTTTCGTGAATGTGGGGCTTTCTTTATGGACCCTGCACACAGACTTTTAAATGAGGCACTGCCACTAAGGGGTAGAAGTTGAGCCAGCAAATTGAGGGAGAACCGAGCTGGAGCTGAAAAGAGATGGCCTGGCTCTTAGAACCCATGCACAAGTCGAGTCTTGAAATTGTTGTCTATGTAAATCATGCAGCAAATATCACCATAGAATATGATACATGTCTTTAAAACCTCTAACATGCGAAAGTGCTTCACATTGAAATATCAGATGATATCACTGCACTGATAAGTATTTGTTATAAGTGATGCACTGAGAAACATTCCTGCCTCCAGTCTGATAGCAGTCCTGTTGGAGACCTAAGTGGCAAGTCCGTTGTCAAATGTACCCTATATGTGGCCTAGATTCTTATTCTGCACAAAGTAACTTTATACCTAATTAAATCAAACATTGGAGCTTTTTGTACAGAGCACATCCTGAACGCCGGTATTTGAAGTTGCGCTCTCAAATGTGTGATAATGAACAAAAAGAAGACTGGGACCACACAATTTGGTCAAGCCGGGAAGCCAGGACTGATCCCAATTTCTTGATTTCACACTGAGCAATTTAGCCACAATATGTGTATCTCTTTTCCCATCCAAATTAATACTTTGCTTTTAATTGTTGCCACATGTGATTAGAGCCCATATGAAGGTCCAAAACCACTTTTTTTTGGCTGTTTTACATAGTGCAACTCAAATCTTTCACAAGGAAATAAGAGCACTTAAACACACACAGACTACACTACACTTTTTTTTTAATCAGCGCAGGGACATTTGGTCAGATTCACAGGTTGTTGAACCAAAGCTGAGATTCGATCCTGCTTCCCAGGAGTGTCGCTTCCATTGTTGCAGCAGGTGCAGTGGCACTGGGGCATATAGGCCTTGAGTGTCCAACTGAACCCTGGTTATTTCTGTATTTTACCATGCAAACAGCAGTCATGGGGGCATTTCTTCCTTGCACTAGGGCCCATGACACGCTGCTTCCCCATGTAACAGGGTTGGCATCTCTAACCACTAGACCACATCTTTTGCTGTGAAAGCTTGTCTCGGCAAATGGTGCTATAGATGATGGTTGTTGGAGTGAAAAGGGACATGCCAGATGGGCAGTGCAGTGTACAGGTGACCAGAAAGGATATGAGATGCTTGATGGGGATGGTTGAGAGTAGGGGCAGGAGGGAGGAGAGGATTGGCTGCAGGTTAAGATAGGAGTTGGGTGGCACAGGAGAGAGGGTACAAGAAGGAATGGCTATCAGAAGGGGTCAAGGAAGTTTTTAAAAGACAAGTGTTTTTTGCTGCCAAGATAGGATCACAGGTAAAGGGTTGGTGCCATGACAGGAGAGAAAAGAGGTTGACTACCAAGAGGGGAGAGACTTAGGTAGGACTGGAGCGAGTGATCTCAACTAGGCAGAATTGGGATGAAAGGGGTATGTGACAGGATGGTATACGGAATCTGTGAAGTCATGACAACTTTTTGTGGGCCTTGTGATTATTTGTAAAAAAAAAAAATGTCCCTCAGTTTCCGACCGATATCAAAATATTTTCTATCTCCCACACATTTCAATGCAAAGTCAAAGCAGTGTTTCAAAAGAAGAAAAGGCTTCCATTACAAAATTCAAATATGGTGCCTGAAGAGACAGGGGCTGTTGGAGAGCTCAGTTAATAAGGTGGCTTGAAGACATGTCCTGTGCCATTTCAGGGTGAGTGCCACTTGGCGGGGCCTTGTCTGTGAATGAGAACTCCACAGTATCAATAGCCTTTAGACATGCATGGTTGTTGCTTTCTTTACATTTCACACCAAGAAGCAACATCTATTCCCTGGATTCACTCACCAGTGCCAGTAGCCAGATTATCTGGCTATCTTACCTGGTCACAGGACTCCGGAGAAAGCAGTGTAAGATGCCAACTGTTCCCTGGCTGAACACACTGATTTAGCAGCTGATTGGTTACGAAGGGTGCGTTTTAGAGTTTTGCAGAAGGGGTACTCAATCACAAACATGACAGATTTCCTCTCTGCCTTATTACAAGTGTGCTTAAGCCTACGCTACTTGAACTAAGATGAATGGAATATTGTCAAGTTTGTGACGGAGTCACTCGTCCTTCAAACTGTAAATCAAGCCCCAAGACATCTGTCAGTCTCATGTAACAATGAAGTATACAAAACGTAATGCTTGAATTAATGTCAGTCACTGGTAATTACTCAGCGTCGCATCCCAATCTATCGTCATTTTGCATGGCATGGCACCTCAGTTTGGACCCAGCCATATGTAAATCAGTCTTGACCCAGCTCCAATGGGAGCGGTTAAGCCTGAACTGCCAGGCTCTCCTTGAACAGAAGTAACCCAGGACTGGTTTCAGCCAGGTATAGCTGGGTTCCAGTGAGACAGTATGCATGGATCCCTGCCTGGACATACCCACCCACCTAGGGTAACATAATAAAGTACACAAAAAAGTGATGGGTGGAATGCTTATTTAATTTCAGCCAATCAGGAAGAAGCCGGTTATTGTACGTTATTCCATGGCACTATGCAGTCTGTTTCCAGTCCTCTGCAATCATATGACTTGCAGTCCTGGGTTGCTTCAATTGAACTAATTAGACTATTGCACCTTTTATCAAAAATGTGTAGGTTAGAAGCTCAGGATTGAGAAAGTGTCCATACTGATGTGAAGTGAGATTATTGGCCCTTACTCACAAAACTACTCCTCCTATGCCACTTAACACCACTCACATCTTTCCATGTCACTTTGCTAAACCTCTGGCATATACCTAGAGCCACTTGTGATACCACTAAGCTTCTTGACACTAATTAGTACTGGTATCACCCAGTAACTCTTAAGATGCTCTGACTACTTGCCAACATCCAATCAACACCACCCTTTCTCCACACCAGTCAGCCACTTATTTGTGCAACACCTTAAGTTTTTAACAAACCCACTTACACCGCTGAAGTTACTAGGCTTCATTTGCACACATCACTAGATCAACATTTGAGCACTCACGACACTGCTCATTTCTCACCATTTAAATTGTCATACCTTCTACATAGATTCACAATCCATATGTTACAGTGCCCGTACTATTTGTTTACTATTCACTATTCATCACAATTTAGAACCTAAATGCCATGCTTTCTATTTGCAGAAGACACCAGTACCACAACTCCACTTCAGGCAGGAGCACTTAATCTCCACCCTCACATCCGCCATTTGCAAAGCTAATTGCTTACATAATTTACTTAATGCTCATCTCACCCCTTCACTCTAACACCCTAACACAGCACCATTCAGCCACTTTCAGTACTACACAGCAACATCAGCAAAAACTGATAACTCGCTCACAGAACAAATTATTTACACCATTGACTCCCATCATCCCATTACACCAGTGAAGACACTAAACACACACGATGGAATGTCACTTACCTCCATCACTCGTTCACTGACACTTCACAACACACATTCAGCTGTTTGCATTACCAGTCATCCCTTCGAAATACGAGTATGACACACACTCGCAGCACGACCTACTGTACCAGTCACTCATTTCACTCTCTAGCATTCAGGAAGCTGCAACAGTACTTACTATCGGCATCAACCACTCACACTATCACACAAGTACATGCTAACTTGTCCACACAACTACCTACCGCTATCTTGTCCACACAACTACCTACCACTACCTTCACCACCATACTCTGGTATTTGTATCACTTGACCATTCACAAAACCACTTTCACTACATGCATGTTCAGTAGCCATTCACCTCTGGTGCTTTACGACTAAGTCAGTACACCACTCCTCTCAAGAAATGTTGTTAGCTTCTATTGTCACTTGTTTATTACTTCAAAACTTAACTCCTTTCAATCAAACCACTCTCCCTTCAGCTACATGCTTCATTAATTCTCAGCTATACACAACACCAGTCATCCACACCTGCAACCATAGTCACAATCAAATTATTTTATTCATACCAGCAATGAGCTGCAGCCACTCGCTGTCCAACTTTTTCACACCATTCAGCCATTTTAAACATCACTCACCCATGCAATCAGTCGGATGAGCCATTCAGTCATGTCTCACCCAAAGATAAGTGTAACCCTATTCTGCCTCACAGGATGACCCAGCTGCTCAGAAACATTCTTTCACATATCATATCCCAGCCTGCCATCACTCAGAACTCAGCCACTTGCAACACTCATTCACTACTTCCCATTAATTGCAGTCTACACCACTTACCTAGGTCCTTCACAACTCATAACACCTCAACACTGCCCATCCCCATATCCAGTCACACCCCACCAGCAATATACATTGCAGATCGTTACAATAGTCCTTGCAACATTCTTGCAATCATTCACAGCACACCTGCACTCACTACACATTCATATTCTTAACACAACCCAGTTGCACTAGTCATCTGCAGTCACTCACAGCTCTCACTCAGAACATCAATGACCACCAAACAATGCTTGTCTTCCCCCGCATCTATCATATAATCATTCTCAGCCTATTGAACTGAAGGTATAATTTACGCAAATCCAGCATCTCTTCATGTATTAGACCTCTCTGACAGTACATCCTAAAGCCACCCAAAACTCATCTGAGCCACACAAAACACTTCTTTCTTCACTCACAAGATTCATGGCCACTGTGATCATTTTATCAAGTCGCACTCCATCAGCTACTCATACAGGTCACAACCACAAAGACCAATCACTCACCACTGCTATTTTACATAGTCTGTTATAGCAGCCCTCAGTCACATCATCACTGAACTACAGCACCCACTTGACCACGCACAAGACCACTTAGAGGCTTAGGTACAGACACGCAATCACAACATACTTCTTGAGCAGTCTCCTGCATGCATAATGACTCACTCAAGTCCAATCCTGCATTGATGGTAATAACCTCTACACTTGCAGTCACTGTTTTACATCTGGTGTCAACAACATTGCTAGTGATAAAGAGTGATAAAGATCAACATGAAAGAATAAAGGTGAGACAGAATTAAAAGGAGTACAGTATTATTATTAGTGGCTCTCTGCTTGGGGCAATAGCTAAACACACCAGTGTTAAGTTGTAATAGTAAAAGTGGGACTCATAGAAAATTCGAAAAGTAGTAATCGTGGAATTATCTTGGAGTAACATGACCATATCCTGAAGTCCTTGCAGGTATTATTGTTTTTTTTTTGTTTTTTTTGTGTAGTGGTGATCTGCTCTGCTTTCAAGCTAATAAAACTGGATTTCTCAACTTCCTGTGTAGGTCAAACAAAGTTTACCCATTACTACTCAAGATCATTCTAGAACAATACATCCCCATCTTGAAATTGCCATTCAGTAATACAGCCAGAACCCAACCTATGGTAATACATCCCCATCATGAAGTCATTGTCGACTAGTACAGTCCCGTTCTACAGTTATCCTGGGATCATCCTTGAGTAATACATTCTCACTCTGAAGTCATCACAAGATCATTCTGTAATAATACAGCCCCATCCTGAAATATTCCTAGGATCATCCTGGAATAATCCAGCCTACTCCTGAAATCATCATGAGATCATCCTGCAGTAGTACAAGATCATCACATGTTTTCTACTGAAGTAATCGAGAACTCATCCTGGGGTAATCCTGCAATCATCCCAGGATCATCCTGCAGTAGTAAATGATCATCACATGTTTTCCACTGGAGTCATCAGGAACTAATCCTGGAGTAGTTTCTCTGATGACTCTATAGAGTCATCTCATTTGAATATTATGCCCTGTAGGCATACTTCAGGATGTCTTGGGATGACTTCAGCAGATAATTACAGGAATAGCCTGGCTGAAGTCATCGGATGACTCCAGAATGACTCCAGGATGATCTTCCTTTTTAGGTCTCGCCTAGCGTTGCAGCGCGCATGCGCTGCTCGCTCTGCGAGACATATTGTGGATGAGGAGATTTCAGAAGGGGACTTGAAGCCCCGCCCCTCTTTTTCATTGGCTGGCGTCATCGTTTATGTAAAACGGTGGCCTCCGATTGAAACTGAGGCTTTTTGGTTGCCGCCCTTTCCCCTTTTTGTCCGGCCCATCCGGACTGGATCGTCTGCCTTTCGGCTGTCGTGAAGCACTTTCTTATCTTTAGGAGGCGTGTACTGCCGGCTCATGTTTCCGACAGCTTGTTCACTGGAGCCCGCAGGCACATTGCGTGCGCAGGCATTTCTGTACCTCGTGCTGGTCAGCAGTTTCAAGACTCGGCCTCGGGCTGACCGCGGGACTCGAGACCCAAAAATACAGACGGCCTGATATTTTCAGGATTGTTCCTGTTGTTTACCCGGGGTTTGGTACAAGGCGTGAGAGAGCAGGCATGTGGTGTGTGCATTTCAGCTCGTGCGGTTTCCGGCCGTGCATTCTGTTGGCAGCGGCTCCTCTTGCACCTCCCCCCGCGCTGTGTCCGCACCCTCCAGAGGCCCTCTCCAGTCCCCTCGGCCATGCACCCTGGCTCCCCGTGCCTTCACGCCGGGATTTGCCACCGGCATTAGTCCCATAAGCCCCTGTCCCGGGCCGTCCTGTCCGGGGCAGCGTGCGTGTCGAATCTGCTGCAGCGGGGAAGGATTACGGGTCACGGAGGGAGCGGGGAGGCCAAATCCCTCATTCAGAGAATCGGGGCGGGCGATGGTCGCAGGGGCCTGCGCATGATATGAAGCAGCCGTTCATGCGGGGCTTACTCGCCAGAGCCAGTGGCCACCTGGGAAAGGGTTTCAGAAGCGCCACTTGAGACCAAGGGTTTCGGGTCGGGGTGGTGTTTGTTGCGCTGGGGCCGCATCACCTAGAGTTCAGGGGCTGGAGGAGAGGGAGTGAGTCCGAAGGACACAGGGTGATGGGGGAGACGGCAGGTGCACCCTGTCGGAGCAGATTTGGCACCATAGACCGCTACACGAGCATGGGGGTCAAGGGAGTTTGGAAGTATTTATAACAAGCTGAAACACTTCATGCCCATCGCCTGTCGCCATCTGGGGGATTTCCGAGTGTGGCGTAGGGTTGTGCACTTGAATTGTGCCTCTATTGCCTGCATCGCTGGTGGTGCCAGGGTGTAGGTTTCTGTACCCGGGACTCTGGCGCAGGGTAACCTGACCCCCCCCTGTAGTGTGGTAAAGTTGTGTCGTGCCCCCCCCTAGTGTGGTAAAGTTGTGGCCCCTCCGTAGTGAGTAAATGAACATTACATCTGCAGCCTCGGAGGCGGGTCTCTCTCCCCGCGCCCTGTTTCCACATTCCTCGGGTTGGAATCCCTCCCTCTGACGCCGTCATCGTCATTACCCCTCCTCCCCCGGCCCCCACCTCTTCCTTCTGCCTCTCACTCCTCCCCCTGCTTGGGTAGGAACTTGTTATCAGCGCTCACTCCAGACTCCTGCGGGGATGGGGTGGGGGTTAATGGCAGGGTGTGTGTGTGTGTGTGGGGGGGAGGGAGGGCACACATCGGGGCAGAGCTCACTTTACTGCAGGACAGGGGTTGCCGAAGTGATCCCTAGAGCTGCTGCAGCGGACAGGATCAGTCTCTGGGGTGGGGCACCTTGATGACTAACTGTGTGATCCTGTGGCCTGCGGAGACCTGTGCAGCGTTTGTCACTCACAGTCCAGTCCAGGGCCTGTGAGTAGCTCTAAGCCTACTGCTACACATCTCTCCAGGCCCTCTGGTGTGCAGTGACTGCCCCGCCCGGCATGCTCTGCAGTTATACAGGCCTCTCAGCTCCCTGCCGCCTGCTCTCTACTCAAAGACCCTACAAGGTCTCGCTGTACCCTGCCTCTGTGGGTGTTTCTACCTATAGGTGCGTTTATATAGTGCTTCATGCCCCTGACGAGCACTATATCCCCCCTGGAGCAGTGGCAGTATGGGGAAGTAGGGTGACTGACTCCCGCCGGAGCAGACACACGTGGAAAGCTCAATAGCCGGACTTGTATTTACCAACTTTGGAGTGAGGTGAGCGCCGAGGGCGTGGCCTGCAAATCCCTTAGGGAGGAGCCTTCTCCAGCGGGGGCTCCTCTAACCCGGGGGTGGGGCTGGCTCAGTTACCTGCACCTACAGGGTCTGCTCAGGTGGGGGCAGGTACGTGAGGGTGGGGCTGGTTCAGTTACCTGCACCTCCCTGGAGGGCAGGGTCTGCTCAGGTGGGGGCAGGACTTACCTGAGGGCGGGGCTTGCTCGGGTACCTTCACCTTCCTAGGGGGAGGGAGGCAGCACTAACGTGAAGGCGGGCCTTGTTCGGGTACCTGCACTTCCCTGAGGGAAGAGGGCGGCTGGGTCTGGGCAGGTGGGGGGCAGCACTTACCTGCGGGCGTGGCTTGCTTTGGTACCTGCACTGCCCGTGGGTGTCAGTAAGGGCTGCACCCACTTTAGGTTAGAGTCCGCTCCGGTACTGGGACCTTCCAAGGGGGCGGGCCTGCTCCGGTGCCGCACCACCTACTCACCAGACCTGTTTCCGGGGTCGGCCTGGTCGGTTCAGCAGGTCTTGGAGAGCAGAGGCTGGCCCGTGAAAAGGCCTGGTTCCAGCAAAATGTTACTATTTGTGCAGCTCATTGAGCTCAGTGGTTTCCTCGAGGCGCTACAGACGCTACCAGACTCCCCACAAGGCAGACTTGACAGATGCGGATCTGAAGGATTCCGACATATACTTGTCATTTAGGGTGAGTACATGTGTCCAGCCCTGGGGGGAGGGGAGGCAATCCGGGAGGGAAATCCAAAATAGGGCAAGGGGGCAAGAACTCTCATGCCAGCCTACAAAACATCCAGACACCCGACTAAAGAACAGTATATTCACATTTGTATTTTTAAAGAGGCAAAGACGAAATATTGTATGCCCCTGTTGTGCCCGTTCTTTTTTAAATTGCAACGTGGGACTTACTATTACGGTAGTGTCTACTAAGGGAGGCAGAAGTGCATTTTGTGAGATATAGTCCTGTGTGTACTTCCTCTATGGAGCGAAAATAAACAACCCTATCTCGCCTATGCTTGTCGCTCTTCGCTGGCTCCCCATAGAAGCCAGGGTGATGTATAGGAGAAATGCATGTATCACCCACCAGGCCTCGCATACATCCGCTCCTCGCTACCTGGTGAACACTGAAGCCTTCGGGAGGCAGCGGACGAAATGCTGAAGCTATGTTGTTTAGAAAACACAATGGTTCAGAGGTGGCCCTAAGGGTCCATATATGTAATTAGTGCTCTCCAAGGGAGACACTGTCCGGAAATTCATATACAGTGGCAATTAATCACATTGGGAGTATCTAATAATGTACAGGGGCAAAACTGTCTTGTAAGGTAGGGTATTTATTTCCAAAATACAATTGAGAATTCTTAAATAATATTCAGGTGCTCACATATAAGTGAAAAAAGCGTGAAGTGACAAAGTTTCGATCTCATGACATTGAGATCATCTTCAGGACTATAGGTGAGCAGTCTGAATTAGTCACAGTGGGAGGGGGCGCAAAGACAGCGGGGTCAGTCACAGCAGCGAATCAGTGGAATGAATTCCTGGAGTAACTCAGGGTAGTGCATAGATCAGTGGTGATCCTGTCAATTTTCGTGGGAAGCTGGTGAAGATGATCTCAATGTCATGAGATCGAAACGCCGTCGACCCCCTAGAACAGGAACGCCCTACAATTTGTTAATTCTTGTGGAGTTTCTTTTCTTGTTGTCAATGCGATGGCAAGATTTTAATTCACCCTCACTTTGTCACTTCACGCTTTTTTCACTTATATGTGAGCACCTGAATATTATTTAATAATTCTCAATTGTATTTTGGAAATAAATACCCTACCTTACAAGACAGTTTTGCCCCTGTACATTATTTGATACTCCCAACGTGATTAATTGTCACTGTATATGAATTTCCTGACAGTGTCTCCCTTGGAGAGCACTAATTACATATATGGACCCTTAGGGCCACCTCTGAACCATTGTTTTTTCTAAACATATATTCACCCCAGGTTCGCATATCGGAGTACCCTTGTTTTCCCATACTCTCGAAGCTATGTTGTTAGCTCCTTCAACCCTTACAAAGGGACTACTCATGGCGCAATCGTTCTCAGGCAGTGCGACCAGAATAGGGAACTCTCCCCCTCCGCCCCCCCTTGAAACTACAACCCCCGCCTCACTGCTGATCTTCAATACAGAGCTGAAAGCTCTTCTCCATAAAAACATTTTTACCAGCTGTCCCCTTAGCCGACCTCCCCCTGGTAATGTACCCCCCCCACTGACTGTGCGACCTGTGTTTCACCTAACCTTGCTGTCACTACCTGTACCCCCTACAACCTCTAACAATCTGTGTCAGTGCCTTTGTAGCGATCGAAATGAGTAAAGCTCCCTATGTTTCTACCTCCCACTTTGTGCCTTATGTAATGACCGTAACCAGCAACTGCTTGTAACTTTGCATCTTTTGTACCGAAACCAGTTTTATTGAAAAAGCGCTCTAACACCTCCGGGTAAGGCCCGTACTACAAAAAAATGCAAAATAAATTAATTAATTTAGCAAGTGAGGGTTAGTGCTATGAGTTGTGTGTACAGATTGAAGCACAATGTAGTATCCCGTGTCGCGAACTAGCTACACAAAGGCCAGTGCATTATTGTGGTATCTGCACGCATTACTGTACATCAGAGTGTGGCACCAGTTAAATGGTAAGATTCACCTGTTATAACCAGGGCCAGAAGCCTCCCTTCAGTCCTAAGATGCGGCTCTCCATCCATTTATTTACTTATAATCAGGGCTTCTTGAGTTCCATGTTTGTGACCTCTGCGCTTTTTCCACATAATTGTGGAATGCCACATTTACCCCATAACCGATCACCTGCTGTGTAATATGCAGGTTTGAACAAAGAAACGTTTCTAGTTGAAAGATATCTGAACCTGTTAAGCACTGCCCATTTCACTTCAGCGCCTGGGTACCCTCACGGGTGATTAGCGGCGCTCTACAAATTCATATAACACAACAAATGCAGCTCACGACAGTTTATGAAAGATTATGGGCCCCTTTCGCCTGTTGATCGCTGTTTTTAGGCATTAAAGATGAGTGAATTCTCAGATAATGTTAGTGCGACAGTCTGGGCCAGGGTCTTCAGCTATAATGTGTAAGGGGAAGTGTAAACATTAAAATGCAGTTCAAACAAGGTGAAAAGAATGATTTATGCTCTGTCTTGAAACTTTCCACCTTTCACTTTTCTTTCAGTGTTCTCAAAGCAACACTAATTAGGATGCAGTAAAGCTTTTGCAGAATCGGAAATATTCTGCGCCTGTGCCTTGAGGACCTCTGGGGGGGGGGGGGAGCTTCCAAAGAAAGTAGTCCGGCCAACTGGGCTTTATTCAGAGAGTGTCCTGCCATTGGAGTGGACATTTTAGTGTAGTGAAAAGGTGAATACATTAACTCCGCCCCCCTTGTTTCAACTTTAGAAAAATGTAAGTATACTACCAAAAATGATGCAGTGACTCTTTATTGCCAGTGCCCTGCCCCATTGAAATAACAAGCTCTGTGGGATCACCGCGGATCCTGTGCAATTAACCAGATATTTACGCTGATGAAAGCAAAATTGTCCCAGTAAAATGAGAAATAGCTCGTGGAATTTGGTACAGAATTCCTGATTCCACCAGTAATTCCTAGTTTTTTAAGGCTACACCAAATAAGTCATGAGAATTCTGCCTCCAGGTGTAACTGATGCCCCGGCTATAGGTATATGGGTATATTTGCTGATGTGTTGTAAAAGAATATGGAGTTTCGAGAGAGAATGTGCTATAGTACAAATGCAATGCAATAGATTTCGCAATTACAACAAAGTGAGCTATTGCCGTTTTCAATTACACCATTTGATTAATGCTTCACGAAGGGAAAAAAAAACAATAACATTTTCAATGCCAATAGCTCAAAACAATGTCATTGCGAGACCTATTGCATTGTGAATGCTTGTTGGCTTGGGTCATCATAGTGCATTGTGCGCTTTTGTGACCTGCTGTCGTTTACAATGTCTATAAGTTTCAGTGGTCATCATACTGGCGCTTTGTCTGCTTTTGTTACCTGTTGTCGTTTACAGTTTCTATAAGTTTCAGTGGCCTTCATCATAGTACTTTGTTTGCTTCTGTTACCTGTTGTCATTTACAGTCGTCTCCTCCTAACTTGTCCTTGTTTTCTCCTCGCAGGGCGTGAAGAAGCCGTTCACAGAGGTGATACGAGCCAACATCGGCGATGCGCAGGCCATGGGCCAGAAGCCCATCACTTTTCTGCGGCAGGTGAGTCCCAAGGCGCGTTTCGTTGTAGGCGCTGTTATTTGAGCGGAACTGTAGCATGCAGTATGACATGACCTATGTACTCCACAGTGTACCCCACAGGTATTTCTCCTTTTACTTTGTTGAGGTGAAGGGAAGCCAGATCTAACCTGGTTCCCGGTTGGCTGCATAACGCGCGATCTCAAGCAAAGAAGATGAAAGGTTGAGTTCTGTGAGGAAAACGGTGTTAAAGAAACAAGAGCATGAAAAGACATTTTGATGAGAAAAAACAACGTGAGAGTTTTTTGAGGAATGTGGATGGGTCCTGATCAAAACGCCCTTCAGAACTATGAAAGGGGAGTCTACGTTTTTTGAACCCGTCAGAATTCTTCGAGTAAAGAAAACTAATTTTGTTGTCTGAAGAGGGCAGTGGAACTAAAGTAGTGCGGTGCCCATCAATGATTCTCAAGCGGAAATATACTTTCCCGCGGGTTCTGGTCGTGGGGAACTTGACTCTGTTAACAGATGTTTCAAAGCCGATTTCGCTGCCGGTACACGTTCTGGTTCAACCTAATCGGGTCCAAGAAGTCCGAATGGCGCACCCGGAGTCTGAGGTTTGCATCAACAAGTCTAAAAATGGTGCGGTACAAAACGAACAGAATGAACGTGTCCGCACACCGGTTTGGTGTTACCTCTCTTTATATCATTTATAGTAATGGTACGTATGTATTCCTTTTGTTCTATTGTTTATGTATGCATTCTGTGGAGTTGATGGTGGATCCTAGAACTTAGCGGTGACTGCAGTTGCCTGAGAACTGCGAGCCTGCCAGGCGCTTCAAGGGTTGTGGGTCTTGTTGTTGGAGTAAACTACTCTTTCCATCACTTATTGCATTCCTCGTGTTTGGTGTGAGAGACCACTGAGTGTTGAATTCACCCCACTACAAGAACCACATGATATTCCTTCGCCTACTCCTTCCGTTGGGAGGAACCTGTGGTTACCTTTTTTGGAACAGGTTCAGATTTTTGCAGCTATCACCTCTATGAAGATGGAGGCATGGTAACTGAGGGTGCAACCTCCCCCCCCCCCCAACATATCTCCGCAAGCCATCCTGTCACCTCTATGAAGATGGAGGCATGGTAACTGAGGGTGCAACCCTCCCCCCCAACATATCTCCGCAAGTCATCCTGTGCTACGCACCACGGTCTCACCTGTCTCCCTGGGCTTTATTTGTGACCGCCACATTATGGAAGTGCTCTAAATGTACTGTCAGTAGAAGACGCTGTGCTTACAGCGAGAGCGCACTAGGCCCATAAACTGAATACTTCTATAATCTAGAAGTCTAACCACATAGGTCGGAATATGGTTCTGTGGAAATGCTATGAAAGGAGCACAGACCTGACAGCATAGCCTAGATGCCATCACAGTGAACCTCTCCCCTTTGCATTACAGTTGCCTAAAGAGGCGTCCAGCGTAGAGAAAAATACAGCTCTTTATGCCCAGTCCTGCATCTTTAACAATCACAAACAATGGGCGGTCTAGAATGTTTGTTTGTTTGTTTGATGACGTCTGCCTGGGTTTTCAGGCCTATCGTGACGTCATTTACGCTACTCTCTCCTGGCTGGAGGAACACAGAAGAGGTCTGTTCTCTCCTATAGCCACACTGCCTACATGGCGCCTGCCTTTGATTGGTGCCACTACGTAGAATAGGGTGCCCTATTTTCAATAAATATAGCTACTAAGTAGTTGTTCCTACACCTAGTAATAATTTTCCCCACCCATAACGCACCTCAAATCAAAATCCACCTGTATTCTCCACCCTACGTGTTCCATGCTCCTTTGTGAACAAAGGAGGCGGGTATTTTCCTTAAGTGCAGCTCCCACCAGCTTTTGCCTGAATTACCCCCCAACTTCCAGGTCATTTTGTTTATTTTATTGGGGGTGTTTATACCATACTAAGAGTTTATACACCAGGTATTCACACATTTCTTACATAATTTGCTAAAATTACATTAGAAAAATCGAACTGGACATCTCGCTCATAAAGTCGATACACTGCATTTCATTAATGCTTCATTTATAAAACCTGCCCCTACTGTATGAAACCTCCACACTTTCCCCTTTCCATAGGAATATACGTTTATCGAAATATTGAGAGTTTGGGATTTCAGAAGACCAGGTCTAGGCCTTCTGAGCCCAAGGAAAAGCAGAAGGAAGTGCATGAGGTCTTCTGTGTCTCCAAACCACAATCACACATGGGGTGTGGCTCTGACAACTTCCCAGCCCCCACGGGTAGTGTATTTACCCTACATCTGCCAACTAAAGCTCTTGTATCAGTGAGGGGGACACTGTGTAATAGAAAATGTTGAAATTGGAGGTTCTTGTCCGTGGCCAATCCTTAGGCCTGCTCTCCATCTGTCCGCCTCGTTTCTTTCCGAAGTCCATGACCCAGCGGAGTCCTAGAACACTGGAATGTTGAGAGACTCATCTGAAGCCAATGGAGTTTGTCGGGCCAATAATAGCTGATAACGACCTTCTGCTCCAACATTCCAATGTATGTGTTTCTCACTGTTCATTTAACAATATTCGGACCTCAGTGGGTGAATGTTCTACTAGCCTTATAGCTCCTTTGCCTCTGGCCATACCGGTGGTTACGGGCCCTCTCTCTCCTTGTACGCCCTCACCTGCGGGCTCGGGCCTACAACTAAGGCCTCAGCAGCCATAGTAGCGATGCCTCATTATAGCCCTGAAACAATATTTCCTGTGCACCCAAAGAGTAAGTTAGATATATATACAAGCCACAAATACATGTGTGGACCAGCCTGACTACAGCAGAAATGGGGGCATATCTTGGCAAGCCCACGGGGGCCCTAAAACTGTATTTTGTGGAACTTCTAGGTCAGCGTGGGGGGATGGCAGTTGTACCCCACACTTCATTGCAGTAAAGTAATGCAGCAACATTACTCTTGTACACCTGAATACATTTCTCAGGAATACAACCCGCATGCCTAATATAAATTCCTAAGTGGGAGCCCCCCTGCTCAACCAGAACCCCTGTATGTTTGCTTCGTTTCATATTCCTCATAAAACCCCTCCAAGATGTGGTATTCATTCATTCACTACTTCAACCACATCATCGTCTATAGAGCAAGACTCTGCTGCTGCGGTTCTCAAAGCTCATGGTGCTGGTTTTGGAAGGGTGAGTACATACTTGCATCTCTTGTGTGTCTTTCCAAGCAGAGCCCAGCAGCAGGTGAACCCAGCTCACATGTGCACCTACCGGGGGTATGCTGGAGCATGTACCTACTGTGCGCAGGCGCCCAGAAGAGAGGACGGCGGGGTGGAGGCAGTGACAGTCGGGCGCCCAGAAGAGAGGATGGCGGGGTGGAGGCAGTGACAGTCAGGCGCCCAGAAGAGAGGACGGTGGGGTGGAGGCAGTGACAGTCAGGCGCCCAGAAGAGAGGACGGCGGGGTGGAGGCAGTGACAGTCGGGCGCCCAGAAGAGAGGATGGCGGGGTGGAGGCAGTGACAGTCAGGCGCCCAGAAGAGAGGACGGCGGGGTGGATGCAGTGACAGTCGGGCGCTCAGAAGAGAGGACGGCGGGGTGGAGGCAGTGACAGTCAGGCGCCCAGAAGAGAGGACGGCGGGGTGGATGCAGTGACAGTCGGGCGCCCAGAAGAGAGGATGGCGGGGTGGAGGCAGTGACAGTCAGGCGCCCAGAAGAGAGGACGGCGGGGTGGAGGCAGTGACAGTCGGGCGCCCAGAAGAGAGGACGGCGGGGTGGAGGCAGTGACAGGCGCCAGAAGAGAGGACGGCGGGGTGGATGCAGTGACAGTCGGGCGCCCAGAAGAGAGGATGGCGGGGTGGAGGCCGTGACAGTCGGGCGCCCAGAAGAGAGGACGGCGGGGTGGATGCAGTGACAGTCGGGCGCCCAGAAGAGAGGACGGCGGGGTGGAGGCAGTGACAGTCGGGCGCCCAGAAGAGAGGACGGCGGGGTGGATGCAGTGACAGTCAGGCACCCAGAAGAGAGGATGGCGGGGTGGAGGCAGTGACAGTCAGGCACCCAGAAGAGAGGACGGCGGGGTGGAGGCAGTGACAGTCGGGCGCCCAGAAGAGGATGGCGGGGTGGAGGCAGTGACAGTCAGGCGCCCAGAAGAGAGGACGGCGGGGTGGAGGCAGTGACAGTCGGGCGCCCAGAAGAGAGGACGGCGGGGTAGAGGCAGTGACAGGCGCCAGAAGAGAGGACGGTGGGGTGGAGGCAGTGACAGTCAGGCGCCCAGAAGAGAGGACGGCGGGGTGGATGCAGTGACAGTCAGGCGCCCAGAAGAGAGGACGGTGCGGTGGAGGCAGTGACAGTCAGGCGCCCAGAAGAGAGGACGGCGGGGTGGAGGCAGTGACAGTCGGGCGCCCAGAAGAGAGGATGGCGGGGTGGAGGCAGTGACAGTCAGGCGCCCAGAAGAGAGGACGGCGGGGTGGAGGCAGTGACAGTCGGGCGCCCAGAAGAGAGGACGGCGGGGTAGAGGCAGTGACAGGCGCCAGAAGAGAGGACGGTGGGGTGGAGGCAGTGACAGTTAGGCGCCCAGAAGAGAGGACGGCGGGGTGGAGGCAGTGACAGTTAGGCGCTCAGAAGAGAGGACGGCGGGGTGGAGGCAGTGACAGGCAGGCGCTCAGAAGAGAGGACGGCGGGGTGGAGGCAGTGACAGTCGGGCGCCCAGAAGAGAGGACGGCGGGGTGGAGGCAGTGACAGGCAGGCGCTCAGAAGAGAGGACGGCGGGGTGGAGGCAGTGACAGTTAGGCGCTCAGAAGAGAGGACGGCGGGGTGGAGGCAGTGACAGGCAGGCGCCCAGAAGAGAGGACGGCGGGGTGGAGGCAGTGACAGTTAGGCGCTCAGAAGAGAGGACTGCGGGGTGGAGGCAGTGACAGGCAGGCGCTCAGAAGAGAGGACTGCGGGGTGGAGGCAGTGACAGGCAGGCGCCCAGAAGAGAGGACGGCGGGGTGGAGGCAGTGACAGTTAGGCGCTCAGAAGAGAGGACTGCGGGGTGGAGGCAGTGACAGGCAGGCGCCCAGAAGAGAGGACGGCGGGGTGGAGGCAGTGACAGTTAGGCGCTCAGAAGAGAGGACGGCGGGGTGGAGGCAGTGACAGTTAGGCGCCCAGAAGAGAGGACGGCGGGGTGGAGGCAGTGACAGGCGCCAGAAGAGAGGACGGTGGGGTGGAGGCAGTGACAGTCGGGCACCCAGAAGAGAGGACGGCGGGGTGGATGCAGTGACAGTCGGGCGCCCAGAAGAGAGGACGGCGGGGTTCATGCAGTGACAGCCGGGCGCCCAGAAGAGAGGACGGCGGGCTGGAGGCAGTGACAGTCGGGTGCCCAGAAGAGATGATGGCGGGGTGGAGGCAGTGACAGTCGGGCGCCCAGAAGAGAGGACGGCGGGGTGGAGGCAGTGACAGGCGCCAGAAGAGAGGACGGTGGGGTGGAGGCAGTGACAGTCGGGCACCCAGAAGAGAGGACGGCGGGGTTCATGCAGTGACAGCCGGGCGCCCAGAAGAGAGGATGGCGGGGTGGAGGCAGTGACAGTCAGGCGCCCAGAAGAGAGGACGGCGGGGTGGAGGCAGTGACAGTCGGGCGCCCAGAAGAGAGGACGGCGGGGTGGAGGCAGTGACAGGCGCCAGAAGAGAGGACGGCAGGGTGGAGGCAGTGACAGTTAGGCGCTCAGAAGAGAGGACTGCGGGGTGGAGGCAGTGACAGGCAGGCGCCCAGAAGAGAGGACGGCGGGGTGGAGGCAGTGACAGTCGGGCGCCCAGAAGAGAGGACGGCGGGGTGGAGGCAGTGACAGTCAGGCGCCCAGAAGAGAGGACGGCAGGGTGGAGGCAGTGACAGTCGGGCGCCCAGAAGAGAGGACAGCGGGGTGGAGGCAGTGACAGTCAGGCGCCAGAAGAGAGGACGGCGGGGTGGAGGCAGTGACAGGCGCCAGAAGAGAGGACGGCGGGGTGGAGGCAGTGACAGTCAGGCGCCAGAAGAGAGGACGGCGGGGTGGATGCAGTGACAGTCGGGCGCCCAGAAGAGAGGACGGCGGGGTGGATGCAGTGACAGGCGCCCAGAAGAGAGGACGGCGGGGTTGATGCAGTGACAGTCAGGCGCCCAGAAAAGAGGACAGCGGGGTGGAGGCAGTGACAGTCAGGCGCCCAGAAGAGAGGACGGCGGGGTGGAGGCAGTGACTGTCAGGCGCCTGAAGAGAGGATGGCGGGGTGGAGGCAGTGACAGTCGGGTGCCCAGAAGAGAGGGTGGAGGCAGTGACAGTCGGGCGCCAGAAGAGAGGACGGCGGGGTGGATGCAGTGACAGTCGGGTGTCCAGAAGAGAGGACGGCGGGGTGGAGGCAGTGACAGTCAGGCGCCCAGAAGAGAGGATGGCGGGGTGGAGGCCGTGACAGTCGGGTGCCCAGAAGAGAGGACGGTGGGGTGGAGGCAGTGACAGTCAGGCGCCCAGAAGAGAGGACTGCGGGGTGGATGCAGTGACAGTCGGAGGTAGGGCAATGGCGAAGAGAGAGGGATTATGGTTGTTGGTGTTCCTTGATCGTTTCTTGCCTGAAGCCTGGCTGGCGAGACACTGTGGGTGCGGTTAACCTCACCGTAAAGTGGGGGTTACCTCCCGGGTGACCTGGTTTGTTAGTGAGGAAGCCGCTGTAGCTCACACGGCATGTCTTGATTAGGATGGTGGGGTGCAGGGTGGTGTGGTGGGGTGCAGGGTGGTGTGGTGGGGTGCAGGGTGGTGTGGTGGGGTGCAGGGTGTTGTGGTGTGGTGCAGGGTGAAGTGTGGTGCAGGGTGATGTGGTGCGTAGGGTGGTGTGCAGGGTGGTGTGGCGGTGTGGTATCCAGGGTGATGTGGTGTGCAAGGTGGTGTAGTGAAGAGTTATATTGTGCATGACATGGGTTGGAAAGTTGTCTGTGGAAACTTAAATCCTCAGAGAAGGCCGATCTAGGACCCATGTGTTTCTTGGCGTGGTCTGTAAAGGAGAGGTTGGTGTGCATGTGAAAGCTCGGCAGAAGAGGAGAGCGGTGAGAAGTGTGAGAGGCTCACACTTTTGAGATCGGTTGTTTTCCAAAGCAAAGGGTTATCATTGGTGGCCTGGGGGGCAGAATCGGGGACTATTTAGCGAAACAATGTCACATGAGGGGCAGAGCGAGGCTTAAACCTGTGGTTGGCCAGAACTGCTGTCTATCAGGGCACATTCTACTGTGCTCCAGATGCCCCGCCCCGCATGGTTCTTCATGTACTATGGTGAATGCAGAGAGCAGCCTGAAAGAATGCAGGGGAAGAAAGGGTGAGAGAGAAGAGACGGCCAGTAGCCATGGTGATATAGGCAGGTGTCTCTAAGGGTTCAGTTCTTGCACAAACAATAGAGCGGTCACAGCCTGGGGTTCTCAGGCAGATTCTGTTACCTGTAAATAAAGCACAGATGTATTTAGCACCTCTAATAAACATCACTAGATCTGCAGTGCTTAGGACAACACACAAGGATTCGCTTACCAACTGCAGGATGGTGGGACGCCGGGACTCTAAGCCAAAAATAATGGAAGCCGGTGCAAGGGCATCGTGAGCCAACTCAAACAAACTCCTGGAAGCGAGCATCCTTGGAACAAGGCGCAGAGAAAACCACAAAGTCCAAGCAGGATCCAGCAGGCAGAGTCAAATGCAGGGAAGAAGTCAGGAATCTGAGGGAACCGAAGAGGAAGAAAATGATTGAAGTGAGGGAAAGGCAAGCGAAAAACCACTGCAACGCGGAAAGTTGCCAGGCACCTTCCGAAGTACAATTCACAGTTTAAATAGCATCGCCCTCTCCACGGGCAGGTCACCACAATCTCACAGGGATACTTCTTTATGCTGTTGCATCGGGGCTATCCCAGGTCTCCCAGACCCTTCCTTGCTCCTGACACTGTCACTGGATGAGTTTACGGTGAAGGGAAGACATCCAGATGTGAGTGGTGAAGAGGCAGTATTGGAGGAGACGGATACCACTGAACGATGATACTTCCATGTACAGGTCAGTGTTGTAGCCTTATTGATAGAAACGTAAAAAGATTATGGACGGAATGTTGAACATTGTCAGACATTCACCCTCGGTCACAGATCTGGGGTAAATCCATTGTGTTTTTGCTCCCCACCCATTCCAGTTTGAACCCAGCCATATGCAGATCAGTCTTGACCCTGCTCCCCTTGGGAGCAGTCCAGACCAAACTGCCAGGCCAGGTCCTCCCTGAATCAGAAAAAAGCATCCTGGGACTGGTTTTGGGGTATCACCCCCTCATCAGCCAGGCTAGCTTGAATCCAGTGGCACAGCGAGCACGGGACCCACGTCTGGGCATACCCTTCCCACTTAGGGCAACTGCAGCAACACAAAAAGATGATGGACGGAGTGCTGAACATTGTCAAGCATTCCCCCCAGTCACAGATCTAGGTTAAATCCATGTTTCTTTTGCTCACCACGGCATCCCAGTTTGGACCCAGCCATATGCAAATTATAGGTCCCATGCTCGCCATGCCACTGGATTCAAGCTGGCCTGAGGGTGAAACCCAGAAACCGGTCCCAGGATACTTGTTTTCTGGTCCAGGGAGAACCAGGCCTAGCAGTTCGGGCTGGACTGTTACCATGGGGGGCAGGGTTAAGACTGATTTGCATATGACTGGGTCTAAACTGGAATGGCATGGTGAGCAAAAATAATAATGGATTCAGCTCCAGATCTCTGTACTTGGTGAATATTTGACATTGTTCAGAATTCCGTCCATGAATTGTTCTTTATTCATTTGTAGCCTTATTGAGGACAGGGGATGTGTTTAGCATGAGAACAAGTATGTAGTGGTTGGACCGTACCATAAACGACTGTGATCAGTGGGCGCCTCGGGTCTGGATGAGTCCATCTGAGCTGGTTGCTTCATGTCAGTGAGACAGGACAGTCTCAGTGATGCCCATGCGTTGTGGCTCTCTGGTGGTGTCTGGTGGTTGAGAGCATTGGTATGTAGAAGAGAGGCATGAGGGAAGGTGGAATGTATGGGGCAGTCTGCCTTGGACACTGGGCAGTAGCTGACAACATGGACGCTTGTAATCAGTAGTGTGCTGCCCGTAGGTAAAGGCATTCCAAAACCACCTACAAGCATGTCAGGAAGCATTATAGAAATGGTAAAATACAATATAACTGGCAGCTCTCCTTAAGGGCAGGCCTGAGTAGCAAATCCATTAAGGATAATGGGGCGACCCAGTGTCCCTCAGAACCTGGGTATTGGTAATATAGAAAACAATTGGTTCTGTTGGGTGATACAATTGCTGTGATTATTGTATTCAATACAAGGGTAAAGGTATCTCACAATTCCTTATTCACAATGAATGGAAAAGAACACACCAAGAGAACACAAGTAGAGTTGATTTACTCTTATATTTTCAAAAAATATGGAATATTAAATGGCTGTCCCAAACACAAGTAAATTGCGACAATACAAGGGCGACTATTGTGAGAAGGTGACATAAAGTGACTGGTGAAGTGAACAGTACACTATATACAAAACATACCTATGTGACATAGATTAAAAGAATGTTTTGAATTTTTTGTCCTGCCTCGTTATTTAGCACATGTTACGCAAGACCCAATAATAATTAATTTTTGGTCAAGAGAACTGTGTAGACGTGTGTGATGAAAAAGTGTCGACGTTTCGAACCTGGACTCGGCGCGAAATGGTAAGCGTCACTGTGGGTCTTCCAGAAAGAGGGCTTGGTACCGCCCACGAGAGAGACTCCTTGAAGTACAACCCAGAGCTGAGAAAATGGACAAATTGGTTTGTGTAACCACTTTTAATACAAGGAGTCATGTTCACTGTTATGGGGGCTGCACAACTATCTAGTGAATCGTTCGATTTGGATTGTTCACACAGTGCCTCAGGGAAGTTCTGTAATGGTATTTGTGATATCAATGGCTCTCCAAAATTGTGCATGTGGTATAATATAGCGTGTAATAAAATGTGCCTGAAAATGTATTAAAACAATTTAAGTCCATTTTTCCAAAGTTATTTTTCTTTATCTGACATTCTTTCCAGAGCAAGATAAAATGCAAAGAAAAAGGAACTTCTTTATTTGTACAAACTCAAAATTTATAATATTACTAAAATGTAACTCAGTATTTATTTTTATTTGTTCTTCAAATTACAAACACCCCTCTGTAGCAGGCACACAAACCCACTGGGCGATCGTGGTGGTTGTTCCCCTGTAACAGACGACGTTTCCCAAATAGGCCAAGTTTTAAACGTTGTAGCTTGGGAAGAGCTTGACAGCGAAGGGTTAATCGTCATGGTCTTTCATTTCAAATGTTTGTATGTGATAAAACACATTGTCATTTACAACGCCATTTACAACGCCAATAGCTCTAATTTAAGCAAATGCGAGACCTATTGCATTTCTAATGCTTGTTTTAGAGGTTAGCAAAAGTTTATTGGAGGAGGAGGAGAGAGACGGGAACAGACAGATGAGACTGGAATGAAAGATAACTTTTGGAGATGTATAAAAGATATTTTTGCAAGGGTCACAGGTCACAGAAGAGCTGAGCTGAAACTGAACAAAATGTAAGTATCAAGGCTGTGCCGTGCTGTTTATTGACACAATGGGAGCAGAGAAATCTCCTTTCCCAACACTGTTTCTTTTTCCCCCTTAAAAGTCATTCCCACTAATAGTGAAGGTAGAAGTTGTCTCCCAGGAAATTCTAGAAGGTGAGGACGATGCCCCCTCGTGTAAACTAGAAAGACCAAGGGTCTCTGGCTCCTAAGAAGCATGGGCTCTCATGCAGGGGTAAAGGCAGAATGGTGACCAGTCATGACCGGCATGGCTCGTGGGTGGAAGGGGGGGGCGGCTGCGAGGGTCGCCCCCGGGCGCGCGGGGGGGGGGGTACGGGTCATGCGGGAGGGTGCAATTGTGAAGGGAAAATAAAAATCACCTACCTTGCCACCCGCCGGGTCCTGCGTCTTCTCTGCTCCTGCTCTCCTGCTTCTGACACAGGAACAGAAAGCAGACAGCCAGGCTGCCTCCCATAAGCCAATCACAATGCTGCAGTGCAGCGTTGTAATTGGTCTGAGTGCAGTGACACAGCGCTCAGCCAGGGGCTGCAGGGGTGGGCATGTTCTCCATGCAGGCTGTAATGCAGCCTGCATGGAGAAGCAGAAAGTGAGCATGACTGGTTTGGGCGGACTGAGCGGGCCGACCAAATAATCATTGCACGCTTAGGAGTGGGCGCATTTAGGAGTGGGCAAACCACTCCTCCACTGCCCTGCTCGCAGAGCAGCCCAGCCCACCTGCAAAGCAGCCCAGCCCACCCGCAAAGCAGCCCAAAACGCATAAAATGATAATAACAAAGTTATTATCATTTTATTATTTTGCTTCTCACACTGCTTGAAAGCAGTGAGGCAACACTCCTCCGCCACAGCAAAGGAGCTACCACTGATGGTGACCCCGGGTGGGCAGGTTTGTTCTTGGGCTGTCAGGGCAGCGACCCCTCTGGCTAGGATCTGAGCCATTACCCCACTTACCCAGCTCATGCTCATCCATTTGGGCTTGGGGTGCGAATCTTTGCTCAACATTTTGGCCTCCTTTGGCCAAGCAGGAGGTGACCCCGGGCCTATGAAGATTGTGTACTTCCTGCTCGGGTTACCAGCATTAATTTGTCTTCTTTCCTCACTCTTGGGATGCCTTTGTCCAGCAGTAGCAGTATCCCTGCTTTTAAAGGGTGCATGGCATCTCTTCATGCCTCCGACTCCCGTTCCTGTCCTTCTGGCATCCTTTCACTCCTCTGACGTCATCTCTGCCTTGCCTATGCTGCCTAGGGACTCCGAAATTTGTCTCCGTCAAGGAAGAATTAAAACAACTCCACTGGCTCCCCGTCAAACAAAGAGTACGCTTTAAAGCACTTTGCACCGTTTTTAAGGCTCTCAATGGAGTAGGACCTGACTTCCTGAGGCGAAAAATCCAGTGGTATGTCCCCAGAAGAACGCTACGCTCAATGGGAGCCAAACAAGCTCTTGTCCCTTCATTTAAAAAAGTCAACTGGGGAGGCAGGAGCTTTATCACCTGCGCGTCAAAGGCTTGGAATGATCTCCCTTTCTATCTGAGGAACTCCACAGACCTCCTCTCATTTAGGAAGGGGTTGAAAACATGGCTTTTTAATCAGTAAAATATTCCATTACTCTTTCCAGCAGGCAGTGCTTAGCGCCAGGACACCTGAGGGTAACCGTGCGCTCTAAAAGTGCAATTAACATAACATAACACATGATTACCCGCCTTTTTGTTGGTGTGAAGGCACACAGCATCCTCCGGCCGGGGTTGGCGTTGTGCAGCTCTCTATGGGTTTTAGTCCTAATTACAATGATGATTTGCGCACCTGTCTCTCACTCCTTCGCCCTCCTCCTTGCAGTGGCAGGCGATGTGCCCCAGAAAAAGGTAACAACTATGTAAAAGAGGGGAATCCACAGCGTTGAGTAGAATAAGAATTAGCTTTATTAAGATGAGCATGAATAACCCCATCCAGCATACAAGCCCTGCAACTGTCAACTGACAAGTTGCTTGCATTCTTCCAGGAACCTTAGTTCCACGTTCTAGACCATGTAGCCTAGGAACAGTGAGCTACATTCTGAGATAGAACAAGAACACTGCATCACCTCCCCCTCAATAACATCTAAAGAAAAATAACAACAGATAGGAAATGAAACCATACAAAGATTTTAGACATAATCTTGATATCTGGCAGGGCGTTGAATAAGCCTGCGAGGTCTGACAACTTTCCTTTGTGGAACAACATCCAAACGTTCAGACACCTCAGTAGGTTGACACTTAGCCACTCTATTTAGGTTCCAAATTTTGTGATCACTCGTGCGAATGGCATTGTTAAAAACCTTTATCACCTTAAAAGGTACACTGAATTTCGAACCAGATTTGCCTAAGCGAGGAGATTTTATTTTCACCCAATCACCCACAGAAACAACAGTGCGCTTGACTGCTCTTCTCTCATCATACCATTGTTTTCTCTTCTCTTTAATCAATCTCTCTCTATCTCTCCAACCCTCCACACAATCAGAATCTTTATTGACCACTAATCTCTTAGAGAAGACCCAAGAGGGACAAACCTCTGTATTGGCCACCCTCTTCTTAAACAACCGGAAAGGAGACACACCTGTAGAAGAGTGCGGAGTAAACTTGTACTCCCTCACTTTCTTCCTCATGGCAACCTCCCAGTCAACACCGGTAGCTACAGCCTGTTGCAAAGTCTCCTTCAATAACTTTACAAATCTCTCAACGACCCCATTACTTTCAGGATGATGGAGAGCAGCTTTCTTGGGATTGATGCCCCTAGAAGATAAGAACTCTTCCACAACAGTTGAGGTAAGTTGCACCCCATTGTCCGAAAGTAAAGAAAGAGGAAAACCTTCCCTTTCAAACAGACAATCTAAAAACTCAATGACCACAGAAGATTCAATAGAGCTCACAACCTTAATCTCAGGCCAACGCGAGTACATATGCATACAAACAAGAACATACTGGTCACAAGATTTTATTTTGACAGGACCCAAAATATCAATGGCAAGATCCGACCAAGGCCCGTCAGATTCTTCTCTCACCACCATGGGTTGCGTTCTACATTTCAAAACCTTGTCACTACACACACATTCAGGACAATTTCTAACCTCCCTTTCAATCCAGACATCCATCCCTGGCCACCAGTATGCTTCTCTCAACCTCTCCTTCGTCTTGACAATTCCCATGTGCGTGGCATGAGCACTCTTCAACAACCTATCCCATAAGACATGAGAGGGAATTCATCTGCTGCCCCTCAAAAGAATACTATCCACAACCGTCAGCTCATCTTTGACTTGCCAAAAACCCTTCATGTCCTGATCGCAATCCTTCTTCTCACACCACCCTTCCAAAATCATAGTCATCACCTTTTTCAACAGTACATCTTTCACTAAAGTTTCTCGCCATTCATCTTCAGACACATTCCATCGCTAATTACACACACATCCACAACTTCTTCCAATTCCTCACCACCAAAACAATCACACACTACAGGTTCTTCATCAGCATTATCTAACCTAGACAAACAATCCGCAAGAATATTACTGGCACCTGGCAAATGGGAGACAACAAAATTAAACTCCTGTAAGGCAACAACCCACTTCCGAATGCGATGTGAGACAAAATCAATTCCCTTTTTTGCAAAAAGTTCCTTCAAAGGTTTATGATCCGTTAAAACCTCAAACATGCTTCCCCATAGAAACTTCCTCAACTTGAGGATAGCCCAATAGATGGCCAGCGCCTCCCTTTCCACAACAGAATAGTTGCACTCTGCCCCTCTTAAGGGTCTGGACATAAATAAGACAACCTTCTCAACACCCTCAGATTTCTGAAACAACACCACACCTAAACCTTTAGAGCTGGCGTCTGTCATTAAATAAGACTTCTTCTTTGGATCAAAACTGCTGAGATCCTGGGCCTTACTAAGACACATCTTTAGGTGTTGAAATTCCCCATCACAATCATTGGACATTTCAAACTCGCACCCTTTTTTTCAAAGATCCCTTAAATGTTCAGTCACACCAGCAAAATTGGGGACAAACTTGTGGTAAAACTCTGCCATTCCCAAGAATTTCAGAAGTTCTTCTTTGTTCAGTGGAGTCCTGAGTTTGCAGATGGTCTCAATCAACACAGCTCTGGGCTTAATACCATTTGCAGACACTTGGTGACCCAAATATTCAATTTCAGCCACATCAAATTTACACTTATCAGCACGTAGAGTCAATCCAGCATCACACAACTTCCTCAAAACCAATCTCAGCCTCTGATCATGTTCTTTGGAGTCCACACCAAATACCAGAACATCATCCTGATAAATTTTGACTCCTTCAACACCCTTGAGAACGTGTTCCATAACTCTCTGGAACACTGAGGCCGCAGAGATTAGGCCAAAGGGCATTCTCAAAAATCTAATTGTACCAAAGGGCGTAATAAAGGCCGTAAGATTTTGAGAAGCAGGGTGTAATTTGACCTGATGGTACGCCGAGGTCAAGTCAAGGGAGAGGATGTAGCCTTAGGGCTAGAACGGTCGAGGTCGACGCTGGGAAACCAGGTTCGAGTCTCGGCAATGACGCTCAACATCCTGTGATTCTGGGCAAATCACTTAATCTCCCCGTGCCTAACAAAAATGAATGTGTTCTCATGTAACGAAACTGGTGCTATGTAAAGGACTCTGATACCCGATATCTTCGGGTCTAGTTCGCGCTATATAAAACTCTAAAAAAAAAAAAAAAAAAAAATTTAAAAAAGGGATGAATAGTGCTTTGCCCCACCAAGTGAACACAACATTTCGCTGATGTTAGGCAGTGGATAGTGATCTACCACAACTGCTTTGTTGAGCTCCCTCAGATCCACACAAAGCCTGGCCTCACCATTGGCCTTGCGGGCCATCACAATGGGAGAAAGCCATTCAATAGCTTCAACTTCCTCTATAATCCCATTGGCTTTCAATTCGTCTAACTCAATTTTCATACTATCCTTCACCATAAGGGGAACACCTCGAACCTTTGCTCCCTCCGGAGTAGAACCAGGTTTAATTTTGATCTGATGCATATAGTTCTTAAGACACCCCAGTTTGTTTTCAAACACTACAGGAAACTGACTGACCCAGGTTTTGGATTATTTCCCAATTTGACTAATAGATGGTATGTCTTTCAAACACACAGAGTGGCTCTCATTTGGATCTAAAATGACATGTAAATCACGTTGGTGAAACCAACTTATTAAGGAATCACCCTTCATAGAAACATATACTTTGCCGAGAACAATTCTGCCTTTATAATCAATTGTTCCCCAAAACCGTCCTAAGAGATCAATAATTTCTCCCCCATACCCTCTTGGTCTTATATCTGGCTTCAGCAAGGTGACCTTCTTCAAAAGGTATTGATCAAAGAACTTCTTTGGAATCAAGGTCACCTTGGCCCCAGAATCAAATAACATTTTCACAGGTGCATTGTTAATACAGTATCTATGGGACCTTCACCACCAGATCCTTTGACCTGACAGATGTTGAGTTCCTCTATCACTTCCTCAAATAAATTTACTTCTCTCATTTTCTTCTGATCTCTACCAGATCTACAACATCTCGTAAAATGACCTTTACGACCACACGTACTGCAAGAAGCTTTCCATCCCGGACAGTCTTTGAAGTTTGCCATATGGCCTGAGTTTCCACACCTGAAACATCTTCCCTGGAAATTCTTTGAACTGCCAGGTTGAGACTCAGTCTTTTTTCAGGATTTTGCTCCTTCATATCTATTCTTTTCTTTTTCTTTATCCACTTTCATGACGGAACCCTGGTCTTTATCCGATGGAGCATTTTTTTGAATGGTTTCCAAACATACTTTTGAATGTTCATAAGTTTTTGCAATAGAGACTACCTCGTGCAAAGAGGGATTATCCTTCTGCCACAAACTGTCTCTTGCTTTGTCGATGCTACAACCCAACATCATCTGATCCCCAAGACGTTCTTCTAAAGATGCACCAAAATTGCACGTCGAGGCCAATTTTTGAAGTTTTGTAATATACTGTTCAACAGATTCCTCTCTTTTTTGCATTCATCTACCGAAGTGATACCTTTCAAGAACTGTGCTCACCTTCGGTAAGTAGTGTAAATCCAATTTTTTGATTGCAATCTCAAACTCATTAAGACCAGACGTTTCGTTATCTGTAAGGTCAGGAAGATGCTCAAAAACTTCTTGTCCTTCTGCTCCCAAACAATGCATTCACAACAAAGTTTTCCTTTCTGCGCTAAGTGATGTCCCACAAACACGAGCATAGTGAGTAAAAACTTTTTTCCATTTCAACCAGAGTAGATTAGGTTCACCGGGAGAGGATAAAAAGAAAGTTGGAGCAGGAACATTCTGCATGCTTACAAGATTAAAGCAACTTTGTCATTCTCCTCCGTCCCTTTACACAGAGGGTCACAACAAAGACAGCCATGCACTCTCCCATTGCGTTTCAGGTTAACCATTCGAAAAGACGCTTCGGCACCCCATAACAGCGTATGGAGAGCCATCTACCTGCTACGATGTAATGCGCACAGTGTTCGGCTGCACAGTTGTATCAGAACTGCAGTTTGTGTTCCCCATTGTAGCACGATGGACCTGTGTGGCTTTGTTGATGGAGCTGGCTATGTAACAACTTTATCATTAAGGAGGCAGCCATGTTGGAGTTCAAGGTCAGATCAGAAGTGCAAAGCGGGTTGTTGTGGTTTTCACTGCCGCTTGTAGTTCAAGAACGCCCTTGATGGTCCTGATGACTATGGCAGGTGGGCAGCCTCTCTATTGCCAGTAATGTTGAAAAACCAGTGACTCACTGGGCTTTGTTACCAGCAGCAGTGACAACCCCTGATGTGAACTCCTTTGTGCAGGGGTGTCCAAGGTAGCTCCAGATGGGTCACATCCCTCCCACCTTTGCAATACATCCAGGATAGCTAATGGCAATCTAAATGTTTTCCATTTCAGTTGATTATATGAACATTTTCTTATATTCTGAACATCTGGCATGGATGTGGCCATCATGGGCCAGCCCGTTGTTGGATACCAGTGTCTTAGAGTGTGCACGAACGTGTGAGAAGATGGAGGGGAAATTGTGGCCAGGCAGCGCTAATACTTTGAGTCCAAATGCCTGCCTTATTTACACACATCTTTCCTGAGACAAACTCTCTTGTGTCCGTTGTTTCCCCTCTATTTTAGGGTGATTGTATGTAGTGTTTTGAGTCATGAGTGTCCCGCTCTTGGTTGATGGTACTCTTTACTGTTGTTGTACATAATGTATCTTCAGCATTGAGTGATGCTGTGTTGGGTTCTGCTGTTGGTCATTGTGATTGAACATAATGTGTGGTTGCCTTCCCCTCTTCCAGGTGACTGCTCTCTGTCTCTACCCTGAGCTGCTGAATGACAACAAATTCCCAGAAGATGCCAAGCAGAAGGCCAGGCGGATCCTGGAAGCATGTGGTGGACACAGTATTGGTAAGCAGAGGGTTGCGTCACTTGAATTATGTTACAAATGCTTCATCGTTGCAAGTAGGTAGCATGTGTGTATATATGTCGTGTTTGTATAGTGCCAAGTGGGTCAAAGGCAAAGATAGTCGGTGAGTGATTGGAGGGGGACCTGGGCTGTGAATGTGGACTGCAGGTACATTGTGGTGTGGTGTTCTCTACAGAGGCGTGTCCTCAGCTCTTTTAAAACTGGAGCAGGGATGGGGCGGTCCTGGTGGATACGGGGATGTTGTTCCACATTCTGGTGTACGAAAGCGGGGAGTACCGACATTGTTTCCAAAAAAGGGATCTAAGCTTCCATACAAAACCAATCAACCATCAGATGTGTTCTTTTATGTACATGTGTTCAGTAATCATGGATGAAATTTAGGGGTTGCCATGGGTCACAGCTGCAACCCCTGGCTTGCCCCTTGCGGCCATTGGCCTCGGAGGTGGCGCAATCGATGCCTAGAACAGTGGCTGCTTTGTGCTCTATTCTCCCTGTTTTCCGTCATTTTTTCATTACACTAATAGTGAATAATTTTAGATTATTCCCTATTAATGTAAAAAAAAAAATGGAGTACAGTTAGGTGAAACATGCCCTTCCCTGGCAGCTGAGGTAAGTAAAAAAGAAAAATGATTTCAAATGTATGTTTGTGTGCTTGAGGGTGAAAGTGGGTATATGTGAGTGAGAGTGTCTGTATGTCTGAATGCGGGTGTATTTGTGAGCATGCATGTGTGAGTGAAAGTCGAGGTCAAAGGTCGTTTGATGTCACTTCTGCTACCCCTGTCATTTTGGTGCATTGACGTCCATGGTTCAGTTTGTCCTTTGGAGCATATGCCCCATGGGGGGGGGGGGGTGAGGGGGCTTCAATAATACATTAACCACTCTATCTCTTCACAGGCGCGTACACTGACAGCAAGGGCATTGAGCTCATACGGAATGATGTGGCAAAGTACCTCGAGAGACGAGATGGTGGCATCCCCTCCAACCCAGACAACATCTACCTCTCGACTGGAGCCAGCGACTCCATTGTGGT
This sequence comes from Calotriton arnoldi, assembly GCA_963921515.1. NCBI lineage: Eukaryota > Metazoa > Chordata > Amphibia > Caudata > Salamandridae > Calotriton > Calotriton arnoldi. The sequence continues at coordinate 489,066 of CAWUFW010002382.1, read as the reverse complement.
ACGTCTCCCCACCCCGGCCCCCTGCCAGAACTCTTTGCATCCGCCCCGGACCTTACGTCAGATTGTTAATCATGGCAGTTTTCAAAGGGCACTACAACTCCACTAGGTTTGTAAGCCACTTACGGGTAGATGTTTCTTCCCTCTGTCCTAGAATCATCAAACCCTTGGGTGACTGTCTTCAGGAGAATTTAATGCTGCTTCAAGAACTAATCCGAAAAAGACAAACACAAATTTATGAACTAACTGAAAGAGCTAATAGCAAATCAGAATGTCCTATTCACAGACACCATGTTTGCAGCATTGCTGACATCATCCATGCATCGTCTTCCCCTGCTGCTTCAGTCTTTATTCCAATCCCACATTTCCTCCAATCTGTGTTCGCATTTTGTTGTTTTCTATAGTAGTTGTAACCTGGGCATGATCTGCCACCATACCTCCATAACTACCCGAATGGCCCCAATCCTCCCATAATTCAGAAAACAGCTGTAGACCCCTCTCTCAAAGAACATTCCACCTTGACACCTTAAAGAGACCCTCTCATCTTCTTGTCCAGCTTTCAGTAGCCGGCTCCTTGCAAATCTATAAACGAGCATTGGCATAGCCAATAGGTCTCACCTTTGGGACCTTATAAGTGTTTAGCCATGCAACAGTTGATGTTGTTGCACCAAGGATATTGTGCTGCATAACTAAATACTTTTAAGGTCCCAAAAGCGAGACCTATTGGCTATGCCAATGCTTGTCTATAACTGTTACCACTAGAACCACATGTGACAATACAGAGTTGTGAGAAAGGAATTACGTGGATCACCAAGCTGGAATCGTGGTTACAGCCTGCCAAATAAGTTTAGAATGTAGAGAGGGAGAAAGGATGGGAGAGAGGAAGGAAGAGAGGGATGACTAATGTATACATTGTAGAGATATATGTCTAACCTGAAAAAGTCACACGTTCCAATCCTACAAGATCCACTCAGTCTTTCACACTTCTGAGCTTGATAAAATGGATACCAGTGGTTTGGGTAATAACTAACACCTTTCATCAACACTTACACCAAATAGTACAGTGTATTACCATGGCTGCTCACCGATCAATATTGTAAAACTGTTTGCCTTTAACCAACTGACCGGAAGCCACAGGACCTCAACTGTTGGCTATTGTAGACCCAACCATGCAGAGAGAAGTGATATGGTGGTTGATTTCCTTATGTCAAAGGCTCCTCCCTGTGCAGCTCCATAGCTCTGGAAAATGGCAACAGCCGCAGCAGTAAATGCTCTCCTATACCAAGGAATCAATTCTTCTGTTACTGCTCCGCTTGTTTTTCATGACTTATGTGATGGAGTTTCATCATGTCTCATCATCAATTTTCAACGTTATTACTACTGCTGCCTGAGACCTAAGCAAGTACAACTGATATAACCTGATCTTGTAAGGTCTACATAATCGAGTAGTAGCATTGCAGTATGAGCCTGCAGGAATTGTCTATCCCTGCTGCCTGTGCCACGTGATCACAAGATGCATGTGACTTTTTATTTTGCCATCTTGACCTTTCCAACATAAAATATGTATGAGAATCTACTTGCAAAGAGAGAGAATGGAAAAATGAAGTGAAAAAAGATTCTGTAGACATTTTCAGAAACTGCCTGTTGTACAAGTAGATCGTTGGGAACTAAGCAGTAAATTTTGTTGAGCACAAAAAAGTCTAGGGAAGTTTGCCTGACACACCACAATATTATTGGACTATTTCCTGACTGCCCCTCCAGAAACTTTTAGTCAATTAATGTGAAAGCTGTGCTGTAAAAAACATTACGCCATTGTCTTTTTTGAAAATCTGTGGGAGGGAAAGCTCTCTAAAATTGCATGTAGAAAGTCAGACTTGCACTCTCTGCTTGCCCCCGAGGTGACATTCCAAGCAGATGATTGTGCCTAGCCACTTTAAATGTTCACCATCCAACACTGGAACACTCGGTCTCATCTGAACCTAGCTACATCTGCTCAGTAGCTTCTTGGGCCCTGATTTGTTTACATTGACGTTGGACTTGAGCACTCTACCTCAGGAAGGGAGACTTCGGAATGACAGAAGGACACGGGATTGGGAGAGTCTCCTCACGTTCTTAAATTCCCACATCCAGCTTTTCCTCAAAATATAATTTGAGGTTAAATTAAGTGTTCTGAAGTGGCCAACACTGTACACAACTCTGTAATAAATATAAAGCTGAAAGGTGTTGCCTTTTATCCATGCACAATTAAAAAGCATTTTGTCGATCAAACGTATTTACAGTGCAATTTTCTTGCTGATTTCTTTGCCTGATGTGCATAAAGTACATTTTATGACTGTACTAATTTAAGAAGCTATTATGAAATGGGTTGCCCAGTGCAGAGAACGAGGTGGTCATATGGCACCTTCTCGGTTTTGGAAACCGACACGTACTTGGCATCTCGGTCTATGCCCGTCATTTTACCAACCACAACATTAACCCAGGATCGGAGTGACATCAGTGCATAATCTTTATCATTAAAGCAGTGGCTGTGAAGAGAAAAGATCCAAAAGTGACATTTTAGCAGCTGACAGCAGGCATTAATTAGACATCTGGTGGGCTGGTGGCGGGCCCCGAGCGGTCCCAGCCTGTTATCTTGCTGTGAGCGCCCCGAAGCCCGTGGCACGAAATTACTCATTAAGAAACACTCACTTACAAATTGACGTCTTCCTGTTGAAGCCAAATAATGCCTTCTAGCACTGGCCCGTCCCACAAAGAGAAATAAAACGCGAATTGCTGTGTTAACTACGAGCGTTTACTTTTAGCTTGCCTCCAACGTATGGCGCACATGGCGGCCTTTTGTTGTGCACTGTATTTTGGTTGCTTCCGGGCAGCTGAGAGACAGGCCGCAGCCTGCCTGCTGCCCAGGCACCGGCCACAAACAGCTGACTAATCACTACTGCAGGCAGGCCTGCTATTTAACAGCGCCATAAACAAGCGCCTGCCTTTGTCTCAGCTGCGCACGTCGTCCTGCCTGCAGTAAGAAAAGAGGAGTGGGGGCGAGCGAGCGCGGCAGCCTTCTGAGCTGACCACACGCTCGTGCACAATGGCCATGTGTTTTCAATTATCGCGCCTGCGTCAGGGCACGATAATTGGAAACAGATGTCTGCCCTGCGGGTAACCGCAGGGAAAATGCCCACTACATAAAGTCTTCGCCAGAAGCAGCGCTTGCGCGCTACTCTAGGCTCGACCTAATGATCCTTTTTATAATCCTGGCCACCATCCTTGTACGGTGCTGTGATGGCCATGGTTATATCCGAGCTTTATAAAAACCTGTGTCCATACGTCCAAAGAAGGTGACAACAGAGAACCTCAAATCGATTGCACATGGTTTAAACCTGAATCGCGTCTTAATGCTCCCCCTCCCCCCGCCCCCTCCTGCCTCAGGGCTCCTTAGCTTTTCGACGATCGCATTCTTTAAAGACTTTAAGAAGATTGATTCAGACAATAAATTAAAAGGGAAACGTTCAAATATGAGATGTAAAGAAAGGATGAGCATAAACTGCTGGAGTGCAACCTATGAGATCATTCTCAAACTGGAAGGCAGAGAGTGCTCTATTGTGGTGATGGATGAAAACTTTTATAGAACGAAGGAAGAGCAGCATGGACCGGTACAAACGGGTATCTCACATTGGATGGAGAGCCAACAATTGACAATAGGGCAGTAATGAAGAACATTTTGCAAAATGCCAGTACATGCATAGGATCACAGAAAACACAAAACGTTTTAGGCAAACAGTTTTCTAGGAATCCCTATCATATATATGTATTTCCAAAATAAGTAAACACCTGCACAATCCACCACAATTCAATTCAATACGGCAACCAGTAGGTCTGTATGTAGGTTTTTTCTGCATTGAAAGATAATATAATTTCCATCTTATATACAGCATACTTGTGATTTTTTGCATTACCTGGCAAGCATGCAATCAAAGATGGAAAACCGCCTGTTCTGTGTACTATGGATCTGAACTCCCTTTATACTTTGATTCCCAACAGTGGAGACCAAAGCAGAGGAAGGGTCGACTTTACAACTTGGTATGATGAGGAGAACTACGTGGTTCTCTTACAACTGATGCCTTCTCTTCCCAACTCCACCTGTCAGTAATATACAAGTGAATTTGTTTCCTCAAATGCCTGGCACCTCTATGGGCTCCTCTTTTTCCACATCTTATGCGAATTTATTTATGGCAAAATTTTAAGTCGAAGGTGAAGTTATTTATCAATGGTAACTTATTCACGAAAGTGATTCTTGTGTATGGAGCTATCCTCTGGTCTAGAAAGTGAGCATATATTTTCACTGCATTGTTTAGTTGTGCTTTAGGGAACCACAGCAGAAAGAAAAGAAAATTCCCTTTTGTAGCAGAAAAGAGCAGTACAACTTTTTTTAAGTCCTTAATGGCTGATGAACACAGTCTAAAAAAGCCCCAAGGATGGTACATTGAAATACTGGCTTACACATGACTCCCACTCCAGCGGGCGGCCTCTGCACAGCACCTTCAATAATGTCTAAACACCAGGGACCTCAAGTATTCCAGTGACATTTTACAGATGTGTATGTGCGGCACTGCCATTGTTTAATGCCGCAGGTCTGCTGTGCCAGAAAATATGTTACAGCAAACAAATGATGGACGGAATGCTGACAATGCAAACATTCTCCCCCAGTCAAAAGATCTGGGTTAAATCCATTGTTCTTTTGCCCACTACGCCACCCCAGTTTGGACCCAGCCATATGCAAATCAGTCTTGACCCTGTGCCCCATGGGAACAGTCCAGACCGAACAGCCAGAAAATATGGCATAGGAATTATTGTACCAGAAAATACATGTAAATCAGGTAATGCTCAGTTAAATGTAGGGGGTGCCAGGGAATCCAACCTCCGCCCTTGATGCCCCAGTGAAGGTATGAGCATCACAGTTGCCTTGTATTAGCCATTCTCGTGCACTGTTCACAATTGTGGATTAATGTTGGAGCAGAATTCACCTGTGTTTTCTCACTATGTTACTAGCTTTCCTTCCGTCAGTGTTAATGTGTCAGAATTTCTGGCCATCACTCTTAGTAGACCATATAATATGTGCCCACTGCCCACCCCAAGTAAAACGTTAGCCTTTGAATAATGGTACTAATGCTTAGCACATTGTGGGCAGCCATTGCACGGTGCCCAATGCCCAACCTTGTAAAGTGCCGGCCCCGGCACAAGGGTGGTAGTTCTTGTAAAACTGTGGGCATCTGTGGAATGATGTTGATGGCCCATCCCAGGTACAATCGGGGCCTGCACATAATGGCCGTATAGTTTGCAGTATGTTGACCTCCATGGCATGACACCAACTAGTCATAAAATGCTTGCCCAGACAAAGCGATGGTCATTCTTGACATATGGTGTGCGTCAATGGCATAGTATTGCCGTCCTACTGCATAATGGTGGTCCTTGCATTGTGGTGTTACTTCTTGGCACATTGTGGTCCCTCGTTGCACAGTAGTGCTCAGTCCTGACATAATAAAGCAGCGGCTGTTCCTGGCACATTGTGTGTATCCGTTGAACAATCGTGGTTGATGCATGGTTCTGGCAGTAGGATGCCATATTGTGGGCCTCCGTTACATCATGGTAGTCATTTCTGACGTGTGCATCCATGGCACCCGCACCTGGTATAATGCAGGCCCCAGCATCATGGGGTCATTCATTACATACAGTGAGCATGCAAGGCATGACAGTGTCCACATCAGCACAATGCTGGCATGAATCAGTGCTGCCATGTTGTGTATATATTGTGGGCAGTTAAGGTATGATGGTGCCAAGACTTGATTGTAAATCAGTTACGTTCAAGCAGACTCGGGGAATAGAGGAACTGGTGCAAGGAAACACGTGTAACATGTAAGCTAGTGCACATGCTTAGCCAACCCTCTCTCCAAAACCCAGGAGAGATCTGTCTTTGCCACAGGCCGGGGATTGGTCAGCTGCATTTGTAAACGCGTGTTTAAAGTGTTTATGGCTTTAATCTTTTTTTCCACTCACCCCTATTCCTTTCCTAAATCCTCTCAGTGGGTGACGTTTTTCTTTTGTTTAATTTCTATTTCAAGGGTTGTCTTCAGAGCTACCATTCCTTCTTTACACTACTTTGTTTTCCCTTCTGTGTTCCTTCTCCCTTCCTCTTCGTACTTCCTCCCTCATACGATTCTGGGGAGAGGTTTTAGGAGACATACTTATATGCATTTGCACTGTTTCTCCTCTTTTTTCCATACCGTCACTGCTCCTCTTAACCCTTCCCCCACCCTGATTTCCTCTACCTTTATTTTCTTACCCCATCTTCCAGTTTTAATATCAGAACTGTTTCCTAACCATAATTTGCTGACGTTATTTTTTTCTTTTTTTAATGAATTAATACATTTTTTGGGCTGGTCCTTTTATTGTTTTCAGACCAGCTGTATTTCTAGATGTGCGTTTTTCCATTGCATGAGTTTTTGATTATGCGGGTTCTGAGAAATGCGTTTGTGGTATTCCTCGATGAATTTACACACTACAATATTTGAGACCATTGTTGAGGGTATATCCAAAGCTGAGTTTCAAGTTGAGTAAACCTGCACTCCCAGTCTTGTTTGCTGTCCTAAAAAGGCTGAACTCCAAGCTTTGAACCTTAATACCGGTGTGTACTTTCGGATTTTGTGGTTTAAAGTTAGAGGTGCATGAAATTAGCATAATTCGTTTTTGCGCATGTCTGCTAAATTTGGGGGAAACTCTGCAAAATGCAAATCCAGCATTTAGCAGCAATATGTTTAGTGGAAAGTCTGTCCTCACTTCCATTTTGGATGCGAATACAAATTTTATGCTAAGAGAAATAGCGTGAAAAACACAAGGGCCTCGAGCAACAGCCGCTTGTATTCCATTGTTCATTTTATTTATAATTGCATTTATATAGTGCTTACTACCCCTGACAAGGCGTCGAAGTGCATTTCAGCGAGTAGCACGCTACTCCGGAACCAAAAAATGATTAGTGGTGAATTAGTACAGGGAAGTATGAAATTAATTTGAAGCGATGGACATGTGAGTCATGAACCTGCACATTGATTTTGCTGCGAACACTGCATAATTACACAATGTAGTGTAATTTAAGGAATTTTGCATAATACGTGTCATGCGAAATTCCCCAAATTATGCAAATTCAGCTGGCATAACAACTTTCGCCTGAGCCTTTTTAAAATGCTGCGGCTCATGATGGCAGAGCTGCAACATGTACGAAGGGAATCTTGAGTTCTGAAATGATGGAACTTTGCCTATGGCTAGGGGTTAGCTATCAGTCGGGCAACGGGTGCAGTGGCACCAGGGCCCAGAAGTGGTGAGGCCTATTTCAGCTCCAATTATGGTAATTGTTTCTTGCTACCCTATTTGGGGGTACATTTTCCTTGCTGTCACTGGCACCTATGCTGCACTTGCTACGTCACTTCCTGCTCCCATGCATCTTACTTCGTGGGCCCCGATGAGTAGGGTGAGTGCAGGAGCGGATGTGGGTGCTTGCATGGCGCTGTTGGACCGGTTGTTCTGCTGACCTGCTTCCACCCGCGTCAGACTCTTTTATGGCTCGCGATGAATGAGAAGTGACTGTGCACATGGAGCGGTGCCGACTGGTGCCACAAGAGTGCCTTTGTCCAGCCCAGGCGGTGCCTGCCTCGCACGGGTACTTGACGCGTGCTCCTACCATCCTGGGCTCTGCAAGAGGAAATTAGTGGGGCAGGAACTGCTGATGTGACCAAAATCTCAACAGGAACTGAAAGGAACGGCAGCTGCACACTTGTCAGGATAAGCGAAGCCTGGCCTGTGTTGTATAGGGGCTTTGCTTGCACATTTAGGTCGTTCCCATAATACCTTTCACTGGCAGCAAAGCTCTTAGAGACAGAAACAGCAGTACAGTCAGCAATGCAAGATTCCTTCTCATCTGCAGTGCAAGCTTCTCTCGCATATAGTAAGTACATCCCAGCAAAAATTGTGGCAAGCTTCATTCACACATACAGTATGTGCAGCACAGACATCTGCAGTGCAAGCTTCTCTCACATATAAGTATATCACAGGTATCAATAGCAAGCTTCATTCACACCTTCAGTATGTGCAGCACAGACATCTGCAGAACAAGCTTCTCTCGCATATAGTAAGAACATCACAGGCATCAATAGGGCAAGCTTCATAAACATGTACAGCACAGACATCTATATATATTATTTATTTAGATATTTAGGAGTTTTCTATAGCGCTAGCCAGACCCGAAGGTATCGCAGCGCTTTACAACATTTGTCGAATGACAGTCGAGTATACAAAGAGTAGAACAGTAAACAGTGTTTAAAGACGGGTCATTGATCGGCATAAGTCACATAGCATCCGAATGCCGAGTAGTAGTGGTGGTGGTAAAAGTAAGGGGGAGTAAGGTGCGGGTCAAGAGGAAGAAGCTGTAAGGAGTTGTTCTTATTGTAGTGACTGGATCCTCAGTTGGTGGCGGTTCGGTAATGTAGGTCCGTTGTCACTTCTTGAAAGCTCGATTGAGGAAGAGCACTTTGAGCTGTCTTTTGAATTCTTTGAAGGAAGGGTTAGTCCTGATATGTATTGGGATGGCATTCCAAATTCTGGGTGCATTTCCAGAGAAAGACCGAGATAAGGTCTTTTGTTTGTGGGTTTTCGGGGTGATGAGTAGCATAGTATTGGTGCTCCTGAGATTTCTTGTCTGTCCCGCTTTGTTGAGTTTGGTGGCTAGATAGGTGGGTTTACCGGTGTGCAGAGCTTTGTGGGTGAGACAGGCAGTTCTGGAGTTAGCACGCATTTCTATTGGGAGCCAGTTAAGCTCTTTGAGAGCGGGGGGGATGTGTTTGTATTTCTTTACTCCTGTCACCATTCTGGCTGCTGCATTTAGGGTTGATCTAAGAGGAGCAAGGTGTGATTTTGCCGTGCCTGTGAGGGTCGCGTTCCCGTAGTCTAATCTGGATAGCACGAGGGATTGCGTGACTAGCTTAAGGTCTTTTGGAGGGATGAAGGGTTTGATTTGTTTAGTAGTTTTAAGTTGAAAAAGGCACATCTTGAGGTGTTCTTAATGTGTTTGATCATGTCAAGGTTGGGGTCCAGAGGGATTCCCAGTGATTTCACGGAGTCAGCCGGGATGAGAGTGCAGTTGAGAGCATCAATAGACTTTATCCATTCCGTGATTCGGGGGGTCTGCTCTTTGTTGGCTATTAGGAGGATTTCTATTTTGTCTTGATTGAGTTTCAGATGGTTTTGGGACAGCCATATTTGGACTTCTATTAGGGTGTCATTGAGTCTTTGCATGTCCGCTATGGTGGAGGTTTCGAGGTAGATCTGGGTGTCATCGGCGTAAAGGTGGAAGGGTATGTTGGCTTTTTTGAGAATGGTGGTGAGTGGCTCCATGTAAATGTTGAACAGTGCGGGTGAGAGAACTGATCCTTGGGGAACGCCTCTGTTTATAGGGTGTAGGTCAGACGTGAAGTTTCTGATTTTTATTCTTTGAGTGCGGTTTTGCAGGAAGGAGGTGAACCACCCCTTCTGCTCCTACCCTTTCTCGGAGTACGTTGATGAGTAGTTTGTGGTCAACCGTGTCGAAGGCCGCCGAAAGGTCCAGGAGTATGAGTAGACAGCAGCGGTCCTTGTCCAGTGATTTGTGGACATCATCAATGACATTCAAGATGGCCGTCTCTGTGCTGCATCCTTTCCTAAATCCCGATTGGTGAGGGTTGAGACATCTGCAATGCAAGCTTCTCTTGCATATAATAAGTATATCACAGGCATCAATAGCAAGCTTCATTCCCACACGCAGTATGTGCAGCACCAATATCTGCAGTGCAAGCTTCTCTCATATATAGTAAGTACATCACAGGCATCAATAGGGCAAGCTTCATTTGCGCACACAGTACATACAGCACAGACATCTTCAGTCCTAGCTTCTCTTGTATATAGTAAATACATCGCAGAGAAAAGTAGGGCAAGCTTCATTCACACACACACAGTACGTGCAGCACATACATTTTCAGTGCAAGCTTCTCTCGCATATAAGTACATCACAGGCATCAATAGCAAGCTTCATTCACTCATACAGTATATACCACACAGACCTCTTCAGTGGAAGCTTCTCTCACATATAGTAAGTACATCACAGGCAACAATAGGGTAAACTTCATTCACACATACAGTACATACAGCACAGACATCTGCAGTGCAAGCTTCTCTTGCATGTAGTAAGTACATTACAGGCATCAATGGCAAGCTTCATTCACACATACAGTACGTGCAGCACAGACATTTGCAGTGCAAGCTTCTCTCGTATATAAGTACATCACAGGCATCAATAGCAAGCCTCATTCACACGCGAGCTAGAGGAATCAATAGAGCAAGCTTCATTCACACGTGAGTGAGAGGAATCAATAGAGCGAGCTTCATTCACACATACAGCATAGACATCTGCAGCTTTGCTTGCATATAATAATATAATAAGTACATCACAGGCATCATTAGGGCAAGCTTCATTCACATGCACAGCACAGACATCTGCTGTACAAGCTTCTCTCGCATATAACAAGAATATCACAGGCATCAATAGCAAACTTTATTTCCACATGTAGTATGTGCAGCACAGACATCTGAGGTGCAAGCGTCTCTCGTATAAAGTAAGTATATCACAGGCATCAATAAGGCAAGCTTCATTCACACCTACAGTACGTGCCACACAGATATCTGCAGTGCAATCTTCTCTCACATATAGTCAGTATATCAAAGACAGCAATAGGATAAGCTTCATTCACACCCACAGTACGTGTGGCACAGACAGCAGTGCAAGCTTCTCTCACACAGCAGACATCAGCAAAGCAAGATACCCTAATATACACAGTAGGTAGTGCACTGACGTAAGCAGTGCAAGCTACTCCCACACAGTGCATGTGTTTGCATTCTAAAATAGTATAGTGGGTAAACTAGACATTAGCAGTACATAGTCACATACGTGAACACTGCAGTACATGCTTCTCTCACACACAGTCTGTACAGCACAGATGTCAGCAGTGCAAGTTTCCCCACACACAGAACCGATACAGCACACACAATAGCACAGCAAGCAACACATAGTACAAACAGGAGTCAGCAATGCCACTATCGCCTCACATGTGGCTGACTCTAAAGAGAGAGAGAAAGTGAGACCGACAGAGAGAGAGAGAGCGAGAGAGAGAGAGAGAGAGAATCGACTGAGGACCACCAACAAGCATTGCAAATCACCAAGAAGCTCTGTCCTGTAACGTGATCTTGGAGTAGTAGGATCCTCAGAAAGCTGGTGACTAGGAATGGGTGCAAACCGTACTATATCATGCGATCTTCCTACACAAGCAAGCATGGGGTGAATGGTCCCAGTCGCTCCTGCCAGTCAAGTACTCAGCCAAACTGAACAATGCTATTTGTTGGTAATGAAGAGAGAGCAGTGCTGTGGGGACTGCAGCATTGTTACCTCTGTCTATGATCAATCATTCCAAGACACTACCCACCACAAGCCACTTGCACCCTTATTCCTGGGGTCAGCCTCCAAGCCACCCTCAGGCACTGAACAGTTGATAACTGAAGGACTCTGCACTCCAGGAGATCTATAAGCCTGATGCAGGCAGCTCAGCTGAGCATCTAGTGCCTGATCCACAACCAGCCACTACGTAAGAAGCGCGACAAGCCAAAGAGGCAGAGGAATATGTGGGAGCAAAAGAAGAGGTCACCAGAGCTCATCCCATGTGTCTTCAGAAATCATCTCCAAGATCCGGGAAGACAAATGGAGCTCATTGAGGCAAGTAGTTCATGGTGAACCCCTCCGTGCCAGACAAACCCTTGTCTTCCTACACAACGTGCAGCCCGAATGAGCAACCACCCCAGGTAGTCGAACGGAGAGAGAGGCTTGACATTGGTGAACCATGGATACCAATAAACCATGCTCTTCAGCTGACCCATGCTGGGCATCAAGGAGTTGGTGAAAAGGAAACTCCACATAGGGCTTCCGTGAATAGATAGCTACGCTGAGACCCTGCTACGGGAATGTGCAGTGACTCGAGCCTCCAGTACCCCCACATCTTTCTATTCTAACTGGCCTTTGGGCACAGGGTCAGAGCTGATTTTGGTAGCCTCCTAGATGGCTGAAACACTTGGCCATCCATGATTGCCAAGAAGTGGCGAAGTGGAGATCAATCATAAACCTCTGCTGAGGAGCTCATTCCAAAAGTTGAGAAGCCAATGGCCACCCATGCCACAGACATTGTGCCGACTTTCCAAGGACGAGAACTGGCTATCTTCTCCTGTTGCGCTTCAAGCATATCAAAGCATCCCAGGCAGGCACAGGCAAATGGAGAAGTGGAACATTTGATTTAAACTCTAAACAAGACTATGAAGATGGTGTGCATCCCCACGACCGTGTAGAATGGGCATCTACCCTTTTCTGTGAGAGTGCCGCCACACCCCACTATGCGGCGGGCGCCAGTACTGACGGCGATGGAGAGAGCTGTGGCAGATATGGTGTTGCATCACTTGGTACGATGCCACTATTGGTGATGCAGTAGTGATGGATTGCTGCCGCAGCACCAACAACCAAGCCCCCAGCATGTTTGGCCATCCAGCATCTTAGAAACTATGCCCGCATGTAGAACAACACGCAGGCAGCAGTTTTAGACTGACATTTACCCTGAATCCCTGGGCAGTCACAGCCATTCGAGGGACTTTAGTCACCGCCACGCATGACACTCAACAAGTGACCCGCAGTGTATCTCTGTTTTGTAAAGGCTCCTCAGGCGCCTTGCGTCTTCCAAACTGGGGAAGGAGTGGAACAAGAATTTGATGATGGCTGATTGTTCATTGCTCATCAGCCATGAAGCTGAGCCCCCCCGAGCTCTGAAGGTTCCCACCTCTGCCATCCTGACAGAACAGACCCATTGGAGCTCCGTGGCCTTGGAGAGAGCCCCCTCCCAACAATTCAAGGACTTAGTGATGTGAACTTTATCCTAAGGTGCAACTGAATTGGTGACATTGATTCTTTATTTGTAAGCCCAGGTGCTTGACCTCAAACTCTTATGTGTCATGTGTTTGTTTCTCATTTCTGGAGTAGACCTACTGTCATGTGTGCAGATCTCTAAAGGTCAGGATATGGAACTTATATATGAGTTTGTCTCAAATCGCTTCCATGCATCTTTTAGATCTCATCTACAGACAGCTTTTCGCTGTCTGTTGTAGAAGACCTATTGTGGACAGTACCAGTACTTGCGGTGGACTTTGGGTTAGCCAATTGTTACTTCTGGTGGCATTCTTCCCATTTGCTTGCTTCTTATCTGATGGATTCTCTTTCTCTTCTTGTGTTTGTCTCTCTCCTAGAGCATAGCTTTTACCATCCTTCTTTCTGCATGACATATCCTTCCACTGCTTATATTCAGGGAACTACTTTTTCCATCTACATGTTTTCTTACACTCTCCCTCATGTGCTGTTTCCCCCTTGAATCTCAACCCCTTGCTTTCCGTGTTGCTCTACCACTCTCCCCCAGCTTGCCCGGTGCTTCCTCCTTGCCCCCATCTGACTTTCTTCTTCTTGTAATCTTCTTTTCCAAAACCCCACTCCCAGAGCCTCCATTGCTTCTCCGCCCCCTGTTGCTCCCACCACTCGGTGGCGGTGGTGACTTGCTGGCCCTCATCCTGCCACCTGCTCCCCCCTTGCTCTCCACTTCTTCCTATCATGCTTTCTTTATTTTTTATGTATTGATTCACTTTTTTGTGGGCCCTGCAGCCGCATTATGCTAACCGCCCATTCCTTTCACTTTTGTGCTCTTCTGGGCATATTATTTTTCATATATATGTATTGTTAAATGTAAAAAAAAAAAAGAAGAAATGACTGCAATCGCATGAGTCATGCATGATGATGAATGAGCGAGAACTTGTCAGAAGACAGGGGCTTCTTTTTTAGGTCTCACCTAAGCAGCGATTGCGCTGTCTCTTCGAGACATGCTGTATTCAGGTATGGACTTTAAGATCTGCCCATTTTCCACCCATCTTTTCAATTGACTCCTGGTACTGTCCTTTGTAAATGGTGGCTTTTAATTAGTCAATAGGCATAGTAGTCCCGCCTTAAACCTCCTTTTCTCCTGTTGTAACCTCCCATGAGGACGGCCCCTGTTACATGTGTTGTTACTCTGGACGATTTAATTAGTCTGTGAGCACTATTTTCATAAATTACTTTCTCCTGCCTGCTGTTGCAGGCAGGACATGCTCTCCTGAAACTGCTTTTTTTTTTTAAACTGGCGCAGCACGCCTGTGAAATTTGAGCGCAACTGACAAAAAAATGATTTCAGTAATTACTCCAATGCACAACTTAGCCTCATGATTCAATAAATTAAAATAATGTAATTGGACTCAACTTCGACGTTTAGTAAAAAACCACCACTGCAATATGACTGTCCATGTAGTTATGTAGAAGAGGGGGACCATTCAGTCCCTTTTCTACAGGCATATCTCGCCACTCCAAAATGCAAAGACATGGAATAGCAGTTGCCGAGTTGAAAGTCTGTTATCACTAAATTACTTGTTTGACAGTAAAATGATAGCTTTCGGTACAGGTTGAAAGATTGTTTGCAAATATAAACCTCTCATGTCATGCAGTAGCGTTTCATCTGATTGCAGCGTAGTTTAACGTACTCAAGGAAATAGAGTTTGTTCTTATGTGGAAATGTTGGCAGTGCGGGAGTCAGGCTAGCAAGCACCTTTGGCATTTACCTCTCATTTACAGAAAAGAGGTTCTTTCTGGTGCCCCCTCTTGTTATATATGTATTTGTATGGAATCTGAAAGGCAGCGTACCTTTTAAAATCATTTATTTGTTTAGGTCGGAAAGAGATTTATTGGTAACGAGCTTGTACGCACAGTGTTTACAAATTTTATTTTCACAAATGGTAAAATTTTGCTTAATTTTATAGAAAGTTTCCATTTTCAAAATGTATTTATTAATAATTACAATGTGTTATTACATTACTTTATAAATATTTAATAGATTTGGTACAGTCTAACAGTGATTTCTTTTAAGATTGCGTTTCTGCATTTCAATACTGCACTTTTTATACTTACTTAGTCTTGCAAATACAAAACCTATTGACATTGCCAATAGTTGTAAATAACATGGCTTTCTTCCAATTGTTTAGTATGGCCAGGTATTGCCGAGTCCCCCTCCCACAGACAGACCCCTTTACCTCATCACTTGTTAACCTAGGCCAACCACGGATCCTCCACTTTCCCCCAAGGCATCAATAGAAACAACACACCATGGCTTGGATTAAGGGTCGTAAAACCCTGACCGTATTTTATGTATAACATAATAAAACATAAATTTTCATATTTACAATGTTTACAAAATACGCAGGAAAGTCTGGTCCATTACATTGATATGTACATTATTCCAATTGGCTATCCTTAGCATGTTTCTAATACATAGCCATTCCTGTCATAAGCTAAATGATCAACATCATTCTTTTCCTGCGTATCCCTGTTTGAGCCTACGGCAAGGTCAACGACTGGTCCCAGATTGTGCTTGGTCCCAACCTCCTACCGGAGTGACCTTGCACAGTAGGCCCAGTTTGCCAGAAGGTTATCTCCCCCGGGCACCCCCTACGCCCTCAATATTATCTCCAAAAGGGGCTGTGCTGTTATGCCAAGTTTTCTTTCGCCACTGCGCATGTGCGGGGGTTGGCCCAAAAGCCTCCCGGAAGCGGAACGTCCCCGCCCCCCGCACCCTTCCAGTCTACCGGCTGTAACTGCCCCCTGGAGTTCCATGCATATCTGACCATGCATAGGTCCCCATCAATGGCTTCATTCAATGATTGACCCCTGGGAGCCGATAGATTGTGAATTAAATGGAACTCCCCCTGGTCCTTCTTGGGTACTACCCCTAAGGGTGAGCACACAAATCCCTCCACTGGTATTTCATCAAATGGGCCCGCCACTCTCCCCAGTCTCAGTTCTTTTTCAATTTTTGTTGCCACAACCCCCTCGTTGGATCTTACAGATAATTGGTTCCGGCAATGTGAAACCCCCAAATAACCAGGTGCAGGAATTCTAAAACCATCCCTGAAGCCTTCCAATAGGATCTGCTCTGAATTGTGGCAGCTGTACTTATACAGCCATGGGGTCAGGGCACTGATTATGATCGGGGAGTAGGCCTTGGTGAGAGCTATGCCCTCAATCCTGTTTTTTGCCTCCGCTATCCTTTTAATTTTTTTAAGCATTTTGACTCTGGGTGGGAGGTGTGACCACAGAAGGAACATGCATGTTTAAATTTGCATGTGCCCGATGCTCTGGTGCATGTACGCTTGTTAAAGTCCCACCACGCCCCCTTCTCCCCCCACCTGCTTTAAATGGGGGGCCGAAAGGACTGCCCCAGCATGTTGTCGTGGGGCACGGACTTCATGTGCCTCAGCCACATAATGACGTCAATCTGGTCCCAAGTGAGGCCAGGGTCGGTTGCCTTTGCCCTTCTGAAATCCTTATCATACGCCTTCCACACCACCGTATTCATCGTGCACACAAGCTATCCTTTTCTGGTAGCATGCCATCTGTGCACCTAAACCCGGGAAACGTTCAACCATTATTGCCATATAATTAGAGAAACCCTTGAACCAATTGACCTGATTCTCCTCAGTCTTTTTTTCTTTGGGGTCCAACTATACCATTCTCTTGGGTGCACCCACTCTTTGTTCTTTTTTGCTTCCTCCTTATCCGCGTTGTCAACTAACAGGGCAAACATATTCCCCTTTCCAAATCTTTTCTCTCACCTCCTGTGAGATATGCCTCCCCAACCGATCCCTGGAAGAGCGCAATACGCCCAAACCTAGGCTTGGTAACCTCAGTGGCATATCTGTTGCTGCCGCCTCCGGTTTCTTGGCCTTTTCCTCCTCCGATGGCAGATTTGCTTTGGGAGGGTCTTCTCCGGTCGCATTAGCTGTTGCTCCGCTAACCACCGCATTCCCCGCTGGCAAATTCTGTCCTCCCCCTGGCTTGGCCCCTTCAAACTGCGCCACCAATTTCCTGGCCTTCTCCAGCGCGCTATCCTCGGTCAACAACGACCCTGCACCCGCTGCTGGGGTCCAAGTCCCCGCCTTGGCTAACCAAGGTAGCACCGTCGTCGAACTGGAGACTAAATCTGGATGCCGGGGTGCACTACCGGAAGGACCCTTGCCCACAGTCTGAATAACCGGACACGGTGCCACTGTGTTAGTCCCAGGTGTACCTGGTTGAACGCCCCCCTCGGTTCTAGGTAGAGTGACTGGTGTTACTGGCACACTCCCTGCAGCCACTGGCACCTCCACTACTGGGGCCACTGGCCCCGCCCCCTCAGCATCCACTGCCCTCGGGGGTGACTGGGTATGGCCCCCCACTCGCTTGGCTCTAGACTTCTTGGCCACCGGAGGGAATGCCGCCTTAAGGGCCACCCCTGCCCGACTGGGCCTTTCCTCAGTCCCATCCTGCCCATCCACTCGGGTCCTCAACTCGGCTAAGGATTGCCCCATCTCTTCCGTTTTTTGCATAATAGTGTCCATAAAATCCTCCATTCGCTGGCGCTTTTCGCCCCTCCTAGCCTTTGGAGCCATCACATTTTCCTCGTGCCCCACAGCCTCCAAACCAAACTTCAATTAACTCTGTTCGCCTGGTGATTCCACCACAAACCACTGTTCTTTCAGCAACAACACTGCTCCACCCTACTTGTGTAACCCCTGATCGCCCCCCGGCTTGCTACTACCTTCTAAATTCAGCCAGGTCCACAAAAATTCACCCCAAGTTGGTTAAATGCTATTATCCCCTGTAGAAAACTGGCAATACAGCTCTCGAAACTGCTCACTGCGCCAAATAACAATCCCCCAAGCCAGATTCACTGTTCTGTGGCGCCCTCACCCTACCCTAAATTTTTGCAGCCCTCTATTATCACCTTGCTGCGCCCTAAACTCCCAAAAACGCTTCCCTTGCAGCAGCTCCACACTCAACCCCTCGCCATCACTTTAGTCCCTCAAGATTCGGGCCAGCTGTGTGCAGTGCGCCTTAACAGACCCAGCTGGAGCCACCACCGCAAACACCAATCGTGCAGGTCTGGCGAGTATGCACTCAGCCAGCGTGGCTCCCAGCTTGTGCAAGGCTGCACCGCCGCCGTCACCGTAGGCTCTGTGTGAATGCTTGCTGCTCTCCCCGACATGCAACAAACAAAGAAGGGGATGGGCGAGACAAGAAAGGAAAAAATGCTGAAAAAAGTTGATGGGTCTCCGTCCTAGAGACCGTCCCAATGTCCTGTAATCTGGCTGCGGAGCGGCAACGCGAAAGGCCGTCCCGCTGCTCGCAGCCCCCTTTTAAACCCTTTACAGCCGGGAAGCCGGCTAAAACCGGCCTCCCGGCTTGTTTTGGCACGAGGACCCGGAAGAACTTGAGTGCTTACGGGTCACCCAAACTTGCGGACCAATCAGGAGGCTCGGCGGGGCCGCCCCGTCACTCCACGCGCGACGCCCGCCCTGCCCCTCGCTCAAAGATGGGGACCGGCACAAACTGCCATACTCTGCGGCGTGCCCCGAGTCCTTCGCCACCTGCGTAGTCTTGCTTATGCACAGAACTTTACATGTGCTAACGAACACTTGTGACCCATGCTCCAAACACACTACATACATACAATCCACACAACATAATTACACATCACACCACAAAATTAAACAGCACACCACATTATTAAACTCCACTACATAACAATCCACAACACAAAATACAGTACCACATATTTTCTGTCCGTAAGACACAATCCCACTCCACATAATTCCTATACACTAAATAACACATCATTTCTATCCACGTAATTTACACTGCACAGCATACCACATAATTCCACTACACACCACATACATCCACTCCACTCCAAAACACATAAGTAAAAACTTACAACACCAATAGCTCTAACTCTAGCAAATGCAAGACCTGTTGCATTGAAAATGCTTGTTTTGTATCTGCCAGTGCCTTCCCACATGAGCAAACAAGCCTTTGCTTCTCTCCGATTTCTTTTTGCTATTGCAGGATAACTTCAACAAAAACATTGACAAAGCCAAAAGTTTGGTAATGCCACTGAAGGTGAGAACTATGGGCTTTGCCAATGCTTGTTTAACATGCAACATTGCTTCTGTTCGCTTTAATTTAGGAATAGTTTATAAAGATCTAAAATACTGTTGAAGTGATTTCTTCATGTATTTTCCGTTTTAAACATATTTTTCTAAGTGGAAAAATAAAAAAATGTTGATCACTGCCATAAAAATTTGGCCTGGGTGGAGTCGCAGAGTTCCGTTAGGCAGAACTCTGCGAAGTGACAAAAAAACTCAACTGAGTTCCGCAAGCGGCGGAGTGCAGCGTGAACTGCCGTTCGCGCTGATCTTCCTTCCGCTCGTTAGAAATTCTACCCGAGCGACAGCTCGCGCTCGCCAACTTACCGTTGGCGAGCGGGGCAAAAACTCTGCTGCGCGGAGTGGAGTTTTCTGCACTGCGCGGAATGCAGAAAACTCCGCAAAACTCCGCGAACGGAGCAGCGTTCACTGCCCAGGCCTAATAAAAATACTGCTCATTTTAGTTAAATACTGGCCAGATGCAATACCATAGATCAGTGGTTCCTCGCCTTTTGACTTTTGTGGACCCCCACTTAATTTTTACTGGAATCCGGGCACCCGCACTGAATTATTATTGGAATCCGTGGACCCAGGCCTCAGCAATTTTGATGATTTTAACTGCAAAGCAATATAAAGAAATACAGAGACATGCAATCATCAAACAAATACACCAATGATGAAATATTTTATTTAATTAAGAAATATATACAACTAAAATCTACATTTTAATTTCAATAGGAAGGTTTCAGCTTTTGTAAATTATTTCCCAGGAGTGGTGTAATTTCAACCCAGTGATGGAGACACGATTATTCTTTTAAAAAAACTCTAATGGTAAAAAGCAGAGGGACTAAAGAGAGAGAGCACTTTTCATCCATTGTTTACTGTTCAGTTAAAAGAATCAGCTAGTGTAGAGAAAAATACCTGTTCTCTACCCTGCGCTGCATCTTTAACAATCAGAAGCAGCAGGTACCACAGAGTGTTGCTTTGTTTGATGTCAGCTGGGATTTTGAGATGTGTTGTGACCTCATTCTCTTGAAGGCCGCTCTTAATGTGTGCTGTTACCTTCCTTCAATACATTTGCATCTATGCTGGTTCCAGCAACGTGAATAACCTTTTTTACGAGATTTACTCAAAAAGCCTTGTCTGATTGAAGGTGTCATACGGGATTATAGGTCAAAATGTTGTACACAGAAATAACATCTGACATAAATATCATGTCCTAAATGTATTTTGCAAAAATGTCGTCCCATTGTATTACTGACTCTATTTCGGCTGCATATCTGTAGAGCTTCTGTACAACATAATATTTATGGCAGCCAATATCCCGGCAACAGTATTCTGGTACCACACTGCCACTACCGCCCCAGCCAGGACGTGGGACTCCGTTCATGTGGCCCAGTTGTGGAGCCGTGCTGCAAAGGATGGGGCAAGCAGCGCCATGGCTTTCATTGGTGCAGCAGGTGCAGTGCTACCACTAGTACCCCCAAGTATGGCTCTTTTTATTGAGTGGGCAGGGGGGGTATTTGCTTTGCTTGCATTAATGCCCATGCCACCCTTACTACCACACAGGGTGCATCTTGGGAATGCTGCTGGCATGTCCATGCCCTAGCAGCATGTCTGACAAAGGGTGTCCCTTGCCAAGCTAAGACCCCGCCCACATTCGCTAATAGGGCAACAGGTGTGTAGGAGTTTGAAACTTTACTCGGCTGAAGCTTGTCATAGATGGCATACCCGGGCACATGAGATGTCAAGGACTCCAGGCACGTCACAGATATTGGATACATGAAAACACACGTGTAAAAGATGGTATAAGGCATGTCACAGAGTTATATTGGGACACAAGGCGTGCCACAGAGATACGCCTGGGCACGAGAAATGTCACAGATGATGCACCCGGGCACATGGCATGTCTTAAATATATGCTGGGGCATGAGAAATGCTGCAGAGGATGTACCCGGGCACGGGTGTAACAGGTATATACTTTAGCATAAGACAAGTTACAGATGAACTAGGGCGCATGACGAGTAAGCAGTATATACCCGGGCACAAGACGTCACAGAGGATGCACCCGGGCACATGGTGTGTAACAAGTATATATCTGGGCACACAACCTGTCACAGATTATGTTTCCAGGCACATGGCATGTAAGAGATGTATACCAGGGCACGAGACCTATCACAGATAATGCACTCTGGCAAGTGGTGTCATAAGTATGTATCCAGGCACAAGACATGTCACAGATGGTGCACCCGGCACATGGCGTGTAACCGGTATACACCCGGGCACATGACATGTCACAGATGATGCACCCTGGGACATGGCGTGTAACATATATACAAGGGTGGGCGGAATGTTTCATTCCATCCATAGAATTGGTGGAATTTGGCGACTCTGCATTACTCTTGTGACATGGAGTTCTGGCCTAATTCCGCCAATCGCCGAGTGGCAGAATTTTTTTCCTGTGAGGCTCCGGAAATGGGAGCTGGCGATTGCAATTTGGTGTCCCCTAGCGCAATTTTCTGTTGCCGGAGGTCGCAGTCAGAGGACCACTTCTCAAGTAGATTTGCTTCCGCTCGAGTAGATTTTTTACTTGAACTGCAGCAAAATAAACTCGAATGGCCGCACGCTCGTGCACAGCACATGGTGCCAATCGTGCTCATTTTTCAGTGCTGCTAATTCTACTGGCTCTGAGTTGCAGCGCAAGCAGTGCGACATGCATGTTTTATGCCCATTGGCAGAACTCCATGCAATCTCTGAGTTTTTATGCAACTCCGCAGAATTCTGCAGGGTGAAACTCAGAGTTCAACCAACGCCTAGTATATAAACTGGTAAGACACATGTCACTGATGATGCACTCTGGCACATGTCGTGCAACGGGTATATACTCTGGCACGAGATATGTCACAGATGATGCACACTGGCACATGGCATGTAAAAGTTATACACCTGGGCACAAGGCATGTCACAGATATTGCCCCTGACACATGGTCTGTAACGGATATATTCGTGGGCACGAGACATGTCACAGATGATGTGTTCAGGCACATGGCGCATAATGGGTATATACACGGGCACAAGTCCTGTTATAGATTATGTCCAGACACATGGTGTCTGAGGTTCATATCCGGACACGTCACAGATGCTGTACCCTCACACCATTTCTACTTGTTTCTCTGGCTTTAGACTATGCTGAAGCTGCTGGTAGCCGGCCAGCGCAAGTCCCGGACTGGAGTCCTGATCCCCATCCCTCAGTACCCACTGTACTCCGCCGCCCTGGCAGAGCTGGACGCCGTGCAGGTGAACTACTACCTGGACGAGGAGAACTGCTGGGCCTTAAACATCGCAGAGCTGAGAAAGGCGCTCAATGAGGCCAGGAAACACTGCGATCCGAAGGTTCTGTGCATCATCAACCCGGGGAACCCAACAGGTAAGGGGCCCAGTGTGCATGAACTGTGGGAACTCTACAGGTAAAGGGGCATGAACTGTGGGAACCCCACAGGTAAGGGGCCCAGTGTGCATGAACTGTGGGACACCCCACAGGTAAGGGGCCCAGTGTGCATGCACTGTGGGACGCCCCACAGGTAAGGGGCCCAGTGTGCATGCACTGTGGGAACCCCACAGGTAAGGGGCCCAGTGTGCATGAACTGTTGGGACTCTACAGGTAAGTGTGCGAGTGTGTATGAACTGTGGGACACCCCACAGGTAAGGGGCCCAGTGTGCATGAACTGTGGGACACCCCACAGGTAAGGGGCCCAGTGTGCATGCACTGTGGGAACCCCACAGGTAAGGGGCCCAGTGTGCATGAACTGTTGGGACTCTACAGGTAAGTGTGCGAGTGTGTATGAACTGTGGGACACCCCACAGGTAAGGGGCCCAGTGTGCATGAACTGTGGGACACCCCACAGGTAAGGGGCCCAGTGTGCATGCACTGTGGGAACCCCACAGGTAAGGGGCCCAGTGTGCATGAACTGTTGGGACTCTACAGGTAAGTGTGCGAGTGTGTATGAACTGTGGGACACCCCACAGGTAAGGGGCCCAGTGTGCATACTTTACCAAGGGAACCCCACAGGTAAGAGGGGCTGTGCATCATCAGCTCGGGGAGCCCCTGAGGTAAAGGGCGCGTTCCTTCCCCCCTATTAGTTTCTCCATGTTGTGGACTGTGGGGGAGACAGAAGGGGCTGGCGTCTAGGAGAGTGGGACCCTCTAGTAGTGCAAAGACCGCTTAGTTCCAGAAGGGTCACTCCCACTGGGAACTGGAAAGTTTGCATAGTTTCTCCCGTAAGTACACGGATTGTGCGGCAGTGTAGCGCCGCATGCCTGTACAGCCCTGTTTTTATAGCGATGCGCTATAGGAGTGATGCTTCAAAGAGCACCTGATCCACCTCTGTTGTTGTTTTTGATCCCAGGCCAGGTCCAGAGCAGGAAGTGCATCGAGGACGTCATTCGTTTCGCTGCTGAAGAAAACCTTTTCCTGATGGCGGATGAGGTAAAGCTGGGATCTGTTTTTAGAGTAGAAACCAACCTCTTATTTATCTGTGTCCTTCGGACTCCTTTCTGCACGAGGGTTTATTTTGTCTGTTTCCTACATCTGGCTTTAACGGGCCTCACTCGGAGTCTGCTGTAAAAATGTCCCTGTGCGAATAACAGTCACAAGACCTATCAGGTGTTTTATTTTGCTCTCAATCTACATATTTCTTTTCTTATTTCTAAAGTGCACTGTCTGCACCCCCAGTACAGTGTGTCATGGCACTGATTCAAGGACAAATGTCCCAGACCTTCGCAGAACATAATCAGAAAAAAACCACCGCTTCATTCTTTTCTACGATTAGTGGCCTGTCGAGCTTGGCCCTACCCCTATTCCCATTAGGTGTACAGTGGCGGCCGCCACAAATAAAGGGTGGTGAGGCGGGTGGAGGTCGCGCTGGGTCATCTAGGGGGGTGTTTGAAATAACAGATTAAAAAAAAAAAATTAAACTTACCTGTAGCCTCCGGCCGCCTCCAGCGCCCATCTAATAGCCATGCTGCCGAGCAGAGCAGGGATTGGCCTGAGCGGGCTAGAAAGACGCTCTGCTCAGGCCAGGGAGTCTGTGGGCGTTCTCCAGCCCAGCTGCGCAATGCAGCCAGGCTGCAGAAACCGAAGTGTGCATGTGTGTTTTGGTCTGTCTGTCTGAGAAGGTCGGCGAAACACACATGAGCACTCAGGGAGTGAAGTGCACGCATCACTCCTCCTCCCATGCCTAAGCACCGCCCCTCCCTACAGCGCTGCCTCAGAGCCGGAAAATGCAAAATAAAACAATGCAAGAACATCATTTTATTTTACATTTGCCGGCTCTGAACCAGGCAGTGGGGCGACGCTCCTCCGCCATTGTAGAGGAGCCGCCAAACTTAGGAGTCTTACTGAACAACAAACGTTCCTACACTGATCAACTAAATACTGTGACCTCGGCTGCCTTTTTTCACTTCAAAAATGATTTTACAAAATCTTCCTTTCTTACCTAGCCACCTCCAGAAAACAGAGATCACCTCCTTAGTCATCTCAAAAACTGCCCACTGTAATGGGCTTTATCTTAATGCCCACAATCAAGTCTCGAATAAATTGCAAAGACTGCAGAATGCGCTGCGCGACTGCTTATGCAAAATCCCTAAACGCTAAACCAGTGTCCCAGTTCATTGCGAAGCTTCACCGGCTTCCGGTGAGACAGAGTATTACATTCAAATCCTTGTGTATGTATTGTATACAAAGCGCTGCATGGAACTAGTCCTGACTTTCTGAAAAAGTGCATTACTTGGTACTCGCCAACTTGTTCTCTTAGATCCGCATCAGCCAAACTTGTTTCAGTCCATAGATTCAAACTTGCCAAGCGGGGAGGAAGAAGGTTTGTGCTTAGGAGCCTCAAAGCCAAGGTCTGCAACAATCTCCCCTTTTTACATTAAAGCCCGACCTAACCTTTTGGCTTTAAGGTAGACCCTCTAAACCTGGCTTTTTGTTACACTCTAACGATCTGCCTCATCCATTCACCTTCCTTCAGCTAGCGCCAAGATGCCCTTGGGGGCATTGGAGCGCTTTACAAAAACACTTAACATAACATATTCGAGTGAAAAATAAGGAATTAATACATACGTTTTTGTACCTGTAGTAGTTGGTGATGAATGGTAAATATGATTCGGTAGTGCCCCTAGCACCACCTTGTGGCAAAATTACAGGCTGCAGCCGGTACTGCCAGAGACGAAGCATTATTCATTCAGCATTCACAGGAAACCATACATACATGGTATTGTAGCTGACTGTATTAAGAGCGCTGAAATCGGCCACAGTCAAAGTTCCACTTCACTCACAACATGTGGAAGTTCAAATGAATGAACGCCCCGGGCCAGTTGTGAAAGTGGGCCACGGGCCTCCTGGCAAAAATGGACACATGCTTGCATTTTTATTAAACACTGCTCGTATGCCGTTTGCACCTCCAAGATTTAAATGAGCCCTCTAGTGTCTCTAAGGGACGCGCCTTTTATGGAAGTTGTACTTGTATACAACGGCAAATGAACGGGTCATGTGAATAAGTTGCCGCATTCCAAGTTCCCAGATCGGAGAGGTTATGTTATTTAGTGTGAAGGTTAGAACCGATAAGAATTGATCGTATTGCCGCATTTTTACTACCCCTCTGCGGGGCACTGAAGCGCTTAATAATGGGCCGTCCCATAGTTTTCTAGCCAAGCCATATAACTGGGTGAGTGTCTGGGCCTTGGGTCACGCTTTCATGCACAGACTGTTCCAGAGATTTCTTAGGTACAAGACTGGCACTGCCCCTCCCTTTTGCCCCCTTCTTGTAATAAAGTTCTGCACGCATAGTTGTTGAATGTACCAGTTTTTATTCAACTACATTGATCGAAAACCCGCGAGTGAAGAGCGCAGTACTCCAGCTCCTCAACCGCGGTCGTTCAGCACCGACTGCCTCCGACCACCGCGTCATAGCATTCTATCCCAGCATCCTTTAGAACCCTGCACTAACATTCCTACCTTTTGGTAAGAACATTAGCCCTACAACCTGTGTCCCCGATTTAAAAAAAATGTATATTGCTATAAAGTGCACCGTTAATTGAAAATCAAATACAAAAAAATGACACTATTGAAGAAAATACGTAATACAAAGTCAGCAACGGTAATCTCCTCACTTTTACCAAGGTAAACAAATATTAACAGCACCTGCTTGCACGTTGGCTCCTAGGCACCACAGCAGTCGCGGTCCGTGTAGGAGTGCCGGCCGGGCGGTGACGTGGGGCGGGGGAGGGGCAGGGTGGGGGTAGAAAAGTACGGATTACGGACCAATACAGGTAAGTAAACATTTAAATCAATTAAACGAATTTCGTTGCGCGCACTGCATCGCATTTGGCGATGCAGCGCTCACAACGAAATTCGTTTTATTGATTTAAATGTTTACTTACCTGTATTGGTCCGTAATCCGTACTTTGCTAGCCCCCACCCTGCCCCTCCCCCGCCCCACGTCACCGCCCGGCCGGCACTCCTACACGGACCGCGACTGCACCACAGTCGTGAGATTCACAATGCTTGTTCAAGCCAACTTCATAAGCAATAAAATATACGGTCGAAATTCGTCAAGTTGCTGCTTTTCGTCCCCAGTGGGCTGTAATGTTGTTTTTCCAATAGTCGCCAATTGTTTTAATGAAGGTCTGCACGCAGAAGTCCCTACCTTTTG
This sequence comes from Calotriton arnoldi, assembly GCA_963921515.1. Classification (NCBI taxonomy): domain Eukaryota; kingdom Metazoa; phylum Chordata; class Amphibia; order Caudata; family Salamandridae; genus Calotriton; species Calotriton arnoldi. Next base: position 462,163 of record CAWUFW010002382.1, on the reverse strand, counting down.
GCTATAACATAACCCTACAACACCCCTCTCGCCACCCCGCTGGTCTGCAGCCCCACACTCCTAATTGCCATGACTCCTGAGCCGCTAGATGTGTTTCAGACACCTCAGCGGTGGGCCACAGCTGTGTGCAATGCGCAGGATCCTGGGCGCCGAGTGCGCTGTAGACCACCTCGTGAGCAAGGCCGACTGGGAACACAAAGCAGCCCCGGCAAATTTTGTCAGCCCAGCACCCACACGGTGCACAGCACACGAGCCTGACTACTACAAGGAGGCTTGGGGAAAGGCGATTCTCCCCCAAGAACATTTGGGAAGAAATGGTGCATTCAATTGTATTCGCTTTTAAAGCATATTAAATGATGACCTTACAGTGCACCACGATATGGCTATCTTTGTTGGGGGCTCTTCAATGATACTCTCAATATCACGCTCTACCACTGCCTCTCATCATGAATTTCATTTGTTTTATAGCGCCTCTCATACCAGTGTCGGAGCATTATACATCACACACACGCACAGAGTCAATGAATCATTTGTGCGTAAATAAGTGTATAGGAAATGGCACATAAGAGAAAAGGGGCCTATGAGGTGCAAGATTCACATGTCATGCATACTGGTAGGCATTTTTTAAGAGGGTTTGGTCTGTAGAAGCACTAACTCAGGATTCAGAGCATAACACAGTGGTTAGGGTTGACTTTGCTAATAAGAATTTATTTCTACCCAAACAAACCCTTTTTAGCAAAATTAAGATAGTGAAAGATTGGAACGAAAAAATATACCTTTATGACCTACATTACGATTGTAACTTATGAACTGCACAGTAATAAAAGCATCTCTGTGACAAAAGCAGTAACCCACAGAGCTACGCACACAAAATACTGTTCTGTGATCTGTATAGTACACGCTCTTTGCAGCAGGCATATTAATCCTCTGCGCTACCTTAGATGAGTCAAAACTGCTGCTAGACAAAACTCCCATCTATCTCCAGCAGGTACATTAATCACCAGAGTTATCTTGACACTTTTATTGTTGCCTGAAAACTGTTGGATATACTAGGAATTCTGCAGTGCTTTTAAACTGCAGCACTGCTACAAAACCGGCCCCCAGTGACAAAAGTGGCCCCCCACCCTTTCAGCCTCCCTGGGAAACGCCCGATGCCTGGTATCGGACTGGCAACCGAAACCGGCCCTGGCAAACTGCTCGGCCGGCCCCCCCTGGGGTGAGGGGGGGTGCAGCTGAGCAGTTTGCGAGCGCTGGTTTCGGCCGATTTTGTTATCGGGGGCCGATATTGCCGGCCCCCGGTATCAAAAACAGCCCCCAGGGGCCCAAAACCGGCCCCCACCCTAGCGGCCCACCGGGGAAACGCCCGGTGCCCGCTACGGCCAGTCCGGCCCTGCTGGTATGGCCAGTCCGGCATTGCTCATGAGGTTCACAGTTTGCATGACTGCAAGATGGGTGTTGGTGGGCTTGTCATGTGTATGCAAATGAGGTCTGCTCCAGAACAAATCTGTACGGTGCATTTTGGTGTTGCAGAAAGTGGCGAGTAGTTATTGGCATGTCAGAGATTTATACCCAGAGCAGGGATTGGGCCAGAGGCCTAGTTGTATTCATAGGAATAACGCATCCGGTGATTGGCTCCTTTCTGTCTGTATCTTCCAGGTGTACCAAGACAACGTCTACGCCCAGGGCTGTGCCTTCCACTCCTTCAAGAAGGTGCTCTTCGAGATGGGCCCCAAGTACTCCGACACCCTGGAACTGGCGTCCTTCCACTCTATCTCCAAGGGCTTCATGGGAGAGTAAGTGCCTGCTGGTAAAACAGCACTTCCAGGTTCGAGTGCCATTAGACGACATGCTGTGGGCAGCAGCGGTTCTAGGATATTTGGATTCCCGGGGGAAAAAGGGAATGAGGGCGGCCCCTTTAATTTGTGTACAAGGTGACACATTCAGGACTGCTCGCATCTCAATAGATGACCCTGCTCCTGAAGCTGTTTGCGCAGACCCCTCCTGGGCTGCAGACCCTCTTTCTCAGCCACCTACAAGCACCCCTTTTACAGCTCAGAAAGGGCTGAAGGTGTGAGAGTTGCTTATCCTATGAGAGGGTTCAAACTGCGATGGAGCTAAACTGCTGGGCATCCGGTGGTGCCTCTGAATTGGCAGCCGCAAGAGGGCTCCTTGTACCTGAGACCAGAGGAGCCCCCCCCCGCAAGCCTCGCCTCCCTACACCAGGTCTGCAAGGCTCAGGGAGGGGGCCCCCTCCGTGGGCCCAAATGTAATGAGACCTCTTTCTTTCAGTTGGATTGGCAGGGGGCAGAAGAGGAGGCGTTTGCCACAGTGGCCTGGCTGTGTCACACTGGTGTGGGCCCTGGGCAGCTGCCCACCCTACCCATGCTTATCTCCGGCCCTGATAGTGGGTTGTGTTAGAGTTCCTAGTGTACCACGACATGCGACTGCAAATCACTCAAGACTTCCCTGCCTGGACAGGTGAAGAGGAGCCCTTCTGTTGATAAGTGACCGATGAGGCCAACGAGACCCTGCAATAGGGTCGCTAGCAGAGCACACAGTAAATTGGGAGGGGTCCCTGAGACCCATGTGAGAGGGCAGCTAAGGGGGCAAGCAGTAATTTGTGGGGTCACTGAAACCCCACGGGAGGGCTAGCTAAGGGGGCAAGCAGTAATTTGTGGGGTCACTGAGACCCCGCGGCAGGGCAGCTAAGGGGGCAAACAGTAATTTGTCGGGTCCCTGAGACCCCCGCGGCAGGGCAGCTAAGGGGCAAGCAGTAATTTGTGGGGTCACTGAAACCCCACGGGAGGGCTAGCTAAGGGGGCAAGCAGTAATTTGTGGGGCCACTGAGACACGGCGGCAGGGCAGCTAAGGGGCAAGCAGTAATTTGTGGGGTCACTGAGACCCCTGCGGCAGGGCAGCTAAGGGGGCAAACAGTAATTTGTGGGGTCACTGAGACCTCCATGACAGGGCAGCTAAGGAGGCAAGGCCTAATTTGTGGGTCACTGAGATCCCCATACTATATTGAGAAAAACTCACACCTGACCTTTATCCTTTTACTATGGGCTAATATAAGCTCTATGGGCTACTCACTGCTATACATACAAATCAAATATTTGTTTGTATTATTGTTCATTTTATTGTTTTGTTTAATTCATTTTTTTGCTGTTATTTATGAGAAAAAACCTTTTCTACTATTTACTTTGATTATACAAAAGTTAAAAACATATTAGTGAAACCACCAAACATTTTTAAAGTGCAAATATGCATTTGTACAATTTCAATATACATATCATATTCGTATAAGACTAACATCATAGATAAATAAAATTTACATACACATAGAAACCATTAGTATATCTCCATAATCCAACCGCACTCTCATCCTGACCTATCACACAGCATCACACTAGCGCACACACATCTAGTGCATACACTTCCCAGCCTACATCAGCATACACTAGTGAAATCACAGCGATAACATTTCATAACTATCCGTGATTGTGTTGCCAGCTGGGATTTCACTGCAACCAGGTCCACGCACGTTTCGGTGGAAATTGTAACTTGCATCCACCTTCATCAGGACCACCCATTTTAAGCTTTTTGAAGGTGAGTGGTTGAAAATCTGAGAACAGAGTATAGCATCAATATTTGGGTGCCCCAACATTGCAAAATTATTCTCACTGCTTTTATTATTATTCAAAATTGGTGAATAATACTCCGCCGTTTAGGCAACAGAAAAGAAAAGAAACCATCACCATTGTGACCGTTAAAGATCTATGGGTCCATACATTCAGACCCAGGCATGGTAAAAGTTAAAAAAAAAAAAAAAAAAAGAGAGAGAAGAAAAGCTTTTGCATCGCCAAAGTCAAGCCACTGTGTTTGGGAAGGCGTATCTGATAAGTATTTATTGCTTTGACCTTATCGCCCTCTAGTTGTATAGTGTGACCATAGACTCCCCCAAATGGTGGAGTGACAAAGACCAAATCAAACTGCGGCCTCAGATGTAGGCCACCCACTAACCGGGAAAGTATGGTAATTTTCTAAGATTTCAATCGTCGCTTTCCTGCATGAAGAGACATGTCATTTAAGCATCTGTGCAATGTCCAAATGGCATGGATGCCCATTGGTTAGAGTCCGACCTCAATACATTGAACACTGTAGTCATGGAAAAAGATATTAATTAGGGTTGCTCTGAGTGTTTTACAGTGATATTGCAGTGACAATACACTGTAATTTGATTTTATTTACTGTGGAGCACAATAGCCAGCCTCTAAATTCGATGGAAGGATGGCTTGTAATCACTACGACCCCCATGACAGAGCAGCCAAGGAGGTAAGCCCCAATTCATGGGGTCATTGAGACCCCTGCGACAGGGCAGCTAAGGGGGTAAGCAGTAATTTGTGGGCTCACTGAGACCCTCACGACAGGGCAGCTAAGGGAGCAAGCTGTAATTTGTTGAGTCACTGACACCCCGCGTCAGGGCAGCTAAGGGGGCAAGCAGTAATTTGGGTCATCACTAAACTGTGGTGGCCGGCATGGCTCACGGGTGGCGGGCGGGCGCCAGGGGGGGGTGTTCACGGGGGAGGGGGTAGTCGTGCGGTGTGTTGCGCAATATATGAAAAAAAAAAAAAACTTTCCTTTGTTCCCGGGTCCCGCGTCTCTGCTCCTGCTCTCGTTGTCTAACTCGAGGAACAGGAAGCGCAGCCAGGCCCCACTGACCAATCGCAATGCTGTAATGCATTGTGATTGGTCTGAGTGTCCTGGTTCGACGCTCGGCCAGGGAATGGAGGCCTGGGTATGTTCTCCACGCAGGCTGTAATGCAGCCTGCATGGAGAACATGGAAAGTGCACATGACTGTTTTGGGTGGTCCGAGAGGGCCTGCTAAACAGTCATGTGCACTTAGGAGTGGGCAAACCACTCCTCCCCTCCCCTGCCCTGCTCCGTGAGCAGAGCAGCCCCACCCACCCACCCACCCGCTTGCCCACAAAGCAGCACAAGCATAAAATGATAATAACTCAAAGTCATTATCATTTTATGTTTCTACATCACACTGCTTAAAAGCAGTGAGGCGACGTTCCACCGCCAAAGCGGAGGAGCCGCCACTGCACTGAGACCCCTGTGACAGGGCAGCTAAGGGGGCAAACAGTAATTTCACCTCTTTTGTTCAGAGAAGGAGCTGAGGGCACTCTGAGCTTTCTTGCGTGTTACACTGTTACCGCCAGCTTTTCTCTGGCGACGAGAGCACAAAAGTTGTAAAATGGGTAAATTATAACAGGTAATTAGTGTAGAAAAAGGCCTAGTGTTCTATAACTCTGAGCGCTTCAAGACCCAGAGGATAGTCAGGAAGGCAAAATGGTGGGATGTAGAAGTAAAGAAGAGGGGGCACAAGAGAAGGGGGGCAGTGGTGGGGGCTCCCATACATGGAAGTGGTGGGGTTTTGGTTTTAGATATCGATGTATCAATCTATCGGTCGATCTGTCCTATATATCTATCTATCCATCTACCTATCCTTCTATCCATCTGTTGTCTGTGGTCTATCTGTCAATCAATCTATGGTTCTATCAGTCTATCTTTCAATCAATCAATCAGGGATTTGTGAAGCGCACTACTCACCCGAGAGGGTCTCAAGGCGCTGGAGGGGGGGGGGTGTTTGTGCGCAGCTTCGTCTCATCCAAAGAGCCAGGTCTTCAGGCTCTTCCCGAAGGCGTGCAGTGTGGGGGTTTGTCTGATGCTGAGAGGGAGTCGGTGATACATTTTCTCAAATTTAGAAGAGTAATTAAAACCTGGTTGTTTGGATAGATGATCCCTCCCCGGAATATGCTTTCTGCTAGGCTGCCAGAATATCTGCTTCATGGTGGGAGTTAGCCCAGAGCTTAGCGCCTTGCACTGAGTGCCCCTCTCTTGGGCCTTGTAGAGCATGGTGTAGAGTAGTTGCTGGAAGGATGAGTGGAGCTTTGCAGATGGTGTGGACCTGCCTACTGCACTGGATTGGAAGATGAGACGAGAAGAGCAGAACGTATGGTGCTGTACGCATGGGTACTGGAGGAGAGTCCTTTCCCAGCAGCTAGTGGGGTACTAGAAAAGAGTCCTTTCCCAGCAGCTAGTGGGGTACTAGAAAAGAGTCCTTTTCTAGCAGCTAGTGAGGTACTGGAGGAGAGTCCTTTCCCAGCAGCTAGTGGGGTATTAGAAGAGAGTCCTTTCCTAGCAGCTAGTGGGGTATTGGAAGAGAGTCCTTTCCCAGCAGCTAGTGGGGTATTGGAAGAGAGTCCTTTCCAAGCAGCTAGTGGGGTATTGGAAGAGAGTCCTTTCCTAGCAGCTAGTGCAGTTCTTTGCTTTTTGCAGAGACTGGATCATATCTTTAAAACTTAATGCACTGAGACAGAATCCTTCTAATATCATTCTGATCATTTCCCCTCTTGATTCCCTCGTGGCTGTCCACTCTCTCCCCTCTTGGTACTGACCCAAGCATCACCATCATTGTCAGATCCCTCAGTTTCATCCTGTATTGAAGATTAAACCTGGACGTTCATATAAACACGTGGTAAAAAATGCTCAATTTCGCCTCCGATCACTAAATGTCTACAAAAGCCTATTCCTGAAAAGAATCAGAGCTCAGAAGTCTGGACTTCAGAAATACCTGATTATCTGCTCTTTAAAAAACAAAAAAAACATTTATTTTCATCTAAATCGTGGCTGGCATCACGATTAGCAAAATGCAGACCACAGGCAAGATGTCACATTCTAGTGATAAGAGGTGCAGGCGAGTTGGCAACACCAGGTAGGAGGTACTCATTTATCAGCATAGGACAAAGAACACGCCATCATGGCGTCGAGTGTCCATCCGCGGAGGGATGGTCCATCTGGTTCCCTGCCTTTCCAGAGGGTAGTTATGAAAGATAGGCCCTCAGCGGTTCCCAGATTTCTCGCAGACGTGACTGGATTGGCTGCAGCTCAGTATAGTGTTCAGTGCACTCAAAAGAGAGTGGCATCTGCTAGCCAATGTCTAGTCTTAGGTGGAGGGCTCCTCACCCAGCAACGGGGCAATCTGTTATTTCTTAGTCTTCAAGTGCTGTTTAGCTGGGATGGCCAGGGGCTTTGTCTAGAAACTCTGGTTTTTATTAAAAGCAGGAGTCTGGTTCATTGCCATACTCCATAGTAAAGACCCCATCTTGGTCTCCGGAAGAAATTTCCACTGGCGTAAAGTAGAAGATCACATCACCTTCGAGTGCATTTGTTTACTCTCCAACTGTACCCAGAAACTAGCACCACTTTGCCTGATGGGCACAATGCAGAGTCCTCAAACTATGGGGAAGCTCAGATCCTCCAATGAAGGTCTACGCGATTGATTGATTGATTCATTCATCTGTTCTACCTCTGTTTGAACTGCACCACTCAAAGAAGTCCAACATGCTGCTGCATGTCGGATAAATAATTTTAGAGCTGGTCACATGATCTTCAATTTAATTGTACTTGCTGTTGTCTGAAAGTTGTTGTGTCTCAAATGGTAGATGAGTCGAGGTACGACAATCTCTCAAGCCACTTTAAGGTTCCAAATATACATGAAATTACTTTCCCGAATTTGCATATAAGAACAAATGAAATGTTTTTTCTTATGTGCACTGATGACACTGAATTGTTTGGTGGTAAACCATTGCAAATGAAATTATATGGTAATAAGAGAAATTACTATCTAATTAAATTTGAAGAGGTTACATTTATACATTATTGTTTATCTGGACTGGTCTAAGCTCTTAAAGAACTTCAGATGCTGAAGAAGAATCATCAGACCTATCTAACAAGATTTGCCCCAGTTCTAGAACAATGTTGGTTTCGATGACTGAACTGAACCTGCAAGTCAGCTGGAGTTGGGTATTTCTGCTGATAGATGTTACGCATGCGCGGCAGGAAGTGGCTATCTGGATGAGAAGTGCTACAGTGTGCCACCATTTTGGAAACTGAACCAAGTTATCACCTGAATACCCAGGAAAATCTGCACGGCCGATATCCAGGCAGCCATTTTAGAAGGTATTGACCATAACCAGGGAGCGGCAATCCAGAGCTAACCTTTAGTGACTATATTGATCATAGCACCTCCTGGAGTCCTGGATCACCTCCAAAGTTTCTCTGATATATTATACTGTATCTCTTTGGAAGCAAATGTCATTCCTCAGGTCCTCCTGGTCATATTCTGCCTCGCGGTCTCTCTCCATGAGTATTCATGAAGCACCTTTGCACAACCATGTGCTACATTCCTATCTGGAAAAATCTAGTTTAAAACAAAAGTGTGATAAGTAGGGATCTGTCAAGTACTTTATCCACAAGCCAATTTCTGTGTCATTAAAATCTTTTTTATGAGGCTGCAGTGTTTAAAATATTTGCTCCTTTCTCCACTGGCAAAATGATGGCAGTTCAAAATGAAGACACACAAATTCTCTCAACAAAAACTGTATTATCACAATATTTATATCAAAATGGAACAATTATTAAAGGAATTTTTCTGCAAATAGTTCAACTCTTGCCCTTGAACATGCCCAGCGTAAGTGTTTTAGACGTTTCTGATAAACAAGTCCAATTTGTTCCCACAGCCACCCAGACCAGACAGGCTTTATACAATGTGTAATATTTGAAGGCTTAGCCATGTGAAGCTCTCAATGACGGGTTCTTCTGCATCCGCCGCAGCGGGCGTGTTGAACCTTGAAAGGGCATTTGACACGGTGGGATGGCAATATCTCTAGTTGTCCTACAGCACATGGGGTTTGTCCCTAATTATATTAAATGGGTGCAGCTGGGATATCCAGATCCTGAGGTCAGAGTCCACACAAGAGGTGTGGTCTCTAAAGCCTAGAAGCTGGGTAGGGGGACCAGACAGGGGTGCCTGCCTTCCCCGGACTTATTTGAGCTGGCGATGGAACCACTTGCATGCCTGCTGCGTATGCGGTTGACCCCCTGGGGATTGGCTTCAATGGACAGAAGCGTGTGATGTCCCTCTGGACAGATGATCTACTAATCTGTTTGAGGGATCCGGTACAGGCGATGCCACTGCCGCTGACGGACCTGGATGACTTTGCGGCAGTGTCCAGTCTGCATACAACCAAAACAAAAAGTCATCTGTTCCCCCCCGGGGTGGCTGGACCAGTAGGGAGAGATTGCCCTGCAGGGTCTGGGACTGAGATGGGAAGTCAACCAATTCCATTACCTCGGTATATGGATCGTACACTACGCAGTGACGTAACAAAGGCCCCCGCAGCCCCTGCCGTGAGGGGTGGGAGAGCTCCAGGGGCCTCCCTCAGTACAGTTCCCTGGCTTATGAGCTTGAGTGAGTCCTGAGGGGGGGGCCTCCATGTACTCTGCAGGGGGGCCCCCTCAAGTTTTGTTACGCCACTGACACTATGATTTAAATGTAAGAGCACTGCTGAGAAGGCTTGAACTCCATGGAGTTCTGGGTTAAGCTGCTAGTGTCCCTTATGGGCCATGTGGCGATTGCAAAAATTGTGTCCCTTCCTTGATGCTTGTACATAATGGAAAACGTGATGTGCTCAATCCTCATGGCAACATTCCGCCGGCTCGGCCGCCTTGTCTGGGGCAGGAAGAGAAGCAGAGTGTACTACGTTGTGACAGTTGCAGCATGCGGCAAGCTGGTTTGAGGAGGAATCCAGTTGGGAACAGAATTTCTCTTCCAGGGGATACTCATCAATAGTCCTAAGCACTGAATTATCCCCGCCCATCTGCGGGATCCCGGAGCATATAGAAATATACATATATATATGAGTATGTTGGGGGATCACAAGTGCATAGCACTTCCGCGACATACATATATACATGTATATAAATACATAAATATGCAGCCTAACAAATTCCAATAAGGCAAAATGCCAAAATTACAAAGGTTTTCCCTGTACAGACAATCTCCTATATACACTCTGTAATAGAGAACATACACTGTAATAGTGTTATGCAAGAAAAACCTTTATTTTCAGAAAAGAAAACATGTAATAGCAGGCAGTTGGCCCATAGGCTGCATAGCTGAATAAATATCACCGTACAGTAAAACACTGGCACCTTGCCTTTAAGGCTTCCAAGAACTTGGACACTTTGCCTTTAAGGCCTCCAGGAGACCCTCTGCTCCCATCATGCACCACAGGTGACAGTTAGGTCAGTTCTTTTTCCGGCTCCTTCTATGAGGATCCTGGAGCTTGAGCTCGACAGTTTTTTCGGACTTTTCTGTCAGGAATTGTTTTCTTTAGTTTTTGCGATTTTCCTGTGCTGGCAGTGTTTTATTATCATTCTCTGACAAAATTTAACAAACTTTTTCTGTCAGAATGCCAGCTCTTTTTCGAAAATGTCCATCCTGTGGAAAGAAGATGGCCATCTCTGATCCACACTCTGTGTGTATCGCCTGTCTTCCTTCCAGTCACAAGCCTGACACTTGTTACCATTGTAGTAAGTTTTCTACGAGGACTCTTCGCGACAGGGAGAGGATTCGCCTTCAGGCTGTGATCGAGAGAGGAAAAACCCGGCTGGGAAGTGGCCTTGCGTGTCAAGAGCCCTCCTCTCTTCAAGAACATCGACGCCAACATCATTCTGCCTCTTCAACATCGAGGAAACGGCAGATTCCGGACTGTTCACCGTCGACGTCGTTGCCGCCGTCGAAGAAGCGAACGACACAATCTCCGACGTCGAGACGGCGTGAGTCTCCGTCGTCGAGAAAGGTATTGACGTCGAAGCATGCTACCTCGGGCTCGAGGTATAGCCATGGCAAAGACCGATCGACGTCAAAACATCCATCGACGTCGAGACATCCGTCGACGTCAAGGCACTCTCCGTCACCTCCCGTAGGTCGACGTCGAGAAGTTTGCCGACGGCAAGGGTGCCGCGAGACCAGTCGGCGTCGAAGACGGCGAAGCTATTGACGTCGAGGAGGCGAGTGCGTTCGACGTCGAAGTCCCTGAGTAGACGGTCGACGTCGAGGACACCTTTGAGGGAGGTGAGGTCGCCGTCGAGGGCAGCGAAGTCCTTAACTCCTCCTAGACATCATCCCACGTCAAGGGAGAAGTCGACGTCGAGGGAAAACCAAAGGTCGACGTCGAGGCGCTCGACGTCGAGAGCTAAAGAGCCTGCTGTTGCCTCGGATGAGGTTAGAGCTGCATCTCTATCATCAAAATCGGGATCTTCTCCAGGACTGCATATTGTCCAGATCTCCCCGGAAGGATCTCCGGTGGTTGGTGAAGATGCACGGCGCAGGAAGCCTAGGGCCCTCAGTAGCCCGGGGTCTGATTTTTCCCGTACCTATTCTCCTTCACGCTTGTCCAGGGATTCTCCATCCCCTAAAACGCCTAGAAGATCAAGATCACCGACTGTGTTTTCTTCCAGAAGGAGGACTCCAAGCAGATCACGATCTTCACATGCTCTTCATGCTAGATCAAGGGACAGATCTCGCTCTTATCATTCTTCTCCGAAGAGGAGGCGGCATAGGTCTCCCACCCGGTCTTCTTCCACCAGGTCCTCTATCAGAGACTATTCTCCAACTTTGACAGCTACACCTCCGTCAAGAGTTTCTCCAATCGATGACCTCAGCACTTTTAGTGAAGTTCTCTGTAGAGGAGCGAATAAGCTGAACATTTCTATGTATGTCCCGACTGTTACCTCCTCAGTGATTTTTGAGACTCTTCATCATCGCTCCTCGACTCGGCCTTTGCTTCCTCTTGTTCCAGGCCTTCTCGAACCTGCTATGCAAACTTTTTTGACACCGGCAACGGTGGGAGCTGTTCCTTCCCGAATAGCCAAAAAGTACAAGGCTCCGGACCAAGATCCGTTGTTCCTTAGATCGGATCCTCCTCCGGATTCCATCATTGTGGCGGCAGCTAGAAAGACGCTCTCAGCTATGTCTTCCTCCTCAGCGCCTCCGGATAAGGATAGTAAACTGATGGATTCTTTAGGTAGAAGGATGTGCAACACTTCAGCTTCTATCATGAAGGTCTCCAGTTCCTCCGCTCTGCTGGGGAGGTATGATAGATCCTTGTGGGATTCACTGGGACGTTTTGCAGACAAACTCCCAAAAGAGGACCAGCAAGACTTTAGAGAAATTCTACAAGAGGGAGGTCTAGTGGCTAATCAGGTGATTAGTGCTTCCGCTGACTCATCTGATCTGGCTGCCCACGGATACTCCCATGGTATCTGTTCGAGGCGTTCGGCTTGGTTACGATTGACTGGCCTCAAACCCGATGTCCAGCGGAAGATAACCAACCTGCCTTTCAACGGGTCTTCTCTCTTCGGGCCACATGCGGACGAAGAAATGGCAAAGATGAAAGCAGAGCTGGACACGGTGAAAGCTGTGGGTCTCGAAAAACGGAAGGAATTCCGTAGGCGCTCCCGTCCCTATGATAAACGCCCGTTCCAACAGAGGGTTCAAACCCTTCAATGGTCGGCTCAGGGTCAGCAGCAGCAGAGGTCTCACTTCCACCAACGGAGACCAGGAAGAGGAAGAGGGACCAATAGACAGCAGGCCTCTACCTCAAAGCAACCATCAAAACAATGAGGGAGTGCTTCCTCTAGACACGTGTTCCACTCCGGTAGGAGGAAGTATCGCATTACATCTGGAGGAGTGGAGAAACATAACCATCGACAAATGGGTGTTGAACATTGTTCAAGATGGATACTTGCTACGGTTCAAGATCCCACCTCCTTCGGTTCCTCCAGAAGGACGAGTCCGCTTGTGTCATCACATTTTACACGAGGAGGTAAACGGTCTTCTACAGAAAAAAGCCATAGAATACGTCCCTGTTCATCAGAGGCGCCAGGGAATATACTCTCGATATTTCCTGGTCAGAAAAAAGGTCCGACAGTAGAATTCAGACCAATTCTGGACTTGCGCATCTTGAACAAATACATCCGCAAAGAGAAATTTCGAATGCTTGCCCTTCACCAGATCTTTCCCCATCTACATCAAGGAGACTGGATGTGCTCCATAGATCTGCAGGACGCTTATTTCCACATTCCAGTGTCCAGAAAACATCGAAAATTTCTCCGTTTTCAGGTTGCTCTACGTCACTTCCAGTTCCGAGTCCTACCTTTCGGACTGAAGTCAGCCCCACGGACTTTTCAAAGTGCATGGCAGTGGTGGCAGCTTTTCTCCGCAGACACAAAATATTTGTTTACCCGTATCTGGACGACTGGCTTCTGAAGAGTGCAACTCCTTCCCTGCTTCAGTCTCATCTCTCCTACAGTCTCCAGTTAATGAACAAGTTGGGTCTACGAGTCAATTTCAAAAAATCGATTCTCAATCCGACCCAGAACATTCACTACCTAGGGTCGTCGCTGGACACCGCGGAAGCAAGCGTGTGTCCTTCAGGCGGAGAGGTTTTCATCAATCAGGATCAAATGCAGAGAACTCCTGCGGATTCGCCACCCAACAGTCCGACAAGTGTCCTCTCTCCTGGGTTCGATGGCTTCCTGCATCTTCATAGTTCCCAATGCCAGATTGCACATGCGTCCCCTGCAGCAAGCTCTGGAGGACCAGTGGGTGCAAGCTTCGGGCAGCTGGGAGGATCGGATCACTCTGCCCCAGTCTGCCAGGGACTCCATTGTGTGGTGGACAAGGCGATCACATCTAATGAAAGGTGTTCCCTTCCATCAAGAGACTCCGACTCAAACTATAGTGACAGACGCCTCCCTGCAAGGTTGGGGCTCTCATATGAATCACCTTCAAGTGCAAGGGCTATGGTCGGACAAAGAAAAGGGATACCATATCAATTTTCTGGAGTTGAGGGCTGTCCAACTAGCCCTAAAATCCTTCTTTCCTTCTCTTCAGTCCAACTCCCTCTTGATTCAGACAGACAACACCACGACGATGTTTTATCTGAACAAGCAGGGAGGCACCAGGTCCAGAATTCTGTCTCAGGAGGCACAAGCCATTTGGAAGTGGCTTCTGGCACGGCATCTCACCATCACGGCTGTCCATGTGCCGGGCGTCCTAAATGTACAGGCGGACTTCCTAAGCAGAGAGTTCGTAGAAGCGCACGACTGGGTGCTAAACACCGAAGTGGCTCAGGATATCTTTCAAAGATGGGGTGTGCCGGACATAGACTTGTTCGCAGATGCAACAAACGCCAAATGCCCCGTCTACGCGTCCAGGTATCACCAACCAGGTTCAAGCGGGAATGCTCTGTTGATAAAATGGTCTCAGAGCTTACTCTACGCTTTTCCTCCACTGCCTCTCATTCCAGCAGTGATCACGAAGTTCTACAAGTCCAACTCCAGGATGATTCTGATCGCTCCGGAGTGGCCACGCCAGTGGTGGTATCCGGATCTTCTACAACTTTCCGAAGTTCCGCAACAGAGATTGCCTTGTCGTCCGGACCTACTATCCAAGAGCCAGGGGAGAGTGTTTCACCCCAACCTTCCTTCCCTCAGGCTGACAGCATGGCTCCTGAAGTCTTGCAGTATGGTCACTTAGACTTGCCAGCGGACTGTATGAACATACTTAAGGAAGCGAAAAGACCTTCTACCAGGGTTTCCTACGCTTTCAAGTGGAAACGTTTTTACTTATGGTGTTTGAATAATGGTCATGACCCAGTTAGAGGGCAGGAACAGGTCATTTTGCCGTATCTCTTACACCTGGCTAAGTCGGGCCTGCAGTTTACATCTATCAAGGTACACTTAGCAGCAATAACGGCATATAGAAAATCACCTTCACAGGTTTCTTTTTTCAAAATGCCAGTGGTGAAAGATTTTCTTGAAGGGTTAAAAAGGTATACCCACCAGTACGAGCCCCTTCTCCTCCTTGGGAGCTCAATGTGGTCCTTACCAAACTGATGGGCGCACCTTTTGAACCAATACACAAGTCCTCTTTGCAGCACTTGTCTTGGAAAGTGGCTTTTTTGGTTGCTATCACGTCGGCTCGTAGAGTCAGCGAGATACAAGCATTATGTTGTAAGGAACCCTACACTGTTTTTCACTCAAATAGGGTAGTTCTCAGAACTCATCCAAGTTTTCTGCCAAAAGTGGTTTCAGATTTCCACATTAATCAGGTTATCACTTTGCCTACCTTCTTCTCTAATCCTTCTACACCTCCTGAAAGGGCCTTACACTCGTTAGACCTTAAGAGGGTGTTGAAGTTTTATCTGGATAAGACCAAGGTAATAAGAAAGACGGACCGCTTGTTTGTCAACTACGGCCCCATTAATACAGGATTGGCATCCTCTAAAAGGTCTATTTCAAGATGGATAGTCTCCTGCATATCTCTAGCCTATCAATTAGCTAATAAGTCTCTTCAGGGAAGGCCTAAAGCGCATTCAACCAGAGGAAAGGCCTCTACTACGGCCCTCCTCAGGAACGTCCCTATAGCAGAAATCTGCAAAGCAGCTACATGGCGGTCTGTTCATACTTTCTCTCGCCATTACTGTTTAGATTCAGATGCTCAGGAGGATGCCCAAGTGGGACAAGCCTCACTGAGGAATTTATTTGCTTAATGTCATGTTAAGATGATCTGTTTTTTAATACTATTTGCTCGTCCGCGAGGTAGTGGGTATGGGCTTGCTACTCTATTCAGTGCTTATGACTATTGATGAGTATCCCCTGGAAGAGAAGGATTAGTTACTTACCTGTAATCCTAGTTCTCTTCCAGGGGTATACTCATCAAAGTCATAAGCAACCCTCCCGCCTCCCCGGACGAGCATTTTTTAGTAATTGTTAAAAGTTAGTACACCGTGCAAAAAGAACTGACCTAACTGTCACCTGTGGTGCATGATGGGAGCAGAGGGTCTCCTGGAGGCCTTAAAGGCAAAGTGTCCAAGTTCTTGGAAGCCTTAAAGGCAAGGTGCCAGTGTTTTACTGTACGGTGATATTTATTCAGCTATGCAGCCTATGGGCCAACTGCCTGCTATTACATGTTTTCTTTTCTGAAAATAAAGGTTTTTCTTGCATAACACTATTACAGTGTATGTTCTCTATTACAGAGTGTATATAGGAGATTGTCTGTACAGGGAAAACCTTTGTAATTTTGGCATTTTGCCTTATTGGAATTTGTTAGGCTGCATATTTATGTATTTATATACATGTATATATGTATGTCGCGGAAGTGCTATGCACTTGTGATCCCCCAACATACTCATATATATATGTATATTTCTATATGCTCCGGGATCCCGCAGATGGGCGGGGATAATTCAGTGCTTATGACTTTGATGAGTATACCCCTGGAAGAGAACTAGGATTACAGGTAAGTAACTAATCCTTACTGCCCGGGACTGGTGGGCTGTAAACACTACAAGAGCTCTTCCTAATGGGCAACGGGAGTCCCTCAAGACCTCCTATATCTGGGAAGGCAGCTGGCAGGAACCTGGCACAAAGTGGTGAGCAAAACACTGCGACGAACTCCCTTTGCAGACTCACTGCTGCTGTGGAAGTTGAAGCCCTTTGCTGCCCGGCTAAGTGCAATGTCCTGTGCCCGGTGGCGCGAGGGAAGCTTCGAAACCGTGGGTGACCTCTACTACAAAACAGAATGATCACTTTTGAGCAGGCGTGGGAACAGTTCGGGGTGGGAAACAGGGCAATTCCTACAGTACGCAAGACTGGCCCATGTGGCCCGTCAGATCTGGCACAACCGCAGGCGCTCAAGGTGGTGCGACAGCTGACCGACCTGGCAGGCTGCAGGCATCTGACTACACACATACACAGGGCACTGCTTGAGGACAAGGGAGGCACATCTGAGAGGGCAAAGGACAGATTGTGAATCGCGTTCCCTGAGACACTGTCGGAGCAGGACTGGATAAAGGCCTGTGAGGCAGAGAAGACTGTATCACCTAACGCAAGATTCAATCTGACCCATTTCAATTACCTACACCAAACGTATCTAATGGTGAGTAAACTGAGCGGAATCAACCCTGCCAGGCCGGTGGTATGTGGGAGATGTGGGCTCTGCATAGCGGACTTTCTGCACATGACCTGGGTATGCCCGCCATGGCAAGCTACTGGGTATAGGGGCAATTAACACGTATCAAGACGATCAGGGTGGAAGGGACGATACAGTTCTCTTGTAGGGGATTCCGTGTATAGTCATAAGCACGTGAATAGTCCCGCCCACGTGCGGGGACCCCGGAGCACTTCCTTAGATATATCTGCTTAAGTTGTCATCTTCTGCCTCTCTTCGGGAAGGCCTGCATAGACACTTAAGAGATAGAAAGACAATAATGCAGCCTAACTAACTAGGCTACACTGGCCATTACTTCATCTTGAAGTGAAAAAAGACAGCCAGCCACTTTAAATTTTGCAGTTTATGGAGTTTAATAGATATAGAAAACTACCCTTCACAAAACTCCCCCTTTTTTTTTTTCTTTTCATGATCGAGATGAAAGGGTAGGACAGAGAAGCCCCCATAGGCTGCCATTATAGGTCTGAAAATGGACACTGTGCCTTTAAGAGTCTCCAGAGACCACCAGTATCCCATGATGCACAGCCAGTGGCAGTTACTTCAGTTCTTTTTTCCGGCTCCTGTTAGCAGGACCCTGGATAATTGAGCTCTACCAATTTTGGTATTTTTCTTAAAAAAATCACTTCAGAATTTATTTATTTATTTCTATAGCGCTGAATCACCCCATGATTGACTTTTATTAGTTTCACTCGACGTCTTTGGTCTTTCTCTTCCCTATGCTGTCTTTTTCTGACAGACATTCCACAGTTTTTCAGTCAAAAATGCCATCCCTTTTTGACAAGTGTCCAGACTGTGGAAGAAAGAAGGCCAAATCGGACTCTCACAGAGTGTGTATTCTTTGCCTGCCTTCTTCTCATGTTCCTGATGCCTGTCCCATATGTAAAACCTTTTCCAGGCGCACCCTGCGGGACAGGGAGAAGATTCGGCTTCAAGGTGTGGAAGACCAAAGAAAACAGCAGACAAAGTCAACAAGTGGGACTTCTGGGCGAGGAGAGGGTCGGTCCTCTACCAAAACCCTGTCTTCAGCCGCTGGGGGCTCCCCAGATGAAGAACGGCTGAAAAACGGCGTCGGTCCCGGTCGACGTCGAAGACTACGACTACGATGACGAGGGCAGGTATGGTGGCGATCTGTTCGCCGTCGACTCAGGGCTCTGAGTCGAAAAGACATTGCTCCACGTCGAGGAGAAGATTGGCAAGGGAGGCGGAAGCAAGGGTGAGACCCTCTCGTTCACCTCAGAGGTCACCTTCGAAGACTTTGTCTCCTTGTTCAAAGTCGACGCATCAGTGCCGATCGATGTCGACTCACCATCGTCGATCGGCGTCGAGGAGTCACCGACGGTCGCCATCGAGAAGACCCCGCCGTTCGCCGTCGAGGAGTCACAGACGGTCGGAGTCGAAGAGTCACCAGCGGTCTACGCCGAGACGATACCGTCGATCTCAGACTCAATCAACATTGAGTCTGTTGACGTCGAGAGGACGTTCTAGGTCGACACGACGTCGAAGATCGCCGTCGACTGGTAGATCGACGTCGAGAGGGAGATCTTGCAGTGAATCTATGGCTCCTTCCTCACTTCAGGCAGCTAGTAAAAGGAGGAGATTGGTTTATTCCTCGGATTCAGAATATTCACGAGCATATTCCCCTACGAGGACACCACCTCATTCTTCTCCTCGTCTACCAGAGGAACAGCCCCCTCCTCCTCCGCTGCCTCTTCCATCTCCGCCTCCTCCTCCTCCACCTCCTCCTCCCCCACATCCCCCACCTCCTCCTCCTCCTCCTCCTCCCCACCTCCTCCTCCTCTGCCTCCTCCTGGGCCTGCTACTCCGTGGCCCACGACTCCTACTGCACCTCGGAGACCAAGATCTAGGTCCCGTGCGAGAGATCGATCTCGCAGTCGACGTTCCTCCACTCGCTCTCATCACCGACATCGCTATGAGAGATCTCGCTCCCGACACACCAGGGACACGTCCTCAACAAGTACTGGGAGATATTCGCCGACACTTTCGGATTCTCCTCCTCAAAGGGTGTCTCCTATCGACGACATTACCCCCTTTCAAGAGGTTTTAGTGCGAGGAGCCTCTAAACTGAATATTCCAATGTCCACTCCGGTGCCATCGACTTCCGTAATTTTCGAGACTCTCCAGCAGAGACAAGCTTCATGTCCCTTGCTCCCTCTGGTGCCAGGCTTATTGGAACCGGCGATGGAATTATTCTTGACATTCTTCTTCCATTAAATCAGCTCCTTCCAGGTTACAGAAAAAATATCGTCCGCCTGAGCAGGATCCCACATTCCTCCGGACAGACCCCACCCCAGATTCTGTCATTGTTGTGGCAGCTAATAAACAGCATTCTACGGCTCCAACGTCCACAGTTCCACTTGTTAAGGAGAGCCGTAAGATTGATTTGGTGGGGAGGAAGGTATGCAACACAGCAGCTACCACAATGAAGGCTGCTAGTGCTACAGTCCTGTTGGGAAGATATGACCGGTCCCTTTGGGAGTCTCTTCAGCAGTTCGCAGACCATCTGCCTAGGGACAAGAGGGAGGATTTTAACGAAATCCTGAATGAGGGACTTATGGTTTCTAACCAAGTGATTAGTGCAGCGGCGGATACATCACTTCTATCTGTACATGGATATTGCCACGGAGTAGCTCTCAGAAGGCATTCATGGCTTCGCCTTACTTCTCTCAAGCCTGAAGCTCAACAACGTGTCATGAACCTGCCTTTTTCTGGAACAACACTCTTTGGTTCTCATGCGGATGAGGAAATGGCCAGCATGAAGGCGGAAATGGAGACCTTGAAAGCCGTAGGTCTTGAAAAACCTAAGGAACCGCGCAAATCTTTCCGCCCTTTCCAGCGTCGGTACTCTTCTCAGAGGTTTCAGAGATATCAGGGCAAACAGACCAATCAACAACAATCGTACCAGCGGTCATTCCAACCGTTCCAAAAACGACAACCTAGAGGAAGGTCAGGACAGCAGCCTACACAAGGGAATAAGGCGCCTGATGGTTCTAAGCCCTGAAGCCTTTCTTCCCCCTCTTCTGTTACCCACTCCGGTGGGGGAAAGCATTCAACATTTCCTGGCAGAGTGGCAAAAAATAACACAGGACAATTGGGTTCTGAATATTGTTCGCAATGGATACTCGCTTCGTTTCATCAGCCCTCCTCGGGGATTGGGAGGACAGGATTCAGTTGTCACAACATGCCCTCCAGTCCATCAGATGGTGGTGTTCTCTCCGCAATCTCCTACGAGGGATTCCCTTCCCCAAGGAGATACCGACGCAAACCATAGTAACAGATGCTTCTCTCCTCGGTTGGGGTGCACACACAGACCACCTTCAGATTCAAGGCAAGTGGTCCACGAAGGAATCCACATACCACATCAATTTACTAGAACTACGAGCGGTTCATTTGGCACTGAGAGCGGTTCATTTGACTCTGAAAGCCTTTCAGCCATCATTCCGCACCAGCTCCCTGCTTGTCCAGACGGACAATACGACAACAATGTTCTACCTCAACAAGCAGGGGGGCTCGAGATCTCGACCGTTATCTCAGGAAGCCCAGACCATCTGGAAATGGCTCTTAGCCAGAAATCTGACCATCACAGCAACTCACCTCCCAGGTGTTCAAAATGCTCAGGCCGACGCTCTAAGCAGACTCCTTCAGGAAAACCACGAATGGGTCTTAAACGACGATGTGGTGCGAGATATCTTCAGAAGATGGGGTACTCCAGAGGTCGATTTGTTCGCCACCGCAGAAAACAACAAATGCCAAAACTTCACCTCGAGGTTCTACCAACCGGGAACTCTAGGGAATGCCCTGTGGATAAACTGGTCAGGCAGATTTCTCTACGCCTTTCCTCCGATACCCCTGATCCCGGCAGTCCTCATCAAGCTCTCGCAGTCACGGGCCAAGATGATCCTCATTGCTCCGGAGTGGCCGCGTCAGTGGTGGTTCACGGACCTTCTCCACCGGTCTGTCCTGCCGCATCTCAGACTTCCATGCCAGACAGACCTTCTCACGAAATTCGGAGGGCAGATGGTGCACCCCAATCTCTCGTCATTGAATTTGGCGGCATGGCTCCTGAGTTAGTGCAGTATGGACATTTTGAATTTGCCTCAGGACTGCATGGAAATACTTAAAGAAGCTAAAAGGCCATCCACACGGAACTCTTATGCGTATAAATGGAAGAGATTCTGTATATGGTGTTCTTCGAAGAATGAAGATCCTACTTCCTGCCAAGAAGATAGTTATCCTTCCATACTTGCTACATTTAGCACAATCTGGCCTTCAAATTTCTTCCATTAAAGTGCACCTAGCAGCTTTGACTGCTTACAGGAAATGCCCTTCACAAACTTCCTTTTTTTAAATCCTGGTAATTCGAGATTTTCTAGAAGGTTTGAAGAAAGTGTTTCCTCCCATCAGACGTCCTTCTCCTCCTTGGGAGCTTAATGTAGTTCTTTCTCGACTGATGCAGGAGCCTTTTGAACCCATTCATAGGGCTTCTCTCCAGCATCTGTCTTGGAAGACCGCTTTCCTTGTAGCTATCACTTCTGCCTGCAGGGTTAGCAAACTCCAGGCACTTTGTTGCCAGGAACCATACACTGTCTTCCATTCCTCTAAGGTGGTTATGAGGACGCATCCGAAATTCCTCCCTAAAGTAATTTTGGATTTGCACCTGAATCAAACGATTTCTCTACCTACTTTTTTTTCAGCATCCCTCTTCCCCTGCTGAGAGGTCGCTTCATTCCCTAGATGTCAGGAGGGTTTTGAAGTTTTATTTGAACAAAACTAAGGATATTAGAAGATCAGATCAGTTATTTGTAAACTATGGCTCTATCCGTACAGGTCTAGCTACCTCTAAACAGTCCATCTCCCGATGGATTGTTTCTTGTATTCTGCTTTGCTACCAGAAAGCCAACAAGACTCTTGTTAGTAAGCATAGGGCTCACTCTACCAGAGGGAAAGCTCCTATTGCGGCTTTACTTTGGAATATACCCATTTCAGAAATCTGTAAGGCTGCTACCTGGAAGTCAGTCCATACATTCACAAAACACTACTACCTGGACACTGATGCCAAGGCAGATGCTCAGGTTGGACAGGCTTCCCTTCGGAATCTGTTTGCTTAAACTGAAATGTCACTTCTCTGTTTCTTCCACCGCGTGTGTGTTTATGGGATGGGCTTGCTAGTCTATTCAAGTGCTTATGACTATACACGGAAATCCCCTAGAAGAGAAGAAATAGTTTCTTACCTGTAACTCCAGTTCTCTTGTAGGGGTATTTCCGTGATAAGTCATAAGCAACCCTCCCCCCTCCCCGGTGGAAGAAGCAGACTTATCCATGAGTTACAATAGGTGTTCACTTTTCTACACCTTCAAAAAGAACTGAAGTAACTGCCACTGGCT
This sequence comes from Calotriton arnoldi, assembly GCA_963921515.1. Lineage (NCBI taxonomy): Eukaryota > Metazoa > Chordata > Amphibia > Caudata > Salamandridae > Calotriton > Calotriton arnoldi. The sequence continues at coordinate 439,833 of CAWUFW010002382.1, read as the reverse complement.
GTGCATCATGGGATACTGGTGGTATCTGGAGACTCTTAAAGGCACAGTGTCCATTTTCAGACCTATAATGGCAGCCTATGGGGGCTTCTCTGTCCTATCCTTTCATCTCGATCATGAAAAGAAAAAAAAAGGGAGTTTTGTGAAGGGTAGTTTTCTATATCTATTAAACTCCATAAATTGCGAAATTTAAAGTTGCTGGCTGTCTTTTTTCACTTCAAGATGAAGTAATGGCCAGTGTAGCCTAGTTAGTTAGGCTGCATTATTGTCTTTCTATCTCTTAAGTGTCTATGCAGGCCTTCCTGAAGAGAGGCAGAAGATGACAACTTAAGCAGATATATCTAAGGAAGTGCTCCGGGGTCCCCGCACGTGGGCGGGACTATTCAAGTGCTTATGACTTATCACGGAAATACCCCTACAAGAGAACTGGAGTTACAGGTAAGAAACTATTCCATGAGCCTGCTAGGTATCTTCAAGGAATAGAAGAGGAAAAAAATTGAAAATGCATGTTGGCGCTTGATTTTGCGCTGGCTAAACGCAGACTAGAGATACAATGGGTGGCACCACAGGCTGTGTAAGCTGTGGTAGAAGGATGTATTGTAAAGGGCAATCGTGGATACCCAGCAAGTGAAACAGACGAGAAGAGATAATAAGGTTGATGAAGACCTGGAGAAGTGGGGTGGGATGATTGATAGAATTGAGGAACGCCCCGATGACCATGCATCTAGCGTAGCCACAGATGAAAGTGGGGACATCGAATAGTGCGCTGCACAGACTGGGTGTAAGGGAACAGAAAAAGGTATGGACGTGAGACATCCTGTTAATGTATAACCACTATGCTGAATAAATATGTGTACTACCAAGATGGTTGCAAGCACAATGTTCGTGATTACACTTTATTAAAATTCAATAAAAATATATTTTTTTTAAAGTCAAATTTGGCTTTTAAGTTTTACAAGTTATTTAGCATTTTAAAAAAATGTATGAAAAGGTTATCAATTTTTTAAATGATTTAATGTCACTTTTGGTGAAAGAAAACTCTTGCTCGCTATTCTCCAGAGAGTAATTATTTTAACAGAAAACCGCATTGCATTCAATCATTTTCCCCATTTCCCTTTTCAAATTTGCAAAAGTAAAACATGTTGTGATGCTTTTTCCTCCATGGGTTGAAGTGGATTATATCTAACGCATATGCTAATATTTATTTACAAATATCACGGGCTTACTGTCCAGGGACCCCTCCTGGTGTCTGAAGATAGAATGAGTGAGGATTATGATAACTGGATTTTTTAACCTATGTTCTTCAGTGCTGACAGATTTCTTCCTAAACCAGTGTCCCTCTCGGTAACTCGTAGGTGTGGATTCCGCGGGGGTTACATGGAGGTCATCAACATGGACCCGGAAGTGAAGCAACAGCTCACTAAGCTGGTGTCCGTGCGCCTCTGCCCCCCAGCCATGGGCCAGGCTCTTCTTGACGTCATCATGAACCCGCCTCAGCCAGGAGACCCCTCATACGAACAGTTTGTTGCTGTAAGTTGGCATTTTCATTTTGATTTGTTTCATCCCGATTCCTGTTCTGAATAACTTTTTTATGTATCATTGTGAAAATTAGGCTCAAGGGGAAGACTAGCAGAGACTGGCTGGGTGTAGAGTGTACATCTCTGTTATGTTATGTTAACTGAAGCATATATAGCGCATAATCACCGGCAGGTCTCTTAGCGCTTTGAGAGTGGCAAAAGTCCACCGGCAGTCACAAATACAACACTTGGTAGATGAGTTTAAGCTGTGCACAGGGCCTCCCTAAACAGGAGCGTCTTAAGTCGTTTCCTGAAAGGGAGGAGTGCGGATTCCTTATGAAGGTTCACAGGCAATTGATTCCAGAGTTGAGGGAGAAGGACAGAGAAGGCTCTGCCACCTTTGGAACTGGTTTTAAACCGAGAATAAGCCAAAAGGCCAGCCTCGGACGACCGCAGTGTAAGTCCTGGCACATAATTCCATAGGGGTTCCTTAATATAAACTGGGGCCTGGCCATAGATGGCTTTGTGGGTAATGCAGAGACCCTTGAACTTTACTCTCAGTTTAATGGGGAGCCAGTGCAGATTGCACAGCAGAGGGGTGGTGTGAGCCCTTCTAGGGAGCCTAAAAATCAGCCTGGCATCTCTTTAGCTTTATTGATATAAAAATAATGAAGGAGGTACCTGAAGTGAAAACCTACATTTCAGAATTTAATTCAGGTGTGCTGCGAATAGTGGAAAATGAGAATGGCTGTAGAATGACTGCGTCAATAGACTGTACCACGGGAAGCCATTATATTGAGATGACCTCATCAACCTTTGTCTGGTTTTATACAGTCACATTCTTCCTACTTCCTGAGTCCGATGACATCCTCACGAGTTGAGTCATCTCTGCTCCTCGAGACCTCTAATCGCACCTATTACAATGACGTCCTCTCTACAACCCGAGTCATTCCTTCACGGCCCCTCTTGTTACCTCAATGTATTTCCATCAGTGACATTCCCTCCCTAGACCATCTCGTGTTTGTCATCCATTGGTGCTCTCTCACTTCATACTCCTCAGCCATCCAATGACGGCTCTGAACACACCTTCTTGAATCATCAAGCGAATGACCTGCTCATTAGCTCGCCTTATATTCCTCTGGCACTCAATGACATTGCTCTTATTAGCTTACTTTACATTGTTAAGTTATCCATTAGCTCACTCATGCTCTTGAGTCTTTCACTAATGGTTTTATGATAGAGGCACGCAAGGCTTAACCACATGTTCCTCTACTATGCAGCCCGAACCACTAATGTGACTTGACCACGCATTCCTTTACGACGCATGCCTTTACAGCGCAATTTTGTGGGAAAGGCGTGAATGGTAAGGGTGTATGTGTGGCTAAGTTTGCCACTACTCCGACCCTCCCTCCCCCCGCCCTAAGCCCTAAATTATGAACCCCCTACCTGCCCCCCACCCTAAGCCCTAAATTATGAACCCCCTACCTGCCCCCCACCCTAAGCCCTAAATTATGAACCCCCTACCTGCCCCCCGCCCTAAGCCCTAAATTATAAACCCCCTACCTGCCCCCCGCCCTAAGCCCTAAATTATAAACCCCCTACCTGCCCCCCACCCTAAGCCCTAAATTATGAACCCCCTACCTGCCCCCCGCCCTAAGCCCTAAATTTCAAACCCCCTACCTGCCCCCGCCCTAAGCCCTAAATTATGAACTCCCTACCTGCCCCCCGCCCTAAGCCCTAAATTATAAACCCCCTACCTGCCCCCCGCCCTAAGCCCTAAATGATAGTCCTTTCCTTATTTCTCACATTCTAGAGTTGTTGAATGACACTCCTCCCATTCCATAGTGTGAATGATTTATTGGGGATCCAAAGACTCCTCTTCCACCAGTATAGTTAAACATTACTATATAAAGACTGGTCTCCACAACCTAACGTTTGAGGAACCCGATTACAGATCCACTGTCTAGTGCGAGGCTCTCCATGTCTTCTGCTCACTCCTACCACTGGGACTGAGGAGCATCTTGTCTTCAGTGCTTAGTGCGTGATGAACATAACGAAGCGTGATGCTAGATATATCTAATAACGCCATGATTGAGTCTGTGCTTTGCCATTCCACACTGCAGGAGAGGAAGAAAGTTCTAAGTAACCTGGCGGAGAAGGCCTCACTGACGGAGGAAATCCTGAATAAGGCACCCGGAATCCGATGCAACCCGGTCCAGGGAGCGATGTACTCTTTCCCCAAGATTGAAATCCCAGAGAAGGCTGTGAAGTTGGCAGAGGTAAAGAACCATCACGTTTGTCCTTCTTTGATAGAAACCTTCATGGGTTCTGACAGCGTGTGGTTCGCACAGGTAAGGGACCATCACATTTGTGCTGCTTTGACAGAAACCTTCATGCATGTAGTTGGCCACCTGTAGAGTGTCAACGCTGTGTCGCAGGACTGTCCTCTGGATACAGCGTATTAAAATATTGGCCTGCTAGCGCTGGGGACAATAAATGTTCACAGGATGCTACAGCTGCAGATGTGACACAGAAAATAACCATTTGAGATGGAATCAGTGAATGTCAGGATGCTGCTGTCAGAGGATTCATCAGTGAGTTTGCGTTTTTTTGGATGGAGAAGGGTTCACTCTGTTCAGAGAATTCTTCAGTAAGTTTGAGATCTTTTGGCCGGAGCAGGGCTCACTCTATGTTCAGAGGATACTTCAGTGAGTTTGAGATGTTTGGTTGGAGCAGGGTTTACTCAGTATTCAGAGGAATCTTCAGTGAGTTTGTGTTCTTTTGGAAAGAGCAGGGCGCACTCAGTTTTCAGAAGAGTCTTCAGTGAGTTTGTGATCTCTTGGAGCAGGGCTTACTCGGTGTTCAGAGGAATCTTCAGTGAGTGTGTTTTCTTTTGAAAGGAGCAGGGCGCACTGAGTGTTCAGAGGATACTTCAGTGAGTTTGAGATGTTTGGTTGGAGCAGGGTTTACTCAGTATTCAGAGGAATCTTCAGTGAGTTTGTGTTCTTTTGGAAAGAGCAGGGCGCACTCAGTTTTCAGAAGAGTCTTCAGTGAGTTTGTGATCTCTTGGAGCAGGGCTTACTCGGTGTTCAGAGGAATCTTCAGTGAGTGTGTTTTCTTTTGAAAGGAGCAGGGCGCACTGAGTGTTCAGAGGAGTCTTCAGTGAGTTTGTGATCTCTTGGAAGGAGCAGTGCTCACCCAGTGTTCAGAGGAGTCCACTGAGTTTGTGATCTCTTGGTTGGAGCAGTGCTCACTCAGTGTTCAGAGGAGTCCACTGAGTTTGTGATCTCTTCGTTGGAGCAGCGCTCACTCAGTGTTCAGAGGAGTCCACTGAGTTTGTGATCTCTTGGTTGGAGCAGTGCTCACTCAGTGTTCAGATGAGTCTTCAGTGAGTTTGTGATCTCTTGGTTGGAGCAGGGCTCACTCAGTATTCAGAGGAGTCCAGTGAGTTTGTGATCTTTTGGTTGGAGCAGGGCTCACTCAGTGTTCAGAGGAGTCCAGTGAGTTTGTGATCTCTTGGTTGGAGCAAGGCTCACTCAGTGTTCAGAGGAGTCCAGTGAGTTTGTGGTCTCTTGGTTGGAGCAGGGCTCACTCAGTGTTCAGAGGAGTCTGCAGTGAGTTTGTGATCTCTTGGTTGGAGCAGGGCTCACTCAGTGTTCAGAGGAGTCCAGTGAGTTTGTGATCTCTTGGTTGGAGCAGGGCTCACTCAGTGTTCAGAGGAGTCCAGTGAGTTTGAGATCTTTTGGCTGGAGCAGGGTTCACTCTGTATTCAGTGGATTCTTCAGTAAATGTGTGGTTGTCTAAGGAGGAGTTGGCTCACTAAGTGTTCTGAGGTTCTTCAGTAAATGTGTGGTAGCATTGCATGAGGCTGGTCTCAATCAGATGTAAGGGAGTGTTTCAGTACATTTCTTGTGATGATTGATGGAGCAGGGCTCACTCAGTGTTCAGAGGAGTCTGCAGTGAGTTTGTGATCTCTTGGTTGGAGCAGGGCTCATTCAGTGTTCAGAAGAGTCTTCAGTGAGTTTGTGATCTCTTGGTTGGAGCAGGGCTCACTCAGTGTTCAGAGGAGTCTGCAGTGAGTTTGTGATCTCTTGGTTGGAGCAGGGTTCACTCAGTATTCAGTGGATTCTTCAGTAAATGTGTGGTGGTCTAAGGAGGAGTTGTGCTCACTAAGTGTTCTGAGGATACTTCAGTAAATGTGTGGTAGCATTGCATGAGGCTGGTCTCAATCAGATGTAAGGGAGTGTTTCAGTACATTTCTTGTGATGATTGATGGAGCTGGGCTCTCTGTGTTCAGAGGATGCTGTGCTGAGTTTGTGGTGATGCTGGGTAGAAGTTGCCTCCCCAAGTGTTCTGAGGGGGCTTCATTCATTTTGTATTGATCTGGGTTCACCCACAATACAGAGGATCATTCAAGGTCACCTTGTTTATGTTGAACGGAGTTGAACTTACCCATTCTTCTGAGGAAGTTGTAGCAAGCTACCGGTGATGGCGGTGGGTGCTGGGCCCACCCTGTGTTCTGGCTTCTAAGGATGCTGTAATAAGTTACTGGTGATGGTGGAGGGAGCTGGGCTCACCCATTGCTCTGAGGAAGCTGTGGTAGATTACTGGTGATGGTGGAGGATGCTGGGCCCACCCAGTGTTCTGAGGATGCTGTAGTAAGTTACTGTGGCACTGGAGGGAGTTGAGCTTAGCCAGTCTTCAGAGGATGCTTCGGTAAGTCTGTGGTGATCTTGAGTGGAGCTCGGCTCACTCACTTTCCAGACCATACTGCAATGTTTCCTTGTTGATGTTGAATGGAACCGGACTCACCCAGCGCTCTTAGAAGGCATTAGTAAGGTACTGATGGAGCTCACCCAGAGCTCCAAGGATGAATAAGTAAAGTGCCCGATGGTGCTGATGGTGATACTGGTGCCTGCCTGAGACTCCCCTTCCATGTTATGCAGGGTACTTTCAGCTTGCCCTCTGGCTCCACACAATCCCAGCATCTTCCAGTAGTTATACACTTGGTGAAACTCACAATGACCAACATGACAGGCTCTGGTTTGAGAAACCAGGTGCTGGTTCCTGCACTTCCCGGGGGCTTCCTTGCCCAAGGTTCAGCTGCATTTGTGTTCTGTTGTCTGTTGAGTGTGTGGTCTCTCCGTTGTCATTGGTTCCTGCACACATTGAGAGCGGAGTGATTGTGAGTGCTGGCTGGCTGGGGAAACTGGTGTTCTCCAGTATTGGGGTATCTTTCATAGATTCACATGCCTGAATCATTCCCCGTCGTCGGAGTGGGAGTCCCACGGTACATAAAAATAGCAATATATATATGCATATAGAAACCATATCATAGGTAACCTAGAACCAGGAAGTAAGGTAGCCAGAAATCAAAAGGAAAAAATCCTCCACTTTCATGACTCGTCCAAGTCATTATATATAGTCCAAACTACAGCCAATCAGGCGACAGCACCACCCAGAATGTTCTCCCCAGAGGCTCAGGCTCTCAGATTTTCTACCGCACGTCGTGTGAAGGGAGTCTCCCTGAGCTCTGCTCAGTTCTTCTCAGTTTTCTTTGGAAATTTTTCCTGTTAGGATGTCTTCTTCAAAGAAATCTCTCTTCGACCTTGTGAATCTTGTGGGAAGCTCCGGCTGTTTTCAGAAGATCCCCACAAGAAGTGCATTTACTGCTTGTGTCCTGACCACCAGGTGAGAGACTGCAAGATCTGCAGAACTTTCCCACAAAAAACTCTGAGGGACAGAGAGGGGCGTCTACTTCTGTGGCTACAGAAGATTAAAGATCAGGACAATCCCTTATCTGAAGTTGGGAGTATTGCCTCTGTCCAGTCTACATCCTCTAGAAAGAGGGTTGCTGACGCAGATTTATCTTCTCCTGGGGCTAAGGTGTCGAAGAAACAGCATACCTCCAAGAGTGCTGAGTTGCCTTCTGCTTCAAAAAAGGCTCTTCCACCTTCTAAGAGTAAAACTATGCCTTCTACGCCCCCGAGAAAGATTGCGAAGTCTCAATCTTCAAAGCAGGTTTCTGACAAGGATTTACCTCAGAAACGGGGTCCCTCGTCGACGAGCTCGACGACGACGCCTTCGTCGACGAAGCCTTCCGTTGCCTCTACGACGACGTCGACTGCAACCTTCTCGTCGCCGAAGCCACAGATGATAATGTCGTTGGCGTCTTCGCCGTCGACGCTGGTATCCGTCTCCGTCAGACCAGTTCCGTAGACGAAAGAGATTAAATCTACCGTCGACGCTCCTTCGACGACGAAGATTAAAAGAGTGCCGTCGACGATTACCTCGTCGACGATTACCTCGTCGACGATTACCTCGTCGACGATTACCTCGTCGACGATTACCTCGTCGACGATTACCTCGTCGACGATTGCCTCGTCGACGATTGCCTCGTCGACGATTGCCTCGTCGACGACTGCCTCGTCGACGACTGCCTCGTCGACGACCGTCTCGTCGCCGAAGCCCGTCTCGTCGACGATGATTCCATCGACGCCCGCCTCGTCGACGACTACTTCGTCGACGGTTGCCTCATCGACGTTACCACTGTCTTCATGTACGGCTCTTCAGGTTTGGTCTTCGTCTACGCCTGCAGTATCTTCTACACCATCTATACAATTGCCTCCGTCGACAGCGACGTCTTCTTTACTACAAAGACGTGGATCTTCATTGGAGGTGCTTTCTCCAATTACAATTTCTCCTGCTAAGGTTCCTCTTAGGTTACCTGAACAATTACTGGATTCAGAAGAGGATGATGAAGAGTCAGATGAGGGAGATGGGTTCCGTACCGCCAGGAGCCCTTCTGAACTCCTCATTAAGTACCAAGATGTGGATGAAGATGACGAATTTTGTCCGGAGACGGTTCCTTCAGCTCCAGATCCAGTCCCTACGGCCCAAATGCCTTTGGCTCTGTTAAACAATCTGCAGTACATGTTGGACGATTACTATCGCCGTTTCCCTCTATCTGAATCGGCTTCTTCTATACCGCCCACACCTGTGCCTCAATCTTCATCAGCTTTGAGGTCGCCCAGGCCACATTCTCCTGTACTTTTGCATCACTCTCAGGACGCTCACACCTCTGACGACGATCGAGAGGAAGGAGAATTGGGTGACAGATCACTCCTCACGGAATGGGATGATTACCAACTTCAAACTCCGTCGCCTTCAACTCCTGCTCCTGTCGACTCTCCTCCTGTTGACATTGGAGGTTTTCACCTTCTTATGGAGAGGGCTACACAGCGTTTTCTACTTCCTATGGAAACAAAAAAGGATGATTGTTTCCTTTATGATTTTAAAGACCAACCAAGAAAACAAATACGGTCTATTCCGATTGATTTCATTTGGCAAGAAGGATTAAAAGTTATGAAAGCTCCGGCTTCTGTTCCTGCGGTCCTGCCCCGCCTTGATAAAAAATACAAGGCGCCGGACAATTCGCCTGCATGCTTGATAGGCCAACCAAAGGCAGATTCAGTCATAGCCCAAGCAGCTCAACGACGAGCGCGGAATCCCTCCTCTCCGCTGTCCGCTCCCCCGGATCGGGATGGTAGACGTCTGGACGCTATTGGAAAGAAGGTGTCCACTATGGCAGCGACGACAGTTCATGCAGCTAACTCACTAGCTATCTTAGGACGATATGATAGACAAATGTGGTCGGACATTTCTCCCTACATCGACATGTTGCCTGAGCCCTCTAAATCAGAGGCGCTTAAGATTCTTCAGGAAGGGGAACGAATCTCGGCTGAGATTATTGATTCATCGGTGGATGTTGCATCTACAGGTTTTTGACAACTGGCAGGTGCTGCAGTCCTGCGGAGGCAGGGCTGGTTCAAATCAACATCATTTCGCCAGGAGGTTCAGGCTAAAATAATTGATATGCCTTTTGATGGCGAGTCTCTTTTTGGACAGCATGTTGACGAGGCCCTACAGGCCATTAAAAAGGATACCGAGACAGCAAGATCTCTCGGAACGCTTCAGTTTCGTAAACCGCCCTTTCGGGGTGCGAGAGGCCGCGGATCCTTTTCTAATCGAGGAGGATATAATCAACAAAGGCAATATCAGTCCTATCAACGTAACCAACGTTACTCTTCCCAGCGCCAACAATCATTCAGACAGCAACCATCTACCTCCTACTCGCAAAATAGAAGGAAATCTACCTACCGCGGGCGTGATACGCCCAAGAAGCAGTGACAACTGCCACCTGCTCTACCGCTTACCCCGTTAAAAGTTGGAGGAAGAATCTCCCGTTACTACTCAAACTGGTCGAAGATAACAACAGACAAATGGGTCTTGGACATTGTAGCCAGAGGCCACGTTCTAGAATTTATAAAACTTGCTCCGAATTTTCCTCCCAAAGGACCACCTCCAGCTCCCCTCTCAGAGCTTTTTGCCCAAATAAATTTGATGCTGCGAAAAGGAGCGATCGAAGTAGTTCCTCGATTTCAAAGAGGAACCGGCTTCTATTCCAGATTTTTTCTGATAAAGAAGAAATCAGGAGAATGGCGTCCCATTCTAGATCTTCGCTCCCTCAACAAATATCTCAAAAAATTATCCTTCCGGATGCTAACTCTGCAAGAAATCCTTCCACTTCTCACTGCGGGGGATCATATGTCCACCCTCGACCTCCAAGATGCTTATTTTCATGTACCAATTCTACCCAGGCACAGAAAGTTCTTGAGGTTCAGAGTGGCTGGCAGGGACTTTCAGTTCAAAGTCCTCCCTTTCAGACTACGTTCCGCACCCCGGGTCTTTACCAAGGTCTTAGCACCGGTGGCTGCACACCTTCGGCTGGAGGGAATTCAAATGTTTCCTTATCTGGACGACTGCCTTATCAAGGCGAATTCTTTCAACATCGCAAACATCCATACTCAGAGATGTCTATCTCTTCTCCAATCTCTGGGCCTCTCCATCAATTTCCACAAGTCTCACCTTGTCCCATCGCAAAACAGAACGTTCTTGGGAGCCACCATAGACACTTTGCGAACACAAGCCTTTGTCTCAAATGAAAGGCAACTGAAACTTTGCAAACTTGCCCAGCTACTGCGATCAAAAGAGTGCGTTTCAGTCCGGCAGTTCAAGTCGCTTCTGGGGATGCTTTCATCCTGCATTCCTCTGGTCCCCAACTGCCGTCTCAGAATGAGACCTCTGCAAGAGGAACTCAACAAACAGTGGCTACATGTTTCGGGATCCTTCGATCTCATCCACATCACTCCTCAAATAAGGGACACTCTACGATGGTGGACTTACAAGAAAAATGTAGCAGCAGGCTGCTCATTCCTAATAGAAGCTCCAAGCTTCGTCATCACCACGGACGCCTCCCTAGAAGGATGGGGAGCTCACCTGCAAGGACTGACGGTAAGCGGAAGATGGGATGCTCAGCAACGAACTTGGCATATCAACCTCTTGGAATTGCTGGCGATCTTCCTAGCCCTAAAATCTTTTCGCACCATCATTCTCGGAGCATCAGTGTTGATCCAGACAGACAACACAACAAGTATGCACTACTTGAACAAACAAGGAGGGACAAGATCCGCACTATTGTCTCAGCAAGCCCAGGAGATTTGGGATTGGGCGATTAAACATCGAATAAGTCTGACAGCAATACATTTCCCGGGAGTTTCCAACGTTCTCGCGGATTCCCTCAGCCGATCGACAACTTCCAATCACGAGTGGGAGCTCCATCAACCAACCTTGAATCGTATTTTTCAGGAGTGGGGTCGGCCCGATCTGGATTTGTTCGCGACCAGTCTGAACCGCAAATGCCCATTCTTCGCAAGTTGGCTTCCCCACAAGGGATCGTGCGGGAATGCTTTTTTGATGAACTGGTCGCGGATTTATGCCTACGCTTTTCCACTGATACCGTTGGTTCCCAGGGTTCTCCGGAAAATGAAGAAGGAGCCTTGTCGCCTAATACTCATAGCTCCCAGGTGGCCTCGCCAGTTCTGGTTCACCGAACTCCTCCTTCTCTCCGAATGCGATCCCATTCAGTTGCGACCAATACCGAACCTTCTATCCATTCAGAACGGTCGGATCTGCCACCCGGATCCTGCATCCCTGCACTTAGCGGCCTGGCGCCTGAGCACTTTGAATTCGCTCACTTAGATATTCCTTCTGACTGTAGAGAAGTCTTGGCCAATGCTAGGGCGCCTTCCACAATCAAGACATACAGGCTTAAATGGAAACAATTTTGCATTTGGTGCCATGACGCCAACGTTCATCCAATTCATGCAAAACCGGAACAAATTTTGCCTTTCTTTTTGCATTTGGCAAGATCAGACCTTTTGCATTCTACCCTTAAGGTATTCTTAGCGGCTATCTCCAGATTCCGACAGGATGGTTCCAACTCTCTTTACTCTTCTAGGATCATTCAGCAGTTCTTCAAGGGATTGTTTCGCATGTTTCCTCCCATTCGCCGTCCACCTCCATCCTGGCATCTGAACGTTGTGCTCTTACAACTCATGCGCCATCCTTTTGAACCTATTCATAAGGCAGATTTAAAATTTCTCTCATGGAAAGTCTCTCTACTATTAGCCCTCACATCTGCTAGGCGGGTCAGTGACATTCAAGCCTTCACTATAAAACCGCCTTACCTTCAATTCACCAGAGATTCGGTAGTGCTACGCACTAACCCCACTTTTATGCCTAAAGTACCTTCGGACTTCCATCTCAACGAACCGGTCATTTTAAAAACTTTCTTTCCTAATCCTCAATCGCCTGCGGAAAGGGCTTTACATACTCTTGATATCAAGAGGTGTCTCAAATTCTATTTACAGAGGACATCTTCAATACGGAAATCTGATCAGCTATTTATAGCTTATGGAAAGATGCGTACAGGACACCCAATATCCAAACAGTCCATTGCTCGCTGGATTTCTGCTGCAATTTGTTTCTGTCATCAGCATGCAGGCAGACCTTTACAGACAACTCCGAGAGCACATTCTACTAGAGCAATCTCTTCCTCTACCGCTCTCTTTGCTGGTGTGCCTATTCATCAAATCTGCAGAGCTGCTACGTGGTCCAGCAGGCACACCTTTACCAAGCACTACTGTTTGGAAGCTGCCAGCGATTCCGACACGTCTGTGGGACAGGAGGTTCTCCGTAATCTTTTTAAATAAGGTGAGCCTCTGTTCTTCCCTCCTCCTCTTGCTATTTTCTGACATACAGATCTGCTATGATGGTTGGTGTGTGTATATATATATATATATATATATATATATATATATATATATATATATATATATATATATATATATATATATATATATATATATATATATACGTAGATATATATATCGATATATGTGTATATATGTATAGAAACATCTATATTTGTGATTACATATTGCCTGTGATAGGCATATGCTTATGTTGTGATGATAATATCACTAGTATTGTTATGGAGTTACTGCTCTCTACTCTGATTCAGGCATGTGAATCTATGAAAGATACCCCAATACTGGAGAAGAACAAAAGTTACTTACCTGTAATCTGTGGTTCTCCAGTATTGGTATCTTTCATAGATTCACATGCAACCTGCCCACCTCCCCTCAGAGGCTCTTCTATGCTCTGTTTCATTCTGGATCACACTTGTGCTGGAAAATCTGAGAGCCTGAGCCTCTGGGGAGAACATTCTGGGTGGTGCTGTCGCCTGATTGGCTGTAGTTTGAACTATATATAATTACTTGGACGAGTCATGAAAGTGGAGGCTTTTTTCCTTTTGATTTCTGGCTACCTTACTTCCTGGTTCTAGGTTACCTATGATATGGTTTCTATATGCATATATATTGCTATTTTTATGTACCGTGGGACTCCCACTCCGACGACGGGGAATGATTCAGGCATGTGAATCTATGAAAGATACCAATACTGGAGAACCACAGATTACAGGTAAGTAACTTTTGTTCTTCCTCCTGACTCCACGCTGGTGCTGCAGAAGCACCCATTGGACGCTGATTAGTGCTGGTGTAGCCATTCGTTGTGTGACAGTATTACCTCTGTACTTTAGGTGGCTGATGGAGCTGCAGGCCATAGGTAGTAGCAGTATTGCTGTTGCTTTCATCGGCTTCCAGGCAGTGATTGTGTTGCACCCGTTGTCGACCATTGCCCCACCTAGCAGTATTGTTGCTACACCGATTGGCTGTCTTGAATTTCTACCCTTTTGCTGCCTAACAGTTTTTCTGCTGCTCTGATTGGTTGAATGTCAGTCTTGCTGCCTCTATCCTTTGAGGGTGTACCCATTGGCTGGCTGTCAGTATTGGGGCTACACTCACTGGCCCCTCTGCAGTGCTGAGGTTGCATTCATTGGCTGTATCTCGGGGTTGCTGAGGTACTCATTGGCTGGGAAGGTTGAAGGTCAATGCTGACATCCATTAAAGCACGGTTGTCATCTCGTCCACAGGCTCAAGGTCAGGCTCCAGACATGTTCTTCTGCATGAAGCTTCTGGAACACACTGGGATCTGTGTGGTTCCAGGCAGTGGATTCGGCCAGCGCGACGGCACATACCACTTCAGGTGAGTTCCACAGCACCCGGTGGTGCCACATACCTTGAATCCTGAGGCAGCCCCCTTTGGTTCCCCTTTTTATCTCCTCCAGGCCGCTGTCTCTCTGCCTCCACCTTGCACGCTCTTGCGAAGCGATAGTTGAAAGGTAGGTGATAAACAGACACGCATGTGAACCCCACCGACCTGTAGATTGGTTCTACCCAAGACAATTCGAGGAAACCTCGTGAAAGCTGGGAGCTATCTATTCATGACTTGGTTGTAGGGGACTTTGTGTACATTCTCAATAAGTTCCCTCGGGAGGGAAACTTGACTTCCAGAAGTTCAGACATAGATCCCACTGCCCAGGTGTTTCAGCTACAAAAGGTCTAGTTTCCTACCCAATCTCTACCTGTACTGCCCTCTTTTCTAATCTCATTTCTAACCTCCTTCCCATTTCTTCCTGGCCTTCATGACTTCTTCCATTCTTCTGCCCTCGTTCACCTTAATTCAGTCTCCTCTTTTCTTATTTTTCCACTTTTACTACTTACTTTCTTTCTTTGTATTTCTTAATTACCCGCTCTTTCTCTTTTATCGCTTTGTTTTAAAAAAAAATTCTTATCTGGTTTGCTCGTCCCTTTAATGCTTCTCTCTTATTCTCCCTTTTCCCACATTATTTCCTACTTACTTTTCCATCTCTATTTCTGTTGTTCTCATGTGCAGTTTGTTCTATAATTCTGTCTTTCTTTTTTCACATTTTTTCCATTCTACACTCTTGCCTCTTTCTCTGTTCTTTCAATTTTTTTTCTAACTTACATTTTATTTTCTATTCTAGTCTTTTCTAGTATATGCTATTCTGTTCTATTCTATTCTATCCTACTCTCATTTTTCAAGCGCATGGCTGTCCCACTGGGGAATGGACATTAGAATAGCCGGATTTTCAAAAGCTTTCTAAACTTCTCAAATTATGTACATGCATGCAACTTCTGAGGAAGAGAAATCCACAGTTTGGGACCCAGAAAAGCAAAGGAGCGCCCTCCTTGCCTAGCCAGTTTCACTCAGGGGATAGCCGCTAACTCTGACTACCTGAGCGTAGAGCAAAACAACTTAGATAAGTAGGTCCAGAATAAGTCATGGCTTTGTGCAGATTATCAATGGAGAGCCAATGAAGATCCCGTAAATAAGAGGGAAACCAAAGCATATTTCAGAATGTGGCACAGAAGACTATCAGAAGCCTATTCACAGACGATTCGGTTGCCCCTCAGTAAAGAACATTGCCATAATCTAGTCTGGATGTACTCAAGTCCTGCTCAATTATCCTTTGAGTAGAGGGGGTAATGGCCACAAAATATTCCTCAAACAGCTGAGTAGGCCGAAACAGCTGGCGGCCACCTCATTTATTTATACAACATGCTTCCAAGCCAGAGGGACGGTGCCAGAAATGGAGGTGTGAAGCAAATTAACCCAAACT
This sequence comes from Calotriton arnoldi, assembly GCA_963921515.1. NCBI lineage: Eukaryota > Metazoa > Chordata > Amphibia > Caudata > Salamandridae > Calotriton > Calotriton arnoldi. Next base: position 424,371 of record CAWUFW010002382.1, on the reverse strand, counting down.
GGGGCTAGCATGGGACTCACTGTTCCCAAATTCCAGACTGTAGGGGATCCAATGGGGGCCCAGATTAATGGTGTCCAGGAGAGCCAAGAGAGTAGTGTTACCTATGGCTATGGGATAAAAAGTTGCCAAGGTAGGTTCAAGGGTTAGGTTTGGAGCGATAGTCTGTTCAATTTCCGAATAAATATTGAAGGAGGCATGAATGTTTGACATTTCTGAAGAAAAAAATCAGCACTTCCATCCTCTTATTATGGGTGTCCAAAGATTTTTATTAACGTCACCTTCGTGAATTTTTTATTTTATTTTTAAAATGAGGATTTTACGAAGTTATAGATGTTTGGGCTTTCGCAGATCTTGACGTTTTGTGATGCTTTTATCACATATTCCCTAATTAGAGTAAAAACATTTTTGGCCCTATCTGAAAGTGGCACAAGAAACCCGCTTGGCATTTTCGTCAGCATACCTATGTTTTATGCAAGTGTAATAACTTGGCGTGGGATCGTCAGTCATCCATCTAGTTTCAAAGACGTAATAAAACCCTATCAAGCCCAGTGCACGTCTCGCGTCACAATAAACCTGCTAGAAAGCGGCACATTCAGTTGAGCACAATATTACACTTGCAGCATACCAGCAGATGTGAAGAAAAAATGCAAGGGCAAGGTCGAAGGCAAAGCAAGAAATATCACAAACTATACAAGCATTGGCAATGCCAGTAGGTCTGGCTTTAAACAAATGCACATAATGTTAAGCATTACGATCAAATAGCTTGGGAATGAATATGTATTTGTGTGAAAGCAAAGAACTTTAAAGTATTAGTGTAGTGTAGGTTAAAAGATCACGTGACAATTGCACTGTCCTCTCAGACCAAAACATCCATTTAGGTTAATGACTGCCTCTCTAGTGATGCTCACAAAAATGTTTTGGTGACAGCTACGCTGTCTGGCCAGACCATAAAAACCACAAAAGTATTTGTATAATTGCGAATTTTTACAAAACTTTGGGCATATGTACGAAAGGAAATTTCATTTCTTAACTGACCGAATCGTTATTTCGGTCCGTCAAGAAATGCAATACTGCCTTTAAATATCTACAAAGGCCTAAACGCCTGTTGCAAAATGCAATTTCTACAAAGTAGAAATTGCATTTTGCGATTCCCTAAATAGGATATCGCAAATAGGGATTTCCTATTTGCGATTTCCTTAGCACATGTACAAAGCATTTCCTAAATGGGCATTTAGGAAATGCTGTTACCATCGACTCCAAGTCAATGGTAAACATGTGCCAACGAGGAAAAGGCACAAAAAACTGCAGTTTTGGTAGTGCCATAGAGTGCACACTTGCCGCTAGGGCTTTACATGTGCACCACTTTTTTTGGGGGGGCATCAAGGGGGGGGGGCCTTATGCCAATAGGCACCCTTGGTTTTGCATTTCCTAATTTGCGATTTCGTATTAGGAAATCGCAAATTTGGAAATGCAAAACCATTCATTCCAGTGGGCCTTTCGGCCCATAGGAACAAATGGTTTAGCATTTCTTAAATAGCGATTATCTAATAGCGATTCTGACTCTGTAGGATTCACTATTAGGAAATCGCAATATTTGCACATTCCATTGTGCATTTCCTAAATAGCGATTTCTTAGGATTTGCTATTTAGGAAATGCAAAATGGAAGTTTCATACATCTTGCCTTTATTTTCTATAATAAAGACTTTGCACACTCCCACATCAAAGTACCTCTCTACTTTGTTTCTTCCTGCTGTTCTTTTCATACTTTTGTTGTCCTTTTTCCAATCTCTTTCCATAGTTCCCTGTACTTTGTTTACCGTCCTTCCTTCGTTGCCTCTTCATACTTTACTATTATCTTATTCTTATTTACTTACTTTAAAGTTTTCTTCAATTTTAGATCTCGCCTAGGAAGCGCATGCGCTGTCTCTTTGAGACATGCTGTATCTGGAATGTGAATTTCAAGCACCTCTCATTTTATTCATTGGTTTCTGTTACTGCCCTTCGTAAATGCCTGCTTTTGTTTGGTGAATATGTTTAATAGTCCCTCCTTTTGGTCCTTTGTAACCTCCCATGACGACTATCCCTATTACATGTGCTCTTACTCTTACAGTTATTTGATACTCTGTTAGCACTCTTTTTTTTGTGTGGCTTGCCACTGATCGTTTTCATTCCCTAAATGTGCTTCGTGCTTATCTTATTTAGTATTTACAACTTTTTGTTTGTGACTTGCCACTGCTCGTTTTCATTCCCCGCCAACCACGCGCTTCGCGCTTATCTGATTTAGTATTTACGGCTGCTCATGTTCGTTCCCCAACAACAACGTGCTTCATGCAAATCTTGCTTAGTATTTACAGCTTTTAATTTGTGGCTTGCTGCTGCTCGTTTTTGTTCCCCGACAACAACGCGCGACGCGCTTATCGTGTTTAGTATTTATGGCTTTTTTTGTGGCTTCTTTTGCTCGTTTTCATTCCTCCAACAACAACACGCTTATCGCTTATCTTTTGGTCTGTGTACTACATTTTCCATGGCTACTTGCAACATCATACTAATAATGTTTAATACCCATCGTGTTAGCATCATTGACTGTTTTCTTGGCCTGTGTTGGAAAACGAGGCAGTATCTGTGAGGCCTGCACAATTAACATGACTACATTTGTCCTTCACTGGGAACAAAACACCCAATTGTAGCGCCTGACTCTCAGAGGGTAGCGTTGCAGAGCAGTCTGAGGCTTTACTCAAGGGAGGTGGTGTGGGCTAGTAATCGCCATTTGCAGGTGCGCAGGAATAACACTCAATAATTAATTGTCCAGTCTGTACTTTGCTTTATAAAAGTAAGAGTACATTTATTAAACACACACACTACTCAATACTATGCACCAATTTACAAATATACATAAGCTGTTGGAATTACTTTGTGACATTGCATAACATCTCCCCCCTCCCGCAGAGGGGGTGGGGTCTAGTACCACCACTCCCATGTAGGCACATCATCTTGCCCCCAATGCAGTTAATTGAACATAATCTGGAGCGAGGGCCCTGCGCACTGGCACCATCCCAGTGGCGACCCACCCCCTTATCTCAACAAGCATTTAAAATAGGTAACCCTGCCTTGGTGACACATGACCCTGACTGAGCCTTCCCTACTGACCATGAAGTATACACCTCTACATCTTAAGGGCTAGCCGTCTGGGTTCTTCACCTAAGCGCAGCAGCAAGAATACATGTTTAAGCATCACTTTAGAATGACGTACTCATCACATTTGTAGATCATTAGAATGCATTGCAATTACAGCCCCTAAAGGCATCACAGATGAAATCACAGGATTACGCATATACAGCTAGGCACCCTAGCAGAAATGTCTGGCAACATAACCCCACTTTGCTTATGACGTCACCTTACACATGTGACCTTCAGTCCCTCTAAAAGAAATAACATTAGTAAATGCACTACGGGTGCAGTTACACCTCTTAACCTCCAGGGGATGCCCTTCTCCAGACATCTCCAACTCAGCCCTCCACTCCTTGATGCACTTCTCAACCCTCCTCCAGCTGTAGAACACAAAAGTTCCAGCCCAAGAGGAGTTAAAATGCTGGCTGAGCCCTTGAGGGGTTATTCTTTTCAAGTCCCCATGAGACTTAGGGAGGGACTTCCATTTTCGTGCTGGGGGAGACTGTGCTTCTCCAGCAGCTCCCCCTGCACCTTGGCACTCACTTGGTGGTGACCCCGTCCTCCTGGGGCCACCACAAACAGAGAAACAGCGGTTTTTCCCTTGCAGGCCGGTTCAGACCTGCAAGGCATTATGGGCGATTCCTGGTTTCCCATGAATATTATAACAGCGGCTCTCCCGCTGCGTCGGGGAGAGCCGCGATGTGGGCCTCCGGCCGCTGCGTCCCTCGTTGGAGGGTCCGGTCCCACCCGGACCCCCAGGTGAGTGGAACGGCTCGGGGAGCCCACCCCCGGCCGCTCTGGCTTATTTTCGGGGGCCCGGTCCCACCCGGGCCCCGAGCACCACTTCTCTTCCCTGGGGCCCCGGTCCCACCCGGGGACCCCGTCTGGCATCATCGATGGGGAGCTGCTCAGGGACCCCACCCCCGGCAACTCCCGCCGGCTCCCCGACTGGCTAGCACCTTTGCGTGCTGCCGCGGGAGCCGGCCTTCGTTTTCTGGTCTGCCCGCTCTGGCGGGCAGACGCAAGGCTGCTTCCCCGCTTTGGCGGGTCTTCGGGGGAGTGCGACGGCACTCCCCCCACCTCCTCCGCACTTCGGGGCCCGGAGATGGGGTCCCGGGCCCCTCCACCTCCTCTTCGCGGGGAGCGCGCCGGCACTCCCAGTCTTGCCCGTCTTCGCCGGGGGCCAGGGTGGGCTCCTGGCACCCCGTGGGGAAATCTTCACGGGGAGCGCGACGGGGCTCCCCGGCTTTGCTTCGGGGCCCGGGGATGGGGTCCCGGGCCCCTAACAACCTCTTCGCGGGGGCGCGACGGCGCTCCCCCGCCTCCTCTGCTCACACAGGGCCCGGAGTTGGGATCCCGGGCCCCTCCTCCCATTCCCTGGGGGGCGCGACGGCACTCCCCTGCCTCCGGTTTCGGCGGGGGCCAGGGTGGGCTCCTGGCACCCCGATGAGGGCCTTTTTCACGGGGAGCGCGACGGCCCCCGGGACCTGACCCACCCCGGGGGCACTACTGGGACGTCGGCGGAGCCCCACGCGCTTAGTCGTCGATCCTCAGGGGTCAAAGGTCGCCTACCTTCTGGGGGGCATATCTCGGCCCCCAGGCTGCCGATTCTCCCCATTCCCGCCTCCTTTCGCTCCTGATGGTCAGCTCTACACATCTGGAGCACTTGTCGCTGCCCTCTTTGCCTCCAAGAGGGGGAACTTCGGCAGGGAGCGGTTTTCACTGGCTCCCTGCGCCAGCCTTCCGCCTGCTCTCCTCCTGGACCTCTCTTCTCCCTGCGCAGAGGCCCCTGCTTCTGCGCACTGGTCCTGGACTCTTCTCCTGGCGCTGTTCAGGACCCTGGGGGCAGTCAGGGGGTTCCTCCTTCCAACTGCCCATTGCGCCAGGCTCCAGCACCTTCAGCCTCAGCAGACCACACCCCAGAGAGAGCTTCTCTTCCTGTGCAAGCACTTTTTAAAAGTTGAGTAGGGGGCTGGCAGGAAGTCTCTGTTTGTCCTATCAAACAGCGACACATCACTTCACTGCCCCTGCTCCCTCCTTCCTGCCCAGCCTCTGGGTTTGTTCAAAATGGCGTCGTCCAGTGTCTCTTGCCACATGGTCTCCGAAAGCCCCCCCCGCCCCCCCCAGAGCTGCCTTCTTCTTCGTGCAGCTTGGTGCCTGGCACCCAGTGACAGCTGCTGATGGATTAGCCTGCAGCTCCACCCATCTTCTCTCCTTGGAGGGAAGATCTTCGCTCTGGGAAGAAAGGTCATTAATCTAACCTGCCAGGGCCAGACCCCAGCCAGATCCTGGTTATGAGCGGACTCAGAGAACTATGACATTTCTGGATGACCCAAAAGCAGTACAAATATGACGTTGGACTCTGCAGAATACTTCCTCTCACACCCATTACAGTGGACCTTAGTGCGTGTCTGGAATATGTAGGCCTTAGGAAAGTGACACTAGCCCATGGGCTCCACTTCCCCATAGGGGAATAATGAAGTGAAAAACACAGTAAAACACACTGACTTTCCCTGGCATGTTTCTTCCCAGTGTATAAAGCCTATTCCATGTCACCACCCAATTCTGCATAAGTCCTGCCACACCATTCACTTTGTAGCTGTTCCTGGGCTGCGCACGCCAGGAATCTCCCCTGCGCAGCCCCTACACGTGTGCACACGCATGTACACAGGTGTCTGCATGTAACCAGCCCGGTGCCCCTTACTCCAGCTGCTGCGCAGCGGCCTAGTCAATCTAGGGGGACACCAGTAAAATCCACACGCAGTCTCTTTCATCATGAGTTCACTGTGGGTGAGTCCCAACTTATGAGGCTCTCCCACAGTAAAAGCTCAACAACTAGGTGCTCAAAAAGCGAAAAATCCGGGCGGCCCAGAGTGTCAGAACCACCTTCTAACAGCCTGTAATCCCTATTTGTGTAAACGCCACAGAAGCTTGCTTTCACTCTGAGTTCAGACTTTCCTTACATAACTGTGGTGAGTCCCATACGCGGACCGCATTGCCCCTTAATCGTTGCTAGAACATTCACTCTGCATGCGTGTCACAATCCCAATATGTACTAGAGCCCCCATGATTCCATGGAGTGGCTAGAATGCGTAATTGGCACTCGTGACTTCCTTTATTAGCAGCGCTCACTTCCATGGCGAGTGTCCTCTGACCTGACGTTGGAAGCAGTACATTTTCCACTGATTCTGCTTCTGTCTTGCATGTAGAACCTGCTTAAGAGTGAATCTAACCAGGGACGGGTGTGTGCTTACTCTTGTTATGTACTGTATGCCGTTGTTACCAGTGTTTTGACTTTTGCACTGGCTTTGTGTTGACAGTCTAAGTTTGCCCAAAATACACTCCCATCTTAGTTATGAAAGACTTTGGACAGTATCTTCTGCTACACAGTTCGTTAATTCATGGACAAGTCCTTTCATAATCAGCTACAAACTATAACTTGCATTTTAGGATTGCCACCAAATGTAATTATTGCTCATTGAAATCACATTTGGAAACCATTTTTATTGGACATAGTGCTCTCTTCTGGGGAATTTTGCATCCAGGTCAGAGTTAATTTCCTTAATCAACACACATACTGTAACCTTTGTGTTGGTACTGCATAATAACTCTGTCAGCAATGCCTACCAAAATAGGTTTTCCGTTGGCGGACGCTTAGTAAGTAAAAAAATAAATAAATGCTGCCCTGTTCCCAAGGTTAAATTTCAATCCCTGGCGGCACGGCACCCAGGATAATGTGCTGCATGGCTAAACACTACTAGGGTCCCAAAGATTAGACCTATTGGATATGCGTATGCTTGTTCTACTTTCTTGCACTCTTTCTTCTAATTTCTTTTCTCCTTACCCCTTTTCTTTTCTTCTTTCCTTTCTTTGCTCTACTTTTTTGCTGCTTTGCCTGTCTCTTTCTATAGCTCTGTATTCTTTGATTTTCTTTTTTCCTTGCTTTAGTTTTAACTTGTCCTCTATCTCTTTTTTCTTTGCTTGTGTTTTTATGTCCGTTATGTTTTCATTTTCCTCCCCTCCTGTTTCTCTTTTTTCCACATTCCTTTACCAACTGTGGCTATTCAGGTCCTTTTCTGACTCCCCCTCTCACTTCCACCATTTCTCTTGCTCTCCATCCTCAGATTTCTATTAGTATTCATAAATGCTGAGAACACTGATATTACTGCCATTTTGGGACAGTGGTGCCCCTGGATCTCTCAAGAGTAGTGCCATTTTAAGCCTCTTGCTAATGCTACCTTTCTGCAAAAAAAAAAAAAATGAAACTCGAACAGTATGGCCTATAAATAGATTCCAAAAATATATTCTATTAAAAAAATGTGCTCTATTTTTATAAAACATTTTCATATTGACTAAAACTGCTCCCGAATCCAGCACTTAAATTAGATTATTTATGGCCCGATTATGAGTTTGGTGGTGCAGAAGCAGTTCCGGCACACCGCAGCCCCGCTCCTGCCCCGCCTAAGTCGTGTGTGCACTGCCTGCCTGATTATGATTTTTTTGTCACTAGCGGGCGGTTCTTTGGCATTTCCATGGAGGTGCCTATGAAATTGGTGCCGGGATGGGAATGCGAAAGGCAGTACTTGCACGGCATGGACTGATGCAGTACATGCCGTGCAGGTGCTGTGGTGCATTCACACAGGGGGGGCACAAAGTGTGCCCCCCTGCATGCACCCCATGGCCCAGAGGCAACAGGGAGCCTTCTAGGGCCCCCTTTGTTTCCTCTCGGCCACGGTTTTCTTGGAGGGGGAACTGCCATGAAAATCGTAGGGGAGAGGAAACTCGTAGTATGCTTGGTGGGACCAAGCATATTGCGGCCTCAAGACCACTGCGCTGCTGTCAGGAATCTCTGATTCTCTGGCGGTTGCGGCAGTGCAATTGTGGTCCGACCGCTCAACTATTAATGGGGCAGCCAGATCGTCTGTGTGGTGGTGGCTGGACCGCAGCGCCATCAGGAGACTGGCGGTCCGTGGACTCCCAGATTCATAATCAGGCCCTTAGGGTTTATTACTAAGTGAAGATTTTTATGATTGAGATCTAGGATTACAGGTAAGGAACTCTTCCTTTAGCCGCCCTTTCCTACACTTTCATCATTCAATATGTTTTTCCTATATTTCTTTCTCTCCACCAATTACTTTCTCTTATTCTTTACCCTTCATGTTACCTTTTCTTATCCAGCGCCTTTTACATATTTGGAGCATGTTTGAGATTTCCTTACTTCCGAAGAGCAATTTTCAATGTGTTTATTTGTACGGTTGTCTTATTTTTCCCTTAATTTCTACTTTCTTTTTTTCTGTTGCCTTTTCTTCGTCTAGTACTTTCTCTAGTTCTTAATGTCCTTGTCCCGTCTCTTGGTGTACTGGAGTAAATTTGTTTCTTAGTCTTCCCCATGTTCTATCTCCCACCAGGATGACCATCCTCCCACCCAAGGAGCAGTTGAAGACCCTCCTGGAGAAGCTAAAGGACTTCCATGCCAAATTCACCCAGGAATATTCCTAAGGGAGCCCCTCTCCCAGCGCTGGGACTTGATTCAGAGCTTGACATGATTAGGAAATCAACCAAATCAATGCATGAGCAGCAGGTGGCACACAGTGCAGGGTCAGGCTGCACCCTGGGCGGGGCTTTGCTTGTATAAGGAGCGATGCTGGAGATAACAACGGAACTAACCTATGGGATGAACTCGCTGGGCATTGCAAATGGCCATCAGCCATGGTTTTTCTAAAGCTGCTTTCTTCATCTGACTAGTTTGTTTGTGTGCTGTCTATGGGTATCTTGGACATTTGAAGCCTTAACTCTTACGTGCCTGTGATGCCTTTCTACGTGGGCATCTATAGCTCAGTTGTGACCCCGTGACCTGTTACTGTGCCAATTTTGGAAACAATAAAAAACCCATAGGCTGTCACTGTTTTATCCAGAACATGGCTTCAGTGATCTGCAAAGTGACCTGCAGCATTTCTCTCCTGACCCCCCTTAACGCATATGCACTTTGGCTGTGTGCCTGTAACCTTTGGTGGTGCATCGACTGAACACTCAGTACTCACTTATGTGCATCTTCATTGACGGTCGTTGGTGGTGCACTTGCATCATCTAGTTGGTGCATTCCCAAGAAGCATCACCTGATTATGATTTTGTTCCTCGTTGTAGTCACTTGTGACCGGTCAGTGGTGGAACTTCCTAAACGCACAATGCTCCTACATTGTTCACTAGCCAGAGAACTCCGATGGTGCTCAGCCTGTATCCTTCAGAGCGTGCATCTCTGGGGAGTCAATTACTCCTGCAGCTCCCCTTTGAGACCTTCACCGGTGTGCCTGTATCCTCTGAATGATGCATCTCAGATGACCCCCTTGTGTTTCTGGATTCTCTCTCCTAGGCAGTGTTCATCTACCTTCTCAGTGGTCTATCACTTGGAAGTTCATTACTCACTTATGGTTCTTGCCCTTCTTTGGAGACCTTCAGCAATGCGCCAATACTCTTTTGTTTGTAGATCTCCAGGGACCACAAAGTATTATATTTTCTTCTCCTCCATCTCTGTGGTGGCTATGTGAGTAGTGAAATTACTAATGTAATATAGATAATGCATGCGTTTGTCACAGGGATTATAGCTACTGAGATGACAAAATGAAAGCCTGCTGTCTGCTGTTATTCTGTTATTATTCTTCTATATTGTCAGTTTTCAGGGCACAGGACAGAGGGGTTCAGATGGTGAATTTGTATTGTAATATTGTAATTCAGAGCATTCTCAGACCGAGACACTCAGTGCGTTAGAGGAACCTGTACCTTAGTGCCATCAAAGCCGGGAATTCGGCAGGCGTGTGAGGGTGCGCATTGTCACTTTATTGATGATGGGTATCATGTTCTGCTGCATTATGGGATATGTTTCATGGACTATCTCAAAGAGTTGTTCTCTTGCTGAGTTTTCAATGATTATCCTTTACAGCTGCAAACTGTTCACCAGCCATGTCAGAGAAATTATGTCAACTGTGTATTCTCTTCCAGGGGATCCTCATCAATAGTCATAAGCACTGAATATTCCCGCCCACGTGCTTATGACTTTGATGAGGATACCCCTGGAAGAGAACTAGGATTACAGGTAAGTAACTTATCCTTACTTGATAGAAGGGCACTGCTAAGCTCCTTGCTACAAGTTTGTCTTTCACTTTTTGGTTGACCAGTTTAGGGCATGTCTCAGGAAGCCAAGCAACACTGCCGTCTAGTGGCTATTGATTGCCTTACATAGAAATATAGTGGTAAATGCCTCATTTTATGAGATGATGGGTGGACGTCCCAGTTGCCTTTGCCAGTCTAATGTTTGTATCATTGTCCTGGCACCAATATTTGAGTCTAAACGGAGCTCCTAAGAGGACCACTCAAGGAAAGGGCCAACGCACTCTGGCACTCTCAATGTCTATGTTGTCACACATAGGTGGCTGATATATGAACAATATGCTTAATTAAAATATTTCACTAACCCATAGTCACTCAACAGTGACAATAGAACTATATTTACATTAGTATTGAGTCATGGCATCTGATGGTCAATAGCGGGAGCAAACCATAGAATTGCTAACGCAAACCTTCCCATGATATCAACTTGCCAAAGACTTCCAAACTCGCAGATGCCACAAGGGAGATGGATTGAAACACCAGGTGGCTCAGAGGTTTGTGCTCTAAACTACATTGTCACCTACGCAGTTGTAATTATTTTAGCCTGGAACATCTGAACCAACATTCTTGCGGATCATTATTTACCAATGCTTAGACATGCCACATTCATTGCATAAACTATCTGGCTCGTCGGTGTTCATTCCTGCTGACCCTGAGTGAAACTCAGGGAGTGCCAGCCACCATTTACGCACACGTTCTGAAATGCCACTTAGGCATTATACAAGCAATCACTGGCTGTTTGTAAATCCACAGTCTGACAGCATTCATGGTCTCTCCAGACCAATCCACTGACATGCCAACATCCACCTCTGCTAAGCATGCTTTATGCCAACCATCCTTGGTCCCTTTCCTGAGAGGATACTATCTACCCACATCAGCCCTCTTCGATTCCAGCATCATCTATTCCCGCATAATCTATCCCCGCCTCATCTATTCCCGCATCATCTATTGCCGCCTCATCTATTCCAATATCATCTATTCCCACTTCCTTTCCCAGATGCCAACTTCAATTTCTAACAAGAGATGTAAACAAATCCCTTCACAGTCAGACTGCAAATTCAACACCCGTCCTCACTGATCTGTATGAACCAACCTGAATGAATTAAGCCATCTTCTGTAAACTACTGAGATGCTAGCATTGATACTTCTTAATCTGCCAAAGCAACCATCTACTGACATGCCAGGACGGAGCTCTTTTAATCTACTGAGACAGTGGTACCCTTCCAAGACAATCCAGTGCGATGTCACTGAGGGGTTCCCTCTCACCCTCCCAAGACCTGAGCTTTAAGTTTTAATAACTTATTGACATGCCTTTAAAGGTCCCTCTCGCCCTTCCGTGGTGAATGCCTCCATTTTCTACATCCTAGTGTGAAGCCAAGATTCAAAACCTTTATTTCTTTTAAACCCATCCAGCCTTTTAAACTCCCAAATAATCACTGGTGCCATAGTCCATCTCAGGTGGCCAGCCAAGAAACCCTGTATCTATCATTGGACATGCCATTATCCATCACCCTTGTCACCCTGGACCTCTATGCCATGATGCTGTCCATCTCAGATGGCCATCCAAGAAAGCCAGTATATATCCCTCCATCCTTGAGCATGCCATTATCCATGATCCTGGACCATGCAGGATCTCTGTACCATGATGCTGCTGCTGTTGGCTCGGGTTTGGGTGGCCGACTTGGATTTAGCTCAGCGCCAACATTTGGGACTGACATCAATGTGCAGAAAAGTTACATTTTGCCAAATCTCTTGTTTCAAGGTTGCTGTTCACTCTCCTTCTTTGAATTAAAGACTTTTAATGAGCAGTAGATCAACCCCTTGGCTTGTGTCCACGAGGTAGCGCTTCACATGAGCCCGCCCTCCCTCTGCAACACCAGGGGTTGTGCGGCCATTTTCAACCTCAGTCTCCACTCATTTCTATTTGTGAAGAGCCAGCAATGTGATGCGTTGGCTGAAGTCTTCCATCCAAAGCTTAAGTACTGTTCTGAATGATTATTGCACATGCCACAGCCAGCAAATATTAAACTGTCCATGGATTTATAGCTACGATACACGAGGATCATCACTTGTCACAATTTGATTGTACAATGTCCTGTGCATTATATTATAGATCACAGTAACATATTTTAGAAATGAAAGTAAATAAAGATATATATTAAATAAGAATCATACAAACATGGTGTGCTTTTTCTATTTTATTCTGGCATTGTTAGAAAAAGGTTTGCTTATTTCTTTGATTATCAAACTATTTCACTATCGACAGAATTGAATAGGAGTGAAAGTTTTCGCATATCCTGTACCTCAGCCTAGTGTAAAGTTGTATTGTCTGTGAACGGGTAAGCACAATCAGGTTCCTTAGAAATAAGCCTGTCACTTCACAGTTGAATGCATGTGTTACATTTGTTTTTTGTTTTCATTTTGATTAGCTAACAGTTTAAATGTGAATCCATCTGTTCTTGACCCCAATACTTGTCTTATTCATTTATTTTATATCACCAATGGCTTTTATATAGCTTGCCTGCATCTAATGTCTGTGTTGTTTTTCTTAGTTAATTTTTCATATTCACCTATATTCACTATTATATTCTCTGAGAATAAGTGAGCACGAGTGAAAGGCTCTGTACTGTTTCCACGATCCCTGAGTGGGTCAGAGTTGTCGTGCTCAGTGGTTGCCAGAAACCATTCGCTCCCTGGTAGGTTAAGGGGGCTTACGGTGGCACTCTGAGCTAGCTGGTCTATAGGCCACCATATCATGCGGGTGTGTCCGGAATCAGTCTTGACACCAAGCCCCTAGTTTATGTTGTCCAAACAATGCACGGATCCTACGGATTAGTTGGAACTACACGGCATGGCGCTGCCAATGGTGGTTGGGTTCTTCTTTAACGGCCAATCTGAGTAGTTGAGGCGTGCTTTCTCAGAGACCCCTACTCACATTTAAATAGGAGACATCCATAGTGGGAAAGGAAATAAATGCACCTCAGCTGAGTAGGTATACCCTATGTGTTGGCTGTAGGTTAATCAAGCTTGGAGGATTAGAAGTTCCCGCATTGTGCAAACCAAATTTCCATAGGATTTATTTCAATTAAATAAACTTTACTCTTCACATAATGTCCATAAAAGGAGAAGCATGTGAGGACGTTGAAGAGCAGGTAGCGGCCCTAAATATTTCAGAAAATTGCAGACCGGCAGTTACTATGATATTATTACAACATGGCCTCCCGGCAATGGGTGGAGATGTTACCTTTGTGGTTGAGGCTCATGAAGTATTCAGAACAGAGGTATTCTACGCTTGGGTTAAATACCCGCCTGCAGATGCACACACACGGTTGTTTCACGAATACATTGAAGTTGAACCACCTGATGAGTATTTCCCATACGTGGACCTAGAAGTCCCATTAACTTACCAAGAGCATATTAATTGGTTTGAAGGCACCCTACCCCATACCAAAGAACACCTGAGACTCGGTCCCCGCAGCAGAGAAGGGGCAACTTGGCCGGTCTTATCTTCATATACACCGCATCCAGACATACAACTTGAGGAACGGTGACAGTATTAGGAAGCCTGACAGGTATCCGGATACTGAGACACGTTCATCTCGTTCCTTTCAGGAGTCATCCGAAAAGCGTTAAGAGAGAGACGGACAGTCAGAACACAGTTCAGAAGAGCGAGTCAAGCCGAAAAGGGAGACACATCGCACTTAGGACTACATTATTAAACAGGAAGACAAACAAAAGACACCTAAACCACAATTTAAAAAGAAGAAGGTAGCGGGGATCAAAATTAGAAATGCCCAGGCTACTGACGACTCTGCTCCGGAACAGGGAATGGGCAGTGACGATGCTGGGCAGCGAGGCAGAAGTCACAATAGCTCTCCAGAACCTGATGTATTATCTGGGGGTAGAAGCGCTGAATGAGCATATCACGGTGGAAACACTTGATATGGTAAGTGTCCCACATCATTTATAGAGTCCACATGGAGGGGGACACATCCAGGAAAGTAAAGGGTCTCTTTTGGGAGAACCTGACCTATGGTTATGACATTCTTTTGACCAAAAAGGATTGGACACCTGATTTCGTTGTGGATTGCCCAATGGGGGAAGAAGTTATTTTACCTGCTTTCTCTAACCTCGTACCAGAATCAGTTACAAATTCATATGCGCAGGAATGGGCGTTCGCACTAGCTCCTGCACTTTACTGCAATCATGTTGGGTGGGATGATGAGTCACGTCATCACGAAATCCCATTAAAATCAATTCCTTAACCACATAGACAATACCCGATAAAGCATGAAGCAAAAAAACAAGTCAGGGAGATCCTACATCAACTTTTTTTTTTTTTAAATATATTTTTATTGATTTTCAAAACCAACCAACATGCAATTACATATTAAGACATCGTTCCCTCTCAATACATGTTCGCAGCCATCAGTGCATCTCATAGTCTTGGTTAATTGCACCACAGCACTATAACTCAGAGCAATTGCAAATACTACTCTCTTTATCTAACATAAAAAACTCAATAAAACCCGCCTTATCCCACCCTCCTACCCCTCCCTGCCCTCTCCACCGGTGTGCCCAATCCATTCGCAATTCGCTAATAAGTAAGTACAACCTGATCAGTGTAATGTTCCAGGTACTCGCAACACAATGACTCTCTGACTCACCCACCCCTTATGGGATCAGATTACTGCTACACCTGGGAGGCTCTTTGTTGTTCGTTCGCTGCCTCATGCGGCGGCGACGCTATTGTTGCCCCCGAGTCTGTGTCCCCCTCCGATTCCTGCTCAGGTATCTGCAGCGCTGCTACCAGTACCTCCCACGCCTGTGCTGCCTCCAATGATTTTACATTCTCTATGCGTGCTGCCTGCTGGAATCTGAGCGTGCCCTCACTCCGTGCCCATTTGAGTAACTCCGCCCTCCACCTCCCAGCTACGGGCCCACTCGCTGCTTTCCAATGGGATGTAATCTCTCTCTTAGCTAATACCAGTTCAAAATCAATTAACTTGCTCGTCACTTTTGTCTTAGGGGTATGCGGGAACCAATGCAATAAGCAGGTACCCTGGTCAGCTTCTGTGTTACGGTCAGTCACCTCCCGCAGTGTCTCAATCACAGTCTCCCAGTACCGCCCCAGTTGGGGGCAACCCCACATCATATGCTGGAAATTCGCCCCCTCCAACCGACAGCGTGGGCACTTGGCGGTGTCCATGTCAAAATATTGATTAAGTCGGGCAGGTGTTAAGTACGCCCTATGCAAGATGAAAAAATTAACTAATTGAAACCTGGCGTTTCTTGTACTTTTCCAGTTCCTCCGGACTAACAGCGCCCAGGTCTTCTCAGGAATCTCTTTACCTAGGTCCGCCTCCCATTTCCCCTGCAAATCTCGCAGTGGCTCCATCTTCTCAGTCAGCATACACCTGTAAAGACACGTAATCGCTCTAAGGGTGCCCGCTGCCATTACCACGTATTGACACGCCAGTGAGGTCGGCGGCTCCAATAGTCCCTCCTTCCAATGGCATTGTAGAGCCGACACTAGGGCAGAGTGCAGTAAATAATCTCCTCGGGGGAGGCCGTACCTATCCCGCAAGTCCTGGAATGGCAACAGCTCCCTGTCACCATAAAGATCGCCCACCATCTGCACTCCCAAGGCTTCCCACTCAGCCAGTGCCGACCAATCCCCGCCATGCGGGAGGGCCGTGCACATCCCCAGAGGGATCTCCGGAGCATAAGGACGAACCACCCCCGCCCTGCGTTGACACCGATTCCAACAGAGTCGCAACGTCCTCTCCTCACCAGTGAGCTGCCCAAGCCTTAACCGCTGTTGTAGGACAATGAAGGATAAGACGTGCCTTTGAACCCATTTCCCCTCAGGGCCATCTGGTCCCCGGAACTCCCGAGCCACCGCCTGAGTAAGCCACTGAAGCTGGGCCGCAAGGTAATATACTTCAAAATCCGGCACCGCCAGACCCCCATCGCCCCTCGGACGCATCATCGTCGTCAGAGCCACCCGTCGCCTGCCATCTCCCCACAAAAACCCTCCCACCATGGCGCAGAGCTGCCTAAATACGGAGCCAGGGACCCAGATCGGCAGCGTCCGAAAGTAATACAAAAGCCGGGGGAGCGCCACCATCTTCAGGAGTGCCACCCGGCCCGCCACCGAGAGCGGCAGTGTGCTCCAAAAGGCAAAACTGCCCTTGAGGCCTCGCATGGCCTTTCCTACATTACCCTCCAGCAAGTCCTCGGGAGTATGATATATATGAGTGCCAAGATAAGGCAGGCATCGAGATTCCCAGCGGACCCCTGCGACCTGTTCAAGCTCTTCCCCTGACGGCAACACCGGGAACAAACATGTCTTCTGCCAGTTCACCCCCAGCCCGGATACCCTACCGAACTTATGGAGCAATCGCTTCGCTCCCCCAAAGCCTCGTCCGAGTCTACAAGGAAGATTAATAAATCATCCGCATAGAGTGATATATACTGCGTGTCCCCATGAAGGGCCAACCCGAGGTAGTATATCCCCAGTCGGGCATGGGCAGCTAGCGGCTCGATGGCCAGTGCAAATAACAGTGGCGAGAGCGGACATCCCTGCCGTGTCCCACGGCCCACCGAACAGGAGGGAGAAATCTTCGCTCCCGTACGCACACGAGCTGTCACCGACTGATATAGAATCGCCGTCCATCTCACGAAGGAGTCTCCGAGTCCCATCACTCTCAGAACCCCCATTAAATACGGCCATTCCAGGCTATCAAAGGCCTTTTCAATGTCTACTGAGAGGATCACCGCCTCAGGGGTCATATGATGGTCCTCCCCCAAAATACGTAAGAGGCGTCGCACATTAGTCGCCGTAGTGCGCCTTGGGATAAATCCCGCTTGATCACTATGGACTAGTCGCACCATGTATGGGAGGAGCCGCGTCGCAAGAATCCTACTAAGAATTTTATAATCAGTGGTTAACATGGACAGGGGGCGGTACGCCGCCCTGAGCAAGGGGTCCTTGCCCGGTTTCAGTAAAGGGATGATGATGGCCTCGCGAGCGGAGGCAGGCAATCGTCCCAGGGTCTGGGCCTCTCTGAAAACCGCCAGCAGCCTAGGAGCTAGTAGGTCAACATAAGTCGAATAAAACTCTATCGGCAACCCATCGGTGCCTGGCGTCTTATTGCGTGCCATGTTTTTAATCGCTCCCCGTATTTCCCCCTCGGTGATTTCCCGCCCCAGATTATCCGCCAGCGACCTCTCCAGTTGTGGTAAGTTTACCTCCGCTAAGAAGTCCTCGAGCTCCGCGCCCGATGTCCGGAGCCGGCTCTCATACAAGTCAGAATAATAGTCTAAGAACAACCCATTAATGTCCCCCTGAGTATAAACCTGGGTCCCCGCAGGCGATGTCAACGCCAATATAGGCGAGCCCCTAGGGACCGGGTTAGCCAACCAGGCCAATAGAGTACCCGTCTTATCCCGTTCTGCATGTGCCCGCACCAGATACGCCTTGTGGTCGAAACAGCGCAGCCGTTCCACCTGTACGGCCACACTTTCCCTAGCCGCTGCAACCGCGCCCTGCGCTTCCGGGTTCCCATAGTGGGCTCGTTCCGCCTGCCGCAGCCGCTGTTCCGCTGTAGCAACGTCAGAAAGGAGAGTCTTTCGTACCCCTGCCGCGTGAGATATGCATAGGCCCCGCACTACAACTTTAAAAGCATCCCATTCCAGTGCTAGGCTTGACGCTGTGCCCTCATTTTCATGGAAGTAATGCTCTATGCCAGCCTGTACCCCCGCACGGAAGACAGGGTCCTCCAAGGCCTCTGGGCGCAAGCGCCAAGTGGGGACTAAAGGTCTCTCCCTAGTCCAATTCAGTGTCAGCAGCAAGGGGTTATGATCCGAAATCGTCCGTGCCAGGTACTCACTAAGACGGACAGTAGCATGGATATCCGGAGAACACAACACAGCGTCCAATCGCACGTGTAAGTCATGCAACGCAGAAAAGTAGGAATAATCCCTCTCTTCCGAGTGCTGCACCCGCCAGGTGTCTATGAGCCCCCATTTATCCTGCCAGTCTTTCTGGACTCGAGATAACCTATGGATAGGAGCCCCGGGTAACGGTGGATGGGATCTATCCATATGAATGTCAGTTACAGAATTAAAGTCTCCTCCCATAATCACTGGGCCGGTCAGGAAAGGCGCCAGTTTCCCCGACAGCCGAGCAAAAAGGCAGCCTGGTCCAGATTGGGGGCATACACGCTGCATAACGTCACCTCCTTACCGTCCAATCTCCCCATGACCGCTACAAACCGCCCTTCCGGGTCTACTAGCTGTTGTGTCGGTTGAAAGGGAACCCCAGCTCGTACCCATATCAGTGCGCCCCTGGCAAAAGCAGAATAAGCCGTATAGAACAGCTGCCCTCTCCACCTACGCCGCAGCGCCACCCCTCAGCTCGGTCGACATGAGTCTCCTGAAGAAAGGCGATCTGCACCCCCTGCGCACCAAATAGGTGTGTATCTTATATCGCCGCTGCATCGTGTGCATTCCCCGTACATTCCAGGTAATACATTTCAATTCAGGTAACATCCCCATAGTGATGCCTTGTCCACATCCTGAAAAGTACTCCCACCCATGGCACACCGGTGGCACTAACTATTCCCAAACTAAAAACTAAAAATCCCCAACTAACCCTCCCCAGAATAGGTCCTAAAACTCTAGTACCCATCCAAACCTTTCTCAAACTGTATCCCTGGTCTCTACCAGGGGTCCACTAAAGGACCGAAACTAGGGGGGGGTGCCCCATAGCCGAGAAGAATTGGGTCCCTACCGCCGTGGAACCTAACCCCACGCCCCACCATCAAGATGATCTCCATACTATCCCAAATATTCCGCTGCAAAGAGGGTTGCTCCGGACAGGTATCCCCCCTCCAAAACTATTCCCTCCTCCCGGTCTCACTCTCTCTCTTAGGGGTGCCCATGTTATTACCGTTCCACTCCCCACAGAACATATGGAACTCAGTTACTTGAGTCAGGCATCCGCAACCTCGTCCGCAGTCCCAGGAGTTACATGTGGCAACAGGATACTCCCAGCGTCAGTGCCATCAGAGTCCGCCCCCACAGATCCCTTCTCCGAGTCAGTCGGGGCCGACGTCTCCCGTCCCTGAGCCCGGGATATCTCCGCTACGGCCTGCAGTGCTGACAGTCTCTCCGTTTCCGTCTGTGTCACAGTAAGGCCCTGTGCGCCTGGGCGACATCGTCTAGTGCGTCTCGCGCGGCGCGAGCGCGGCGCTTCCACACGCCGCCTTGCACCACGTCCCGCCTCTCCTGATCCCGCTCTGTAGGAGTCCAGCCAATTCCAGGCTTCCCCAGGGTCAGTGTAGAAGTACGTGGCTCCATCCATCATCACCTTTAGGCGTGCGGGGAACAGCAGAGAATACTGGATACCTTCTTCTCTGAGCGCCCTCTTAACCTCCAAGAACGAGGCCCGATGGCGTTGCACCTCGAATGTATAATCCGGGAAGAGCGTCACACTGCTGTTATCCGCCTTAAACGGGCCCGTTAAGCGAGCTCTGCTCAGGAGCAAATCTCTGTCCTTATAGTGGAGGAGTCGCGCCACCACCGGTCTGGGGGGCCTCCCAGGCGCCAGCTGCCTAGCCGGGACCCTATGCGCCCGCTCCAAGGTGTAGAAGGGAGACAGGCCCTCCGGCGCCACCACAGCCCGCAGCCAGGCCTCCAAGTAATCAACCATGTTGGCCCCCTCCACGCCTTCCGGCAGGCCCACCACTCGGACGTTATTCCTCCTATTACGCCCTTCCGCGTCTTCGGTCCTGCGCTCCAATACCTGCAGTCGTCGGCGCACTTCTCCCATCTGGGCATCCAACGTCTTCTGTGCCGGCCCCAGGGTCTCCAAGGTGGTCTCAGTCTGCTTCACCCGCTCAGTTAGCTTTGCGTGATCTGCTCTGAGGAGGCCCAGGCCCAGGGTCACTTGCGCTATGTCTTGCTGTAGCGCATCCCTAGTGTCTGTGATAGCTTTGAGGATCTGGTCCACCTGCTTCTGCATCAGGCTCTCCGGGTGGAGCTCCACCTTGTCCTGCTGTCGATGTTCCGCCACGTCCACCTCAGGCTCCGGATGGGCCCCCCCCTGCTTGCCCCGTGGCTTCCCCATGGGTTGCAATTCCCTCGATTCCAGCCGTGGATGGGGGTACGCCCGCGTGTCGCCGATCTCAAGCCACCCGCTGCACTCCCCCCCACTCGCCAGAAAGCACCATGGATGGCCCACCACCTCAGCTAGGCACTCCCTCCAGGGCTCGTGGTGGTCCGCTAGTTGGTGCAAGCTCCTTTGATCACCCTACAATTTTGATTGGCGGGTCCTCCAAACCCGCTCCCCGTTTGCGTGGTCTTCCACCGATACTGCCACAACGCGGCAAGCCCAGTCCCAACGCAGTATGCCCCGGTGGATCTGGGGATCCTGTCGCCGCACTTTTAAGGGCTGTGGTCTGTCCTTAGGCCGCTACCCGGGCCTCCGAGCCGCCGCTTCTGGGGCTCAAGCGGTGGTCCACCTTAACAATGCCGGGTGCTTCCCCAGGTGCGGGTCGCGGTAGCCTTCCACAAGTGGCAGTCCTCCCGCCGCAGCTCGAGCCAGTAGGCTATCTCAGGGGGGGCCCCCCCTTTCCCATCAGAGGTGCCCGTCCCGCCCTCACGGCCTTCCGGTGCACTGTCCTGCCTCCCCGCAGGAAATCCTGAGTGAGTGCCGGGAAATGGAGAGAAAATTAAAGGAAATGGGGCAGGCGGCTGGCCGTGTCTCTATCTCTCCTGCCCCTGTCGCAATGGGCCACCAGCCCTCCGATCTCAGTAGGGGCGCTCCATACAATTCCCCGGTGTCGCCTTCTCCGCTACCTCCCGGGCTTCGATCTCGCCCGCCTCTCCGCCCCACACGCTCCTCACAGCTCCGTACGATGGCCCCAGAGGTCCACCCCGACCTCGCAGGAACTCTCAGCCCCCAGTCACAGCACGGGCCACACACCGGCTCCTGCTTACTACTTGCAGGCTCCTCCGCCGGGGTCAAGTGGAATCCAGCCCGAGGCTCCTCAGCGCCGCATCGGCCTCGTCCCGCCCCAGGCGCCGGGATCACTCCAGCACCGGTCCCCTGGGATCGGGATCAGTCACCGCAGTTCCCGCGGCCCCTGACTTCCTCCGCGGAGCCCCTCCAGGGCATGCAGATCGGCCGCCGTACGTTGCCGCGGCCGCTGTGTCCAGCCCTCAATCGGCCGCCACTTTGCACGCCGCGCGAGCCTCACCGTCTCCGCCGCTTTCAGGCATTACAGGCTCGGATTCTTCCGAAATCCGCTCTCCGAGCGTGCCGTATACGTTCGAGCTTCCAGCACGTAAGTTGTTGTATGCCAGCTCAAGTGGTGAAGGCAGGATAAGGTCAGGATGAATGCTCGGCCAGCGGAGCCTCAGTCGGACGCGTCTAGTCCGCCATGCTGCCGGCCACGCCCCCCCATCCTACATCAACTTGACTGCTAGGGTATGATCGAGAATTGCACCTCACCATTAAATAATCCCTTATTTCCCGGAATGAAACCCGATAATTCATATAGTCTAGTCTTAGATTATAGTCATTTAAATGCATCCACAAGAACATTTGCAGTACAAAATGCAGATAGTGCCGCACTAATGAATAACATTGTGCCGAAAAAACTACAAAACAACACCAGATATCTCAAATGGGTTTTTCTGACAAAATATAGCACCTGGGAGCAGATATTTGACAGCATTCTCGGCGCTAGGCTCTCGATGCCAATTTTGTCGATTAGCACAGGGGTATAAGATTAGCCCCGGGCTGTTTTCAGCCAGTGTAACAGAGCTACTTAAAAATGTTGATGAGGAGGCATTGTCCTATGTAGACAACATCTATCTGACAGACGAATTAATGGAACAATTGTCTAAAGTGAACAACGTAATGCATGGGTTTGCTCACCTGGGTTACAAATTCAATTTAAAAAAATAAAAAATTGCCCACCTAAGTGTCCTATTTTTAGGGTACGAGTTATCAAGTGAAGGAAAAAGCCTGGCGGCACAGTTTGTAGAAAAATGTGCATTGCTCCAATCTCCAATGACTATGAAGAGACAACAATCCATTTTAGGATTTTTGAATTTTGGCATGACATTCATTTTGGATTAGGCAGAAAGGGTGAAACCTCTCTACGACTTAATTAAACCTGATTTTTCAGTACATCATTGGACACAGGGACATACAGATATTCTGCATTCCTTACAAGCTGACATGATAGCTTCTAAACATTTACATACATGTGTTAACACAACTATCCTAGTGATCCGTGTAGTCGCTGGACCAACTGGGTACACATATATCACTTTCAATGAAGGCGATACAGTCCCTATAGTATACAAATCACATTTGTACACAAACGCTGAAATGAGTTTTGCACCAACTGAGAAGATACAGCGGTACAGACTGCTGTAGTGAGAGAGAGAGTACTAGCACAAGGGAAATGCATAATTGTCGTGACACCGGTACCGACCCTAGAAGCCCTTAAAAAAGCAAGCATCTCAAATGCTAAAGCATTACATCCACAATCGATTCAATGGGCTAACTCTCTCACTGCAACTGATTTAGATTACAGATTTGATTCTACATTACAAACAAGCATTTCTGCCAAATGAAATTATGCCGCTAGATCGATATGAATGCACCATTTATACTGATGGTTCTGCCCAGCCTGCCGTAGGAATGAAACCGCAATATTCGGCAGCATGCACAATTGTAAAAGGTCGCATGCTTGACGGAAAGTTATGTCCTGGGAAAATACACATCCAGTCCCTTGGGGACTGAACAGTGCAGCTGGCGGAACTAAAAGCATAAATACTGGCACTTCAAAATACGGATCGAGAATTACCCACACTAATTGGGTGTGATTCATTTTACGGTGTCCAGTCCTATAATGAATATTTACATTATTAGAGACAGAATGGGATTCCAAAGGTTGCACAGTAAAGCACAATATGCTTTGGGAACAAGTGGCAAAGCTGAAAGAAGGCCTACTACAGGCTGATGTTATTCATGCATTGAGTCATCAATGTGTTGGCTTTCACGTTGAAGGGAATTCAATGGCAGATGAAGCCACCAAGGCAACAGTTCGTACTGCTGCAGTTGCTGCAATAACTCTCTAGTACGAGGATATACGGAACAACTATGATAGCTGTCAATGCCACGCGCAACAGCTCAGCCCTGCCGAAAGGCTTTCCGCTCAAGTACCCCTACAAGTTAGATGCACAAAACATTCCGTATGCTCAAATTCCAGGAGTGGGGGATAGAGTAATGAAGGAAGTGGCCCGATTAGGGTCACCCGGGTCACTCACGACCACCTCTCAGCTTTCCATACGAAATGAAGTCGGTCAGACAGTAGAGAATACAAACCAATAACAGTTTGTTCAGAGTACACTCAGAGCAGAGCCCTGTCTGCCCAGTCGCTAGGAGTGCTGCAAAGGGACTGGCATCAGTAAGCATAACGATACATTATGTACTCTTCGAAACCAATGAAAGCACGCCCACCATGGAATTTTCCAGGGAGATGCAGCTGGACAATAAATTACAAAGGAGTAAGTTTCGATTCTGAGGCCGGGCACACATTATCTACTATTCAAGGTCACTCTGCCTGTACCCACCACAAGACAAGTGGGAGAAGGCCTACATCTAACAGGAAAGGTATGCGCTAATAAGAACAGTGCATTCATTAGTGTAGCAAAACTCAGCTCCAAAGAAACATAACCTAGAGAAGGCTGTTTCTCAGAAATGGCAAAGGATTAGTTTCGATCATGATACAAAATGGCGCCCTTACACAAAATGGCGCAGCGAATGCTAACTTGCATAAAACAGTGCGAAAGCATCATTTTCCATTCTAAAAGACCCTCCTTTTAGCATGAGCTTAACATTTTGTATAATGACAACATCAATAAATCATTAGTGAACTGAAATAAGAGCACTCCATGTCTTCAGCATCAGGAAGGGAGGCAGTAAGGAGGGAAGAATTCTCAAAAATACCCTCATCTAGCTGCATGAGGTGGTCTTCTTCCTTTTGAATCATAATTGTTGCATTAGTATCATAAATCGACATTCTCTTAGGAGCAAGAAGGGTGGTGCAATAAGAGCAACATAAGGGAAGACACTGGACCAGAACACAGCAAGAAATCAAAATCACAATGAAATAAATCACCTTTTCAAGAATCCAACCCCAACCACCGAAAAGTGACCAACTCCAGTTCCCACTCTCCATTACTTTAACATTTTCTAGGATGTCTAAAATGTGTTGGGTAATGTTTTTTTCCATATTAGTGATCCCGACTACACACTGGTCTCCTACTACAGCGCACACACCACCACTTTTTGCCAAGATGAAGTCAACGGCATACCTAGTCTGCTCGAAATAGATCCGCATGCTTTCCAATTGGGCGGTGATATCGCGCAAAGCTGCTACCGTAGAGTGAGACAGTATGTGCAGCTTACATCTGAAATATTCTCTAGCTTTCTCACCCCTGGCCATAGCAGTTCCACCAAAGGTAATGATGGGAGAGAGAATATACCCAAAAGTGATCCCATTACTGTAATTGTTGACCTCCAAATCTGTTACTCCATCACAAAACTCCGCAGTTAAAGTTCTTTTTACCCAGCTTACATTTGGCTTACTGTACTTGCAAGGCACGCCCAGAGGGTGCACCATTCCTAAAGCAACATCATCTGTACCGTTATAAACATTTGAGTAAGTATCATTAGACAGAAAATAAAATCCTGGGTGTGCATAGAGTGGACCTTGATAATCTACAGGAGCATATCTGGTGTTTATTCCAAAAGTACTCGGATCCTTCTTTTTCACTAGAGACATCGTATTTTTGAACAATATTATTCCAGAACAGTTGACATACAAAAGTGTCAGTACTATTTACTATCTGGCAACATGCAGGATAGTAACCAGCTTTTCGGGTAACTGTTAAATCTTGATAACGCCAGCCCACTAGGGTAATATTCTGCTCTCTCATGTACAAATTATCACCATACGTGTTATTATCACACCCCGGCTACCCCTTTCCTCGTGGCTTTCTGTAATACAAACAAGGGCCAGGATACCCCATACCAAACTCACACCTTACCTCTACGAAGTGGGCTGGGCGAGTATACGTATAATTGACAAGTGACAATGGGTAAGCAGTCCATAAACTTGCAACAGATTCGGTGGGATAACAAGCTGTACCTTCTCCAAAAAATCTTGTATGGGTGTCTAGAAATACATTACTCAGGGCTGTCCTTTTTGTGCGCATTTGGGAAACAACCTTATTCTCGGTACATGACGGTGCATCCTGATCACATTCCAAAACCCAAGACACCCCACCCAGAATCAATAGCAGTAGAATCACAAGAATAGCACATAATATCTTTTTCTTGGTAGACCACAATACGCGTGCATGAACAAGGGGAATCACTGGCTGCTTTTCATCAGCAACCATTCTGCCAAAGGGATGCATAGCAAATGATAAAACAAGGGGGCGAAATGCCAGCAAGAAGAATATACAAGTTCCCAGTGTCCTTCAGAGCCTCACTGGTACAGGCTCCTATTGTCCATCAAAACGCTAGTGCTCTTAAGCACCGGCGGTGGAGCTTGCTCTGTCCTAAGCTCAGGTTCCCACGTTGACCAGGATAATGTACCCCCCAGGGGATACTTTCCATCTATCCTGTCCAATGTTCAAACAGTGCACAAATCTCACATCACCCTAAACTAACTCCGTTGGTACTATAGCAAAGTACACCCTACCTTACACAGTCCATCCCTAACTAATCTGACTTCTACTTTGGTGCACCATTCCTCAGCCGAGGGCGCAAATTGTACCTAGTGACTCCAGGCACAGAGGGATCAGTAAAAAGAGGCTTCTGGATAGCCCGTACTTCCGGAGGCATTGCTGCATTCAGCACTTCATCATTTTCCTCATCCGTTTTGGCCAAGGTCAGACTGGCGTCGCTGAAGGGGACAAACTGAGGCACCGTCTCACACTCTGAGTCCCTTACTCCATCCCTCACACATTGATCATAGGGTAAGGGTAGAGGTATCCTGCGACAATGAGTCGCGTGCACCCAGTTCTTTCGGCCAGCGACCTTTACAGCAGTGCGTGTAGCCAGGAGGACCTGCTCCGTCCCTTCCACCGCGGATCCAAACTCTTCTTCCGCTGGAAGTTGCATACTAGCACAAAATCGCCAGGCTGAATATCGTGTCCGGGCCCCTCTGGTGTAGCTGGCAGGGCTTCCCGGACCTGTTGGTGAATAGAACACAAACTTTCAGTTAACTGGCAAAGATAGTCTATCAACAACGGATACTCAATATCTGAAAACCGCTGAGGGCGCGGGACGCCCCAGACATTTGCTGGGCGTCCAAACACAACCTCGTACGGTGACAATCCTGTCCTAGAATGTGCTGTTCTTGTCAACAAAAGAGCTAATGGTAAAGCATCTGGCCACTGTAACCCTGTGGTCTCCTGAATTTTTGCCAATTTGAGTTTGAGAGTACCATTGTACTTCTCAACTAAACCCGCTGACTGTGGATGATTGGCAGCATGGAACTTTTGCTTAATACATAAGCCATCACAAATTAACTGAATCACTTTGGCATTGAAATGACTTCCGTTATCACTCCAAATCAAACGGGGCAAGCCCAAACGAGGAAAGAACTCCTTCAGGACTACCTTTGCAGTTGTAACGGCTGTATTGTCTTTAGTGGGATAAGCCTCAACCCATTTACTGAATGCGCATACAACCACCAAAACATACTTTATATTATTGCACCTATCTAGTTCGATGTAATCTGAAGGACCTCAAAAGGAAAAGTGGGTGGTGCAAAATTACCGGGTGGTGTTGTAGTGTAGTTCCTATTTCCCTAATAGGCTCTGCGCATTGGAATAATATAACCTATAGGTTTGACATAGGACTAAGGTCGGTATGTCCCTAACGATTATATTAAACTTAATTACCTGTGCCAGCTAGCTCAGAGGCCACTAGAAACTCCTTGAGAACAAGAAGGGAGTAGTTTCTGGCAACCGAAAAACATGACAACTTTGTTTCCCTTTAGAAGCGGAACACGTCTCAGAATCGTGGAAACAATAGATAAGTTTCACTCATTCAATCGTGCATGCTTAGTTTCTACAGAGTTACACAGAAAGGAAAGACAGGCGTTTCAATAAAAGGGTTTTATTGAACAGTCTTGTTTCTCGTGTAAGAGATATGTGCTGTTATGATCACAAGACAGTATGCAAGATAAATAATGTACAGCGTAAGCAGTAGAAATAAATAATACTGCGCTAGCATTATCTTTTAGCATATATTCACGTACATAAATAACATGAGCTAAGAATGCGAGTACTCATACGATGCGTCTCTAAGCTAGTTCTACCCCAATGTACCTAACCTAGTCTAGGTGTAGGGAAAGGTAGAAGTAGGTGGAGTATTCTCTAGTATGGTATACTGAGAGTATGTTAAGTCTAGTATGCCAAGAGTCCCTCTAGGATCTAGTCAGCTCCATACCTTGAGAATGAGAGAGGTGGGAATCTCCTGCCGGATCTGAAACTCTAACACCCCGCGAAGGGAGTCAGAACACTGGAAGCTGGATTTGTCTGCGTGCAGGAATGACAGCGTCTTCTCAGTGCGTCAGGCCGGGATACGGGCTCCTCTGAAGTCGAGGTCTCCTCTAACTTGCTTGGGCAAGGGAAGGTATATTTATACCTGGTAGGTGTCGTGGAATGTTAGCATTGACGTGAAGTCGGACAGAGGAAGACGTCCGGAATGAACCCTTAAGGTATAACGGTTCCTACATAATAGATGAGTTCTTGGAGAAATCAATAGTCCTGTGCTAGGGGAACTCCCGAAGCTTAAGGGTCTGGTTTCTAAAAAATGATGACCATAGTGGTTATAGCCATACAGCTGTTCATAGTCTGATGAACCCTCTAAATATTCAATATTAGAAAATGCAGCAGATTTTTCTAGGTCAAACATAAGATTATTTACAGTTTCAAAGTCCCAATCATCAGAAAAGGTACTGGATGAAACAAAATCACTTAGTGAGATCTTAAATAAATGTGGAATGTTCAAATGTTCCGTCGGGCCAAAAATATCAAAATCAGTTTTGTCCCACACTATACCATCCTGTATAGGAACGGCTGTGATGTTCACTGCAGACAAGTCTCTTGTTTCACGATGGGATGATTTGTGAGGTTTCAAAAGTAAGTTCACTTCTTTTCTTTCAATGTCCAAATGGATGTATCTCCCATTTATAAGCACGCTCATAGTCATAACCAAAGCTAGCCACAGCAGGAAGAAAAATATTCCAGAAATAACCCAAAGTTCAATCCATGGTGAAACTAGATAAGTCTTTTTCAAAAAATGCAAAAAGTCTTGTACTTGCTGTTTAAAGGTTTTTGATGCTGGCGACGTCTCGGGCTCACTCGGATCCTCAGAAAACGTATCAAAGTTAATGAAGTAGCCAGAAGCAGTTCTGTCAATTGTTGGAATTGCAGCAGGATTTGTAGAAATCGCTGGGACCAGTTGATCACTTGTTACATTGGTGTAGACAGGTGTATTTGGACGAACTGTTACTTGTGTTTCAAGAGGGATGAGTTCCATAGCATTGTTGCTCAGTCCTTCATCTGTTACTGCTGAATTCTCGATGGTTATCAGTCTTTCAGTCTGAACCTCTTGGATAGTAGCGAGAGGAGTGTGTCTGCTACTAGGTCGGAGTCCACGAGGCCTACTATTTAGTATTGGCCACATGCTGTGGTTTGATGAGGTCGATGGACACAAATCTTTTTTCTCCTTTTTTCCAGCAAGGGGCGGCAGAAGTACTGTTCTTGTTCCGTGTATGGTAGGACAGGTACTGGTTGTCTGTAAGAAGGTCCAAATTCCTTCTTGTCCGCAATCTTCTCTTTGACTAGATCCCCAACTTTTGGAATCCAGACAGGCCTTGCTGGGACCGCCGGTTTTTCCCCAGTGGTGGTTGGCTGCAGGAATACGTTGCTTTGTTTCGATCTTAGTTCATTTAGGTCCTGTAACCACAGCCAAACGATCTTTGATATCAAAGGGTTTATTTTCTACCACTGTGCCTCTACATTCCAGATCGGGCACCCACATTCTTGTCCCAAATAGGACCTCATATGGAGTGACCCCCCCAGAGAACTTCTTGGCAAATTTTTTAATGAGCGTTGGACCCCATATAGATGTTTGACCCACCCATCACCCGAACCTAATACCCTAGCTGTTATAGACTGCTTTATGTCCCGGTTTTTCCTTTCCACAACAGAATTTCCCTCAGGATGAAACGGAGAGGAGTACCGCAATGCAACGCCCAGACTGGCCATGGCGTCTTTGTAAGCCCGAGAGCTAAACGCAGGGCCCTGGTCAGAATGTAGCGTGCCTATTGCGTATGTGCCGATAAAGACTCGCAAATCTTTTATAACAGATCGAGCGTCAGCCGAGCGCTGAGGCCATATCCATAGGAACCTAGAGCAAGAATCCACTGCGACCATGATATATTTATAGTTACCGTCCCTTTGCAAGGGACCGCAGTGGTCCAGGTAAACACAAGCTAATGGTTTGTCTGAAATTAACAGGGGTGTCTGCGCAGGACGTTTCACTGTGGAGACTTTCATCTGTTGGCAAATTTCACATTCCAGAACATAGTTCTTGGTCTGCTTCCTAATGCCTGGCCACCAATATCTTTGTGTCAGTAAAGATACTGTTGCGGAAATGCCTGCATGGGCAGAGGCTATCCCTTCGTGTGCTGCTAGGATTAGTCCTAATCTGCGTTCCTTGTTTGGAATTACCCTATCCCCCACTCCAGGGATTCGAGCAAAAGGAACGTTGTTTGCATCAATTACATAAGAGTACTTAAGTGGAAACGTTTTGGTAACGCTGCACCACTGCCTTTGCTCGTAGCATTGACAGCCAACATTATCTCACTGTCTATTTTCGTTTTTGAACGAGTGATCGCAGCTACGGAAGCCATCTGAACAGCCCCCTTTGCGGCTTCGTCAGCCAATGAATTCCCTGCAACGTGAACGCCATCACGTTGATGACTCAGTGTATGGATCACGTGAGCCTTTGGTAGTTCGTTTTTTAACTGAACTACTTGTTCCCAAAGCGTTTTATGCTTTATTGTGCCACCTTTTGCATCTTTGAACCCGTTTTCAAGCCAAGTTTGTATATATTCATTATACGACTGCACACAGTAGAAAGAATCGCACACTATTAGTGTGGGGAATTCTCGATCTGTACTTTCAAGTGCCAGTTTGAATGCTTGTAGTTCAACTCGCTGAGCTGTGCAATCTCCTAGAGACTGGGTTTTTGTGACCATAGGTCTGAAGTTGCCATAGCGCATGCGACCTTTAACGATTGCGCACGCTGCACTGAAAGCTTGCTTACTCCCTGTTGCGGGTTGTGCGGATCCGTCAGTGTAAATTATGAATTCGTACTGATCGAGAGGCAGAATCTCAGTGGGCAGAGGACATTCATGTTCATATTGCAGGAACGCTTGTGTTTTTAGATCGGGATCAAAAACATATTCAACATCTGTTGCAGCAAGAGAATTAACCCATTGTATCCATCTAGGATGTAATGCTTTAGCATTTGGAATGCTTGCTTTTGTTACCGCCTCTAAGGCCGGTACTGGGGTTACGACAATAATGCGTTTCCCTTGGGCTAGAGCTCTTTCTTTTGCTACAGCGGTTTGAACTGCTGTCAGAATTTTTCTGTTGAAGTGAAGCGCATTTCTGCTTGTGTATACAAATGTGATTTGTATGCAATTGGTACTTTTTCACCCTCGTTAAATGTTAAGTAGGTGAATCCGCATTGACCCGAAATTATTCGGATCACTAAATTGCGTTGACTTACGCGTGTTTGTAAGTGATTTGTTGCTAACATGTTAGCCTGGAGTGAACGCAAGATTTCTGTGTGTTCTTGTGTCCAATTTTTGATTGAAAAATCAGGTTTGATTAGTGCGTAGAGAGGTTTAACCCTTTCTGCGTAATTTAGAATGTAAGTTCTTCCAAAATTTAGGAAACCCAGGATGGATTGTAAATTTTTCAGCATCTTTGGAGGTTGGAGCAGCGCACACCTTTCTAAAAAGTTGGCTGCCAAGCTCTTGCCTTCACTTGAAAGCTCATATCCTAGAAACAGGACATTGAGATGGGCAATTCTGGACTTTTTGAAGTTGAATTTGTAGCCCTCAGAGGCGAAGCCCAGTATAATGGTGCTCACCCTGTTCAAGTGTTTGTCCAGGTCATCGTCTGTCAGATAGATGTCATCGACATAGGACAATGCCTCATTATCATAAATTTGTAGTAACTCCGTTACTCTCACTGAGAATAACCCCGGGCTGTTCTTGAACCCTTGTGGGAGTCGACAAAATTGACGCTGGGTCCCCATTATTGAGAAAGCTGTTAAGTACCTGTTTTCAGGTGCTATATTTTGACAAAAGAAACCATTTGAGATATCCAATGTGGTTTTGTATTTTTTACGCACAATGTTATTCATTAATGCTGTACTATGTGCATTTTGCACTGCAAATGATTTTGAACAAGTGTTCAAGTGTCTGTAATCCAAAACTAGACAATAGGTATTGTCTGGTTTGGAGACAGGAAACAAAGGATTGTTCATTGAAAAGGTGCATGTTTCAATCACCCCCTGGTATTCAAGTTGATCTAAGATCTCCCTGACCTGTTTTTTAGCTTCTTGCTTTATTGGGTACTGCCTTTGTGTAGTAGGTTCATTTTTCAGATGTATTTTATGGTGAGGTGAATCCTCATCCCATCCTACATGATTTTTGTATAATGCTGGGGCCTGGGCAACTGCCCATTTCCTGGCATAAGTATATTTTAGATAAATTGGAATATGGTTAGAGAAGGCAGGCATAATAATGTCCTCGCCATGTGGGCACTCCCTGACAAATTGTGGTGGCCAGTCTTTTTCTGCTAGAAGTATGTCATAGCCCCTTGAAAGTTTTTCCCAAAAGAGTGCTTTCACCTGTCTAGGTATGTCTCCCTCCATCCGGAGTGTTATTTCATATAACTTTTGTGGAGTACTAACCCTGGTGTCTACAGTCTCAACTGTAAGGTACTCATTCAAGTCCACTATCTCCAGAAGTTCCTTCAGGTTCTGGCGAGCTATTGAGACTTCTGCTGCACTGTCCAGCATTGTCTGAGCCCATTCTCCGTTCTTGAGTTGTGTTCTCAGTATCCTCGGCATGTCTGACCTTCAGACCTGCTACCTTCTTCTTTGAGAATTGAGGTTTGGATTTACTTTTCGGAACGTGTTTGTCGTCTTTCGATTTCACGCGTTCTTCTCTATGTTCTGACCGTCCTCTTCTTTCCGATGTCTGTGACGAGATCTGAAAGGTACGAGAGGAACGTGTATCAGTATCTTGATACCGATCAGGCTTTTTCAAATTATCCCTATTCCTGAGGTTATACCTCCTTTCAGAGGGCTCCTTTTGAGGAGACCTACCTCGGGATTGAGAACGTTTCTCTGAATTATTTTTATTAGTTTCCCACTTCTTTTTAGAAGATGTAGGAGTTTGTTTAATAGAGTCCTTCTCAGGACTTTCAGATAGTTTTGGCTTCACTGGTCTTCCACCGAAACTATCTCTGCCTAATTCTGCATATGATTGTTCTATTATTCTGGGTAGCTCAGTTTGATCTGTAACATCGAATTCCCTTAATCGTTGGCGGATCGCAACTGCTGCTGCCTCCCCTTTAATATTAGATAATATTATTGTTGAGACCTGGTCGAAATTTTTCAGTAATTTCATACCTAAATTTAGAGCAGGCTCTGCCCCGTATTCATTTTGAATTTGTTTCAGGACATCTGGTATTACTGCAATTGATGGAATACCATGTGTTTTAGTATAGATGGCAGCAAAGACTGAGCCCCAAGTGGTGCAGTCTTCCAGTTGTGGTGTGATCCCCATCGGTAAACAGATTGTTAGGATTCTGTGTTTCTCATACGGACTAGTATTTGGAAATACTGCTTCGATTTGAGTAATTTTTTGAGCTATCCAGAATGGAATTTGCTCTTGTTTTGTGGGCATTTTTCCCATGACTGCATATAGAGTCTGTGGTGTAATTTTTAGTGTATTCCCCTAGTGGACCGAGCCTGGTAATGTTTCTGTGATGTTTTAGGGCGCCTTTAAACCAGTGCTGATGCTCCTGGTATGTTAGTGGAATTTCAATATCCTTGAAAGGAATATATTCCTCTGGTGGATCATCTTCTTTGGAGAAGTGAAACAGTCTTGTTACTGAATTTGATTCAGGAAATATTACCCATGAATAGAATACCTCTGTCTGAAAGGATTCATGTGCCTCTATCACGAAAACTGCTCTACCTCCTCTTGGTGGTAGGCCGTGTTTTATAAGTTTTAGAGTGATGGCTCTTCTTAAGTTTGGATTGATGTCTATGACACCCTCATCGGTTTCAATAAAACCTGTGATGTTATAAGCTGTTAAAGCTGGGTGACCCGCAACTTCACCGTTGTCGGAGTCAGGCATTTTGTTTTTTGAAAAATGTACAACAAGTTTCAAGGAAACAAAAAGATAAGGTGCACAATATTTTGGAACACTGTATCCTTCAACGTTGAACAAAACAAACTACTAATATATAGGGTGCTTCCCTATTTAGTTATGGTGGATATTTAGCCCTACCCACTCTGGACGTCTTATGGAGTATGTGAGTAGGGGTCTCTGAGAAAAGCACGAATGAGTTACTCAGTATCTAGCGTTAAATTACTGCCTTACCAAACCGTTGGGCGCCATGTAGTGTAGTTCCTATTTCCCTAATAGGCTCTGCGCATTGGAATAATATAACCTATAGGTTTGACATAGGACTAAGGTCAGTATGTCCCTATCGATTATATTACACTTAATTATCTGTGCCAGCTAGCTCAGAGGCCACTAGAAACTCCTTGAACAAGAAGGGAGTAGTTTCTGGCAACCGAAAAACATGACAACTTTGTTTCCCTTTAGAAGAGGAACACGTCTCAGAATCGTGGAAACAATAGATAAGTTTCACTCATTCAATCGTGCATGCTTAGTTTCTACAGAGTTACACAGAAAGGAAAGACGGGCGTTTCAATAAAAGGGTTTTATTGAACAGTCTTGTTTCTCGTGTAAGATATGTGCTGTTATGATCACAAGACAGTATGCAAGATAAATAATGTACAGCGTAAGCAGTAGAAAGAAATGATACTGCGCTAGCATTATCTTTTAGCATATATTCACGTACATAAATAACATGAGCTAAGAATGCGAATACTCATACGATGCGTCTCTAAGCTAGTTCTACCCCAATGTACCTAACCTAGTCTAGGTGTAGGGAAAGGTAGAAGTAGGTAGAGTATTCTCTAGTATGGTATACTGAGAGTATGTTAAGTCTAGTATGCCAAGAGTCCCTCTAGGATCTAGTCAGCTCCATACCTTGAGAATGAGAGAGGTGGGAATCTCCTGCCGGATCTGAAACTCTAACACCCCGCGAAGGGAGTCAGAACACTGGAAGCTGGATTCGTCTGCGTGCAGGAATGACAGCGTCTTCTCAGTGCGTCAGGCCGGAATACGGGCTCCTCTGAAGTCGAGGTCTCCTCTAACTTGCTTGGGCAAGGGAAGGTATATTTATACCTGGTAGGTGTCGTGGAATGTTAGCATTGACGTGAAGTCGGACAGAGGAAGACGTCAGGAATGAACCCTTAAGGTATAACGGTTCATACATAATAGATGAGTTCTTGGAGAAATCAATAGTCCTGTGCTAGGGGAACTCCCGAAGCTTAAGGGTCTGGTTTCTAAGAACTCGTGACGTTAGGGTGGACGGATGTCGGTGACCATGCCTGTATTTAGAGTGCACGGTTAATGCCTAAATAAGGACGGGGATTCTATGCCTATATAAGGGCAAGGCGAATTGTGCCTATATAAGGACATGATTCAGGAAAACCTATATACGGACCCCTAAAGCGGAATACAACAGTGTAAGGGTACCCTTTCTAGGATTGTGCATCATGCACACCATGCAGTACTTCACTAAATGTGCAGCTGTTTTAGAAATGTTATCGTTCTGCCATACAGGATCTAACAACTTGCAAATACCCTTAGCACTAATATGGGCTGGGCCATGGGCCATTGTGACTACAGGAAGGACATATGCATCTGGCAACATCCATCTCTGCTTTCCTGACTTATCAATCCAACATCCCTTATCATTCAATTGTGCTGTACTTTCTTGCCACATGGCTAATTCCTCTATTGGGGCCTCACTTTGTATCTCCTTCACATTCTCGAGTGTATCTCAAACATAGTAACTTCAGGCACCCACCTAGCAGGATCTGCTACAAACATTCTTTTCATTTGAGTCCCGGCTGTTTCCTTAGCTGTCTGATCTGCAAAAGCATTTCCCCTACCTACATCGTCCGTGACTTTCCAGTGGGCACTACACTTTTCTATGGCCAATTTCTTAGGGAGGGTCAAAGCAGACAAAAGCCTCAATATGTGGTGCCCATGCTGAATCTTTGTGCCATGCGAAGTAAGAAACCTCTCTCTGCCCAGAGTCGCCCAAAGTTATGTGCGACTTCAAAGTCGTACTGGCTGTCAGTATAAATATTGACAACCAGTCCTTCACTCAATTCGCAAACTCGTATTAAGGCAACAAGCTCAGCAGCTTGGGCCGACTGATAAGGAACTAGTGATGTCTCAACTACTGTACGCAGCGTGGTGATATCATACGCAGCAGTTGTAGTGCCATCTGGTAATTTAAAACAAGAGCCATCGACATATAGTTCCCCTTGTGGGTCAGATAAAAGAACATCAGTCAAGTCTACCCGTCCTTTCATCTCTTCTTCCATCCGGAAGATACAGTCATGTTTATCAATCTCATCACTCTGAGAAGGGAGGGGCAGTAATGTAGCTGGATTCAGAGTGGCACATCTTTTCATCGTAATATGTTTAGCGAGCAATGTTAATTCATAGCCAGTCAGACGTGCACTGGTGAGGTGCTGTGTCTTTGTTAGCCCTGGGCGGAGCTGGCGTAGTGCCTCTACGCATAGCTCCACGGAGTTTGGAAAAAACTCCGTGGAGCTCCGCTCCCTCGCCGCTCCCTCCCCGCTCCCAAATGTTTTAAAGAGGTATAAATAAGGCACTTACCTGCATGTCTGCAGCCTCCCGTGCCTCGCCGCTCTCCTTCCTGCTCCTCTCGCGTCCTCGACATCCTTCTTAAAAAAAAAAAAAAACACTACATTGTAAGGCTTGCGCATGCGCACTCGCAAGACGTACAACGTACGCCCCCCTCCCAAAGCATTTGGGAGGGGGGAGGGAGCGGCTAACTCCGCTCCGCCACGGAGGCAGAGTTTTGCCTACCTCCGCGTTCGCCACAGAAGGCAAATCTCCGCAAACTCCGCTGGCGGAGCGGAGTTACCCGCCCAGGGTTAGTCTTTGTCTTATTCAAAAGTGTATCCACAGCATGAGGTACCCTGACTGTGAGATCAGTATCAAGTACGAGTCCAGCTGATTGTCTTATCGAGGCGGCCACAGCCGCGACCGCTCTTAGACAGGACGGGAGGGCTCTTGCGACGGGGTCAAGGACAGCAGAGGAATAAGCACACGGCCGTTGCTTATCTCCAAATTTTTGTGTTAAAACAGCGCGCAACCAGCCATCTCATGGACGAACAACACAAACGGCTTGTTATAGTCTGGGGTGCCAAGTACTGGTGCTGAACAAAGCGCAGTTTTCAATTGCTCAAAAGACTGCTGACATTCAGGCGTCCAAGGCAGGGGCTCATGTACATCTTTAGTGGTTAGTGCAAGCAAAGGTTTGATCAGTAAGGAGTAGTTGGGTATCCACCGCTGATAGTAGGAAGTGATACCTATAAAAGCACGCACATCTTTCTGAGTCTGTGGGATGGGCATTTTAACAATGGTACTGATGCGCTCAGGGGTCAATCTCCTACCCTCCTTCAACAGTAGGTGACCTAAGTAGGTGACCTCCTGTCCACAATACTGAAATTTAGAAAAATAAACTTTGTCCATGGTGAGCAAAATGCAACAACAATTTAACTGCACTATCTCTGCAGCCCTGTTCAGTATCAGAAGCGATAAGGAGGTCATCAACATACTGCACCAATACATTACCTGTAGGAAGCAAAAGGGAATCCAATTGGCTCTTTAAAGCCTGACTATAAATACTTGGACTCTCAGTATAGCCCTGAGGAGCTTGACAAAATCTAAAGCTTCTGCCAGCTAGGGTGAACCCAAACAGATATCTGCTATCTGGATGAATAGGAATACTGAAGAACGCATTTTTCAAATCAATGACAGAAAAGAATTTAGCAGTGGAAGGAATCATTGTCAAAAGAGTAGTAATGTCAGGGACCAATGGAAACTGGGGAAGCACTATTTTATTAACTTCGCGCAAATCAATCACAAAACGATAAACATCTTCATGTTCATCAAGGGAACCTGAGGGCGTCCGTTTAAGAATTGGAAGAATAGGGCTATTACAAATATTAGCAGTCGTCTCCTCAACCGCTTCCTTCTTAATCAAATCCTGAATAATTTGCAATAAAGCTCGTTCTCCTGCCTATTTTATACTGAGGGATACGGGGCAAAATCGCACCATCCTTAACTTGTATCGAGACTGGAGGCATCTGCAGTAGTCCCACGTCTGTGTCACCTATCGCCCACAGAGTGGGTGGCACATCAGCAAATTCAACAGGAAGAGGCGCATCTTTGGACAAACACTGTTTAGCACGTGCTATATCTGTACCCATTGTCATATAGACACCTGCCGGGGAACAATAAATAGAAGCATGCAGTTTCTTCAACAAATCCAGACCCATCAAATTTTTACCACAGTTAGATGTCAGCAATAATGGTGAATCCACAGTGAAAGGACCATTGGTCAACGCAAGGGGTCTTGAAATTGGGCTTACAACCGGTACACCAGAAAAACCTACCGAAACGTTATTATGGCCAGACAGAGCCGCAGCCGCCCCAGGGGCCATATTTTGAGAAACAGAACTTTTCGTCGCACCTGTGTCCACCAAACATTCCTTAGTCGAACCTTGCAGTTCGGCTGTTACATAAGGACCACGCTGGTCTACAGGTATCGGAACTGGTCCCCCACTCTGTCCCTGGCTGTCCTAGCTGTAAAACATCCCTGTCACTTCCTCCATATCATAATCATCATGATAGTACTGTCCATCCCGAGGGTCATCAAAATAATTATTAGCAGAATGACCCTGTGAGGCTGCAGCATTCTGTGCCCTATCAGCCCCACCAGCTCCACGACCCCGTCCACGGGAACCTCGTCCTCTAGGGACTATTACCTTCTGCAAAAGCACAGGACACTCGCTACGCCAATGTCCCTCCTCCTTACAGTACGCACACTGATTCGGACCCAGGGGCGTAGTGTTTGGCTGCGTACTAGTGCATGGAAGCTGTCGGGCAGGACCACCACGTCCTCTACCATTCCCTCTAAAAGCCTGCTGTAACAACACCTTTGTCTTTAAATCCTTATGCCTTTTCTCTGTCCTCTCCTTTTCCTCATCCCTAGGCTCATAATACTGCGGAGCCATATTCAAAATAACAGAAGGGGAAGAGGTGGAGCAAGTACTTTCAGAGGCCTGCAAATGAGTCGCAATTTCAGGAAGCAAATTAGAAACAAATCTATTAACAAACAATCGAACACCTCCCTCAATAGACAAATCCTGCCCACTGTAATCCAAAAACGTACCTTCAAACCGAGTGGA
Organism: Calotriton arnoldi; assembly: GCA_963921515.1. Lineage (NCBI taxonomy): Eukaryota > Metazoa > Chordata > Amphibia > Caudata > Salamandridae > Calotriton > Calotriton arnoldi. The sequence goes on along the minus strand of CAWUFW010002382.1, from coordinate 385,239 downwards.
AAAAATCAGACACACTCATCTTTCTTTTGGCGACAAGCTGACAGTTTATCCCGGTCTACTTTTCTTAGCAGAATAAGGGAATGCATATACGTAATAATACGGCCTGGCAACACTAAAATTTCCACCCAGGGCTTATCACCTGGCTTTCTTTCCAGGTCCCATGCTTTAATGTGATCCCATGTACCTCCCAATTCCACAACATGATCTTGCATGTGCACCTACCTCCAAATATCAACCCTAACCAGTAAACCAAAAAACATTTCAATATCAGCAAGAGTCATTACAGTGGAAGAGGCAGCTTCAGTCAATTCTTTATAATATGCAGTAGGATTTTTCCTAGGATCAGGCAAATGAGTCCTGAGAGACAAAACTTCACTTCTTTTCCACGGAGTATAAACCCATTGCTCCTGAAAACGGGCCACCACCCTCGCCATATTACCACGACCATCCGTTAATTCCGGTATCTCAGGGTGATATATGGGATGAACCTCTCATCGGAAACTGGGACACCGACCTGGGACGTTTCTCATGTAGTCTGTACCCTATAAGCTATTATCGTCGTAACATTAGCAAAAACTTGTTCTGGCCCCAACTCACTAATATACACTTGATCTCTAATGTCATATAAAATTTGAGGTGCTTCCGCTTCAAAACACTGTTGCCAAAGACCAATTAAAGTTGCGCACATGTGTTTAAGGGCATGCTGCTGTAGAACGGGCTCATAATCTCTCATAGTCGCCCAGACATCCTCTACACTATAAATAGGATTACGAGCCCACTGTGCAGCCTGGTTAGCTATTACCTGTTTCTCATCATCTCCCACATCAGATCGCACTAACTGGCCCATGCGCTCCTTAAATTTCGTCGAATCCCTATCCTCAAGTCCACTTACTGGCGTTCCGCTACCTACTAATGCCAGAGGATGAAAAACCATAGTGGGAGAAGCAACAGAAGTAACAGGCACTATCATCGCTAATTGTTGTGTCGCAGGAGAAAGAGCTGGTGAGAGGGACGCTGAGACAATAGGGGTGGCAGGGGTACTAACAGTCACAGTTGCCACAGACTGCAACGAAACAGAAGGAAGAGGAGGAAGAGGGGCCGAAGCCACAGCCGTTGAAATAACAGCAGTAGATACAGGGACAGGGAGAGTGGAAGCAACTGTGACGGGCGGCTATGAGGGCACCGGAACAGTGGGATATATTCTTTGCGGGGCATATGGAGGCGGGGGTCGGGTATCCAACAATTCCTCCACAAAAGTATCATCTTCTTTCTGAACCACATACAACTTATCAATTTGTAATCAAAACCTTCTATCTTCACATTCAACTCCCTTTTCCTGTTTTTCCCTGTCATATGCCACAGCTTTTTGAGTCAATGTCTGCATTTTCCCTTTCCGGGCCTCTTTTTCAGCCTTCAATCGCCTCTGTCTAGCTGCTTTTTGCCATGTTCTGAGAGAATCAAACATAGACTGCCTGCTTCGTTTCTTAAACAACTGTTCTTGTAAATACTCAATCTTTTGTTCATCAAAAGTGCCCGTCAACGGCCACTGCAACTCTGCGTTGTCCCTCATATATTTGTGCCATAATGTACTAAACATAATAGGGCCAAGACCATGCTTCACATACATATCAAAATTTGGAGTGCCTTCTGGAGGCGCCGGCTGAGTTGCTTCCAATCGAGCATCAACAGAACCACAGCGACAGCACAAAGAAAACAACTTACTAACACCGGGCATTTTCAAAAGAACACAAATTCACTATTTTATGCCTGGCAAAGCAAATGCAGATGCTTTTGTCCAAAAGACAGTCTTTAGACCGTACCAAATACAAACCAAAATGGTACCATATCCACAAAGAACCAAAACAAACTCACCTGATATATGCAGGTCAAACGAATTGATTCTCCACTGCTGACTCTTCAGTCCAAACAGTCAGATGCAAGGGTTTTGCCGTTCTGGACTCAAGCCGGGATGGCTAGGCACTGTCCAGCGGAACAGAAGGGGCAGCTTCGAGTATCAGGAACTCTTTCGTGCAGGGATCCCTGATCCGTCTGTCCGACCTGACGATGGCCTCGCCCTCCCCCCCTGTCCGCGGAAGGGGATGGGTCACTCACCCGAAGGAGTCTCTGTTCGGGCGCCAACTGAAGAAAGTAGCCCGAGTATGGTCACCCGGTTCACTCACGACCACCTCTCAGCCTTCCATACGAAATGAAGAGACGGTCAGACAGTAGAGAATACAAACCAATAACAGTTTATTCAGAGTACACGCAGAGCGGAGCCCTGTCTGCCCAGTCACTAGGAGTGCTGCAGAGTGACTAACATCAGTAAGCATAACGATACATTATGTACTCTTTGAAACCAATGAAAGCACGCCCACCATGGAATTTTCCAGGGAGATGCAGCTGGACAGTAAATTACAAAGGAGTAAGTTTCAATTCTGAGGCCGGGCACACATATCTATTATTCAAGGTCACTCTGCCTGTACCCACCACTAGACAAGTGGGAGAAGGCCTACCTCTAACAGGAAAGGTATGCGCTAATAAGAACAGTGCATTCATTAGTGCAGCAAAAATCAGTTCCGAAGAAATATAACCTAGAGAAGGCTGTTTCTCAGAAATGGCAAAGGATTAGTTTCAATCATGATACAAAATGGCACCCTTACACAAAATGGCACTGCGAATGCTAACTTACATAAAACAATGTGAAAGCATAATTTTCCATTCTATCAGTAATACCAAACACTGATCGCAGCTTGGGATTGATACTAGCTGCACAGGAGGGTCTGGGATCAGCTCATGCAGGGATTACTACTACAGTTTCACTACTAAAGCAGCGCTATTGGTGGCCAGGTCTTACTAAACAGACCAAGGACTTTATCCTTAAATGTGATATCTGCCAACAGATGAAAGGCTCCACCGTGGCACGCCCAGCACAGACACCTCTATTGATCTCAGACAAGCCTTTGGTTTGTGGTTATCTGGACCACTGTGGCCCCTTACAATAAGATGGGGCTTACAAGTACATCTTGGTGGCAGTGGATTCATGCTCTAGATTCCTGTGGGTTTCGGCCACAGCGCACGGCTGACGCTCGAACTGTTATAGAGGATTTGCGAGTCTTTATCGGAACATATGCAATTGGCACACAACATTCCGACCAGGGTTCAGCGTTTATCTCTCGGGCTTACAAAGAAGCCATTGGGAAGTTTGGGTGTGGCCTTGTGGTACTCCTCCCCCTACCATCCTGAGGGAAATTCGGTCGTTGAGAGGAAGAACCAGGACTTAAAGCAATCCTTAACAGTGAGGGTATTAGGTTTGGGTGGCAGTGGGGTCAATCACCTATATGGGGTCCAGAGAGCACTTAACAACATGCCAAGAAAATTCCTGGGGGGGGGGTTGAACACCTTATGAACTCCTGTTTGGGGTGAGGATGTAGGTACCCCACCTCGATAGTGTCATCAAGATGGCAGCTGAAACCCCATTTGACATCAATGATTGATTGGCTGTCTTACAGGACCTTAACGAATACCGAGTTAACAAAGCAATGTCCAAATAAAATGCACCTCCACTGGAGAAGTGAAAGCAGTACCGGCAACACCTGCCTGGGTCCCGAAGATTGGGGACCTGGTCAGAGATAAGATAGTGGACAAAAAAGAATTTGGGCCATTATACAGAGCGCCTGTACCTGTCCTGGCTGTTGAGGGTACCAGAACTGTACTTCTTCCACCCCTTGCTGGTTGCTAAGACAAAAGGTTTGCCTCAATTCATCTGATCAAACCACACTATGTGGCCAATTCTCAACAGCAGGCCACGTGGGCTCCTGGGTAGCCACCACACTCCTTTGGCTACTGTACAGGAAGTTCAGATGGAAGCTTTATTAACGACTGAAGACTCCACTTTCCAAAGAGAAGCTGTAAACAACAATGAAATAATTCTCCCTAATGAAACAACTACAGCTGTTCAATCCACAAGTACAGTAATTTCAATTTGAAAAATTGACCGTCTATGTAAACATGCCACAGATCGAGTCATCTACCAGTTCTACAAAACCTGCTGAGCTGCCAAGAATAGACTGGACGACGTCAGGCTACTTCGTGCATTATGACAATTTCTCATCGGATCCAAGTGAACCTCAACTGCCAACATTGCCTCTCCCTTTCAAGCTACCAGTGTATGCTTTCTATCTTTGGCTAAAAAAGACTTACTTTGTTGTTCCCTGGATACATCTCTGGATCACAATCAGATTACTTTTCCTGGTACTTTGGATTGGTATAATGACTGCCTTTTCTGAATGAACATTTTCTCCCAGAACGCTCTGCAGTACAACTCGTAAACCTGCTTCTTAAACCACATGCATTATCGCACCGTGAACTGAGGGACCTGTCCCTGGTGAACATTACAGCAGTTCCAGTTCCTCAAGGAATTGTATGGGACAGGGTATCGTATAATGTGTATGGTCCTACTGACATTTTGCAAATTCCTTATTTGTTTAGAATTTCTTTAAATGAATCCTAATGTTACTACTACTAAATCCCATTTGTGAATACCGATAGTCGTAAAGTTAGGACTCTTCTCAGTTTAGTAGTAGTAAAGTTAGGAATCCTAACTTTACTACTACTAAATCCCTTTGTGAATACCGAAAATCGTAAAGTTAGGATAACTTTACTACTACTAAATGCCTTTTGTGAATACCGAAAGCCGTAAAGTTAGGATTTTGTCTCAGTTTAGTAGTAGTAAAGTTAGGATTGCTAACTTTACTACTACTAAATGCCTTTTGTGAATACCGAAAGTCGTAAAGTTAGGATTTTGTCTCAGATTACTTTTGTGAATCGGGCCCATAGTCACTTGCTGTACACAAGTACTGTTTCCACCTGCCTGCACAGTTAGGGAGGCAGCGCTATGGCCTTCGATAAATGTTTCCAACATAAAATTTATAAGGCTTCTTAGGGTAGTGATAAATGCATATTAGTAAAGATAATCCCAAACCCTGTGTTTTGTGGACCCCCACACACGTTTTAAATCCTGACTTTGCGTTTCTGACACCCTGCCTCGGGCCGAGTAGCGTTTAAAAATAAATGGGAGAAAACTGCGTAAGTGCCATATAAATGTTTATTGTTGTAATTGCTCATGCAGACAGATACATATGACATTCTTACAGGGCAAGAGCACCTCTAACAGAAAGGAGGTAGAAACGGAAAGCCCCTCCCTCCAAACCATTGTTTCTTCTTCTTAGCACCTGTGAAGTCATAACAAGTGGAGTGCCTTTGTTTCCCACCATCACACTGGCATTTAGGTGTGAGACTGCAGATAGCTCCGCACCAGCATGAACAACCATTTGCAATGCAACAGGTCTCACATTTACACGAGTTTGAGCTATTGGCATTGCAAATGATAATTCCTTTTATTTATATTTTGATTTTTGAAACATAAATAAAACGCATTGTCATTTACAATGCCAATAGCTTAAACTTGCGCAAATGCGAGACCTATTGCATTGCAAATGCTTGTTACTTTTTGGTGGGGGGACTTGACTGAGACTGAGTTCCAAGATGGCTGCAACACTTCTGGTGAAGTGTTGGCAGCCAATCAGATCTCTGCATGAGATCGTCAATATTCGCAGAGACGTCTCAACCCTAGATATACAAATTTGGATTTTCTTTAAAATCCTGAAAACTACTTAACAGATTTACACCTAATCACAAAAATTTTGCTTTCTGGACCAAGATCTAGCTTTCTGCCAATGTTGGTGTAATACTGTGGTGAAAACTTTACACATAGCCCATCTTCTGGAGCAACAAAAGCACATGTACATAGCCTAGTACCTGGTGCACACAGCCTTCTATGTTATGCAGAAATTGTCATGTTGAGGTGATTCTGTTCAAAAACTCAAGACTGCTTAGAATACCTAGGGGAGATTTACTAAGATGTTGCGCAGTGTTTGCGTCATAAAAGTGACGCAAAATGGCGCAAAATCTTTTTTTCCCTAATCAACTTTCCAGCGCTAAACTTGTCTAGCCGTGGGGGTGTGCCAAGGGTGGTGCATGGGCGTTCCCATGCAACCACCCAAGGTTTTTCATGCTAAACCCAATTTACTGAAAACAGTAGATTGAGTTTAGCGTGAGAAAACTGCGCCCTTTGCAACTAGGCGCAAGGAAGGAGAAATGCTTTCATTTCTCCTTCCTTTTCCGACTTTGCATGCGTGCTGCACTGTGCAGCACGTATGCAAAGTGGGATTAGCTTTGCATTGTGCCTAGCATAGTATTTTGTACAGGAAGGGTATCCTTTTTCTGTAGTACCAAAAAACTTGTGTGAAACATAATGAACACAAGCCAACTGTCACCTGCACACAGAGTGTCTTCAATACAAAGATTTATAACATGCTCAATACCTCTACACACCTATGGTGCATTAGGAGCACATGCGTTTAGTAAACGTTATGCTGATTAGCTGTACACAGGCTGTAGAAAATTAGTTAGAAAAGTAATATGCCGTTATGTAAACTATAAAACAAACTAACACACACATTGAATGATGTCATCAGTGATGTCATCAATGATGTCGTCAGTGGTCATTAATGATGTCATCAGTGATGTCATAAATGTCATAGACCATGTCATGAGTAATATAATATGTGAAATAAGCAGTGCATGGCGGGGGCGCAAGTTATAAATAGCTCTGCTAACTACAACTGGTGAATTTCTGTGGTTTTGTTTTTTAGTTCAAAACGCTAATATTGTCACTGAGCTATTCACATAACTATAACGTCACTTTGATCTTTGTTTTTTTTAGTGAATGTATATATATATATATATTCAGTGAAAATAATAAAGGTTTTAGTAATGATATGGTTAGGTCAAATATTCAGTAACAACGTAACGTTTTAAACTCTAAAAACCACTGAAATTCTCCAGTTATAGTTAAAATTATCTCAAGTAACCATTACTTGTGCCCTAAGTTAACTATAACTCTTACCCCACCATAGGGTTGGCGGCAAGGTCAGGCCCTGTGGCCAACCCCCCCATATGCAGCCTACCCCACTCCGCACATGGCCTTAGGCCGTGCACAGCTGGGGTTGGCCAAAGGGTTTGGAACCCATCCCCGAGGGCCATGTTTTTATTAAGGGGGATTAGGGCCTCCCGAGTCTCATTAGGCCCTGGGGACCACATCCCCCGGGGCTGTTTTTTTTTTTTTAAACTAAATGGGAGGTGGGCTGCGTGCCCCCTCCTCCTCTTCGAAAGCCTTACTAAACTTTGGCGACCCGATCTCAGAGGGATGTTTTTACTTATTAAAGGGTAGGGGGGCCATGTGATCTCCCTCCTCCCGAGCCTTGTTAGGCCCTGGGGACCCCATCCCCCAGGGCCATTTTATTAAATTAAAGGGGAGGAGGGCCACGTGTCCTCCTTCACTGTGCCTTGTTAGACCCTGGGGAACCCATTCCCCAGGACTGTTTATTTTACTTAAAATTGAGGGGGCCACATGGCCCCCATCCTCCAGGGCCATTACTAAAAATAAAGGGGAGGGGTGCTGCGCTTCCAGCTGGGCTGGAGCATTTTTAAAGCTTCAGTCAGTTGGGAGCAGACTTTATTTGCTCCCACATAATGGGAATCTTGAAAATACTCCTGCCAAGTGGGAGCAAACACAAGCTTCTCTGCCCGCACCGGTGCTGGCAGGGAAATTGCTATGTCCCTGGATGAGCTCCCTGACACACAGCTAGAGAGCTGGCCCGGGGCATGGGGTCGCAGGGGACATTAATGGCTCTGGGAGGGGGGCATTTGGCCCCCCTTCAATTTCAAAAGTTTTGCACCCTGGGGGCCTTCAGAGGCTCAAGGGGGTGGACCTTGTGGCCCCCTCCCCTTAAAACTCTCATCAAGCCTCAGGGGATGAGGTCACGGGAGCAGAAGTGGCCCAGGGAGTGGGCCACGTGGCCCCCTCACCCTCAAAAAGACATCGGGCCCCAAGGGATGGCATCCCCAGGTCCGAAAATGTTGGAAGGGGAGGCCAGGTGTACCCCCCGCACCTCTTAAAAATATACAGCTCATCGCTCCAGTGCCCTGGCCCACCCTGTTTTTTTTTTTTTTTTAAACCACGCATGTTTTTAAAAATAAAAAAAATTGCCACAGATTTGTGGACCCTCTGCGACTTTGTGGCAAAATTTAAACAAAACAAAAAAATGATTTTGGACCCAGGCGGGGTCCCTCAAAGACCCCACCACCAGGCCTAGAGGGTCAGGGTATGCCTATGCTGCCCCCTTATGTCTTTTTAAAAACTTTTTCAGGACTCGATACGGAGTCCTGCATCTGAAGAAGACTGCCACCACTTCCTCGTTGATGTGTTGGCAGCCAATCAGATCTCAGTTTGAGATCTGTCGGGCTCCATGGAGGCTCTGCATCCCTGGATATACAACGTTTTTGAGCAATAACTGCTCGGAAACTACTGAATGAATTTACACTAAAACACAAAAGGCATTCTGTTTGGACCAAGATCTAGCTTTCTACTAAATTTTGTGTAAATCCGTTCAGTGGTTTAGGCTGTAGCTGTGTCTAAAGTTCCTATTGGAAAATGAATTGGGGAAAACCCTTTTTGGCACTCCCCTATTTTTCTCAGCGCCCGCTTGACAGATCACCCAGAAACTTTCCATGCGCAAACTAGTAAAAAAGTAGCACTTTTTTGTAAGGTTTTGTGGAGATTCATCAAACAGCGCCAAAGTTATTAGCAACACAGAAAATGCATTTCCTACGGAAACACAATCCTAACTATAACTACCCAGTGGCGACCTTCGATACCAAACATCATATGCATAGTAAGAGTAATTTTTATAGCATTGAATGGGAAATGACATTTAACAGAAGAATGATCAGTTTTCTATGACTACCTTGACAGAGGAACAAAGGAGTGGCTGTACTGGTCTGGACATTGTAATAAAGTGCCGAAATCAGATGAAGATGTAAGTAGTTTCTTTATTAATTATTATTTCTTTATTATTTAGTAGTTTCATCCATAGGTCAGGCAACAACCAGGTCCAGCTGCAACTGAACACCTAGAACCACCTAACATGTCATCACTGAGCTGAAATGCCCATACATTCTACATTTGTATGAATACATTCCTAGAATTCCACACACACCTGTAAGGAGGAAAAGAGGAAGAAAAAATAGCATGGGGTTGGGTTACATCTGAAAGCGGGGTTGTTGCCTGGGTCCATGGAGTATAAAACAGTGGGGCATATTATCAAGCCCCTATCGCCACCACAACGTCACTTTTTGTGATGTTGTGGTGGCGATAGGGTCAGTGCCCTAATATCAAGGCAGCGTTAAGCCACTTAACGTGGCTTAACGCTGCCTTGATAATAGGGCCCCTTTCACGCTAAACTTGGCGTGAAAGGGGGCGTGCAGTGGGTGTTGCGGTGGGTGTTCCACCGCAACACCCATTGAAGTTGACGCTGCCACCTATTATCAAGTTTGGCGATAATAGGTGGCAGCGCCGAACTTAGGACCAGAAAAATCCTGGTCCTAAGGTGGCGAAACTAGGAGCAATGCTTTATTTCTCCTCGTTTTTGCTTTTTACATGTGTGCTGCCTTGTGCAGCACACATGGAAAAAGCAAAATGCCATGGTTTGTTCATGTACAGGAAGGTGTCCCTTTCTGTACATGAACAAACCGTTTTTCTAAATGCCATTTTGTAACTTCCATGTGTGCTGCACGAAGCAGCACACATGAAAGTTACAAAATGGCATTTTAGGTTTGTTTATGTGCAGGAAGGGACACCTTCCTACACATAAACAAACCTCCCTGCTCGCAGACACCCTTGCACTCTGGTGCAAGGGTGCCTGCGCTGGCGCTAAATTGTGTAACTTAGCGCCATCGCAGGGGGAAATGCCAGGCTGCACCATATCCTTGTTAATATGGTGCAGCCTGAGCGTTTCCGAAGTGGCGGAGAGAGGCGTTAAGCCAAGACGGCTAACGCCTCTCTCCGCCACTTCCTTGGTAATATGCCCCAGTGTGTTTAGGGGGCATCATCTGGTCTAAAAAATATAATGTAAAGAAAAAAAATAGAACAGGATGGCGCATTTTGAGGGAGGTGATGAATTAAGGGGGAGGTGCTGGCATTGAAAGCCTCCAAAAAAACAAAAACAAAAGGGGGAAGGCTCTAATGGACAAGATGTGCCTGGGTGTAGAATCCTACCCCCACCCCACACACACAGACACCACCAAAAACAAGCATTGGAAAAACCATTTGTTTTCTCCTATGCATGATCTATTGGCTTTGTCAATGCTTGTATTACTATTATTTTGGAGTATTTATGGAATATTAACTTTCGGATTATGCACTTAAGCATTTTTGTATAACTTATGCAAGTTTTTTTCTGTTTGGAGATGAGGGGTGAGTAAATCGATGGGGAGCTGGAGGAGGAGGTGATTTCCAAAAGCAGGGTTACCACAACTAATGCATGTCGAATGCAGAGCTGCCGACCTTGGAACTGGGGAACCGGGTTCAAGGCTGGGCGTCGACTCAACATCCTGTGATCCTGGGCAAATCACTCAACCCCACCTCGGCCCCCCCCCCGTGTGGAATCGAAAAAACAAAAAACAAAATGAAAGTGTCCCTGTGTAATGTAAATGGTGCTCATGTAAAGCCCTCCAATACCCTCGAGGACACGAGTGGGATCGTGGGAGGTGGCTGAAGCAGGGGGATGGGTTAATCAACAGAGAGCAGGATGAGAAGATGGTGGTTTAAAAGCATGTGGGGATTGTTAAAAACCATGGAGGCGGACGGGTGGTGGTGGGTTCACACAACTAATGCATGTCAAAGGCACAGCTGGCTGACAGCAAGATGTGCATCCTATCAAGGGCCTCAGTGGGTAGCTGCGAGAAATTTGTCACGCAATACACCTTCCATGCTTTTGAAAGTCTACATTAATATTGGCAGCACAGTTTTTAATAATATTTGTTGGTGGCTTTTATTTTGGCACAATTGCAAACTATTTCTCATGCTTCCCTATACAACTACAGCCACCCCAGTGGTTCAAGTATTCCATTTGTTTGGGGCATTCTCTGTAAACAAAAACGTGCTGCTGCTTGGACTAAGCTATATAAATACTATACAAATATGCACACTGTCTTCTTGTGCTGCTGGCTTTGCTAGTATTGTGTAAATATTTAGATATACAAACTGGCATGAATAATGTTCGGTAGACTTTGGATCTAGGATTTATTATTTGTTTATGGTCTGCGGCCCCAATAGGAGTACAAACCATGGATTGGGCTGGTAGAAGATCGCAAGTACTTGAAAGTTGAAATAAAAATGCAGCAAAGTGCCGGGAACCAATGTAAAAGTGGAAGCTTTATTGCAGGCCTGAGCGAAAAGTAAACATGAGTGTTTGCAGGTGCGGTGAGCGTCATGCATGTGGGACGAAAACAGGCATAATACACATGGAAAAGTTACTAAAAGAAAGGTGACCCCTTTAATTTTCGAGTGGTTCTCATTCGTGCCTCCTCCTTGGAACTGTGGAAGCGGGTTTGAGTCTCAGCATCGGCTCAACATCCTGTGATCCTGGGCAAATCACTTAATCCCACCATCTGTAATAGAAAAAAAACACAAAATGAAAGTGTCTGTGTAAAGTAAATGGCGGTCATGTAAAGCACTTTAATACTTTTGGGGACAAGACTGAGGGTGCAGGAGGAGGCTGAAGCAAGGGAGTGGGTAAAACAAGAGAGCAGGGAGTTGGATGCTGTGGGTTAAAAGCTGGGGGGACATTAAAAAGCAATGGCGGCAGACAGGAGGTGGTGGGTTAACACGCTGGGGAGGAGAGAATATGACGTGCAGAAAGCAAAAGGGCCTCATTTATGGGTTTTTTGCCGTAGGGCAGCGCAGCAGGCCTTGCTGCTGCGCTGCCCTACGGCAAAAGAAAAGGGCAGGAATGTACCGTATCTATTAGAAAAGGCGCATTACTGTCCTTTTCCCCTGCGCCGCCTCACAATGGGTTGCCCTGTGCCAACGCAGGCCCCGTTGCACCATGGTGCCTGTGGTGCGGGGATGATTATTTTTGTGCAGGAAGGGAAACCTTCCTCCACTAAAACAATCACAAGATCATTTTTCCTCTTTCTATGTGTGCTGCAGAGTGCAGCACACTTAGAAAAAGGAAAAACAAGGAGAAATAAAGATATTTCTCCCCGTTGTGCCCCCCTTACGCAGTGGCGGCTGGTGACATTTGTAAGTGGTGGGGCGGAAAATGAATTTCATAGAGCACCGCAGCGAGCGCGCGAGCCCGAACAACCATCACAGCGCCGGCCATTAATATACTCTTTTCCAGGAAAAGAGTATATTAATGACGGCGCTTGATTGTGCACTTTAGAGAGCGCCGAGCAACGTTAACAAAATGCTCATGTTAACGTTGCTCGGCGCCTCTAAAGTGCACAATCAAAGCGCCGGCCACTCTTTTCAACAAGCCTTGTTGTTGGCATAACATTGCTCTGCTCTCTAATGTGCACTATGAAAGCGCCGGCCATTAATATACTCTTTTCCAGTGGCTCATGTAAAGTGCTCCAATAACTTTGGGTCGAGTTTGTGTTATATAAAACTGCAAAAAAATAAATACATTGAGGATAGAGTGGAGTTAGAGCTTGTCCCTGCCTCCAAATACCCCTCTCTCTCTGCAGGGTCTGCTAAGTGCAGAGGCTGTGGAGGGTATGTCCTCATTGCCCACTCTTGACCTCTATCTGAAACAAACGACTTATTTTTCTTCAGGACAGCTGCCTTTCTTAGCTTGAGGTTCCTTGGCCAGCAGGATGTCTGCTTTTTACTCTACTCCCACAACAATGGCTTCCATGGAGATGGGATATGGGAAGCAAGTACCCAGAGACTGGCGAGTTGGGCCTCCTACGTGTACCATGCTGCATACCATCTCGGCATAAGTCTCAGAGTTGCTATTAGGCAATTAAACCCTCGCCCAGATGGCCCCCTTTTTTGTTTAACTGGAGAGGTTGGAAATCGTCCCCCACACCACGACGTGATTTTAAATTTCATAATGGACAAACACACAGTTAGGCAGGGTAGAGTACAGTTTTTAATACCTACTACTGTTCTATGCGGCGAGCAGCAAGGGTAAGGTTATGAGGGTATGCGCCCACAGTTGTGAAACCGAGTTGTTAGGAATACCCCAGTGGTCTCATCATTTCTACCTCCTTAATTAGTGTAGTTAATTATGTAAAACATGGGGCGAGGCAACACTGGGGTAGGGTTGAAACTCAGTCCTCCGTGATTCTTTCAACTTGAAAGAATCACGGAGGACTGAGTAAGCAACAGGAGCGTGGTGTGGAAGCAACAAGGGGCACAGGTGGGGGGGGGGAGCAACACAAGGGAGTGTGAGCCCTGTTAATCTCCGGTGTCCACGGAAGAGCCCACCGGGGCGCACGGGAGGGAGAAAAGAGTATATTAATGCCCGGCGCTTTGATTGTGCACTTTAGAGAGGGCCGAGCAACGTTAAGAAAATGCTCAGTTTAAAGTTGCTCGGCGCCCTCTAAAGTGCACAATCAAAGCGCCGGCCACTCTTTTCATTTTCAACAAGCCTGGTTGTTGGCATAACGTTGCTCGGCTCTCTAATGTGCACTATGAAAGCGCCGGCCATTAATATACTCTTTTCCAGGAAAAGAGTATATTAATGGCCGGCGCTTTGATTGTGCACTTTAGAGAGCGCCGAGCAACGTTAAGAAAATGCTCAGTTTAACGTTGCTCGGCGCCCTCTAAAGTGCACAATCACAGCGCCGGCCATTAATATACTCTTTTCCAGGAAAAGAGTATATTAATGGCCGGCGCTTTGATTGTGCACTTTAGAGAGCGCCGAGCAACGTTAAGAAAATGCTCAGTTTAACGTTAGCTGGCGCCCTCTAAAGTGCACAATCACAGCGCCGGCCATTAATATACTCTTTTCCAGGAAAAGAGTATATTAATGGCCGACGCTGTGATTGTGCACTTTAGAGGGCGCCGAGCAACGGGGCAGGGGCATCAGCCAGCACTGGGGAACTCCTGCTAGAGTCAGCTTGAAGTTTGAGTCCACGGTCGGCCTCTGTACCTCAAAGGCTCTTTATAGGCACCCCAGAACGAACCGCTCTTCACAGTCACCCTGAAAGTAACATATTTACAGGCACCACGAAACGAACCGCTGTCCACAAGCACCCCGAAACAAATCAACGTTAACATGAGCATTTCCTTTCACCCGCGCCACCAAGCTGATTGCTGTAAGTAATTTAAAATGTACACTTACAACAATCAGCTTGGTGGCGCGGGTGAAAGGTACACATTGTATATTTCTCGTCATCAAGGCGATCAAGCATCAGCTCACTTTGGATTCTGGAAGTACTTACGTGGTGAAGTCGAAATCTCGTCCAGCAGTGAGTCTCTTCTTTACCGGAGCCACCCACCCACGACGAGCAGTAGTAGCAGGCAGCCTCGCACCAGAACACGAGGTGTGTGTCCTGTGTGTCGTCGTGTCGCAGTCCGAGTGTCCGACTACGGACTACAGTTACGTTTACGCTTCCAAAATCCCGTGCCTCGCTGTGACTAAGCCAATCCAGGCGCTGCCCCAGCAGTGCCAGGATTGGCTTGGGCAGAGGTACACACCCGCCCATTAGGAGACCGGGGGCTGCGCCATGAAGCAACCCCCGCTCTTCTAATCTGCAGGCTAATGCGCATGTGCGCCGCGGGCTGGTCAGAAAAATGACCAGCCCAGAACTGAGCATGCGCACTAAGTGCGCTACACCCGACGTCAACACCCCCCCCCTTGTCCTGATGATTGCCGGGCGTCGCCCGGTGATCGTCAGTGACCGCCCGGCACGGACTTCAAGTAATACACCTGTACGTCTGCCAGACGTACAGGAGTATTACTTTGCTTAGCATTAGTGGGGCAACGCCCCAGCGCCCCAATGGACGCACCGCCGCTGCCCTTACGCCTCCCCTGGGGAGGCGTACGTTTTTGGCGCTGCCTCAGACTTAATATTTCTCGTAAATCTGGGGGAGTGTCAAAAAGCCATGGATGTTGCTGGGAACGCCCCAAGCAACACCTATGGAACGCCCCTTTCACGCAGTTTTCTGCGTGAAAGGGGCACATATTTATAAGGCCATGATTAGCCACATAACGTGGCTTTACGTGGCCTTATAAATATGCCAGTGGCACATTGCGCCACCGGAACGTCAAAAAAGTGACAATCCGGTGGCGCAAAAGTGCCGGTAGGTAAAGTGTTTGTGTAATGTAAATATTGCTCATGTAAAACACTTCCAATACCTTTTGGAACATGAGTGAGGGTGTGAGAGGAGACTGAAGCAAGGGGGGGTGAGTAAGGGAGGAGGATGTGGTGGGTTAAAACCAGCGGCTTGGGGTTAATTAAAAACAACTGCGACGGGCTGGGGGTGGTGGGTTAACAAGCTGGGGAGAAGACAGCCTGCAGGTACACTCATATGGAGTGCTCGATAACATATAAAATAAAAAAATACCTTCAGAGTGCGTAGCCAGTGGAAGGACTCTGGCCAGTGACCGGAAGCTGTACTTGGGCGAATCTCCATGCCACGGCATGGACAAGAAAAGCAAACAGGAAGCCTGGAACATGGAAGCAGATGGCACGCTGACCAATCAGAAAGACGTAAATTAGAGCGACGTTGGAATCAATGAATGGTGAGTAAAGGTAAGTATCGGGCCCCTTTTAAAATTTGCTTTTTAATTCCAAGAGATGTCACGAGCGGCAACTAAAAAGGAGAAATCAGAGATGGATGTTTACCACCTGGATAAACAGTGTAGAAGTTGTTTGGGGGAAAACAAACCAAAAATAATCTGTCACCGACATGTGCATTTATCAGACTGGATTTGTGACATGAGTGGGGCCACTTGTATATGTTTTTATAATGCTGGATACAACACAGGCCTTTCTAAATATCAGCGTGGCCACGGTTCATGCATTGGAGTGTGTAAAGAATGTATGGGGCCTGAATAGCAGGCCTGCTTATTTCTGAAGCAAGCCTTTCACTTTGTGAAAACTGTCAAAATATGCAATCAATTTTCACGTTTTGTGAGGCTCACAATAACTGCCCAGAGAGAGGCTTTTTCTGTTCACGGAAGCTCCTTAATAACCATGTTAGCTTCAATATGTGGCCTCCCCAAATATACCTCAGTCCCGCTCAGGGCTTCTTTGAATGCCACTGCCAGACTGATCACTGATGCAAAAAGAAATGATCACATATCCCCAGCCCTAAGATCTCTAAATTGGTTACCCTATGAAGCAAGAATACAACTAAAGATTGCTTGTTTGACGCACAAAGCCCTCCATTTCAAAACCCCTGGTTACCTGGCTCAAAAACTAGAACTATCAGGAGGGGGCAGACCATCAAGAAGTGCAAATTTTCTCCTACTGAAACCTCAGACCTTTCGCAAAAAGAGAACGAGGCTCAGAGCCTTCTCTGGCTCGGCACCGAAGATCTGGAACTCTCTCCCACCGGAAATCTGCAGAATCCCCTACACGGCTGCTTTCAAACATGAAGTAAAAATAATCCTAATGAACAAGTTCTTGCCTTAAATGGCCATGGTTCGTCTGCTTTCTAAATGTCCTTGACTACACTCTTTTTGGTCTAACAACTGTAATACTCAGGGTTGTCTGTCACACCCTACTAAGTAATGTTTGTTCTCATCCTTGTACATTGTTATTAGTTCATTATGTTATCCTCTGTTAACCCCTCTGCAATGTCCCCTTTACTTTTGTTCTTCCCGTCCTTTATGTGAAGCGCTCCGATACCCTTCGGGGTCTTGTTCGCTCTATACAAAACTTTTTTAAGAAATAAACAAATATAACTGCAGTTCTGTCTTGAAGGAATGAGAGGGGATACCATAGCAGTAGGCTTCTGTGTACTTCCTATAATCTGGACAGAAGTATTGTTTACTGTTCTTTGTAGCAAAAAAATAGAAGCTATGAGCATGCTAGCCGCTCTTCGCTCAACAGAGCACCATATATAAAAAAGGAATATATATGATACCAGTGCTAGAGGTCACACGATGAACAGGCTGCTGGAGGGATACTGAAATGTGGAGTTCCGACTTATGCTCTGATGGTAAGTTCTCCAGGAAGGCTTTACATGCCTAGGCCTAAAATAAACTAATACAACTGCGCAGTTAACCCATTAAGTGCAGTTGTCAGCCAAAAGCCGACGTCCGCACTCCCTCCTCAATGCGTCTGTCGGCCACTGGCTGACGCTGGGGAGGGCTTTAAAGGAACCTCTGGGGTTTGCACCTGATGATAACTTTCTTCAAGAAAGGCCAGGGGCGAAGCAGAATAGCTTCTGCTTCAGCCCCCGCCCCACTGATTCCCATCTGTGATGTCAGCGAGGCGTGCTGATGTCACAGATCCCCCCCACGAAGGAGCCAGCAGGTGAGTTCTCTCGCCGCCGTCCAGTGGGGTTTTTGGGGCACAGGATGTCTCTTTCAGTTTGAGGGAGGCATCATTGGAAAGGGGAAAGTCTTTCCAGCAATGCTTCCTCAAAGAGCTTCCTGCTCGTTGATCACGGTACACCATGCTCCACTAGCAGGAAGCCACTAGACACCAGGAATGTCTTTTTCTACCAGGCCGATTTTTTAAAATAAAATCTTTACATTTTTTAAAAAAATAAAGTGTTTTTTCCCCTGGGGGGCTTGCCTGCACCCCCAGGGGAAGTGAAATTAAATAAATAAATGGTCAGGGGGTCAGTCCTTCTGGAATGCTGGCCAACCGCCTTTGGGGCCAAAATGTTTTTTTTTTTTTTTTAAATGTGTTTCCCCTCGAGGGCTGATCATGCCCCCCAGGGGAAAACACACATTTAAAAAAACAAAAGGAAATTGTCAGGGGGTCAGCTCTCTTGGAATACAAGCCGATCCCTTTTTGTCCCTAATTAAAAAGAAATGTGTGTTTCTCTTAGGGGGGGGGGCGATCGCGCCCCCAAGGGAAAACAAGCATTAAAAGTTTTTTATTAGTGGGTCGCCCCTCCTACCATTATGGACTAACCACCTTTGAGCCATACATATGTTTTTTTAGACATGCAGAATTTTTCCTAGGGGCCGATTGTGCCCCCAATGGAAAACACACATTTCAATGAATTTGTAGGGGGTTTGTGGACAACCCCCTTCATCCATTGGTCTGTTGTGTCATTCACTTTGCTCTTCCACCCTGTGCAGCATATGGGGTGATGGTTCTAGGTAATTCTGCCATTGACTAACATCACTGTGAGTGATAGATGTGTGAATTTTCACAAGGAGCATGTCTGCGCTCAAAGTTGCAAGGGCTAGAATGTAAATGTCTGCCTTTTGGAAATTATTTTTATACTGGCACTGAGCCAGCAGCTCCCCCATCATTAACATTTTTTATAAGCCATGACAAAACGAGCATTAACAGATACGTATGGCGATTGCTGCCAGACTTTTGGCTTTGCTAATGTGGGCCCCTACTGTCATGCCCAAGTCTAGTTTTTAGCCCTGTTTGAGTCAGATATGTGTTTCTTTAGTTGTCTTCTACCTAAAATTGTAACTGCTCCATGCCAGTGCCATAATACAGCCACACTGTTTAGGTAACACACATCTTCGCACGTACGTGAGCAGAGATCGATTTTTGCTATTGCAGCGTATGCTGCATTTCAATGATAAATCTGCTGCATTGCCCTGGGACCATCCAGACTATGACAGGTTTTTCAAAATTTGGCGTTCATGGAACATTTGTCTGCCAGATTTCCAGAGAGTCATACTCCTTCAAAGAATATATCCATTGATTAGTCCTAGATCCTATTCAAAGGGTGGGTGCCACATCAGGCAGAACATACCGAACAAAAGAACTTGTTATGGCATCATAGTTTACATGCTGTATGGGAGCTCAACTTGCTGAGTATACAGCTTGAGAGTGTATACACGGACGGAGCCCGGTGTAAATCCTGTAGGTTGCCCTTTCACGCTATTAGTCACAACAAAGATTGTATTTTGGAGCGTGTTCTACCACTCCTGCATAAAGGTTAATTTTTTTTAAAAGAATTTATTTATTGTCCTTTCTTTAAGTACAGTGGCAGTTCAGTTCTGACACGCACTATTATGGGCACATTAGTATGATCAGCTGTAAAAAGTCACGGAGGAATGCCCAACACCATCAAGTTATACAGACAATGAGACAATGGATACATCCAACCACAGGATCACAAAATACAGAATTATCCCAGCTCCACCACAGTTGGGTGTCAACAACTCAGCCCAAGCTTGTATTGAAGGTAACATTTTGAGAAACAAAGATAAACGTTAAAACCGAGACTCTTCTGTGGGAAGCACTCAAACCCACCGTTCGGGGAGCCGACATCAGTTTTCGCACAGGCAGAAATCGCAAACAACGGGCGGAGCTAGATGACCTTGAAAACCGCCAACGGGGCCTAAAATCTCAACTCATAGTAGATTATAACCCACAACACCAACGAAATTTGCTGTTAGCGCAACAGAACCTACAGCAGCATCTCACCCAGGAGGCGAAAGAAATCTGGTTAGCTTCCCAACATAGAATATACCAGTGGAGGGACAAATCTAGCAAAATGCTACACAGACTGTGCCAAGCTAATAACTCCCCTTCATGTGTTCCAATATTGCATGGACCGTATGGGACTATATACTCCTCCCCCACACTTGTTGCTGAAGAATTTGCTCGTTATTTCTCTACACTCTATAGACGCACCGAGCAAATATCAGAAGCACAAATCGCCGAATTCTTACGAGAAATCCCCCCTCGCTCACTCACAGATCATATGAGAGAGCAACTGGATGCCCCCATCACGGCGGATGAACTTACCACAGCTATAGGTAATATCCGCCCGGACCGTGCCCCTGGCCCCAACGGGTTCCCGGCTGAATTTCTTAAATCTCAAATAGGGATTTTAGGCCCACATCTCCTAGCTACAATAGATGAAGCGTGTGACAGTCAAGTGTTGCCAATGGACTGGAGACATGCGGAAATCATCCTATTTTTAAAAACCAGCCGTCCACCGGAAGACCCATCGTCATACCGCCCCATCTCCCTTATAAACTTCGAGCCCAAACTTCTGGGTATGGTCCTGACTGACCGCCTTCGAACTTGTATCCGAGATCTGATCCACCCGGATCAGTCAGGCTTTATGCCGCATCGCTCCACCAGACATAATATACAGCGGGTCCATAATGCCTTGGCTAAGGCCCTGAGTTGGGCTGCCCGCGGCGATTTTATTAGCTGATATTGAAAAAGCATTTGACTCCCTAAGTTGGACGTATTTATTCCAACTCCTGGAAGCTGCCAACTTTGGTCCACGCTTTCGGACATACATACGATTATTATACACAGACCTTACGGCCTCTGTCCGTGTGGCGGGACATAGTTCGACCCCCTTTAGGATTGGCCGTGGCACGAGACAGGGTTGTCCCCTGTCACCGCTACTGTTTGCTCTAGTGGTGGAGCCTCTAGCAGCGTGGGTTCGAAGTGACCCGGTGATTACGGGATTTGAATGGACAGAGTCGTGCTCGGACCGCATAGCACTATATGCTGATGATGTACTGTTTTTCATGACCGACCCCTGGTTTTCTGGCCCTCGTATCTTGCAAATACTTAGAGTATTTGGTGAAACGTCTGGTCTCCATACTAACCCCGCAAAGTCGGTTCTGTTACCGGTATGTGGAGATCAAGGCCGTACCACGTGGGTGGTGGAATTGTCACACGCGACTGTCGGTTTCAAATACCTGGGCATATATGTTTCTCCCTGTCCAAAAGTCTCGTGGGCCCATAATGTAACCCCGCTACTGGCTGGTTTGCGGGACGAGACGGCAATTTGGTCCCACCTGCCTTTGTCACTGTACGGTCAATCAGCGATATTTAAAATGGTCTCCCTTCCCCGTATTCTTTCCAGAGTACAGAATTTCCCCTATGACATACCTCACGCCTGGTTCTCACAAATAAACGCCATACACAATAAATTCCTATGGGATGGCGGGGCAATTAGAGTGGCCCTGAGCACCTGCACGCACTCTACATACTGTGGGGGCATTGCGGCGGCAGACGTGTTTGCCTGCTATGCAGCATCCCATCTATTAGTCATCAACGAGTGGTGGCATAACTCGCCGTCGGATCCAGCATACCAGTTGGAACATAGAGCTATGGAACATAAACCTCTCCTTCAGCTCCTCTACAGCCACACAAACGTAGATTTCCTGCCACCTGCTGGTAGAGTGGTGATTAGAATTTGGCGACTCGCGGTCCGGCAGATGGGATGGCAGGGCCGCCTGACTGGTTTGACGCCGCTGTGGAATGGTACTTATCAACGCCCAGTAGCGGAGCTAGGGGGGTTCCGGAAGTGGGATTTACTGGGTATATCTACTCTGGGCAATATCGTGAAGGGAACTACACTTAAATCTTTTACCCAGCTACAGACCGAATTTCAGCTACATAAGTCACAATTTCATAAGTATCTTCAGCTGAGACATGCACTTCACCCTCAACTACAATCGTTAGAGACTTTGCCTGAATATCACCCGCTAGAGGGACGGCTGCTCACAGGGGACATTGGGGCACATAAAATACGCCAGATATATCAGAAGATGACTATGCACGCTCAAACCAACATACACAAGACTCGGGCGGCATGGCTCAGGGACCTACCAGATATGACTGATGATGATTGGTCGGAGGCTCTGGCCAGCCCCCGGGGCGTGGCGGTGTCCTCGCGCTATCGCCTCATTCAATTTAAATATATACATCGTATATATTACACTAGATCCCGACTATGGCGGATGGGGGCTATTCTGTCCCCAGTGTGTCTCCGCTGTGAAAAAGAAGAGGGTACGTTTTTACATACTGTATGTAGCTGTAGCGCATTGCAGCCATTCTGGCGCAGAGTGGCGTCCTGCCTGGATCAGGTCCTGGGCTGGGACCTCCAATTTTATCCGCGACTCTTCTTATTACATAGCACAGATGGGATTGGTGGGAACACATATAAACAGCATCTGCTTTTCCTGGCCCTCACCCTGGCTAAAAGGGACATTGCACAGCAGTGGAAGGCGACATCTCCCCCGACGATTGGTGGCTGGAGGAAAGCCTTAGACTCGTGCATGGGGGCAGAGATAGCAGTATTTCAGGCAAGAGGGTGCCCCCAAAAACAGAAAAATATGGTCCAGATGGGCGATCGATCGAGGAATAGAGCTACCGCCTCTGCCAGAAATAGACCCGGTATAGGATGGTTCCCCTCGGCGTTGCAAGTCCCAGAACAGCTGAGGAAATGTACATATGCATTGATGGTCGAACAGGCGATAATATCTTCAACTGTGTGGGGTTTTAAATGCTCTGTGTCATGTTTATGTTTATGTTGTATTACCTCCAGGCTATGCAGGAGTTTCAATGTGTTTACTACTACAGGTACTGTGGATGTAACGGATGCGTCAAATATTTATCGCGAGTATTGGCTCGATATGTACCTTGATAATACAATAAAATATGTTAAAAAAAATAATAAAAAAACGAGACTCGTAGCTTGGCAGGCATAGATAGTTTCTTTTAACCACATGGGCGCTAAACTTCAGCAGATAGGGTGTAGGTAGCCAATGAAAATCTCTCAACTAGGCGGGGAGAGAGGCAATTCAGAACAGTCTAGCAGCTTCACATGCTTTGTGTGTGCTGGCAGTGCGAGCAGATATACGGACATGTAAATCTAGTGTTCACCTCTCTCAGTCTCTCAAGTGCTATCACTTTCAGAGATGAGGATCTCCTCCTTGTCACGGGCGAGGAATGCCTCCAGCACTTCTAACCAGAGCCCTGCAATAAGCTGCCGCCGTACCCCCGCTTCTCAATTTGCAGACCTGCAGCCTTTCTACCCTAACCCATAGCGCCAAAGAGGAGCACCAACGAGTGGTCGTGGGACCCTCTTCCGATCTCCAATGCAGGGCGATTTCCCTTTTCACCAAGACCATGGCTAGGTCAAGAAATCTGCCACCCACTTTTCACTGCCTGTTGAGTGGGTAGATGCCCAACAAACAGATGTCCATAGAGCCTACATCCCTCCTACCCACTGTACGTTCCACATCAGGACTCACTGCGATCCAGAACGCTGAATCTGAAATCATTCCATAACCTTATGTAGAACCCAGGGTCCCTGAAGGCACATCTAGGACATTGCATGTTGTCTGTCTGCTGCATGACATTTATTATGTGGTGTGTCAGATAGATGGTTTGAATGTAATTAAACTGAGTAAATTTAAAGAGAGTGTTACGCAAGACCTTGTGGACTTGTTCCATAGCCAGCTTCCATTCCCTATCCCGGAGTCTCCTAACCAAGGCAGCCTCCCACCACTTACATCTACGTGACAAATTATCTGTGATCATTTCTAGTGCTGATTTGTATAACCACAATACTAACTTGCACCCATGCCCAAAGGTTAGAAGGTCCTTCAGTAGCTCATGTGTCTGGGGCTCCATCGGACCCCCAGCCCATAAACTCTGCATGGCCACACCCACAACCCCATACATAAGAAACTGGGCACCAGGAAGACCATTCTTCTCCATCAAAGAGTCCAGTGTACACAAAGTGCCCGTTGCGTAGCGGTCCCCCACTGTCTCTTTGCCCTCCTCAAGCCACTGTTCCATTCTGCGTTCTGTGAAATATCCCATCCTGCAGGAAGGGAGTACCACCAGTGGAATCGTCGGGGCACAGAGCATCGGGTGGCGCAATATAGCAGCCAGAGCCCTCTAACACCTCATAGCAAACTTCAAAAGTCATGATGGTGGGGAGCCTCGTATGACCCGCCCCAGCATCCAAGTCACAAGGGCACCCCTACATTGGGGCTCAGAAAACCCCCCCAAGATCCTGTGTGTCCCTCTTCACCATCCATCTAGCCAGCAACTGCAGCTGCACCGAGAAGAAGTAAAATTCCATATCTGGGCCGACTCTTCTGGTGGGTCTGTGTAGGGTGGCAAGGGACACAATGTGACGCCCTCATCCCAGACTAATTCCCAGAGTATGGTATCAATGGCCTTAAACCAACACAGAGGGATCCAAACCAGGAGATTAATAAGGTAGTACAAGACCCTTGGAAGGACCACCATCTTGGTAAGAGCAACTCTTCCCATAATGGGTAGTCTGTGAGAATGGCAAAATGTAATGCTGCCTCTAAGTGCCCCCCAGATTTGCTTCCTATGTGTCCTCCTCACTATGAAATATATGCAACCCTAAATATTTCACCTGATTTGGTGCCCATGGGATGTGTTGATCTAATATGGCACAACCAGGAAATGGGGGGAAGGCACAGGTCTTCTCCCATTTGGTTTTAAGGCCCTAGGCTTCATCCAGATCCTCCAATGTGAACATGCACCATGGAATACCCAAGTGTGGGTGGCACAGATAAATTAACACAGTATCTGCGTAGATGGACACTCCTTCTCGTAGTATCCCCCCAGGGAATTCCCTCGATCCTCATTATACTGACAAAGGGTTCCACCGATGATGCAAAGAGCAATGAGGGGACGGACAGCCATGGCGCATTCCCCTATACACCCCAAAGGATTTGGAGATGCCGCCCCCCAGATTCACTTGGTATTGCACATCCGCAAAGAGAAGGACAGCCCGGCGGCACTAACGTGGTCACAAATTCTTCCTCTTCATCACCTCCTGCAAGTAGGACCAGCCTAGTGTGTCAAAGGCCTTGTTTAAGTCCAAGGAGAGGGCCATGGCACCATGGGTGTATTATTCCGGCTTCTCATCCAGGAGATGAAACAATCTGCAGAAGTTGCAGGGGGTGTTGCACTGTGGAATGAAACCATTCTGGCCGTGGTGAACAAGTGTAGCATGGTGGTCATGCAGCCTCCTGTTAATATTTTGGTCAGTATTTTGTAGTCGATGTTTAACATCAATAAAGGTCTATATGCTCCCACTTCAGAGCAATCCACTCCCGGCTTGGGGACCAAAACAATGAGAACCTCCCGCATGGTAGCCGGCAGGCATCCCACTTCCAACGCATGGACATAAATTGCAGCAAGTCTAGGGGTCAAGTCTCCAGCATAGGTCTGATAAAACTCAGCAGGTAGGCCGTCGGTACCTGGCTTTTGCCACTTGCCAGGTTCGCTATGGCAGCCTTTATCTCATCCTCTAGGATTGGACCTCCCAGGGCCTCCTGATCCTCTACGCCCAGTCACGAGAGCTGTGCTCTGCCCAAGAACCTATCTAAAATTGCAGCTGAGAACTCTGGCTGTGCGCTGTACAAATCCCGGTAGTAAGATGTGAAGACATCAAGTATTTCGTTCTGTGAGTCCATTAGTCGACCCTGACTGTGCTTTATTTGGGTGAGGGCATGGCTGCGCTGGTATTCTCGAATCAGTCAGGCTAACGTGCGCCCTGCCCGTCTTTCAGCCTCCATGTGAGTATTGCCACAATTCGTCTCCCCCATGCCAAACCAAGAAGGACTGGATTGTGGTCAGATAGCGTGCACGCTAAGTATTCTACCCTGGTGACAGCCCTACAGGCGACAGGGCTGCACAGCCAGTCATCCAGGCGGACATTTAGGTCATATACTCTGAAGTAATATGTGTAGTTCTTCAGGCGCGCATGTTGCTCGCACCAACAGTGGAACCAGTGAGTCAAAGAATTGTGTTTGATTAATGTTTGGCGCGTATACTCCGCCCAACATTAACTTGGCTATTTTTAGACGTCCCGTGATGAGGACGTATCTCCCAGCTCTATCTATATGTTCGGGCATGATGTCTAAGGGCATCCCCAGCCTGCTCCATACCAGTGTGCCACGAGCATATGATGAGAAGGATGTGGCATATATCTGACCCCTCCATCTCCATCGCAAATAATCTACTTCCCCACCGATAAGGTGTGTCTCCTGCAAGAGAGCTCAATCTATTTTTCTGTGCCGCAGGTACAAGAGGATTTTACACCTCTTTGCGGCAGAACTCATACCCCTCACTTTCCAACTAAAGAGGGTATAAGTTGAACTTTGTGGCATAGTGATACATTATGACCACTCCCATTTCCCTACCGTGCCCCCCAGTACAACATAAATTCCACCCATCGAATGATCAATCCAGGGCATCAAATTCTGTCCTTTGCCACCAGAGTCAAACGTTCCCAACACCCAATCCCCTGGACAGTGTGGCAACCAACCATAAACAGTTGTCAACAATGCAGGCATGACCGATGAACTCTACCATGCGGAAGAAGTTGGTAGAGGGGGGCTTTGACTCCGCTCTGCCAGCAGACCCCCACCCTCCGCCCTGCTCCCGCCACTGAACAGTTAAGCACAAGTACTTGCGGAACCAGTGTCAGGGAACAGCAGCAGACAGTCCATAGGGTGCTCCAGATCGCGGGACATGTTACACCAGTGCAAAAACCATATGTGCCAGCAGGGAACACCTTGCAGTTAAACAGTGCATGGGTCATGATTGTTCACAAGTACCCAAGCCATTGCGTTGCATCCTAGAGGTCATCCGCCATGCATGGTGTGATCACCAGTGGAGGTGATCAGCATCTCCCTCTCCCTTTGAGTCTGTGACAACTCAGCTCGACCCAGACGTGCATCCGATAGTGTCTGAATGTCCCAATGCAGCAAAGGAGTTGGCTGTCTTGAACACCTCCTGTCAGCCACATGTGGCCTCATCTTCTAAGGGCTTAACCTTCCACAGCCGGCCACAGCATCTGCGTTTCTTCCTCTTAGGCCATGAGGGTCTGTGCCATGTAGTAGATTAGATTAGATTAGCAGTTTATAGAATGCCTGGTTACTCCAAATGGAGCGTCCCCGCGCTAAAAATCCTTCCTCCTTGTCAACGATGAAACACCCAGTCCACTGCCTCAACACCAATCAGCCTGGGATGCCTTGAAAAACCACGTTTTTAAGTTCCTATGGAACAGCACTTCTGAAGGCTTGCCAGCGGCAACTGGTTCCATATTTTTGCTGTTAAAAAGCCGAATGATCTACCTCCCAACTAGGCTCTCTGTACTTTAGGAACAGTCAGCCTAGCAGTGCCCATAGACCTAAAATTCCGAGTAGATCTATAAGGGATGATTAAAGGGACCCTTATCATTAGAGATTCTGTGACCAAAGCATAAGGCTTTAAAACTCACTCTGTCCGGGACCGGATGCCAGTGGAGTTCTACAAGGGCAGCCCCCATAGTAAAGGAGCTGCAGCATTCTGAACTCTCTGCTGCATTCTCATTCTGCCTTTAGTGACCCCTAAGTATAGAAAGTTGCAGTAATCCAAGCGGGAGATAATCACCGCCTGGATAATGATTTTTTTTTGCTGCTAGAGGTAACAGATCTAATATTTTTCGTAATATTCTCAGTAGGCCAAAACATGTGCTGGCCACACTCGATATTTGTTTCCCAAACGATAACATGGTATCAAACCAACCCCTAAATTTTTAATCTTAGATTTAGGGATCGGGGTCGAACCTAGTTCAGACGGCCGCCAGGTATGAGACCAGATAGAGGGTTGTTTGCCAACTACCACAATGTCGGTTTTGCCTGCATTTAATTGCAGACAATAGAATTTCATCCAATTGGCCGGATCTATCAGGCAAGCTCTAAGCTTAGGACTGGCCTCAGCTTCATTTTGTTCTAGAGTGATAATCAGCTGAGTATCAGCAGCATAAGACACTAATTTCACCCCATGTTTTGCCACTGAGTACCATTAATACCTGGCCTATGTGTTTTGAGCCATTCCCAGGCAGCTGCAGGGCTATCAAAAAATGAAGTAATTGCCATCCTCCATAAGCTTGAGCCAACCCGGGAACAGTAGCATGCAGCGAACATTCGCTTCTCTGAGTGCCTTCTTCACTAAAGTGAATGAGGCCCTGCGCTGCTTCTCCTCCATAATGTAGTCCAGATAGATAGCCACAGGTAGATTGTCCACCTGAAATCTGCCGCCCTCACAAGAACATTGTAAGATCAGATTCCTATCACAGTAGTACAGCAGGCGTGCCACTACCAGGCGCGGCTGACCCCCCGAGGTAGAAGGTCGAGCCGGAACCCGGTGTGCCCTCTCCAGAGCAAAGAATTTGGACAAACCTGGTGGGGCCACTGCCCTCTCAAACCAGGCAACCAAATAGTCAACCATGTCTGGGCCCTCCACGTTTTCCGGCAGTCCCACTATCCGCACATTATTCCACCGACTGCGACCTTCTGTGTCTTCCGCTTGTCTAGCAAGGGTATCCACCCTCCTAGTGAGTTCGCATACTTCTGTTTCTAGTGCATTTAGCCTCGGTGGGACCATTGCTGTGCCTGCCTCAGTCTCTGCTAACCTGGTGCTTATTTTGTGATGGTCATCTCGGGGAATCCCTTGGTCCACAACCAGCAATTCAATCTTTTGTTCCAGGATGTCTCTGGATTTGTTAATAGCCTCTAGAATCTGCGCTGGCGTAATGCCAGCAGACTTTCCAAGAGCGGGCCTCCCAGTGCCCTCCGCTACTCTCAGACAGTATGCCCTGTGGCGGGTTAGACCCCGGATACGACCTAGAACCCATGGTGGACTCCTGGAGTGCTCTGGTAAGACCTAGAGCTCATGGTGGACTCCCAGAGGATGATCCATGTCGAGCGAAGTCAGCCCCAGGAGGAGATGCCACTCTGGGCACTTGTACAGAGCTGTTAACATCCAAGGCCAGCAGCAAGGTCTCCTTCAGTTATACAGCCCACAGGATACTTCAGTTGCACCCCTGAGGGCGAAGCAGGTGCAATGTTAGTAGGGCCCGCCAGAGGTAGGGCATCTTTTGACACCTTAGGTCTTACTTTCAAAGGGAACCCGTGCACTCCACCAGTTGCCAAGCTGAACAGTTGCTGCACAGGCAAAAGAGGCCCTCCAGTGGATCTACTGCCAAGCAGCACTGGGACGTCCAGGGCAGAAGGATACTCGTTTCACAGGTGTGCCGAGAGACCTGCAAGTGAAGAGGACACTAGTAGGCCAAACTCCCAGGCAGGGCAAGGGCCTGCCTGCAGGGTGCAGGAAACAGTAGTCACCACCTCGCAGACCCAGTCCAGGTGCTAGCACAGTACTAGCCCATTTTCAGTATGTCACAGTAGGGGAAACCCCTGTAATGTTAGTGGTCCACTCACAAGTCCTGAAGCATAAGGTGCTTCACAGGCAGGGACACGCTGTATGGGTCTCCAACAACCGTTGGCATCCCTAATCGGCTGATGCCGTTGCTGTGCAATCAACTGCTCCCTGGGAAGCGCCAGTCCAATAGTTAAGGGGCGTCCACTGAGGGCACCATGCAGACCTGTGTGATATGGCAGTCCTCCATCCCACGTACACGCCCACGGTCAGCACCACGGGGCGAGGACATGTTCATCAAGTGGGGCAAGTCGACCGGGGCGTGGCCAAGTGAGCCATGATGGTGGACGTGTTTGTCTAGAGCTCCACGCAACGGCCCGACTATCGACAACCATCTTTGCCAGTGGGGCCCAAAAACAAGACGGGGAAATGAGATCCCAACAGTAACTTCCTGGACAGACACCAGGCACCCGGTATCGGAGAGCAGGAGGGGTGCTCCGCAATGAAAAGGTGTCTGATAGGCCGGTGACTGCGCCAAACATGGAGGCGCCCAGAATTTGATGACGGCCCGAAGAGGGAAAGGACGGCAAGCCGAGGCGCACATGATCGCATTACCTCCATCGAACGATGGAACCCGCTGCCCACGAGTGACGACAGCCGAGGGCCAAGCGATAGCGGAGCCTGCTGGCACCGCGACGGAGCCGAGCTGTCCATTGCCAGCAGAAATAAGGAGAGCGCCACGCTGTCAGCGACAGAGAGGCCCAGCAGATGCGGGGGTTGCGAGCAGCGGAACCAGTGTGGAAGCACTGCCCCTTGCCAGCAGTCCGGATGAAACTCTGCCTGGGGGTGGGCACTGAGACAGCAAAGACGCGGCCCGGAGCCCTGAGGCTCGGGGCTGCGCACAGAGTGGAGAGCAGTGGCAGGCAGGAAGCAGCCCGCCCTGACCCTCGCAGCAAAGGGACAGCCGCGGGAGACTGAAGGTGAGCCGCTTACCACAGCTCATAATCCTGGCAGTCGGCGCCAGGCCTCGAGGCGCGGGGAGGGAACCAGGGCCACAGGGAGCTGCCGCAGTGGGAAGAGGCCACACGAATGACAGACCACTAGGGGGGAAGGCGACCGCTCACCCCCCAGGGGAGAATACAGCTTACGGCATAGCCTGAATAGAGGCGATAGCAGGAAGAAGAGACACGATACGAGGTGCGGCCACCCTCACACCCCTGAAACACAACAGAAGGCACCAAAGGGGATGGGGCAACAAGGCAAATAGGCATCAGGCTGAACCCAGCGGTAACGGGGCCAGCGGGGGAACCCTCCCACCCCGAATAAGGCACTGTGGGCACTCTAGAGAAAAAGAGACTAAGCAGAGTAGGGCATGCTAACATACCACAACCTAGCAAGGGAAAACCGCACCAGTGGGTTGATGCCGCAAAGAGCCGTTCCCAGGGCCCTGTGCCTCCACTCACAGGGGTCGATACTGGCGGAGGCCGGGGACCTCGCCGTGCAAGGACGGATGCCAGAGGGAAGGTGGTGAGACATGGGAGCGGACTCCCACCCCGCGCAAACGCAGCCGGAGTTGGCCCCAGAAGAAAAAGCCTAACACACCCGAAGGGCGGTGCCGCACTCACCAGGAGCCTGACCTGGCGTGCAGGGCTGAGCACCCAAGGCAACTGAAGGGGCGGCAGGATCTCATCCCACACATCGTGGAGGCGAGCCCCGGAGGCGTCGACCCAGATGGAAATCCAGCCGTACGTCCCAAACGGCGGGGGCCCAGAGGTGGGCTGCGCCTGCTTCCCAGGTCTGCCCGGGAAACTCGGCACTGAGCAGCGGGGTACGGGGAGCGGCCGCAGGCCCAGGTGCCAACCCTGTGCATACAGGTCCACGAATCAAGCAGGAACCCGCCCCAGTACCAACAAACCGACCCCCCACTGCCATAGAACAAGCCAGAATCGGCCCGGTTATACAACCAGCAATCAACAAGGACAAACATACCTGGCATGAGATGGAAAAGAACAGCGAAGGGACGGAGAGACCCTAAGACACCACCGTACCTGTAAGGGAGACTCCTGGTAAAAACACTGTATACTCCAGACCAACAAGAGAGTCACACCTCACACAAAGATCATCCACCTAGTTGGACAGGCGAACGTGGCACAGCTGCGCCAAACTCATGAATCACAGGGTACCACCTAGGAGAAAACCCCTCCAACCCACTAGAGCAATCACGCCTGCTCGAAAACAAACCTCCCCCCCCAAATCCCCTGGACCAAACATAGGGAAACTGAGATCCAATGGGGGACCACAAACACCGGCTCCCACGAGACATCCCTCCCCGACAGCTAAAGATGCCCACGCTGATGGGGGACCGGCAACAGCAGTGTCAATGTCGGACAAGCTGGATAAAGTGCTAGCTGCCATAGAACACTCCAGAGTCACTATGGAGAAAAAGGTTCGGAACACCACCACGGATCTTAATCTACTCAGAGACGACCACTGTAAACTAGCTGACAAGGTGGCAAAAGGAGAGAAAACCCTCTCAGCCCTTGAACCCCGGGTCAAGTCACAACAAGAAACCTTGAAAGATCTCCGTATCCAGCTCCTGGAAGAAAGAATGGACGATTTGGAGGGATGCTTGAGAAGGAGCAATATTTGAGTGCTGAACCTACCGGAAGGAACAGAAGGGTCAGATCCCATAGGATACGTAGAGACCTGGCTCAAATCATTTACCCCGACATCAGAGTTGACCCCCTTCTTCTCTGTGGAGAGAGCGTACCGGGTTCCGTCTAAAGCTCCTCCACTACCGAGACAGGGACGCAGTGCTGAAGGCGGCCAGGCGGGGGCACCCATTTGCGTGGACGACAAACATGTAATTTATTCCCAGATTGCTCCCGGGCGGTACAACCACTACGTACCTCATTCCTGGAGGTCAAACGCCTACTCCGACAAAAAGCAATTCAATACTCCCTACTCTTCCCAGCTCGCCTTAAAATCATCCATGAAGGCCGCACTACATTTTACACATACCCAAAGGAAGCATATGTCTGGCCGGAACAACACCTACCGGGCAAAGGAACCAGAGAGACCCCACAAAACAAACGAGAACCCCGTGGCAGAGGGCGGCAAAAAAGGGAATTCCAAAAGCAATCAGGAACATGATCCGGGACATCGACGAGCGGACCCACGGACCTTGAGCAAATAATTGCGGAAAGCCGGAAAGCGCTACAGGCGGCAGTGGAGCTGGGCCCAACTGCAGGGCGCTCTGATGGAGAAAGAGGCCCACGCATCTTCACGTCAGAGTAGGACATAAGTGATACCAATACCTCCCGGGAAGGCTCGATAACCCCACCGCTGGTGACCCCGCAGACGGCGGACACACTCATCTGAAGTCATCAGCAACTGCTTGAATGTTTTTATTGAATTTGTCTCTTTCTCCCCATACAGGGTCATTGACTTGGTTTCAATCTCACTGCTAGACAATTCCATAGCATCCTCACAATAATTAGATGCCCAATGGCACAGCACTGGAGCACCTGGGGCCCCACCGGACACTCATATCCATTAGTCAAAGCGGGCCACACCCACCGCACACCCTGGACGCACTAGACCGCGACCCCCCTATAAAAAACTAGTGTACTTGCATGATGTTCAGTTTGGATGTACCACCAGGCGTGGTAGGCCCGCAGAGTTGGGACCAAGTCCCCATACAGTTTTTACCCCTTCCCCCAGCTGATCCTCAACCCCACTACTATGCACTCACTATAGGCGGGCAGCATGACTACATAACACTAGCCAACCTCAAGGTGGGGGGAAGATGCGCGCCACTGGGCCCCAAGGATGCCCCACTCCAGGCCCAGTAGATACTCCGGCATGACCATAAACACGGACATTAGTCTCATCACACTAAATGTTAGGGGTATGCACACATCGAGCAAGCGATATGCCATTTACTCCTACATCAAATGGCAACAAGCGCAGATCACCTTGTTGCAAGAAAAGCATCTAACAGCGCATGAGCTAGAGCGCCTGCGCAGACGGTGGCAGGGTACCCTCTGTGCTAAGACATACTCAGCTTATGAGAGAGGAGCAATGACCTGGCGCAGACCGGGGGTCCCTTTCCAGGAACTTCGGAGGACGGTAGACAAAGAGGGGTGATACGCGCTCCTAGAGGGGCTCCTAGAAGGCCAACAGTTGCTGCTCGGCTGCATATACACCCCAAACACGGAGCAAGGTAAACTCTCAGGGTTCCTAGCCTAGTACACGTCAATACCATGAATATTAGGGGGCGATTACAATTGTGTGCTGGACCTATCTCTAGACAGATCCCATCTCCCTACCCCTTGCTCCCAGGCCCACAAACAGGCAGAACGCTATCGGTCATGGGTGTCTCACTGGGCACTCGTGGATGTATGGAGGAATCGACAATCAACCACCAAACTTTATTCCTTCCCCTCCATTTCTCACAATCTACGGTTAAGACTAGATTGCTTCCTATGCACTCCAACAATAGTTCTCATGACCCAGCAGTCAGACTACCTAGGCCGGGTTCTCTCCGATCACGATGCACACATCTGAACCCTCAGGTGGCAAGCTCTCCACCCCCTGGTACCCACCTGGAAACTACCAAGAGAATAGTATATGGGACTACTTTACAACGAACACTGGCACAGCATCATCTAGGTTGTTAGAATGGGACGCATTCAAGGTGGTCGCCAGGGGAGCATGCATTAGACAGATTGCGTGAGTTAGGAAGACCCTGGAACACACACTAACAAAGACAGAGACTAACCAAGCACCCATGACCAAAGCAGCAGATGCAGACGCATTATCCCCGACCCAGGTTGCGGAGGCCAAAACGGCATACGCAGCAGCCCTACTAGACTTACGCAGATACAATGTCAAAGCATACGCAGGGAAGACGCATAGGAAGGGGGACCGATCCGGGGCACTCCTGGCCTGGTTGGCCCGGCAGGATGCAGACATAAAGCCAATCACAGAAATTGTAGGCCCTACTGGGAATTTAGTTCATTCACAAGCA
This sequence comes from Calotriton arnoldi, assembly GCA_963921515.1. Lineage (NCBI taxonomy): Eukaryota > Metazoa > Chordata > Amphibia > Caudata > Salamandridae > Calotriton > Calotriton arnoldi. Next base: position 351,182 of record CAWUFW010002382.1, on the reverse strand, counting down.
GAAATACTACAACTCTTCCATAACTACTACACGGGTATATACACGAGCCCAACGCAGAACGGCCATAGATTAGTGGAACGATTCCTGGACCCCCTAACCATACCCAAAATCTCAGCTACGAACAGAATTTCCTTAGACATAGTGATCTCGTCTGCAGAAATAGACCATGCAAATCAAGCCCTGGCACGTAACAAAGCTCTGGGAATGGACGGTTTACCAGTAGAATATTATAGCACCTTCTCCTCACTACTGATGCCCCGTCTAGAAGACATGTTTGGAGAGGCACTAGAGAGAGATGAACTCCCAGGCTCACTCAGGGAATCTCTCCTGGTGTAATTTCTGAAGCTGAATCACGACCCAACAGTACTGACCTGTTACAGACTCAAACACTACTGACAGCGGACTGCAAAATCCTGGGAAAAATAAAAGCAGACCGGTATGCCCAAATTATCCCGACACTAATTCACTCAGACCAATGCGGGTTCGTCCCAGGTAGAAATACGTCACAGAACATACGCAGGTTATTCCAGTTCAGGACAGAGCACGAACGACATATCCTAGGGCCGCCTGCCTGATCCTAGATCTGGAGAAGGCCTTTCATACTCTTACATGGCCGTACCTTTTCGCAGTGCTCCATCAGGTGGGGATAGGCCCTACCCTATTAGCATACACAAAGTTACTATACACTAAACTCACATTCAGTGTGCGCATAGGACGGTATGTCTCGGCCCCCTTCTGGGTGGAGAGAGGCATGAGGCAGGAGTGTCCTCTCTCCTCCCTGCTGTTCGCCATAGCGGTAGAGCCACTGACGATCCGCCTCCGCCAGGAGGGGAGACCTGGGGTTTCAGAAAGAGCCTCTCCCTGGCTCCAATCGGAAGAGTGGCCCTGGCTAAAATGATAATAGTACCCCAACTACCATATCACTTCGCTAACATCCCGGTCATTCCCCCCGATCCTTTTTCCGGGAACTAGACTCGCTAGTCAGTTCCCTTATGTGGGGCAACGGTCGATACAGGGCTGCTTTGGCTAAATGTCAACTTCCGACCGACCGTGGAGGACTGGGAGCCCCATCCTTCGAAGCGTACTTCCTAGCCACATAACTTCAGTGGCTATCCCACTGGACAGCGGAACGCCTCCTGGGAGAAACCACTACAGAGACTGAGCGAATACCACTGCTGGCAATTCGCCGACTGCTTCTGCCAGGCACCCGACCCATGCCGACATACCCATTGCAAGTGACTGTGGCCCGAACATGCATGCGAAGGATACACTGCATGTCCTTAGGAATACCACTCTATTCCCCATTGTTGCCCTTGGTCAGATTACCCAGAAATGAGGGATACTATACGACATGAATGTTGCAAACATGGACAGACCACTCACTTCTCTAGATGGAGTCCCTCTTCGAGGATGGACAGTTACGTCCATTCGATCAATTAGCAGAGGACAGCAGCCTCCCCTCTGGGCAATTCCTTTTCCATAGACAAATCATTTCCAGTTGCCGTCTGCACTGGGACCTGACTGAAGGGGAACCCGCAACACACCTGGTACTACATACCATTCTCCATATGGGCGCAGGCGGCACCTGGTTACCTGGCTTTACAAAGCCATATGAAAACTCACGGCCAAACCACTAGACTTATTACGACAGGCTTGGGAAGAGGAGCTAGGACGACCACTACACGATAAAGAATGGGAACACGCAGTAGAGTATCACAAGATAGAATCCCGAAATGCACGTTTTAAAAATATACAATTTTATATCCTACACCGCGCATAGCTAACACCGGCGCGCCTCCGCCGCTTCTACTCAGACACGCAGTTTCATGCCCCCGGTGTCAGGCTCCAGACGCAGCATTCCACCATATGTTTTGGAGTTGCCCCACCATACAACCTTACTGGAATTCAATACACGAGACACTATAGGAAGTCACAGGATTAACAGACATGAACACATGGGAGGCCTGTGCACTAGGAGTGTTTCGCCATCGAAAACACACAAAGTTCAGACACACTTTGCATTGATGGCTATATTGCTGGTAAAAAGAGGAATAGCCATGCATTGGCGGACCCCGACAGGGCCCCCACTGGCAGCCTGGGTGGGAGCAGTTAATCAATGGGGAGCAGCAGAAGAGGATGCGATCAGAAATGAAGAGGTGAGGGGGTTACGTAAGCGCCACATATCCACAGACTGGGCCTTGCTTCTACACCAATTCAGACAACAGATAGCACACAGCCGACCACCCACGTCACCCCCAATCCCAATGACACAATTGGATAGGAACTCGCCTACCAGGCCTCACATGGACTTCCAGCCATCATCGGACTCCCGACACCCCACACAGACATTGGAAACTCCGGACATCCTCGCAGGGACCGCCACATCTTCCCACACACCTAATTCAATAACACTAACGGCATAACAGCCCATATGTGAAATGCACCCACCTGGGCACATCCCAACCCCTCCTACCCGACCTCAGTTCGATCCTTAGTTAATAGTTAATAAATCACACCGGTTGTTTTACAGACCGGAACTCACAGGAAGGACGTATAGCCTGGAGATATATTAGAGCACACAGCAATACCGTCAGATACGCTCATACTCCACATAGGACGCGTATTGTCTTTCCCTCCTTGCTGTAAACACACCCACTTTGAAAAAGAATGTATAAAATACATGTGAATGTAGAAAATATTGTTGTGTGACTCACGTAAGCTGAAAAATAACAATAAAAAGTTTTTTGTTTTTTTAAAGTGAGACAAGTCGACCAGCGTGACCCCAGGGCCCATCATGCGCTCGAAGGATCTGCCAGTGTGTCCTCTGCAGCCCGGGCCTCTCAGTGGACTCACCAGTACTGTCAGTCAGACCCCAAGAGCTCTCCACTCCCAACAATATCCGGGCTGCCTGCTCCCTTCCCCAGGGACCCGCCGCGACCCAGCAAAAGGATGGGGGCCTCGCCACTGCTGCTTCTGAGAAGGTGTGGCATCATTGTCACAAGTCATTCCACTACTGGGACTGTTATCAGCCGCAGAGGGGGCCGCCTCCCTCCGTGACTCACCCAAGCCGCTACGTCACCTATGCAGCCCAGTGCCACCAGTAAGGCCCCCCAATAGGGATAGATCAGCGCTTCAATGCAGCAGCTTCTGCCATTTTGTTTCTCCGGAGGTGTCACAGCCAGAGCCTCTAGTGCCACCAGCGAGGCCCTCCTGCTTCCCCAGGAGAGCTCCGATCGCTGAAGGGAGGACTAGGCTTCTCATCTATACCCCTGGATCTCCCCACCTGGCTCTCCTGTCGGTAGAAGTGTGGGAGATCAGGGCGGCTGGCAGAGAGCTTGTATAGAGCTCGGCAATCTTCTGAGGCTGTTAGCCACGCCCTCCTTCATAAAGGTTTTTACCTTTACATGGACAACTTGTATACAGGAGTAGAGCTGTTCGGTGAGCTGTACAAAGCTGGTACTCTGTCAATGGTGCTGCAAAGATTCCCGCAGGAGGGTGTTTGTAGAAGCTCCAAAAATCCCAGAGTACTGTGTTGCATTCGAACTAACTGCTCACAATCAAATTCTCTGATAAGGGGAATGTGTACTTGCTCACTACAATACATGATTAGAGCACTTCACCCCTCACAGTTTGGGGTCAGTTGGCTGAAATGCACAAGCCCACCTGTATACGTGATTACAACAAGTACATGGGCGGAGTGGATAGGAATGATCAGGTTCTTCAGCCAAACAACGCAGGTCATAAAACTCGCATTTGGCATAAAAAGCTGTTTACCCACTCGATCCAGATAGCAAAATACAATGCATATGTTTTTTACTGTAAAGTCTCACAGGGAGGGATGGGGAGCTTAATAGGTCCAGCATAACAGCTCCAATCATAAGCTAAAGACAAAAGGTATGCTGTTCCTAGGGGGCTGGAGGGAGGAAAAGAGGAGTCGGGCCACAACAGTAATGGCAGTTGTTAGTAGGTGCTAGAGAGAGCAAGGAAGTTAGTGCTAGTCTAGGGATAGCTCCAGTAAGGAGCAAGGGCCCGCAAACACCTCGAGGGGTGTCATGCTTCATCATAGGGCAGCTCCTCATTGGGCCGGCGCTGCAATGCCCAACGGGCCCCGCAAGGGGGCTCTTTGCCGGAGGTCTTCTCGGTTTTGCCGTCGTGAAGCTAAATGGTATTATGTGAGAGCGAACCTATGTGAAGTGAGTAGAGATGGGACTGTGTGGGTGTGATTTATAAATGGCTCCTGGATTCTCCAAAGGGAATTTATTCGAGGAGTACCTGGGCCTTGAGTAAAAACAGACTGAAAAAGTTGTGAACTGAGAGGGGAAAATTAAACCCGTGTCAGTTCTAGTGAGTTGTGCAAAGGGTCAACATGTTTCTTACCTATTAAAAAGACCAACAGGATCGCGGCAATTCATCAGGACCTATAATCCTCGTCTACTCTAAAGGGTGCATCAAGTAGTGTGAGACAGAGGTCAAAGTCACGTCCCCTTATGTCAGGATTCTTAGTCGTCCTAGTGTGTGAAGAAACAAATCATAAGTGAGGTACAAATATACCTTCCGGAAAATGGTGCACCGGAAGAGTAAGGTAGTAATGCCCCAGCAGGGACAAGCCTGTAGACTCGCTCAAGTAACGAGGGGGACCAATTTGGATCCGCGAGGTACCCAGTGCGGGACCTACCCATAGCCAGCTGTCCCTGGGTAGGTTTTTTACTGTCAGACCTCCACAGGAAGACCGATGTCTTGTCTTGACTTTCATTTCACCGTCATTGAAAGTCCTACTGCTGAAGTTGCAGTTGCCTCCACTTCATCAGATGTGGAGGATGTGGCAACACTGCAGGATCAGCACTTTGTCAACTGCATTCCTGCAACAGCAAGAAAGATTTGACAATGTCGTCATTATTGAGTCTGCTGTGAGCAAGGAAACAGGAAGGACACTCATTGTTACCGTCTCCAGTGCCCATCTCCGACAGCCCTATGTTTTTCAACTTGGTTTATGTTATACCATCATAAGTAAAGTACTGGGAAATTGACTGAGGTGGAGCAGCCCTAATATACACCTTTCAAAGGGTGTCCATGGATACATACCTTCTGTGGGCCACTACTTCAATATGCAAGCAGCGTCACAAATTATTTCCTCTACTTGAGCAAATCATGGGCTTGCTTATGGCCTGCTTGACACCTTTATCTGCTGTCAGAACGTGGTAGGTGTTCTGTCCGCCGTATGAAAAGTGTATTACAGTCACCCCACCACACAGAACAGTGGACAGAACATAGGCCACGTTGTCGCAGAGTACTCTACGAGGCAAAAGCTATAGTAATTAGTCATTTTTGAAGCGCTCTTTAGGGAACTTAGGCAGTCTTCCTCAGCATGCTTGCCTTAGTTTCAAAGGTAGATATGCTCACTCAGTTCGAGGAATGTGGGCCTTGGAAGGCATTCTCGGGCACTTCCAACTTGCATCCACAAACAGGAAGGATGTGGATTTAGCACAGTGAGTGCACTGAAGGCACATGAAAGGCAGGCCTTGGCGTAGTTCGCCGAGATTTACTACACACAGAACTCCGCGGAGTTACAAAAAAAATCCGCTGAGTTCCGCAAGTGGCGGAGTGCAGTGCAAACTGCCATTCACGCTGGTCTTCCTGCCGCTCGGGTAGAAATTCAACCCGAGCTGCAGCTCGCGCTCGCGAACATACCGTTCGCGATCGCAAGCAGGGTAAAAAATCCGCTGCACTGCGCGATGCAGAGTTTTCTGCACTCCGCGAGCTCAGCGGAGTGCAGAAAACTCTGCAAACTCTGTGAACGGAGCGGAGTTCACCCCCCAGGCCTAATGAAAGGCACATTTTCTTGAGCTTCAGGAAGCTAGCAATTGTAGGCATTAGTAAAGGTTAATTTGGCAAGTGTACAGAATTAGTCAACTTTGAAGGAGACAGAGACATGAACAGGTCGGAAAAGCTTAGGCTAGGTGTGCCTTCACAGAGATATCGCATAGGTAGAAGGCAGATAGTCGTAGTAGTAGATACACACATGCCGTCACTTTATCTTCACCAAAGGATTTAACTCCAGCAGCACCTCACTCGCCCTGATACTCAATTACCCCTTTATTCAACTAAGCAAATGACTTCAAACCATACAGAAAGCAACAGCCAGGCTCCCCCCCTCAACCACCCACCATTCACACACTCTGCACATCAAAAAACGTAATTGGTTCCCCATCCACACCTCCCTTTAAACTCCTTGCACACACATTGAAAGCCTTGCAGAACACTGGCCCACCATACCTCGAAACCACCTCAGATTTCAGAAACCTTCCGGACACCTTGCTCGGGCAGACTTGTACCTGAACATGTTCCATGCATATATAACAATTGACAGCCTGAGCAAAAACACTAAAGTAAGTTTTTAGAGACAATCTTAAGATCTAGAAAAAAGTCGCAGTAATACAATATCCCTTAATCCGAATAAGCAGTGCAGAGAAATATCGCGCGTGTCCTGGGTGGCGTGTTGCAAGATTGTCTCTAAAAACTTACTTAAAGTGCCCTGATGAAGTCTATGGCTTGATGCCGTATAGACGAAACGTGTTGGCATGGTCTGTGGCTTGGACAACAAATGTTAAGAAGATTGACAAATGGATATATGAACTTGGAACAAAACAAGAAGAAACAATTTCGGACTAAGAGTCGAATGTTTATATGTGCTCTTACTTTAGTGTTTTTGCTCAGGCTGTCAATTGTTTTATTTGTATTATATGTGGACCTTGTTCCACATTTTTACAACGTGGCGCAGTCGTTGTATGCTAGCCTTGAAGCATTTACACTTGTTGGAATAATTGATCTGTAGAAATTTGTACACTACCCTGCGCAGGACTTCCCCTACTACCTATCTTTGTGAAGCTATGTTGCATGCATACGCAGCACCATAACAGGCAGTACCTCTTACCTTTTTCCGAAGGGCTGGAATGACCTGCCCCTACACATTTGCCCACTTCTAAAATTGTTGCATTCTGCGTGAAGTTGAAGACTTGGCTCTTTAACTAGTTGAGTCCAAGGATCAGCCCCGACTGCTTCTGCGTCAGTGTCAGTATATCCTCTTAGGGGATAGTGCGCTTTACAAACACACATAACATTACAGAGAATTCTGCACCCAAAGCTACATGTAGGGGTCTTTTTTGTGTCCTACTTGCCATGTTTATCCTTTATCAGAACATAGTAGATGTTCATTTCGCCATATGACAAGGGCATTACAGTCACGCACTGCACATAAGGGTGAATGGGACATAGCCTATGTTCTCACTGACTACCCTTTGTGGAAAAACTAATGTCCTTCATAGTTTAGGAAGTGCTCTTTAGGAAACTTAGAACGGTCCTTCCCAGCATGTTTACTTTAGTTTCAAAGTTAGATATGCTCACTCAGTTTCAAGAATTTAGGCATCAATGCATTCTAAAACACCCCCCAACTCACATCCACAAACGGGAAGGAGTTGGATTTAGCAAGTGAGTGCGCTAAAGGTGCATGAGACACGTCTTCCTTAGCATCATGTGGCTGTAATGAGAGACATTATTAAAGGTTCACTAGTCACGTGTTGGGTAAAGTTCAGAATGTCGACGGAGGTGGATACTTGAAAAGTAGTAAAAATGTAGTTAAACGTTTTCTAATTTGTAAAGCTTGTTGATGCACTAACCATTAACATGTCAGGTCATATGTGTGTAGAGGTTTGCTTGTGGTGTATGTATAGAAGCTGGTTGATGACCTGGTGAGAGGTGGTTTGATTGGGGATTCCAACCTGTGGGGTATGAATGTGAGGGGCCCTTAAATGTGACAGTATGTTGATGTGAGTGCACTGCTGTGTTGGATTGGGCCAGTGGCTGGCAGTATGAAAGTCTTGTGTTTAGTGGATGAACGGCATGTGATTGGCCAATAAAGCGGTTGGTGCCTTGACGCACACCTTCAGTAGTCTTGGTTTCAATATTCTGATACTGTGATTACTATTTATACTTTGAAGCGAGCGCTTCTGGGGGTGCCAAAACAAACCTGTCTGAGTGGTGATTTTACTTTGGTAGTTCAGTAACAACCCCTCATTTTTATTGACAACTGAGTTACAGAGTGGTGTAACTTGCATTGATGCCTCTCATTTTCTCACAATGCCCTACACAACTTGAAAGTTTATGTAAATGATTCCCGTTGAGCCTAGTTTGATCTGCTCCTATCGCGTGAGGAAACACTGGGAACTCTGCCAATTCTTGTTGATTTCAGTAGTTTCCATCACAGATGTAAGGAAAATGTGTGATTTTAGGTAAAGTTTTAGGTTTGCAGGGCATTGTGGCTAAGAAAACCTTGTGGGATCCATGCAACGCACAACACACTGGAATCCCCTGGGTGTTTGCTTCTCAAAAAGGTGTATGGTTGGTTGGGTTCCATAGTTGGTGACCAAGCACAGCCCCCAAATACTGTAGTTACCCCTCTCGCTGATCTCTCCACGCAGCGCGTTAGTGCTTTTTGCGTGGCTGTTCTTGGCCCACCCACACAAGTGGGGTACCGTTCTTATCGGGAGATGTGTGGTAACTCAAGGTGGTAGGAAATTTGTGACTGCCTGCAGATTCCAAAACTTTCTGTCAAAGAAATGTGAGGAAAATGTGTGTTTTTAGTCAAAGTTTATGTTTGCAAGGTGTTTTGGGTATAATTACCTGGTGAGAGCCATGCAAGGCATGCACCTCTGGACTCCCCTGGTTGTCTAGTTTTCAAAAATGTTCAAGTTTGTTAGGTTTCCCTAGGTGCCTGCTGAGCTATGGGCCAAAATCCACAGGTACCCACATTGGAAAAAAGGGGTCTGTTTTCAGTGCAAAAATGTGATGTGTCCCTGTTGTTTTTTGGCCCTTTCCTGTCGCAACCACTAGGTCTACCCAAACACAGGTGCGGTAGCATTTTTCTCTGGAGACTTGGAGTGCTGGGTGGTAGGAAATGTAAGGCTCCCCCAGATTCAAGAAGTTTTCCCCACAGGAAATGTGAGGAACGTGTGCTTTTAGTGAAAGTTTGAGGTGTGCATGGGCGTTTGGGTAATAAAACCTGGGGAAGGCCGCACAAATCACCCCACCTTGGATTCAAAAATGCACATGTTTTCTAGGTTTCCCTAGGTGCTGGCTGAGCTAGGGCAAAGGCCGGACTGGCCATACCGGGCATCAGGCGTTTCCCCAGGAGGCTGGAAGGGTGGGGGGTGGCAGGTTTTGTGTACTGGGGGACGATTTTGCAGCAGTGCTGCAATATCGCCCACCAACACTTCCAGCCTCCTGGGGAAACTGTGTTTTGAAGTCTGTTATGGGTTTAAAAGCACCCGCTTCAGAGTTCCTTATAAATCGAGCAGGTTTCAGGCTACAATAAGTGTGAAGATATATGTGGTGATTAATGTTCCTGCTGGAGAGAGATCAGAGTTTTGTCTAGTGGCAGTTTTGACTCATCCAAAGAAGTATGTCTGCTGCAAAGACTGTGTACCATGGAGCTCAAAAACCTGTATTTTATGTGGATAGCTCAGTGGATTACTGCTTTTGCCAAAGAGATCCTTTTGTTACTTGCACTTCCTAATTCATGTGAGAGATATGGGGAGCACTGTTAGAGGGTGATAGTAGGGGAATCATTGAAGGACCCCAACAAAGACTGTCAGCCATCAGAGCTAGAGCCGGCCCTGGCCCTCCCTCAGCGAGAAGCCCCCTGCTTACAAATTGTCGCGGGGTGACCTTGTCTTCTAGATCACACCTCAGAGGCTCTGAGGATAATAAATGGCCAGCCTGAAGGACTAAATTGCCTGTTCAGGCTTTCCTATGTTAATCACCTAACGATTCGGTAATTGAGGAATATATGTATTGTAAATCACAGCTTTACAAATCGTGGTGTGAATAGAGGATGACACAGTTAACAAACTTTGTCTTCCTTATTAATACATCAATACAGAAATTGCTTTTCGACTTGCCTAGGGTTTGTGCACAATGATAGCATGACTCATTCAAAGAGAGTCTTGACTGCACTCTGATGTTTTATATGCAGACTTTCTAATTGGACCTATAACCCACATGTGTGACAAAATGCCTAATTATAATTGTTTAACCCCTTCGCTGCTAGGCCTTTTCCCCTCCTGTGCTAAGCCTTTTTTTGGCTATTTGGGGTAGTGCGCGCTTAGTCCCCTGTAACTTTTTGACCACATAAGGTATCCATGCCAAATTTGCGTCCTTTTTTTCTAACATCATGGGGATTGTAAAGGTACCCAGGGTTTGTGGGTTCCCCTGGAGGGGACCCAGAAATTAGTCAAAATACAGCTAAATTTTTTTTTTTTTTGGAAAAAGGCAAAAAAAGGGCTACAGATGAAAGCGTCTTGATTTTTCCCTGCAAATGGCATCAAAAAGGGGTTGTGGGGATGAAATCACCATCTTCCCAGCTTTCAGGGACAAGCAGACTTTTGTCAGAAAACCAACTTTTTTACACAGTTTTGGCATTTTTCTGGGACATAGCCTATTTTTGCTATTTTTTGTGCTTTCAACCTCCTTCCAGTTAATGGTAGAAATGGGTATGAAACCAATAATGGATCCTGGAAAGCCATACATTTATGAAAAGTAGACAAAATTCTGAATTCAGCAAGGGGTCATTTGTGTAGATCCTTAAAGTTTTCCTTATAGAAACTAACAGTTAAATAAAGGAAAAATTGAAAATTAGTTGAAAAAAACAGCCATTTGTGTCAACGTTTTCACCTGTAACTTCTTCTAATTATGACAGCTATTTGAAGGCAATATACCGTTATATCCGCTGGACCTTTCTGGTTGTGGGGATATATAGGACTTGTAGGTTCACCAAGAACCCGACGAACCCAGAGCCAATAATTGAGCAACATCTTGCAATGATTTTTTTTTAAGTACCGGGTATATAGCAATTATTTTGGGAAAATGTATACATGGAAAAATTGTTATGAAAGACACCTATGTATTTCTGAAATGGGAACAAAATGTAGATTTTAGAAACAGTAGATATTTGCACATTTCCGAAATTGGGAGTACCCATACTAGCATGAGAATTATAGGTCATTTTTCAAAACGACTTATTTTTTACACATTGTCTTTCATTTGGAAGGCAGAAATGCATCGAAAGTCAATAGGTAATAACAGTTGCTCTACAATTCTGTGTTACCCTAAGTCTCCCGATAAAAATGGTACCTCACTTGTGTGGGTAGCCCTTGTGCCCACAACAGGAAATGGCTCAAAATGCAACGTGGACGTACCACATTTTCACAATGAAAAATTACCCTTTTTTTGCAAAGTGCCTAGGTGTAGTTTTTGAACCCTACCTCTGCCGGCACCTAGGGAAACCTAGCAAACCTATACATTTTTGAAAACTAGACACCCAGGGGAATCCAGGATGGGGTGACTTGACTGCCTCCCACCAGGTTCTGTTACCCAGAATCCCTTGCAAACATAAAAAATTGTCAAAAAAATCACATTTTCCCCACATTTCTGTGGTGGAAAGGTCTGGAATCTGCGTGGATCCACAAATTTCCACCCACCCCGCGTTCCCCAAAGTCTAACGAGAAAAATGGTACCTCACTTGTGTGGGTCAGCCTAGTGCCTGCGACAGGAAACGGCGCAAAACGCAACGTGGTCACACCTCAATTTCGCAGTGAAAAATGACCCTTTTTTGGCAAAGTGCCTAGCTGTAGTTTTTGAACCCTAGCTCTGCCGGCACCTAGGGAAACCTAGCAAACCTATACATTTTTGAAAACTAGACACCCAGGGGAATCCAGGATGGGGTGACTTGACTGCCTCCCACCAGGTTCTGTTACCCAGAATCCCTTGCAAACATAAACAATTGTCAAAAAAACTACATTTTCCCCACATTTCTGTGGTGGAAAGTTCTGGAATCTGCGTGGATCCACGAATTTCCACCCACCCCGCGTTCCCCAAAGTCTTACGAGAAAAATGGTACCTCACTTGTGTGGGTCGGCCTAGTGCCTGCGACAGGAAACTGCGCAAAACGCAACGTGGTCACACCTCAATTTCGCAGTGAAAAATGACCCTTTTTTGGCAAAGTGCCTAGCTGTAGTTTTTGAACCCTACCTCTGCCGGCACCTAGGGAAACCTAGCAAACCTATACATTTTTGAAAACTAGACACCCAGGGGAATCCAGGATGGGGTGACTTGACTGCCTCCCACCAGGTTCTGTTACCCAGAATCCCTTGCAAACATAAAAAATTGTCCAAAAAAACACATTTTCCCCACATTTCTGTGGTGGAAAGTTCTGGAATCTGCGTGGATCCACAAATTTCCACCCACCCGCGTTCCCCAAAGTCTTACGAGAAAAATGGTACCTCACTTGTGTGGGTCGGCCTAGTGCCTGCGACAGGAAACGGCGCAAAACGCAATGCGGTCCCACCTCAATTTCGCAGTGAAAAATGACCCTTTTTTGGCAAAGTGCCTAGCTGTAGTTTTTGAACCCTACCTCTGCCGGCACCTAGGGAAACCTAGCAAGCCTATACATTTTTGAAAACTAGACACCCAGGGGAATCCAGGATGGGGTGACTTGACTGCCTCCCACCAGGTTCTGTTACCCAGAATCCCTTGCAAACATAAAAAATTGTCCAAAAAACACATTTTCCCCACATTTCTGTGGTGGAAAGTTCTGGAATCTGCGTGGACCCACAAATTTCCACCCACCCCGCGTTCCCCAAAGTCTTACGAGAAAAATGGTACCTCACTTGTGTGGGTCGGCCTAGTGCCTGCGACAGGAAACGGCGCAAAACGCAACGTGGTCACGCCTCAATTTCGCAGTGAAAAATGACCCTTTTTTGGCAAAGTGCCTAGCTGTAGTTTTTGAACCCTACCTCTGCCGGCACCTAGGGAAACCTAGCAAACCTATACATTTTTGAAAACTAGACACCCAGGGGAATCCAGGATGGGGTGACTTGACTGCCTCCCACCAGGTTCTGTTACCCAGAATCCCTTGCAAACATAAAAAATTGTCCAAAAAAACACATTTTCCCCACATTTCTGTGGTGGAAAGTTCTGGAATCTGCGTGGATCCACAAATTTCCACCCACCCCGCGTTCCCCAAAGTCTTACGAGAAAAATGGTACCTCACTTGTGTGGGTCGGCCTAGTGCCTGCGACAGGAAACGGCGCAAAACGCAATGCGGTCCCACCTCAATTTCGCAGTGAAAAATGACCCTTTTTTGGCAAAGTGCCTAGCTGTAGTTTTTGAACCCTACCTCTGCCGGCACCTAGGGAAACCTAGCAAGCCTATACATTTTTGAAAACTAGACACCCAGGGGAATCCAGGATGGGGTGACTTGACTGCCTCCCACCAGGTTCTGTTACCCAGAATCCCTTGCAAACATAAAAAATTGTCCAAAAAAACACATTTTCCCCACATTTCTGTGGTGGAAAGTTCTGGAATCTGCGTGGATCCACAAATTTCCACCCACCCCGCGTTCCCCAAAGTCTTACGAGAAAAATGGTACCTCACTTGTGTGGGTCGGCCTAGTGCCTGCGACAGGAAACGGCGCAAAACGCAACGTGGTCACATCTCAATTTCGCAGTGAAAAATGACCCTTTTTTGGCAAAGTGCCTAGCTGTAGTTTTTGAACCCTACCTCTGCCGGCACCTAGGGAAACCTAGCAAGCCTATACATTTTTGAAAACTAGACACCCAGGGGAATCCAGGATGGGGTGACTTGACTGCCTCCCACCAGGTTCTGTTACCCAGAATCCCTTGCAAACATAAAAAATTGTCCCAAAAACACATTTTCCCCACATTTCTGTGGTGGAAAGTTCTGGAATCTGCGTGGATCCACAAATTTCCACCCACCCCGCGTTCCCCAAAGTCTTACGAGAAAAATGGTACCTCACTTGTGTGGGTCGGCCTAGTGCCTGCGACAGGAAACGGCGCAAAACGCAATGCGGTCCCACCTCAATTTCGCAGTGAAAAATGACCCTTTTTTGGCAAAGTGCCTAGCTGTAGTTTTTGAACCCTACCTCTGCCGGCACCTAGGGAAACCTAGCAAGCCTATACATTTTTGAAAACTAGACACCCAGGGGAATCCAGGATGGGGTGACTTGACTGCCTCCCACCAGGTTCTGTTACCCAGAATCCCTTGCAAACATAAAAAATTGTCCAAAAAAACACATTTTCCCCACATTTCTGTGGTGGAAAGTTCTGGAATCTGCGTGGATCCACAAATTTCCACCCACCCCGCGTTCCCCAAAGTCTTACGAGAAAAATGGTACCTCACTTGTGTGGGTCGGCCTAGTGCCTGCGACAGGAAACGGCGCAAAACGCAACGTGGTCACACCTCAATTTCGCAGTGAAAAATGACCCTTTTTTGGCAAAGTGCCTAGCTGTAGTTTTTGAACCCTACCTCTGCCGGCACCTAGGGAAACCTAGCAAACCTATACATTTTTGAAAACTAGACACCCAGGGGAATCCAGGATGGGGTGACTAGACTGCCTCCCACCAGGTTCTGTTACCCAGAATCCCTTGCAAACATAAAAAATTGTCCAAAAAACACAATTTCCCCACATTTCTGTGGTGGAAAGTTCTGGAATCTGCGTGGATCCACAAATTTCCACCCACCCCGCGTTCCCCAAAGTCTTACGAGAAAAATGGTACCTCACTTGTGTGGGTCGGCCTAGTGCCTGCGACAGGAAACGGCGCAAAACGCAACGTGGTCACATCTCAATTTCGCAGTGAAAAATGACCCTTTTTTGGCAAAGTGCCTAGCTGTAGTTTTTGAACCCTACCTCTGCCGGCACCTAGGGAAACCTAGCAAACCTATACATTTTTGAAAACTAGACACCCAGGGGAATCCAGGATGGGGTGACTTGACTGCCTCCCACCAGGTTCTGTTACCCAGAATCCCTTGCAAACATAAAAAATTGTCCAAAAAAACACATTTTCCCCACATTTCTGTGGTGGAAAGTTCTGGAATCTGCGTGGATCCACAAATTTCCACCCACCCCGCGTTCCCCAAAGTCTTACGAGAAAAATGGTACCTCACTTGTGTGGGTCGGCCTAGTGCCTGCGACAGGAAACGGCGCAAAACGCAACGTGGTCACATCTCAATTTTGCAGTGAAAAATGACCCTTTTTTGGCAAAGTGCCTAGCTGTAGTTTTTGAACCCTACCTCTGCCGGCACCTAGGGAAACCTAGCAAACCTATACATTTTTGAAAACTAGACACCCAGGGGAATCCAGGATGGGGTGACTTGACTGCCTCCCACCAGGTTCTGTTACCCAGAATCCCTTGCAAACATAGAAAATTGTCCAAAAAAACACATTTTCCCCACATTTCTGTGGTGGAAAGTTCTGGAATCTGCGTGGATCCACAAATTTCCACCCACCCCGCGTTCCCCAAAGTCTTACGAGAAAAATGGTACCTCACTTGTGTGGGTCGGCCTAGTGCCTGCGACAGGAAACGGCGCAAAACGCAACGTGGTCACACCTCAATTTCGCAGTGAAAAATGCCCCTTTTTTGGCAAAGTGCCTAGCTGTAGTTTTTGAACCCTAGCTCTGCCGGCACCTAGGGAAACCTACCAAACACACACATTTCTGAAAAGTAGACACCCGGGGGCTTCCAGGGAGGTATGGCTTGCGTGGATCCCCCAACGTTTCCTTACCCAGAATCCCTGCAAACCTCACTTTTAGCTGGAAAAAATCACTTTTTTCACACATTTGTGTGTGGGAAAGTGTGGCATCACTGGCCTCACACAAATTTCCTACCACCCAGCGTTCCCCCAGGTCTCCCGATAAAAATGGTGCCTCACTTGTGTGGGAGGCCCAAGTACCCGCGACAGGCAAGGGCCCACAACGTAGTGAGGCGACCTCAAAATTGCCTATCTCAAAACCACCTGGTTTTGCAAGGAGTCACCTGGGTTTTGGCCCCGTGCTCGGCGGCCATCTAGGGAAACCTACCAAACCCACACATTTCTGAAAAGTAGACACCAGGGGCTTCCAGGGAGGTATGGCTTGCGTGGATCCCCCAACGTTTCCTTACCCAGAATCCCTTGCAAACCTCAATTTTAGCTGAAAAAATCACTTTTTCACACATTTGTGTGTGGGAAAGTGTGGCATCACTGGCCTCACACAAATTTCCTACCACCCAGCGTTCCCCCAGGTCTCCCGATAAAAATGGTGCCTCACTTGTGTGGGAGGCCCAAGTACCCGCGACAGGCAAGGGCCCACAACGTAGTGAGGCGACCTCAAAATTGCCTATCTCAAAACCACCTGGTTTTGCAAGGAGTCACCTGGGTTTTTGGCCCCGTGCTCGGCGGCCATCTAGGGAAACCTACCAAACCCACACATTTCTGAAAAGTAGACACCCGGGGGCTTCCAGGGAGGTATGGCTTGCGTGGATCCCCCAACGTTTCCTTACCCAGAATCCCTTGCAAACCTCAATTTTAGCTGAAAAAATCACTTTTTTCACACATTTGTGTGTGGGAAAGTGTGGCATCACTGGCCTCACACAAATTTCCTACCACCCAGCGTTCCCCCAGGTCTCCCGATAAAAATGGTGCCTCATTTGTGTGGGAGGCCCAAGTACCCGCGACAGGCAAGGGCCCACAACGTAGTGAGGCGACCTCAAAATTGCCTATCTCAAAACCACCTGGTTTTGCAAGGGGAGTCACCTGGGTTTTGG
The DNA here is from genome assembly GCA_963921515.1 of Calotriton arnoldi. NCBI lineage: Eukaryota > Metazoa > Chordata > Amphibia > Caudata > Salamandridae > Calotriton > Calotriton arnoldi. The sequence continues at coordinate 334,530 of CAWUFW010002382.1, read as the reverse complement.
CCCCGTGCTCGGCGGCCATCTAGGGAAACCTACCAAACCCACACATTTCTGAAAAGTAGACACCCGGGGGCTTCCAGGGAGGTATGGCTTGCGTGGATCCCCCAACGTTTCCTTACCCAGAATCCCTTGCAAACCTCAATTTTAGCTGAAAAAATCACTTTTTTCACACATTTGTGTGTGGGAAAGTGTGGCATCACTGGCCTCACACAAATTTCCTACCACCCAGCGTTCCCCAGGTCTCCCGATAAAAATGGTGCCTCACTTGTGTGGGAGGCCCAAGTACCGCGACAGGCAAGGGCCCAAAACATTTTTTGATAGGCAATGTTGATGTTGCCTCAAAACGTTTTGTGTCCTTGCCTGTCGCGGGTACTTGGGCCTCCCACACAAGTGAGGCACCATTTCTATCGGGAGACCTGGGGAACGCTGGGTGGTAGGAAATTTGTGTGAGGCCAGTGATGCCACACTTTCCCACACACAAATGTGTGAAAAAGTGATTTTTTCAGCTAAAAGTGAGGTTTGCAGGGGATTCTGGATGGAAACGTTGGGGGATCCACGTAAGCCATACCTCCCTGGAAGCCCCCGGGTGTCTACTTTTCAGAAATGTGTGGGTTTGGTAGGTTTCCTAGATGGCCGCCGAGCACGGGGCCAAAAACCCAGGTGACTTCCTGCAAAACCAGGTGGTTTTGTGAAAGGCCATTTTGAGGTCGCCTCAATACGTTGTGGGCCCTTGCCTGTCGCGGGTACTTGGGCCTCCCACACAAGTGAGGCACCATTTTTATCGGGAGACCTGGGGGAACGCTGGGTGGTAGGAAATTTGTGTGAGGCCAGTGATGCCACACTTTCCCACACACAAATGTGTGAAAAAGTGATTTTTTCAGCTAAAAGTGAGGTTTGCAGGGATTCTGGGTAAGAAACGTTGGGGGATCCACGCAAGCCATACCTCCCTGGAAGCCCCCGGGTGTCTACTTTTCAGAAATGTGGGTTTGGTAGGGTTCCCTAGATGGCCGCCGAGCACGGGGCCAAACCCAGGTGACTCCCTTGCAAAACCAGGTGGTTTTGTGAAAGGCCATTTTGAGGTCGCCTCAATACGTTGTGGGCCCTGCCTGTCGCGGGTACTTGGGCCTCCCACACAAGTGAGGCACCATTTTTATCGGGAGACCTGGGGGAACGCTGGGTGGTAGGAAACTTGTGTGAGGCCAGTGATGCCACACTTTCCCACACAGAAATGTGTGAAAAAGTGATTTTTTCAGCTAAAAGTGAGGTTTGCAGGGATTCTGGGTAAGGAAACGTTGGGGGATCCACGCAAGCCATACCTCCCTGGAAGCCCCCGGGTGTCTACTTTTCAGAAATGTGTGGGTTTGGTAGGTTTCCTATGTGGCCGCCGAGCCCGGGCCAAAACCCAGGTGACCCCCTTGCAAAACCAAGTCATAATGAGATAATGTGTTGTTTATTTCTGCAGCGTGAAAATGTTGGCACAATATTGCAAGGAAAATGTGACAGACATTTTGAGGTTTGCAGGACATTGTGGGTACCATAACTTGTTGGGATCCACAAGAGAGATATCACCATGTACTCCCATGGGTGTTTCGTTTACGACAATATCTACAGTTGGTAGGTTATTCTTAGACGGAATGTACACCTTGGCAGACAGACTAAAAAGACAAAGATTACTGCACAGCCATCTATTCCTCAAGCACACACACACATACTGGTTGGATTTGGCACGAGGGCAAGTGATGGTTCAGTATATACAATTTTATTAACAAGAGATTTCACAAAAATGAAATGCACTGTCAATAATTGAAAGGACAAAAAACGGAACCAGTGACTCGCAGCTCGTGAGCTGTAAAGCCACGTCAAGGCCCCAACCGCTTTACAGGCCATTCACACACCTTTCATACGTGATACACACAAGACCATTCACACCCCCAGGCACGAAACAAACACATTACAACATTCACAAAAAGGGACAAGGTACACCCTGCTTGAGAAAGACAAAAAAAAATATTACTGCACAACCATCTAATCCTCAAGCACACACACACATACTGGTTGGATTTGGCACGAGGGTGAGTGATGGTTCAGTATATACAATTGTATTAACAAGTGATTTCACAAAAATGAAATGCACTGTTAATAATTGAAAGGACGAGAAACTGAACCATTGACTCACAGCTCGTGAGCTGTAAAGCCACGACAAGGCACCAACCTCTTTACAGGCCATTCATACACCTTTCATACGTGTGACAAATACAAAACCATTCACACCACCAGCCGCGGGCCCATCACATTACAACACTCACACCAGCAGACAGCGCCATTCAAGGGCCCATCACTTTCACACGCCCACATTCCTAACACAGCAACAACACAACCTGATGGATTGCGTGGAGTGTCGCTCGGCTAGCAGTGTGTGTAGTGACCAGCAGCAAGTCACTACTCACACACTGCCAGCCGAGCGCCACTCCACGCACACCGCCAGCCAAGCACCAGCCTACACACACCACCATCACATTTAGGATTTTTTTATACAAAAAAGAAAACACAAACAAATTGCAAATAGATACAAATCTACTAACACAAAATCAGAAACATTGCACTAATGCCAACCTTGAAACAGAACAACAATTCTTAAACATTACAGACCAGGCAGTTCACTTTACCACTCATGGTTGCTCCCAATAATTCTTTTGCTTGTGGTACGCTCTATAACAAGCAGGCACACACAGCCCAGGGTTAGAAGGACACTCAGGGCAGTACATACGAGTCTCCTTCCGCGTACCTCTTCGCCAACAGACTCTACATCTCCTAGTGGGAAAGTCTTTTGAGGATGTAGGAGGAATGTGATCAGGAAAGTGGCGATCTTTCAATCGAGCCACATCCTCCACCACTCCAACTCTAGGAACACTTGCCTGTTCCACAACAACAAGGCTGCCTATGACAGACTCCTGAAACTGAACAAAAGTCAACTTTGACGCAGGAGAACACTCCTTGAACACAACAAAAGCATTGAAAGTTGCTAAATTGAAGAGATGGATGGCCAACTTCTTATACCAAATGTAAGACTTACGAATAGCAGTGTAAGGTTCCAACCTCTGATCTACTCTATCAACACCACCCATGTGCTTATTGTAGTCTAAAATGCACACAGGTTTGCGCACTTCAGCAATCTGACCCCAAACAGCCACAGGTGAAGTACTCTCATCATGGATGGTAGTCAGCATGTACACATCCCTCCTGTCCACAAATTTCACAGCTAGCAGTTCCTCACTACGCAAGGCACTGCACTGTCCCCTCTGAAGTTTTTTGCAAACAAGCTCTTTTGGATAACCTTTACGGTTAGAGCGGATTGTGCCACAAGCAAAAGTGTCCACTTTGAACAATTCCTTAAACAATTGCACAGCAGTGTAGAAGTTATCAATGTACAAATGGTGGCCTCTGTTAAACAGTCCTCTAGCAAGTTCCCACACAATTTTCTCTGAAACTCCTACTAAAGTGGACGGACAACCAGGGGGTCAATAGTGGAATCCCTACCAGTGTACACACGCAAATTAAAAACATATCCTGTCCTACTCTCAGACAACATATACAGCTTAATTCCATAGCGTGCCCTCTTGCTAGGAATGTACTGCCTAAAAACCAAACGGCCCTTGAACAGCACCAAAGACTCATCAATAGATATTTCTTTCCCTGGAGTATAGATCTCTGAAAATCGATCTACAAAGTGATCAAGAACAGGCCGAATCTTAAAAAGACGGTCACATTCAGGGTGATCTCGTGGCAACGCCAAACCATTATCAACAAAATGCAGCATCCGAAGCAAAAGTAAATACCGATCACGAGTCATAACTGCAGGAAATATGGCCGTTGCCATCAAGGGACTGGTAGACCAATATGAACTCATGGACGGCTTCCTTATCAAACCCATCAAAAAAGTCAAACCCAAAAACTTCTTCATCTCTTCCAGATTTGTGGGACTCCACCGGGTAGCTCTAGAATGGGGCCTAAGTCTGGCACTGTTGTCCCTCAAAAACTGTTCAGCATACAAATTAGTCTGCTCAACAATCTCACCCAAAAATACATCATCCATAAACAACTGAAAATACTGTATAGGCAAATAATGTTCACAATCCACTCTACACCCTGCATAACCACTAAAGGCAGGCAACACCGGCTGCACCATGTTTGGATCAACCCAGAGTCCAGCACTTCCAGTAGGAAGCCTAGCAGCCCCAGGCTGCAATCCAGATGCCTCTTGCACCATCGGCACATTAGTATCCTCCTCTAAATCAGGCACTTCATCTGCACTGAGAGTACCTTCATCATCCGATGATTCCATGTGGAGAGAAAACTCACTGCCTGAATCTTCCCCTCCCTCCTCTCCCTCAGACGCACTGTCAGTCTCATAATCCTGCTCAGAGGAAGATTCAAGAAGCAAACCAACCACCTGCTGAGCAGTAATTCTACGGCTAGCCATAATGCTTACTAATAAAGGTTACTTGTCAAACAAGTCAACAACAACAAACCCTTTGTAAAAAAAAAAAGAAATAAACAAAATGTAGATTTATCACAAAGACCTATATACTCCAACACTATACCACTCACGTGACAGAAGCAGCTAGACTCACCACCACCTACTCTGCACAGACACAGTAAGGATCAACAATATCCCACTAAAAAAGAAGAAGAAAAAAATTACACATAAGACAATGCAAAACATCGCAAAGAATTTCATGCTCTGAACACTAACAAATATGCTGCCATTATGGCACCACTTACAAAAAATTCATTCATGCATGACAATAATACTCATTTGGAGTACACACAACAAAAATATTTTTCTTACCAAATAAATGCAATTACGCAAAACTGCAGAACCACAACTGCCGAAACCGCAAACAGGAATCAAAAGCTTTACACTAGAATAAAAAGGAGGAAAAAAAACATTACAATCACATATGCAAATAATGCACCAGTCCACACACAATCCACCAGCCAAGCTAAGGGGTAGTTGGGCCTAACAGTATAAATAAAATATTCACACCCGTAAAGGGGAGCAACCCTTGCCCTTTTGGCCACTCCCCAACACAAAAATTAAAAAAACCCTGGTGCCTAGTGGGCATTCCTGCTGCACAATCACATGATCGTGCAGCAGGAATGCACAAAGAGGCATCGGGGAAAGGAAAACCATTTCCTTTCCCTCGATGCCTCTTTTGATACAAACCCCCCCTCCCCGAGCCAAACCTCACCTGATTTCCCCGACGCGCTGGAAGCAAATGGCTTCCAGCGCGTCGGGAAGAAAGGAAACCCTCAATGATGTCAGCGCGCTGACGTCATTGATGGGGCGGGGGAGGCAGGGGAAGCCCTTCCCCTGCCTCCCCCAAAAAAACCTAACGATCAGATTCTCACGGGGAGCGCCAGCGCTTCCCCGTGGGTGGTCTTATGACGAGCTGGACTCGTCACGAGCACTGTGTGCCATGACGAGTCCAGCTCGTCATAAGCACCGAAGGGGATAAAGGGTCAGAGCAGGATCTCAGCGGCAGACGAGGAGAAGGAACCTCCTGGTCACAGGAACTACACGAGCATTGCGCTCAAGAAATTCAAGGATGCAAAGACCTCCATCAAGGATTACAGCTAACTTTTCAGGGTGTAAATGGAGAGAAGGCACATCTGCCCTGCATATTTATCCACGAAGATGCCACCGTTTTGTGCAATACCTCTACTCAACTGGAGTGCTTTCTACTGGCTAATCAGTAAGTGCTACCTCGTTGGGTAAATGTATAGTGCCTTTCCTACACTACAGCTGCGTAAAGGACCAGAAGAATTGTCTCCAGTGACCTGTGTGTCTGTAACTTTGCCACCGCGCCGAAAGTGCCGGGGTCCTTTGAGTAAGCTGTCCATCATAGTGGGGAAAGGGCGGGCATACGTTGCATACCGCTAGTGTATGTGTGGCGGGGCTTCTAAGCCCGTTCACATGCCTCTTGTTTATAAAGGGTCAGAGCAGGATCTCAGCGGCAGACGAGGAGAAGGAACCTCCTGGTCACAGGAACTACACGAGCATTGCGCTCGAGAAATTCAAGGATGCAAAGACCTCCATCAAGGATTACAGCTAACTTTTCAGGGTGTAAATGGAGAGAAGGCACATCTGCCCTGCATATTTATCCACGAAGATGCCACCGTTTTGTGCAATACCTCTACTCAACTGGAGTGCTTTCTACTGGCTAATCAGTAAGTGCTACCTCGTTGGGTAAATGTATAGTGCCTTTCCTACACTACAGCTGCGTAAAGGACCAGAAGAATTGTCTCCAGTGACCTGTGTGTCTGTAACTTTGCCACCGCGCCGAAAGCGCCGGGATCCTTTGAGTAAGCTGTCCATCATAGTAGGGAAAGGGCGGGCATACGTTGCATACCGCTAGTGTATGTGTGGCGGGGCCAAACGAGCGGGGCTTCTAGGCCCGTTCACATGCCTCTTGTTTATAAAGGGTCAGAGCAGGATCGCAGCGGCAGACGAGGAGAAGGAACCTCCTGGTCACAGGAACTACACGAGGATTGCGCTCGAGAAAATCAAGGGTGCAGAGACCTCCATCAAGGATTGTCTCCAGTGACCTGTGTGTCTGTAACTTTGCCACCGCGCCGAAAGCGCCGGGATCCTTTGAGTAAGCTGTCCATCTTAGTAGGGAAAGGGCGGGCATACGTTGCATACCGCTAGTGTATGTGTGGCGGGGCCAAACGAGCGGGGCTTCTAGGCCCGTTCACATGCCTCTTGTTTATAAAGGGTCAGAGCAGGATCGCAGCGGCAGACGAGGAGAAGGAACCTCCTGGTCACAGGAACTACACGAGGATTGCGCTCGAGAAAATCAAGGGTGCAGAGACCTCCATCAAGGATTGTCTCCAGTGACCTGTGTGTCTGTAACTTTGCCACCGCGCCGAAAGCGCCGGGATCCTTTGAGTAAGCTGTCCGTCATAGTAGGGAAAGGGCGGGCATACGTTGCATACCGCTAGTGTATGTGTGGCGGGGCTTCTAGGCCCGTTCACATGCCTCTTGTTTATAAAGGGTCAGAGCAGGATCGCAGCGGCAGACGAGGAGAAGGAACCTCCTGGTCACAGGAACTACACGAGGATTGCGCTCGAGAAAATCAAGGGTGCAGAGACCTCCATCAAGGATTACAGCTAACTTTACAGGGTGGCAATGGAGAGAAGGTACATCTCCACGCTCACGAAGATGCCACCGTTTTGTGCAATACCTCTACTCAACTGGAGTACTTTCTACTGGCTAATCAGTAAGTGCTACCTCGTTGGGTAAATGTATAATGCCTTTCCTACACTACAGCTGCGTAAAGGACCAGAAGAATTGCAGGATCGCAGCGGCAGACGAGGAGAAGGATTGCGCTCAAGAAAATCAAGGGTGCAGAGACCTCCATCAAGGATTACAGCTAACTTTACAGGGTGGCAATGGAGAGAAGGCACATCTCCACGCTCACAATCCCGCCCTAGTGGGCATTCCTGCTGCACGATCACATGATCGTGCAGCAGGAATGCACAAAGAGGCATCGGGGGAAAGGAAAACCCTTTCCTTTCCCTCGATGTCTCTTTTGAATCAAACCCCCCTCCCCGAGCCAAAACTCACCTTATTTCCCCGACGCGCTGGAAGCAAATGGCTTCCAGCGCGTCGGAAGAAAGGGAAACCCTCAATGATGTCAGCGCGCCTCGCGCGCTGGCGTCATTGATGGGGGGGCGGGGGGAGGCAGGGGAAGTCCTTCCCCTGCCTCCTAAAAAAAAACCCCGACGATCGGATTCCCACGGGGGGAGCGCCAGCGCTTCCCCCGTGGGTGGTCTTATGACGAGCTGGACTCGTCATGAGCACACGAGCACTGTGTGCCATGACGAGTCCAGCTCGTCATAAGCATGGAAGGGGTTAAGAGGTCAGGCAACCTGGTGCACTGTAATGTGATTATTTGCTATGCTTTAAAAAGTAAATACAATAGTATATAATGAAAAATTCAATACAGAATGCACTATTTTTGCAATTTTTAACCCATTTGTCTTGGGGGAGAACCCCTTTTAAGTGCCCCTTGTAGTGGTCAGGCTTGCTCGCTCCGCTCACTTGATATGCACCGTACAGGGGCTGGTCTGAAAGAATTTGCCAGGGCTGCTTTTGTTTCCCAGTCCTGGCCTGGCTAGGGCCCAAAATCCACAGCTACCTTGGTTGCAAATCAATTGAAAAATGCGATGTATCCATGTTTCGTTTTGGTTTTTTTCTTGTTGCGGGCACTAGGGCTACCCACACAAGTGAAGTAGCATTTTTATCAGGAGACTTGAAGGAATGCTGGGTGGTAGGAAATTTGTGGCTCCCCGCAGTTCAGAAATGTAAGGAAAATATTTGTTTTTAGTAGAGGTGGGTGGAACTTGTGGAGTTTTACTCCACGGAGTTCCGCTGAGTTACCTTAAAACTCTGCGAGATTCCACAGAGTTCCGCAAGCGGCAGAATGCCGGTCCTACTGAGAATACATTCAGAAAGATTAGAACACTAAAGAGTCAGACGCGCTACATACATCAAGTGGGCAATGCCTGTTTTGCTCCATAAAACTGAAAGGAATGATGCAAGTGTGATTTGCTCTAAAGGACCCTTCTGCCAAACATTTAATTTCTAACACTTGGCATATACTGTCAGCAGTAATTTCATCATTGCGGTATATATTAAACTGATAGAAATGCAAGGAACTGTGTTCGGCCGACTGTAAATGTATTTGTGTGTCCACTTACACATAAGCAAGAGAGCTGCAGAGAGGAATTCTAAACATGAAAATGACGGTCCGACTGGATGAGCCAGCAGTGCTTAATTTGTTAAAAAAATAAGTGCCAGGAATCTCGTCAGGAGGCCACTGCAGCTTGCACCACACATTGCCCCTGCCATGATGCCAATGATAGTACAACGCAACTACTAACCATCCTACAAGTGTGATAATTAAGACTATTCCAACCCCCAGAGCTGTAAGAATGGCTCGGAAGGCAGGTTATAGTCATTTCGAATGAATATTGAATTAATAATTAACTGTTGTTGTGGTAATCTCTAAATTAGCCAGACTGCGCCACCTTGTGGCACACTATCACAAGCGTTGGTGTTGACAATTAAGTGCTGGTGCCGAGCACCGAAACCCACTAGCTCAAATTAAGCACTGAGAGCCAGACATCACAGGCCCAGCACAGGCTCAGAGCAGCGCAGATGCAGGCCCTAAGATCTGGAGGGGCCGCGCTTATCAGCTCAACTGTCTGGGGGTGTACGAAGCGCAGGTACCGAGCAGGCATGTTAATGGGTGGCATTTATGGACCAACAGGCCACCATCAGCTATTGGCGTGATAAGCAAGTCTCTGCGTGCACTTTATGGCAGTGCTGATAGAAAGAGCACTTGTAGTTTCAGGGGGATAAACTGTGGCAATTTGCCACACGAGATAGGACGTTCGTTAAGCCGAAGTGGGTTAAAACATAAAAAAAGACACCATTTAGCCACAAGAGGGCGACCAAGACTGATTTGATGCAAGAGCCACAGATTTGATTGGATGTAAAAGCCACAGATTTGATGTAAAACTACAACTGATTTGATGCAAGAGCCACGTATTTGATTGACGTAAATGCCACAGATTTGATGTACAGCTACAACAGAGAAGAAAATGATATATGGAAAAAGTTACATTTGATATGAATATTGAAAACTCGCGTTGCAATTTTCTATTGATTAATGTGTTTTAAGAAGTGTGGATTTGCGGTACAGTTGTGAATTACTGGAATGAATGATAAAAAAGTGTCAGATGAATGAATTTGATACAAGATGTTTTTAAGCAGAAAAAGGAGATACACTTCTCGTATTTTGGACCTTTACTTAGTATTAAAAAATAGAAGGATGATTGTTATAAGTAATATGTACAGTTTTTAAAGGAAAGTTTATATTGAAAAAACACTATATGAATTTTCAAATATGTTTCATCAGAGGAGCATGATAAAATAATTAATACAAATTAAAATTAAATAGTAAAAGTTGTTACATGGGCCACATATATTTTTGATAATGAGAGAATGATGATTTATTGAGGAAAAAAAAGGTTGCTGGGGTACTCATTCCTAATAATGGGGGTGTACGAAGCGCAGGTATCAAGCAAAAACAACAGTTGATGGACAGAATGCAGAACAATGTCATACATTCACCCCAGTACAGAGATCTGGGCCTAAATCCATCGTTTTTTTTGCTCACCATGCCATTCCAGTTTGAACCCAGCCATATGCAAATCAGCCTTGACCCTGTGCCTCATGGGAACAGTCCAGCCCGAACTGCCAAGCCAGGTCCTCCCTGGACTGGAAACAAACATCCTAGGACCGGTTTCAGGGTTTCACCCCTCTTCAGCCAGGATAGCTTGATTCCAGTGGCATGGAGAGCACGGGACCCACGTCTGGGCATACCCGTCCCACTCGGGGTGACAAATGCAAAAACAACAGTTGATGGACAGAATGCAGAACAATGTCATACATTCACCCCAGTACAGAGATCTGGGCCTAAATCCATCGTTTTTTGCTCACCATGCCATTCCAGTTTGAACCCAGCCATATGCAAATCAGTCTTGACCCTGTGCCTCATGGGAACAGTCCAGCCCGAACTGCCAAGCCAGGTCCTCCCTGGACTGGAAACAAACATCCTAGGACCGGTTACAGGGTTTCACCCTCTTCAGCCAGGATAGCTTGATTCCAGTGGCATGGAGAGCACGGGACCCACGTCTGGGCATACCCGTCCCACTCGGGGTGACAAATGCAAAAACAACAGTTGATGGACAGAATGCAGAACAATGTCATACATTCACCCCAGTACAGAGATCTGGGCCTAAATCCATCGTTTTTTGCTCACCATGCCATTCCAGTTTGAACCCAGCCATATGCAAATCAGTCTTGACCCTGTGCCTCATGGGAACAGTCCAGCCCGAACTGCCAAGCCAGGTCCTCCCTGGACTGGAAACAAACATCCTAGGACCGGTTTCAGGGTTTCACCCTCTTCAGCCAGGATAGCTTGATTCCAGTGGCATGGAGAGCACGGGACCCACGTCTGGGCATACCCGTCCCACTCGGGGTGACAAATGCAAAAACAACAGTTGATGGACAGAATGCAGAACAATGTCATACATTCACCCCAGTACAGAGATCTGGGCCTAAATCCATCGTTTTTTTGCTCACCATGCCATTCCAGTTTGAACCCAGCCATATGCAAATCAGTCTTGACCCTGTGCCTCATGGGAACAGTCCAGCCCGAACTGCCAAGCCAGGTCCTCCCTGAACTGGAAACAAACATCCTAGGACCGGTTTTAGGGTTTCACCCCTCTTCAGCCAGGATAGCTTGATTCCAGTGGCATGGAGAGCACGGGACCCACGTCTGGGCATACCCGTCCCACTCGGGGTGACAAATGCAAAAACAACAGTTGATGAACAGAATGCAGAACAATGTCATACATTCACCCCAGTACAGAGATCTGGGCCTAAATCCATCGTTTTTTTGCTCACCATGCCATTCCAGTTTGAACCCAGCCATATGCAAATCAGTCTTGACCCTGTGCCTCATGGGAACAGTCCAGCCCGAACTGCTCAAGCCAGGTCCTCCCTGGACTGGAAACAAACATCCTAGGACCGGTTTCACCCCTCTTCAGACAGGATAGCTTGATTCCAGTGGCATGGAGAGCACGGGACCCACGTCTGGGCATACCCGTCCCACTCGGGGTGACAAATGCAAAAACAACAGTTGATGGACAGAATGCAGAACAATGTCATACATTCACCCCAGTACAGAGATCTGGGCCTAAATCCATAGTTTTTTTTGCTCACCATGCCATTCCAGTTTGAACCCAGCCATATGCAAATCAGTCTTGACCCTGTGCCTCATGGGAACAGTCCAGCCCGAACTGCCAAGCCAGGTCAAGCATTTTCAAACACGGAGGAACCGCGAACTATTATGCTTTACTGTTTGAGAGAAATGGACTGAAAATTATCCCCTGTCTGTACGCATAAATTAGTTCCCTGTGTTAGGCATTTCCTTGAGCATGATACAATTGGTAGTTTCAAGGCTTGCCTAGTTGTTAAATGAAATGGTGTAAAAACAACGCTTTTTGAATTTTTGTACATAAGTGATGGCACATTTCACTGTTTGTTTATGAATGTATTCTGTGAATTGTCAAATGTATTGTTTGTATACGTCATCTGAAAATTAAGTGTTTTTCTTCTTTTCATGCTTTTGAATTTCGCTAAAAAACATATGAAAATAATTCTAAGTGGAATGGTTAAATAAATAACCTAATCAAACAGAAAAAGCAGTTGTTTGATTGATGCTATAAAGCGATAAAGCGCAAGAAGTGAAGGAGTCAGGTCCCCCCTTTTTGTATTTGATAATTATTACGGCCCTACCTGACCCTTGTCCTTTGGGCCTAGCCCCTCCAGTGGTTGCAATTTAGAGCGGGTTTTCACCCGCGAGGGTTTGGACACCAGGGCTCTGGTGCCCAACCAGCAATAACTATATTGCTTAATTCGGTACAGGTTGGATTTTCCTCCTGTAGATAATGTCTGAAAAGGAGACACTATCATTCACGGAAGCTTACATTCAGAATCTGATATCTACACCCTCTCCATTCTCCGCAGTTTCGTTGAGCACTTCGGCCAAACAACAAAACAAGGCTGAAAAACTAACTCGCCTTTACAAAAAACATATTCGCACTGAGCTGCACGGGCATTTCTTGTTAGAACATTTGAAAGCTGGCACTATTCCCTGGGGCCTTCAGGTTAAGAACATACCTGTTATATTCACCGATGATCCTGAGTATAGGAAGGGCTTTAGTTTTATAAATACTAAATGCAGCCGTGATTTAATGGTCCACACGATAGAAGCAGCCCAAAGATTGTGTAAAAAAGAAGCCGATGAACTTGAACAACTAGTTCAGGCAATTAAGGACAACCACACAGTTTCAGAAGCAAAGACCTTATTAGATAAAATCGAGAAAGAGATACTTACATTTAAGGATAACACTATCAGCTTCAAAACAGCAAGGTTTGAGAGAGACACAAAATCTTTTAACATAGATCAGGTATATCCATTTCTAAAGGACGAATTTTATACCTCCACTGAATCCCGTCGAGCCCTTTCTAATTACCAAGGGCGCTCCAGGAACCGATTCCTTACCTTCTCCGAAACATCCTCATCAGATTCTTCAGGGGACTCAGACCCTAGAGAAGGTGCCTCCAAAAGACAGGTAGCTTTTTTCAACAAAGGCGACCAGAAACCAAGAGGAAGGTTCAAACCACAGCCATGGGAGGTGAGGACGCGACGTCAGTTTTACAAGTCGTAAAACCTACATCTATTGTCAATCTATCTCAAAGGCAACTGTCCAAAGATGAAGAAGCTGTGTTAGAATTGGGCCTCAAATTTGTCTCTAATAGACCGACAGATTTTACTAGACTTAAACTATAAGCGATTGAATTTTGCCGTAAGATCCGATTGAAGTCATTTTTTCTGGCAAAGATTACAAAAACAATAGGGAAGTATCTGGTCTTTCTAATAAATCAAAATTAATTCCACCAACTCAGAATGTTCCAAAAGAAATTGTGGCCTATGAACAGGTTATCTTGTCCTCAATTAATCAATTGGAGAAAAAGAAAGCTTTTCTTAAACAAAATATATCTGTGAAATAGCAAATGGCCATTAATGATCTGAAGAAGGACACGACTGTAGTTATTAAACAGGCCGACAAGGACGGAGCCCTAGTGATTTGGCCCGGAGACATGTATTTAACAGAAGGCAGGAACCAGGTGCACAATCAAGAATGGTACCACCAAGTTAGAGAAGATCCTACAAGACCTACACAAGAACTCATAGTTGGAATACTGAAGGTCGGATTGGATAATGGATTTTTGGGACCAAAAGAATTTGATTAACTTTTTAAAAAATTCCCAAGGATTCCGGTAATTTATTTTTTGCCAAAGATCCATAAGAGGCTGAATGACCCTCCAGGGAGACCCATCGTCTCGGCTAGTGATTCCTTGCTGGAGCCCATTTCAAAATACGTTGAATTTTTCTTGAAGCCTTTTATGATGGATGTGCCATCATACTTAAGAGACACCACTGATTTCATCACCAGAGCGGAAGGCCAAGAGTTTGACGATCAAACGCAATGGATGGTTTCGTTTGATGTAACCTCTCTATACACACAGATACCCCAAGACGAGGCATTACAAGTGATTGAGGCTTACTTGGAAGATAGACCACGTCCTCACAGGTTGCCGACGACATTTATTGTACAACTAGCTGAGGTTGCACTAAAAAAAAACTATTTTAAGTTTGTAGATTCGTTCTACATTCAGGTAAAAGGGACCGCCATGGGTTGTCCCTTTGCCCCAGAAATGGCGATTCTCTTCATGGCCAAGTATGAAGAAAAATTCATTTTCAACAATAATCCGTTCCAAGAATTTTTTTTACAGTGGTCACGCTATATAGATGACATTTGGTGTCTATGGCGAGGGTCCCAAGAAGAATTGGAAAGCTTCCATGGTTGGCTAAATGCGCGCCATGAGGACATAAAATTCAGTTTGAACTCAAGCAAGACCTGCATGACGTTTTTAGATGTGGAGGTTTCTCCACACGAGAATAGGTTGATTACTTCACTGCACCGCAAATCCACTGACAAAAATACCATCCTAAATCATAAGAGTGCTCACCCAAGAAGTCTGAAAGAAAATCTTCCGTATGGCCAATTTCTGCGGATCCGAAGAAATTGCTCTAGAAAAACTGATTATGAACAGCATGCAGCCATCTTTCGTGAACAGATGATCATGAGGGGATACCCAAAGAAAATGTTAAAACACGCAATAAAAAGAGCGTGGTATACGCCTCGAGAAGAACTTCTTCAAAAGAAAGTGAACCCACCACTAGAAAGATTGGTTTGTGTTACAACATTTGGGCCAGATACCAATAAATTTAAGCAAATCGTTTTAAAGAACTGGCACCTGTTAGAGAACTTGGATTGTCCGTTCCAGAAACTATCATTTGCCATGAAGAGAAATCAGAGTATCGGCCAACAAATTGTAAGGGCAGACATTTTCCCTCCACGATCAAAAAGCAACTTACGAACTCAATGGCAACTTAAACCGATCGAGGGCCACCACAAATGTGGAAACTGTTCTGCTTGTGACACTGTAATTGAAGGGGCTGAATTTATACATAATGCCATTAAATGGCGACATTCAGAGTTCACCAATTGCAAAACCAAAAATGTGGTTTATGCTGTTCTCTGCCCATGCTCTAAGTTATACATAGGCAAGACAAATCAGCAGATCAATCAACGCATTACTCAACATCGCTCGAGAATTAAAAAGAAAGTTTTAACTGCACCTATGGTTGAGCATTTCATTGAAAAATCTCACAGTGAAAAGGATTTCAAGTGGAAAGTGCTGTCAGTCTTAGATACAACTAAACGTTTATTGGATATTGACACTGCTTTAATACAAAAGGAGGCTTACCTCATATTAAAATACAATAGCGCAGTTACCGGCCTCAATGGAATGACAGAACTTTCAAAAACATAACGTTCTGTTGTTGTTTTTTTTAAAACCGCAAGTCCCAGAATGCACCTTGCCGGGTGCCAGAATGATCTCTTTTGAACCATACTGCCATTGGCTGTCCTTTTGGTACTACAATTCCCATGGGGGCTTGCGTGGTGTTGTGCGCGATATAGTTCTAATGAGAAATGCCCCCAGTCACCTAATGTGCATCCATGCTGGTCGAAGGAATGGTGTAATTCACTCGAGCCCCAGAAAGTAAGTTTTGCTCTGTTGACTCGAGCAGCACGCGCTTGCTCTGTGGTCCGTAGCTAATGCGAAATTGACATGTGTAATCTTTTCAGGAAATCGGGACGCCACAGAATTGAAGTATGTATTGTGTGCAATACTTCCGTGCAGATTATGGTACATCCCAATCCTTTCACAACTTATAATGAATAGTTGAGATGCAAATAGAGCCACAATTAGTAATGGCAATTGGCACCCTTTCTTTTTGCCTTGCAGATAAACTTGTGATGAAATTCCGCATTTGTTAAAGCAACGAGCTACACTGCTCTGTTACAAAGTTGATACAGATCCGCTACACGATCACCCAGACGACCGCGAGCTGATGGTCACAACTAATTTCCATCAGGTAACTCTTGCCCACTGAGTGCCTGGCCCTGTTGGAGAGTAGGAGAGTTTTTAAATTCACTTTTATTAGCTTTTAAATTCACTTACACTCGTCTTTTGCATCATTTATTTTGCAGAATATCCAGAATATCCATTAATAAGAAGCCCTGATGAGAGGCACAGTACCATAAGCCTGTGCTTTGAAACGCGTTGGCATTTTCAAACACGGAGGAACCGCGAACTATTATGCTTTACTGTTTGAGGGAAATGGACTGAAAATTATCCCCTGTCTGTACACATAAATTAGTTCCCTGTGTTAGGCATTTCCTTGAGCATGATACAATTGGTAGTTTCAAGGCTTGCCTAGTTGTTAAATGAAATGGTGTAAAAACAACGCTTTTTTGAATTTTTGTACATAAGTGATGGCACATTTCACTGTTTGTTTATGAATGTATTCTGTGAATTGTCAAATGTATTGTTTGTATATGTCATCTGAAAATTAAGTGTTTTTCTTGTTTTCATGCTTTTGAATTTCGCTAAAAAACATATGAAAATAATTCTAAGTGGAATGGTTAAATAAATAACCTAATCAAACAGAAAAAGCAGTTGTTTGATTGATGCTATAAAGCGATAAAGCGCAAGTAGTGAAGGAGTCAGGTCCCCCCTTTTTGTATTTGATAATTATTAAGGCCCTACCTGACCCTTGTCCTTTGGGCCTAACCCCTCCAGTGGTTGTATTAAGGGGTGGCATTTTTTGACCTAGAGGCCACCATGAGCTGTTGGTGTGAAAAGCGAGTCTCTATGTGCACTTTAAGGTAATGCTGATAGAAAGAGCACTTGTAGTTTCAGGGGGTAAACTGTGGCAATTTGCCTCGCTAGATAGAACATTTGATAAGCAGAAGCAGAACAAAAGCACAAAAAAAAAAACATTTTGCCACAAACGGTGACCAAGACTGCTTATAGTACCATCTTCAAAAAATACACGTAAAGGTGATGTTCTTTTTATCCTGAGAATTTTGAAACAACAAAGAAGTTAATAATGAGTGATTAAACTAGTACATGCTGCATAGTGCTTTACCACCCTGCATTCCACTGGGCCTGCCGCCTCATGTGACATGTCCCGCTATGGTCATAATAACACGAGACTGCAACAAGTCTGTATTCTTCCCTCCTACCCTTGCGCAGAGTCGGACAACTACCTTCAGGCTTCATGCTCGGTAAAGCCTCCTTCTCTTCCCACCATTGCCATACCAGCTCTGAAAAGGTTTACAAAGGAATTCCTCAGCACACGTCTGTTATGTCACAATATACATAAACATGCTTGATGTGAGCATAAGTAAAATACAAGTAGGTAAGTTCTTATTTCTTTTTTCCTTTTTATTTTCCGATGTTCAGACAGCCGACACGTGTTTCGTCAGCTTACATGGGAATTATTCCCGCGACTTTATCAAGGCTGCATAAAAACAGAATGAATACTCAATGTATCACCTTCTTTAAATTGGGTGTACAGAACTAGTCAGAGATTACATTCAGCGGCCGGTGCCATGCTTCATCACAATATGTTATCTCATTGGTTGTGTGCCCACATGCACAAAATATAAAACACCAGAAACATTGAAAATTTTCTTCAGATGTGACCCAATAATCCGTAGATCAAAAGATCCAGAATCCCAAAAGAAAAAGATGGAGTAGGAAGAATTCCGTGGTATAGTCTCAGTAGTAAGTGCAATATAAACCATATATAGTGCCATTCGGTAGTGTCAAAATATAATTTACTCAGACCGTGTATGACGACTCCAAGAATGAACATTCCTGGGGTGAGATCGGAGTGGAGCCCAAAGGGTGAGGTAAAAGATTTTTTATTTTAACTTAATTTAACAAAAAAACAAATTATGTTGGGTAAATACCTATTGTCTTCCTATGTATAACCCTGTAAAGAAACCAGAAAGCGCCCTGAGTATAAATAGGACCATCAGGCAAAAGTCACATACGGCTAATGTTGCAAACTCAAAGTAACAATTGGCCCACCTACTTTATTAGTGGTGTTAATTCCAACCCACACTGGGATTCAATATCTCGCGACGTCTCACTTCTCAATGTTAAATCCAAGGGATCCCTGTATGTCCCAGAAGTCCAGAATCTACAAAGATATAGCCAGTCATGTTTCACTCCATAAGATATATGGTTCAAATTGAATACATCTTCCAATCTCATTGTAGACTAACCATGTGATATTTACCTTCCCTGAGCAATGTCAAGCTCTATTTATTCAAACCCCAATAGTCAAAATCTAGGTGCAGAATGACCAATCTAACACTGCACCATTTGTCATAACACTGTATACAGCTTGACATCACAACAAAGCTATTCAGTTTATATCCGCTTTATCTATCTCCTCATATTGATGCTAGAGTACCATTTGATCCATCTAGTAAATCGTAAAGATAAGCTTCCTCCATTCCTGTGCTATATCTAGAGTGTCAACAAGCTAAAGTGAATCCGTCATGCTAGTTGCTCCATTAGCGCTATCATGCTAACAATGAATCTGACAACAAGAACTCACAATATTCTATTCTTCCTTAAAGTCAAAAGCCCCCTGGCCAGTTGATCCCCTTACCTTATTTCTTAATAGTTTGATCCCACACACGGACGTCGCTCCTCGTGTTGCCGAGTACGGTGCACGAATGAGGCTCCTGGTTCCCGCCATTATATACCGGCTTCAATCAAGTTTGATAGAAACCGAGGAAGGACAGCTATCCAGTTTTTCTCAGCAATCAGAGAAGAAGGACTCAAGTATAACCTAGTTGCATAACGGCGGCCATCTTATAACAACACTGAATCCCTAACATCAGTATGTTCTTATTCATTAAGGTGCAAAGCGGTCTTCTGGCAGCAACAATACCTATAGCCTATAAAATAATCCGAAATAAGATTGCGGGGCTACCGTTATTGTGCGGGAAACGCGGTGATATAGTCCTATATGCAGACATTGCATCCTGCATTACAGACACAAGGGCTGATATTATGTAGCGTAAGGGGTATAAAGATACGGTGTGTAGAGGCTGTATATTGTGTCATTTTCATGTGAAAGGTGCCTCATGGTCTATGATACATGCATTTTCCATGCTTCATGAACATCTATATAGTGACATGTCTATATGTAAAGGGCAGTGTGAAAGTGCCGAGCAGGTGTTCCATTCTAATCCTATTTTACTAGGTGCATATTCTTTATCTCCATCTCTTCAGGGTCCTGATTGCCATAACATGGTTAATGAAATTTAAAAATAAATTTGATTTCTCTCTACAAATGTTAAAACATCAGTGCTCATGGGGAAAATAACGTCAAAAATGTAATTAGCATTGAGATATAAACCAAAACAAATAAACAATAAATAATAATGTAATTAGCATTGAGATATAAACCAAAACAAATAAACACTAAATAATAAGAGAAGAACATTACACACTCCGTATATTTGACTCACATACAGATGTATCTGTAATTAGCCATGTTGTAACAGTGAGTCATTGAGTCATTTTTGTCTTGATGAGGAGACCTACGGAGAGTAATAGTGTGTGGGGAGCAGAACTAATACCTGGAGTGTGGCGACTCCATGTATTCATCTTCCCAAAAAGTAGTGTAATTCGGGGTCAATGTTAAGCCCTATCTCTGTACTTCGTAGTCTAAGGATCCAAAGTGCCTCTCGTCTACGCAAGGCCAATTCTCTGTTTCCCCTCTTTGGTGTCGCTGAACCTGTTCTATACCATAGAATTCAAACTGCTTATGAGCTGTCTGAGCTTGACACTGTGTCACGTGAGCGGCAATGGGATATCTCACATCTCCCTGCTTGACCGCCCTTATGTGCTCGCTTATCCTCTCACGTAATGTCCTGATGGTACTGCCTACATACCTTTTCATGCATCTGCATTCAATAATATAGACAACAAATTTCGTCATACAGTTGATGTTAGTCACTATGTTGTAAACTCTGTCGCCCGGACCCTTAAACTCAGTTCTTCCGTTACAAGCCCATTTGCAAGAACTGCAGTGCCCACATCCATAGAAGCCTTTTGTCAGCGATGTCAGCCAGTTGTTTTTTCTTTCACACCTGGGGTAGCTCGGGCTAAGTATGTTCCTAAGTGACAAGCCTCGTCGGTATGTAATGTTGGGTGTGTCAGTGATGAAATCACTAAGTGATTTGTCTGCCTTGAGTAAATGCCAGTGTCTGTTCAGACTACGACGTAAGACACCAGACATGTTATTGAACCCAGTCACCATACGTACTTTATCCTCCTTACGTCGATGCTGTGAGCCTTCTCTAAGTGTGTCTTGTCTCTTTACCCTGAGTATCCTCTTCTCAGCATTCCGTAAAGTCGTTTCGTCATAGCCCCTATTTCTAAAGCGGGCTAACACTCCCTTCTTACATTCTTCATACTCAGGTTCAAAGCTGCAGTTCCGTCTCACTCTGACGAGTTCCCCATAGGGGATTGATCTTATCTGATGTGAAGGGTGGGCACTGGATGCGTGAAGTAGTGCATTACAGGCTGTCTCTTTCCGAAAGAGTCTGCTGTGAATCTTATTTTCCCTTATGTACAGTTCTACATCTAAAAAGGAAATCATACTTTTGCTGTAATTGAAAGTAAATTTAATGTTAAAGTCATTTTCATTCAAGTACCTAAGGAAGTCAGTCAACTTGTGTTCCGTGTCGGTCCAGATCATAAGGCAGTCGTCAATATACCTACCCCAGTAAAGAATGGAATCGTTCCATTCCATTCCTTGAGGGCCCCAGATCATCTTCTCCTCGAACCTGCCCATGAACAGATTCGCGTACGAAGGAGAAAATCTGGAGCCCATGGCCACCCCTGCTTCTGTCTGTACCATTGTTCTTTAAACAGAAAAACGTTATTGTCAAGGATCAGCTCGATCATTTCGATCAGCATTTCCGTGTGACTCCAAGCGCTGGCTGATCTGGTGTTCAGTATTCTCCTGATCGCACTTAAGCCGGTGTCTCTCCTGATGCTAGTGTATAGCGCCGTTACGTCAAGAGTAACTAATGTCATTTGGTCGTCCCAATTCAAGTCGGCCAGGACTCCTAGTATATGTTTGGTATCGCGGATATGTGATGGTAAATTCTTCACCATTGGTTGTAGAAATGTATCTACATACTCTGAGATTCTCTCTGTCGGTCCATCAATACCAGAGATGATGGGTCTGCCAGGCAGACAGAAGCAGGGGGTGGCCATGGGCTCCAGATTTTCTCCTTCGTACGCGAATCTGTTCATGGGCAGGTTCGAGGAGAAGATGATCTGGGGCCCTCAAGGAATGGAATGGAACGATTCCATTCTTTACTGGGGTAGGTATATTGACGACTGCCTTATGATCTGGACCGACACGGAACACAAGTTGACTGACTTCCTTAGGTACTTGAATGAAAATGACTTTAACATTAAATTTACTTTCAATTACAGCAAAAGTATGATTTCCTTTTTAGATGTAGAACTGTACATAAGGGAAAATAAGATTCACAGCAGACTCTTTCGGAAAGAGACAGCCTGTAATGCACTACTTCACGCATCCAGTGCCCACCCTTCACATCAGATAAGATCAATCCCCTATGGGGAACTCGTCAGAGTGAGACGGAACTGCAGCTTTGAACCTGAGTATGAAGAATGTAAGAAGGGAGTGTTAGCCCGCTTTAGAAATAGGGGCTATGACGAAACGACTTTACGGAATGCTGAGAAGAGGATACTCAGGGTAAAGAGACAAGACACACTTAGAGAAGGCTCACAGCATCGACGTAAGGAGGATAAAGTACGTATGGTGACTGGGTTCAATAACATGTCTGGTGTCTTACGTCGTAGTCTGAACAGACACTGGCATTTACTCAAGGCAGACAAATCACTTAGTGATTTCATCACTGACACACCCAACATTACATACCGACGAGGCTTGTCACTTAGGAACATACTTAGCCCGAGCTACCCCAGGTGTGAAAGAAAAACAACTGGCTGACATCGCTGACAAAAGGCTTCTATGGATGTGGGCACTGCAGTTCTTGCAAATGGGCTTGTAACGGAAGAACTGAGTTTAAGGGTCCGGGCGACAGAGTTTACAACATAGTGACTAACATCAACTGTATGACGAAATTTGTTGTCTATATTATTGAATGCAGATGCATGAAAAGGTATGTAGGCAGTACCATCAGGACATTACGTGAGAGGATAAGCGAGCACATAAGGGCGGTCAAGCAGGGAGATGTGAGATATCCCATTGCCGCTCACGTGACACAGTGTCAAGCTCAGACAGCTCATAAGCAGTTTGAATTCTATGGTATAGAACAGGTTCAGCGACACCAAAGAGGGGAAACAGAGAATTGGCCTTGCGTAGACGAGAGGCACTTTGGATCCTTAGACTACGAAGTACAGAGATAGGGCTTAACATTGACCCCGAATTACACTACTTTTTGGGAAGATGAATACATGGAGTCGCCACACTCCAGGTATTAGTTCTGCTCCCCACACACTATTACTCTCCGTAGGTCTCCTCATCAAGACAAAAATGACTCAATGACTCACTGTTACAACATGGCTAATTACAGATACATCTGTATGTGAGTCAAATATACGGAGTGTGTAATGTTCTTCTCTTATTATTTATTGTTTATTTGTTTTGGTTTATATCTCAATGCTAATTACATTATTATTTATTGTTTATTTGTTTTGGTTTATATCTCAATGCTAATTACATTTTTGACGTTATTTTCCCCATGAGCACTGATGTTTTAACATTTGTAGAGAGAAATCAAATTTATTTTTAAATTTCATTAACCATGTTATGGCAATCAGGACCCTGAAGAGATGGAGATAAAGAATATGCACCTAGTAAAATAGGATTAGAATGGAACACCTGCTCGGCACTTTCACACTGCCCTTTACATATAGACATGTCACTATATAGATGTTCATGAAGCATGGAAAATGCATGTATCATAGACCATGAGGCACCTTTCACATGAAAATGACACAATATACAGCCTCTACACACCGTATCTTTATACCCCTTACGCTACATAATATCAGCCCTTGTGTCTGTAATGCAGGATGCAATGTCTGCATATAGGACTATATCACCGCGTTTCCCGCACAATAACGGTAGCCCCGCAATCTTATTTCGGATTATTTTATAGGCTATAGGTATTGTTGCTGCCAGAAGACCGCTTTGCACCTTAATGAATAAGAACATACTGATGTTAGGGATTCAGTGTTGTTATAAGATGGCCGCCGTTATGCAACTAGGTTATACTTGAGTCCTTCTTCTCTGATTGCTGAGAAAAACTGGATAGCTGTCCTTCCTCGGTTTCTATCAAACTTGATTGAAGCCGGTATATAATGGCGGGAACCAGGAGCCTCATTCGTGCACCGTACTCGGCAACACGAGGAGCGACGTCCGTGTGTGGGATCAAACTATTAAGAAATAAGGTAAGGGGATCAACTGGCCAGGGGGCTTTTGACTTTAAGGAAGAATAGAATATTGTGAGTTCTTGTTGTCAGATTCATTGTTAGCATGATAGCGCTAATGGAGCAACTAGCATGACGGATTCACTTTAGCTTGTTGACACTCTAGATATAGCACAGGAATGGAGGAAGCTTATCTTTACGATTTACTAGATGGATCAAATGGTACTCTAGCATCAATATGAGGAGATAGATAAAGCGGATATAAACTGAATAGCTTTGTTGTGATGTCAAGCTGTATACAGTGTTATGACAAATGGTGCAGTGTTAGATTGGTCATTCTGCACCTAGATTTTGACTATTGGGGTTTGAATAAATAGAGCTTGACATTGCTCAGGGAAGGTAAATATCACATGGTTAGTCTACAATGAGATTGGAAGATGTATTCAATTTGAACCATATATCTTATGGAGTGAAACATGACTGGCTATATCTTTGTAGATTCTGGACTTCTGGGACATACAGGGATCCCTTGGATTTAACATTGAGAAGTGAGACGTCGCGAGATATTGAATCCCAGTGTGGGTTGGAATTAACACCACTAATAAAGTAGGTGGGCCAATTGTTACTTTGAGTTTGCAA
Organism: Calotriton arnoldi; assembly: GCA_963921515.1. Classification (NCBI taxonomy): domain Eukaryota; kingdom Metazoa; phylum Chordata; class Amphibia; order Caudata; family Salamandridae; genus Calotriton; species Calotriton arnoldi. The sequence goes on along the minus strand of CAWUFW010002382.1, from coordinate 310,247 downwards.
CATTAGCCGTATGTGACTTTTGCCTGATGGTCCTATTTATACTCAGGGCGCTTTCTGGTTTCTTTACAGGGTTATACATAGGAAGACAATAGGTATTTACCCAACATAATTTGTTTTTTTGTTAAATTAAGTTAAAATAAAAAATCTTTTACCTCACCCTTTGGGCTCCACTCCGATCTCACCCCAGGAATGTTCATTCTTGGAGTCGTCATACACGGTCTGAGTAAATTATATTTTGACACTACCGAATGGCACTATATATGGTTTATATTGCACTTACTACTGAGACTATACCACGGAATTCTTCCTACTCCATCTTTTTCTTTTGGGATTCTGGATCTTTTGATCTACGGATTATTGGGTCACATCTGAAGAAAATTTTCAATGTTTCTGGTGTTTTATATTTTGTGCATGTGGGCACACAACCAATGAGATAACATATTGTGATGAAGCATGGCACCGGCCGCTGAATGTAATCTCTGACTAGTTCTGTACACCCAATTTAAAGAAGGTGATACATTGAGTATTCATTCTGTTTTTATGCAGCCTTGATAAAGTCGCGGGAATAATTCCCATGTAAGCGACGAAACACGTGTCGGCTGTCTGAACATCGGAAAATAAAAAGGAAAAAAGAAATAAGAACTTACCTACTTGTATTTTACTTATGCTCACATCAAGCATGTTTATGTATATTGTGACATAACAGACGTGTGCTGAGGAATTCCTTTGTATATCTGTCAATTGGCCAAGGCCATTTTGTGTTTTGGGGAGGTCAGTGGTTCTCTTCACCTTGCAGCACCGTGATTAATACAGCAAGTAAATATCAAATATTTGTGTTATCTCTCCCGAGTGGCGCCTTCATTTACCCAACTAAATACCACTGCTTATTAGGTGCTCACAGCTCTGAAAAGGTTGCCAATGCCACCTTCCCACCTGAGCCCTCTGATCCTTTGCCCATTTGCATCTTATTCCCTGCCTGTGAAACTCTTCCCCGTCCGTGAGCCTTTCATTGAATGACAGAGCGAGGTTTGAAAGAATGCAGGTTGGGATGTCGGGGTCTGCCAGTTAGTTAGATCATACTGGTGGGTGGTAAACTCCGCCATGCGGTGGTTTGAGGAGTGTTTGCCCAACTCCGAACTCCAAGTGGAGCGCAGAGTGGTATAACTCTGTGAACTCCGCCGGTGGAGCAGAGTTTACCGCCCATCCCTAGTTTTTAGTCAAAGTTTGAGGTTTGCAAGGGCTTCTGGGTAATAAAACCCAGGGACAGCCACTCAAGTCACCCCACCCTGGTTTCCACTGGGTGTCTAGCTTTCACAAAGGTACAGGTTTACTAGGTATCCATAGGTTCCAGCTGAGCTAGGGACCAAAATCCACTGCTACCCACATTATAAAAAAGGGTCAGTTTTCAGTGGAAAAATGTGATGTGTCTATGTTGAGTTGTGGGCCCTTTCCTGTCACGGGCACTAGGCCTATTCACAGAAGTGAGGCACCATTTTTATCAGAAGACATAAGGGGATATAGAATAGTAGAGCATGTGTTATTACCAAATGGATTTCTCTGCATTTGTGTCTTCCAAATGCAAGTCCGTATGTAAGAAAAAAGACACTGAAAAATGCCCTCAAAACCACATGCTATTATGGGTAGCCATACATTCAGAGATGTACAAATAACCACTGCTCCTAAACTCCATATCTTGTGCCCATTTCAGAAATACATAGGTCTCCTTGATACCCATTTTTCACTCTACATATTTTACCATATAAATTGCTCTATACTTAGTACACAATGAAAAACCATTGTACGGTGCAGCTCAGCTGGCAACTCTGGGTGCCTCATTTTCTTAGACAACCCACAAACCCTCAGCAGTTAAGAGTTTAAAGAGCTCATCATAACTTAAGTAGGGATGAATACTGAATGATTAGGGATGTATGTTGGAATATGATTGGGGCATATTTAACCTTTGTCCATTTGTATATATTACTTGCTGAGTTGTGTATTATCTTTAAATTCATTCTTACATTTTATGATATGCAGAAGAATGCAGTATAAAAAATCATAGTAAAATGTACAGAACCAATATGTGTGTGTGTATTGATTTTTAGGTTGGGCTCTGCCACGTCATATTTTGTCTACTTCCTAATACTCCTGCCAATACAAGCCTAACTCACAGGGGAGTGTGAGAGATATGGGTTTTTTCCTTGTTGGACTTAGGAAATTGACGATTGTGATTCCAGTAATTTGGAGGGGGTAATACAATACTAGTGAAGGCCATTCTTGGTGAGTGAAAAACGAGAGGAATCTACTTCGGCAGAAGGGAGTTATTAGATGCAGTTTCTCGGTTTTTCCCCCCATGATTCACACACAAAAGTACAATTGCCTATAACGTTTTAGCAGTTTTGCAGTTATTTTGAGAATTCTTTGAGAACCTGTAATATACAGTTTGCAGAAAGGGGCATTTTCTTTTTTTCTAAGTAGTGGTACAGAGCACTAAAGGGGCAACTGGAAATACTGGTTGTATGTAATAAAGTCGACATTTAAAATGTAGAGTATATTAAAGTCGAGTTGAAATGTTTGAGCTAAAAATGTTGCGTTCGCCATAATTACCTATGACAATTATAAAAATATCAAATTTTAAGATTCGTTTTTATTACACACATTTCTTAACTCATCTAACTGTTCTCTAAAAGCCCCTTAATACCTCTTAAGGCTTCCCATCCCTGAACCCATGTAACCCTGAGCTACACCCTTAATGCTACCACTCCCTGAACCCTAAAAACTCCTAACTATAATTTAATGCTACCAGTCTCTGAATCCTACCAACCACGTACTACTTTTAGCAATATCTTTCCCTTTCCCTGAACCCTAAAAACCATTATTACCCCATAATATTACCCTTCCCTGAAACATAAAAACCCCTTTCTACTCCTTAAAAGGATATTATGAGGCTTATTTTCAAGCCCCTTGCGCACCCGTACGTCACTTTTACCATGTTAAAAATGACGCAAAAGTGGCGCAAGGGGCTTGTAAATAAGCCCCTATGTTCTTTATAAGCTGCGGAATAGAGTACTACAGTGGCAACAGGCCGCAGGAGATATTGGTTGTATATAATAAAGTTCACTTTTAAAATGCCTACATCAATAAAATGTAATTGAAATTGTCAAGCTAATAATAAAATTGCTACTGTTCGATGTGACCTTCTTAGGGGAAAATCCCCAAAACCTTTTGCTTTTTTGTCCTCCTTCTCTTCGCCTACCTCTGCTCGTGACCCTAGAACCCGCGGCATGTTCCCAATGTAGGGGTGGGTGACAAACTCCGCTCCGCCGGAGCTCTGGCGGAGCGCGAAGTTCGGCAAAAACTACTGCTATGCTATGAGTTTGTCACTGGCCCCAAAATCTTAAATGCTCCCTTAACATGTTGAGGGATGTAACCGTGCTGCTATGTGCAAGGGAGGGGTGCGCACAGCCTCTTCCACCCCTTTGCAGCCGCGGCACACGGTGAACAGCCCCCGGCTCACCCATTCCCAGATGCTGTCTTCAGGCGCCGAGACCCGTGCCTGAACTCCCCTTCCTGCTCAGACGAGTCTGTGCAGGGTGCCACCTGCATTGTTTGCAAGGGAAATTGTTTGCCAGGCAAGCGGTGTCCGCGGGCGAGCGCAGTTGCACTCGGAATTTCATTTTGCACCATAAGTTTCTGTTTCCCTTGAATCTTCCCTTGCCACCCTCGGAAGGGATTCTGCCCCCCAAGTCAGGAATGTGGACAGCTCTGGAGCAAGAGTATTTCAGGATCTTGTCATTTTCCTGGTCATGGTGGGCATGGCCTGCTGTGCACAGAGGTCAACGAGCCCAGCAACATGCCCTACGTGAAGGTGAGAGTGGACAGCCTGCTCTGGATACATATGACATCCGCCTGAGGCCAGACATTGGCGGTAAGCGAAACTTGTCAGTCTCTCGGCCCGGCTAGGACACCCATGATCTCCCGTTGCCCAGTGGGGCGACTACAGGGCACTGTATGTGTATTTTGAGTACTTCTATGTGTGCGCTTCGTGTGGTGAGTAGGTTGCCGATGCTCCTTTGCGGCGGTAGGGCCCTTCCCCACTGGTGGTGAGGTGTGGAAGGGCGCACGCCCTTCCTACCACTAGTAGGAAGCAGTGCTTGGCTGAGGGGGTGAAATGGATCGTTCGCCTGTCATCACAAGCGGTGGGTGCACTAGCACCAATGTTGTGCTAGGCCTGGATCCGGCCGGATAGTGCCGGTTGGCCTGAGCCCTTGTGCCTGAAATGTTTCTACAACCCCGCCACCAGCCTGCCAAGATGGGAATACGGACCGCCATTGTCAGCCGTATAGCGCACAGACACCACAGGTGTCCTGGAGACCCGGGCCGCTGGCCTACCACTGCAAAGGCAGTGTGCGTGATGGTTCTCGAATGGAGCCTCAAGGCTCGGGCCGGTTCTGCCTGGCTGGGGCACCCCCTCAGCCAACCAGAGAGTGTCGGTTCCAACATTTGGTGGTCAAGGGGTGGGATAGGACTTTTATTTATTTATTTATTTGAGTTTTATATAGCGCTGGCTAGACCCGGAGGTATAGAGCGCTTTACATAAGGAAACAGCGTGTTACAAGTTGCAAAAGTTTCATAATAGTTACAAAATGAATAAATATACAATACAGGAGTAATTTAACGAAAACGAAAATCAGGAGCAGAAAGACCAGGAAAAGCTGGTAATTCACAGGAAGGAGACAGCAGCGGGGAAGAAAACGAGACAAATGTCCGAAGTCCAGGTGGGTAGGTGACGGCCATAGCGGTGTGCCAGAGCCAATCTCCCCTATAACTGTCGGAGCAGCTCCACCGGGAATCGGCCATGTATGCGTTTTGGGCTCCGCCAGAATAGAGTGAGGATCAGGAGGAGATCAAAAGTCTAGAATCCAAAGACGGGAGGGAGGAGCTGGCGAGGATGGCAGGATAGGAGAAGGAATGTGGTTTGGCATCCTTGAACTGAAGAGGGGTAGAGAATGGAAGCCTGAACTTCAACAGAGGTTAGTCCTCAGTAGGCCACCCATAGGGACATTGAAGAAATAGAGTCTGGGCGCCATTTTAGAGTCAGGCAAGTCCCGGGTAAGGAGTCCCACCTCGTCTAAAAGGACATCTTCCCTCTTCGGTGGAGATATCTTGGTGGGCGCCATTTTGGGGTCGGGCTCATCGAGATCCGATTTAAAAGTAATTAGCAGAGTTAGAAAAGGGATTAATTTTGGCGCCAGCAGGTCCTCTAAACCCCATTGGGATCGAGTGTGGCTATTTTCTGCTCCCCCACTCACCGCCTCCGATGATCTCGGGGGGCGCTGCCGGTCGTGCTCGAGTGCCCCTCCCTCTCCAGCACAACCGTACCGTAGCAAAATCAGGGGGTCAAGGGGCCACATAGTGAAGAGAGCTTTCTGCGAGGGAAAGGTAGAGCGCGTTCCGTAGACTTCAGTCGCCATCTTAGGGTCAGGCGGCTATGATGACATGAACGCCGAAAGTTTCAAAAGCAACACTGAATCAGGTAACAAAGGTTAACTTGCCTTGTCGGGAAATAGTGCCTGAAGAAACCTTACAGGACGGGCACTCCGGCGGGTAGTTAGGTTGATGATCCTGTACTTATTGAGTTGGTTGTAGAAGTCTCTCGTCAACCGCCATTATTAAACTTTGTGTTTCTTCATCTGACGGGACCTCGGCGGTTATTCTGCCCAAGTCAGCGCTCTCCAACAAGCCGCGAAAAGATCACTGTGGTAGCGCTCCAAGCGTCGGCGTTGTGGGGGATTCGGGCCCCAGAGCTCAGGTGGCATCTCGAATGGCCCCAACCAGGAGGGGACCCGGGATTACCACTCCAGAACCGTAAGACGTCTTCGATGTAGAGGAGGGAAGGCAAGACAATGCACACATACCTCAGGGAAAGGAAACAGTCCCGCAGGGGAGAAGTGTGTCAGATGGCGAAGGGACAGAGGTTCAATCCGCCAGGTGGAGTCGCCGATCATCCGAGTCTGAGGGCTCAATGCTGCCGAAGGGCGTCGAGGCAGTCGAGGCAGGGGATCTCGGAGCCCGGGCGGTCGTACAAGCAGGTAGGCCACCAGACTTGCATTTGCACAGCATCCCACGATAAATGATTGCACTGCACAACTTCACATTAAGGTAGGTGTTCATTTCCTTGGTTCCGAAAAGGTGCCTCAAGAACGGAATGACCTGAGGGTCGGTGACTTTTGTTCCCTATAGATGTCTATTTCTGCTTTCGCTAGTTTGCAACCATGCCTGGGGTCTTACCTGGGGCAGACTTGTTTCAGCTGGCTGATCTGGACCAGTATACATTGAGGCAGCTCAAAGGGTTCCGCCAGCAAAGGGGGATGCTTGACAAGGGAAATGACACAGAGGCAGAGCCTCAAAAAGCCCAGCGGACATGGGCCGCGGGGCCCAACTTGAGGAGGTAGTAAACGGTGGAGGAGAGCCCGAGTGTGAGGAGGGATCAGAACTGACCCAAGATGTTTCGACGAGCAGAGCCCCAGTCTTTCGGGACGGGGGTCTTCACGGCTGCAGGTAGCATTGCGTACTCTGGGTTCATGGAGCTGGAGGACCGTAGGGAAGAGAGAGAGAGCTGGAGTTAGAACTTGCCAGCTAAACAAGGAGCAGGCCCTAGCCCTTGCAAAAATAAGAGAAGAGCAGGTCCATGCTAAATAAGAAGCTGGGCGAGTCCTAGCTGGAAAGAGGTTAGCCATGGAAGGAAAGAAGATGGCCCATGAGCTGAGCCTCTGAGAATTGAATATTAAAACCCTACAAATAGGGTCCCAAATTAATAAAGGTGGAAGCACTCCTGCAGTGTCTGACAGTATAAAGGAAGGTCAAGTTCCCAAGAATTTGGTTCCACAATTCCGGGTTGGGAGGGACATCAAGCAATGGCTGGCATCCTACGAAGTGACGTTAATGACACTCGAGGTCCCAGAGGAAATCTGGGGAGGTAACTTATGGTTGTTCATGCCTAAGGTGGGAAGAGATGCCCTCCTTACACCGGCTAGCAAGGGCATGATGAGGTACCCGACCAAGAAAGCCATCTTACTCCAGAAGTTTGGGGAAGAACCCAAACGGTCCGCTCCGAAAAAGAGGAATTTCTTGCTTTATGCTGAGAAGACATTTGGGGGGGGAGGGGCTCTCAGGGGGATAGGCCAGGAATCTCCACACCACGGTGGAAGAGATTAAGGTTAGTGTAGGCAGCTCCCATGGAGCTAGGTTTGGAAAGGGCCTCATGTTCCTTCTCAAAGGGAAATGGAAGTCGGGGGAGGGTCAGAGACCACTGTGTCCAACACCCAGTCCCTGGCCCTGGTGCATCTCAAAAAGGGGTTCCCGGTGTGGAAGCCAGCCTGATTAGGAGAGAAACTAATTCCCCCCTGGCCCCTGTCTGGTCACAGGGTACCGACCCTGGGATGGAGGACCAGAAGCAGGAGGCCATCCCTGTCATGGTCAGACGGAAAGTGGTCAATTGGTGCGAGGCCACCTTTTCCGGAGTCACCGAGGTTCAAGGTCCCTGAGGGGCTGAGCGCTGGGCTGTGGACACTGACGTGGTGGGTGTCCTCCACCTGATGCTGTTCCCATGAGCTAGGGTGACCCAGGGGTAGGAACCGTACTACTCCAGTTACAGAAGGGGTCACACAAGAAGAGGGCCGAGGGAGAGGCGAAGGAGATCCTACTGGGATCGTGGGGCCTAGAGTGTGAGGGGGTACCACAGTAGTGGTGGACCATCGTCCAGGCTCTATCGCCCTCAGCTGGGAAGTTTATCAAGAGAATGATTAAAACTACCCTGGCTTTTGGCTAGGAGGGGGTCATGGTGGACATGGCCTTCTTAGGTGAGCATCCCGCCCAACTTTTTACTTTTTTGTCCTTCTAGTCTTCGCCTAATCTTTGTTCATGACCCAAGAACTCGGGGCATCTTCCAACTATGCTGCAGTGGGAAGGTACGAGCACCCTCCCTACACAGGTTAGGAGTGGGGTGGTCGTGCAATTGGGTAAGGAATTGCACCCAGGAGTGCCCTATGAAAAGATATACCATATATCCAGGGTGGGTATGGCATTGGTGAGTAGGGCACGTGGCACTGATCATGCCCTGCGGGACTCGCCGGTCCAGTACGTCTCCTACTCGGGTTGGCATCTCCACTGGTGAGCCAACCTGAAGGGGGCCTCCCCAATCACCAGAGCGGCCCTAAGGTACGTCCCAAGGGGTGAAGCTCGGGGTAGGTGAATAGCCGGGTGGGGGCCCAAGTGTGACCGCTGCTCAAGCAGGGAGAACCCCTAGATGAGGTCCCTCTACCTCACAGGGTCAGTTCCTCTCCATGGGATAACCCCCGAGGTTTCCAAAGCCCCTTTGCAGCCATAGGGCCGGAGACCTTCCCCGCTGGTGGTGCAGTGTGGAAGGGCGCGCACCTTTCCTACCTCTCGTAAGAAACGGTGCTTAGCTGAGGGGGTAAACCGGATCGTCCGTCTGTCATGACAAGCAGTGGGTGCAATGGCACCAAGGTTATGCTGGGCCTGGGCCTGGCCGGATAGTGGCGGTCAGCCTGAGCCCTTGTGCCCATGATGTCTCTAGGCCCCCACCACCAGCCTGCCAAGATGGGCTGGTGTGCGCATTGGCACCTAGAAAGTGCTTAGTGTGAATCCGTACCACCATTGTCAACCGAATAGCTCACGGACACCATAGGTGTCCTGGAGACTCGGGTCGTGGCCTGCTACTGCAAGCCAGTGTGCTTGGTGGCTCTCACACGGAGCCTGGAGGCTCTGGGACCTTTCCCACTGTAGTGCAGTGTGAAAGTGCGCTTACCCTTTCAACACATGTTGGGAAGTGGTGTGGACATGATGTTTGTAAACGTAGGTCATGCCTGCCTTTGCAGCCTGGGTGCGCACCTTTAAGTTAGCATGGGGAAGGAGTTGCCTGTATTTCAAGCTGCGAAGATGGATTGCAGTGGTGCAGCATCATGATGTTTCCTATCAATGGACTCGCTAGACCAAACCCATTCCAATGGTAACGGTGGGCTTGGCATATCTTGCGTGGATATGCTATGTATGGAAAGTGGACAGTTTTAGGCATCAAACTCTTTGTGTGCCATGTTATCTGGCGCCGGTCAACACCGGAGGCTGGGGGAGCACATAGGGCATTCCCCAGTGGCAGCCATAAGTCATTGGGCATGCAATTGAGATAGCTGACCTCTGCCATTTGCAGGCATGGCAGGACATATGGGGGGCAGAGATTGTGACACCTGGCCTCTGGGGCCAGATCACAGGCTCCATATAGATAGGGATCTGCATTCTGTGACCTCATGGCAGACAGGATGGAGAATTTAGGGGACACATCTGTGGTTCAAAGGAATACCCTTTGAACCTTCCCTCAACTTCAAAGGCCCAATGGGTTATAACAACCCAGTGCCACCCCACTAAGCGGAGAGATCCGCTTGTAGGGATGCAGGACCGGAGAACCGGAATGCAGGACCGGAGAACCGGGACTGCGTGGTGTACATTGCCAGAGGACTTTGTTGTGCACATGGAGGATAATTGCCAGTGGAAAAGACTGCATGCCTTCCTGAATAGTGACCGTCCTGGGCCGACTGCCTGCTGACGTGTGGCACCCTGAAGTGGGCTCCCAAGGACCAGTTGGCTGGTCTACTGTTCTCTCGTAGGTCTCAGGGACATCAAAGATCTCCTACGAGGGGCCCACACCATCTACCGGTGACATCTGGAGAGAGGTGCCCTCTAAGTGCCCACATCGCCTGCTGAAAGCTGAATAGCACGGTGTGAGCTTGGAGCTACAGAATCGTGCCTGGAGACCTGAGTGCCTAGTGCGGAGCTCATGACGTTGCCCGCATCTACAGCAAAGTAGTTCCTGTACTGCAGGGACCCCGGCTCGCATAAGCATTTTGTTGGTGGTAAGCGGATTCCCAGGTTGAGGGATCCAAAGTGGCTCGCTTCGTCAACTGTGCCGCATTTCTCTAGTGCACCACGCCGACTGCATGGTCATTGCGTGCAGTATTCGATTCACAGTTTGTGACCGATAGAGGTGGGCGACGCACCCATTGCATTCTCATTCTACCTTGAGAGCCATAGCAGAAATTGCACCTGTGTGTGTGACCGGAATCGTCTGGTGCAACCGACATCAAGGTGTGCCGGACATAGTGCCTCATTTCCAGGGAACCAGGAATTGCAACTCTACTTCGTGTAACCTGAAGTGTCTGGTTCAAATCATCTCATGCACCAGACCCTGTGCCCCGATTGCCAGGGCACCACTCGGATCAACGTACACCAGACAGGGTGCCTCCTCAATCCGAGAGGCTCTCCTGTGTGTTGTTCCCCATTCACTGCTTATTCCCTGACTGGTCCCATCACAGTGGACCAACTGCCCTCTCCCCGTCTGACCCTTCCGATGACTTTGTGGTGCCAGGTAGGAGTGAAATGAAATGACTAGGCTGGAGGGAAGCTTCCGAGATTGTTCGGGAGTAGGTCAAGAGACTGCGTGACCCCCCTGTGCTTTGCAGAACTGTGCTATTGCCAGAGGGCCCTGGTGGAGCCTTGTCTGTAGCAAATTATTGCTTTTGGCCCATTTCTGCTTCGCAACTTGTTGGTGAACTGCCTGAGTGGTGCCAGGACCCCTTTTGTTTACGTCTACCTCTTGTTTATGCTTTCCGTCTATCCCCACCTGCTTTCCAGGGACCCAGATGAGGTGTGACCTCAGCCATTAGTGGCCTTGTGTCCGGAGGGAGGGGCTGGTGAACTTCCATCCAGGCTGTCTGGGACAGTGGGGGTGGATTGGAGGTTGGCAGGAGACTTGGAGCCACAGGGTCTGCAGTGGGTTATCTATTGACCTGCTTGGTATCAGTGGCACTGCGTTAGTGCACATATGGACCGGGCTGGTACCTGTCACATTGTGTAGCAGTGCAAAGTGAGTGTGAGTGTGCAGGAGTGACCGTTTGTGAACTGCCTGTGCATCATGACATTGGTCGACGGTGTTGATTTATATGTTGTTCTCTTACCAAAAGCACCATTACCTCTCAAGAGTGGGTTTATCCGATTGGCCTCATCCCATGGCACTACTAAAAGTGTTATATTCTGTGTTTGCAAATATTACTGATATCATTGTAGCCCAGGGTGCACCCTATAGTCGTGTGAAATTGCATGATTAGCAGGGGCGGCTCCTCCGCTAAGGAGGAGTGTCGCCCCACTGCTCCGTGAGCAGTTGAAAAAGGAAAAATAAAATGATAATGCAACGTTATTATCATTCTTTTTTTCTGGCGTGGCTCAGCTGGTTTGGGGCGAGTGGCGAGCACTCTCTTAAGTGCGCATGACTGTTTGCTGGCCAAACAGTCATGCGCACTTTGCATGTTCTCCACCCGCTGTATTGCACAGCCTGGGTGGAGAACAAGCACTCCCTCTCTGAGCGCCGAACCATAGCGCTCAGACCAATCACAATGCTGTTTTAATGCAGTGTTGTGATTGGCTAGGGGAGTCTGGGAGCCTGTGTGCTTCCTGCTCCTGGAGTCAACCAAAGAGCCGAAGAGGACTGGAAGCGGCGGCTGGCCTGCAGGTAAGTGTTTTATTTATTTTCTTTCATTTACCCCCCACTCACTCTTCCCCAACCCCCCGCCTCACTACCTATGTTAAATAGCGGGCCTCCACTGATGATTAGGATTGTGAGGGTGGGTGGGGGGCTGACAACGTATCGCACCGCATACAAGTGCTGTGTGGCTTTTAGAATAGGATTTCTCCTATGTGTGCATGTTACCGAGATCTGATCAACACGATTTGGGCATTGTACTGCTAATAATATTGACAAGTGTGATTTATGGCCAGAACTCTGTTGTTCATGTAACATTGTTTAATGAGAGTGTTGAATATAAAAACAGCATTTCTTGACGCCCCGTGTGAAGTCTCTCATTTTTGTTGTATGGAATATTTATTGTGTTTGTGTGCTGTGTTCTTGCTTTACACATTGCTTCTGAGGGATGAGCCAACCAGACAATGCCAGTTCCAACAGTTATCTATGACAATTCCAATCGTAATGAATTTGAAAAGTATTTTTTTATTACATGTAGTCTTCAATTTGTCCAACTATACCCTAATAACCATTTAGTACCCTTTAGCGCTTCTCATTCCTGAATCCATAAAACCTTAAATTTCGCCTTAATGCTACTTTTCCCTGTATTCTAAAAACCCTTGCTACCACCTAATGCCACCTTTGCCTGAATCTAAAGATCCCTTACTCCGCTTTAATATTACTGTTCCCTGAACCTAAAAAATACTACTACCCCTTAACGTTACTTTTACCTTAACCCTCAAAACCCCTTACCACCCCTTAACGCTGCCCCTCCTTGAACCCTAAAAACCCCTTACTGTTCCGTAATGCTACCCCACTCTGAACCTAAAAGTCACACATGATTCCATAACACTACCCTTCCCTGAACCCTAAAAAATCCTGAACCACCCCTTAATTCTACCTTTCCTTGCAGCCTAAATGCCCCTAACTATCCCTCAACTCTACCAATCCCTGAATGCTACCAACTCTTAGTACCCCTTAATGCTACCCTTTCCTGAATCCTAAAAAAACTTTAGTAGTCCCTGCCCCTTTCCCACCTCACTGAAAATGCTCCTCTCTGTTTTAGCTGAAGGACGCCTCTTGCTCCTGCTCCCAGTAAATTTACCATTGCTTTATAGGACACATATTTAATTATTTTTTCATTCTATTTTCTTTATATTTTTAGCAACATTTGAGAAACTGCTTTTTTAGTCTACTTTTTTTTACAACACTATCTTTACTCCCCTCTTTCCTCTCGGACCCTACATCAACCACCTGCGGAGTAACCCAGGGGTCATCCCTCAGCCCCAAGCTCTTCAACGTCTACATGGCTCCGCTCACCCCCATCGTCAGAACCTACTGACTCAACATTGTGTCATACGCAGACGACACCCAAATCATCCTCTCCCTATCCAACGAACCCAACACCGCCAGACACAATTTCCGAGAAGGCATGGAAGCTGTCGCCAAATGGATGAAAAACAGCTGCCTTCAACTAAACACCAACAAAACGGAAGTACTCATCATGGGCCCACACCCCGATGCCTGGAACGACACCTGGTGGCCCCCCGCCCTCGGAAGTCCACCCACCCCCACGGACCACGCACGCAACCTGGGAATAATCCTGGACTCCGAACTCAAAATGGACCGCCAGATCAACGCCGTCTCGTCCTCCTGCTTCCACACCCTCTGCCTCCTACGCAAGACCTTCAAATGGATCCCCCTCGAACACAGAAAGACCGTCACTCACGCCCTGGTCACCAGCAGACTCGACTACGGCAACGCACTCTACGCCGGAATAAACAAAAACCTCACACGCAAGCTACAGAACATCCAGAACGCCGCCGCAAGACTAGTCCTCAACCTGCCAAGACACTGCCACATCTCCCAGCACCTGCGCACACTCCACTGGCTCCCCGTCGAAGCTAGAGTCACCTTCAAGATGCTCACCCACGCTCACAAGGCCCTCCATGACACCGGACCAGCATACCTGAATAGCCGACTCAAATTCCATGCACCCCAAAGAACCCTACGATCAGCCCAGCTCTCCTACGCCGTGGTCCCCTGCACCAGAAAGACCAGATCAGGCGGCCGCTCCTTCTCCTCCCTCGCGGCCAGAGCCTGGAATGCCCTCTCTCTCCACCTCAGACAGACAACATCTCTCCCCATCTTCACAAGAAACCTCAAAACCTGGCTCTTCGACAGACCCCCTCCTTGATGAACTGGAACCTGCGAACCCACCCCCCTTCCCCCCCAGCACCTTGAGACCCTCACGGGTGAGTAGTAGCGCTTAACAAACACGTGATTGATTGATTGATTGATGACTGCAACCCTAAATGATGACAATGTGCAAAAAGCTGTGGCGATTGCTAGTTAACTGTGGCACCAAGAAGGCTCAGGTCTCCAATGTTTCACTGACTACATTTGACTCCTTCATGGTCTTCTAAGCGAGCTGTGGGAACGATTTCTCCCTTTTGTGGACAATGCACGGCTGATTCTCAAACCATTTGCCATAGGGGAGCGTGTGAGGAGTTACGTTCAGAAGAACATTTAAGTGTCAAGTGCTCTGCCTTTACTCAGCTCATCCTCGATGAACCAAAAATTGATCTTCTGTTTCGTAGATCTTTGGTTAAAGTAGGCAAAATACTGCTATAATAATGGCTCTTGATCGCCAATTAGTGATCCAAATTGTCGGATCATTTAAATTTTGAACGTGTAACAAGACATATCCCCAAAGCTGAGTTGGCTCAAAGATGCATAAAGTCACCTTTATGACAGGAGTAGCAATAATTTATCTACTCTTTTATTTGGTGGTTTCCTGCTGCATTGCATGGAACTCTTGGTTACTAAGGACAAATCTCGGGTTCCGGAGTAGCGTGCTGCTCCCTGAAAGAAACGCTCCAGTGCCTCGTCAGGTGTCGCAAGCAAAATATATAAATACATATACAATTGCTCCCAAGTGCCATAAAACAGTGAGCAAACAGAAGAAATAAAGCAATGAGGGGCAGGGAGTGGGACGCACCCAGTCAGGTAGGTGGGCGCCCATGGCCGATGTTGCAGGAACATGGCCCTGATACTTTGGAGACCCAATTAGAAGGCGTGTCTCAATGGCTGAGCCTTCAAGAAGTTACTGAGATTCAGGTCTCAAGAAGCCACTCTGCGGTCTTGGACATTGTACTTTGAAAGCTCTGCTCCTTGTTTCACTTGAATGGATATTCCTTAATCACATTGGTCGCTGATGAGCAGCAGTTTTCTGCTTCTAGGTGGCATGGTGCTAATTTCTTCAGGTACTTTAGGATTTTTTCTCGAAGGTTTTGTGGAAGGTGCAGAGAACCTTGAATTTAATCTGGTTTTGAATCAGAGACAGCCCTCAGAGAAGGCTTGATGGAGAGCCTGATAGGACCCGATGCCCACTCTGACTGCCTGGTTTTGGATCATTACCGCCTTTCAGTGAGCAGTATGGGGAGGCCAATGTCGATCATGTTACAATAGACCACCCAGGAGGACACAACAAGGGCTATTGTCATCTCAATTTGATGATCGCTTTGGTGTAGTTTGAGGACAAGGGAGATCTGGAGAATGGTCCCTTTGACCACTGCGATGACATATGGAACGAAGGGCAGCTCAGAATCGAAGAGTGTCCCTGGATTTATAGTTTTTACTGTCTTGGAAAAGGGGTTCCAAGACCAGGGAGTCGGTTCAAGGGGAGTGGGACAAGTTCATTTTCTTTTGTTACTGTGATCCCTCTCTGGCATCTGTCCAGACTGTGGAAATTCTTTCATTCAAGGTAGGAAATCCATCCATAAAGCACAAGGGATTTTTAGTAATGTTGTTTGGGTTGTTTTCTAGCCACACATGGATTTGGGTGTCATCTGAGTACTTTTGGAGTTTCCTTGTTGCTGCCCAAGAAGCTGTGCTGGAGTATTTAGAATTATGTTACGTTGTACAGATTTTATAAAATTCTTGTACACCTCCTTAAAGCCTTTCATGGTGCTGGAGAACTGAAGAGGAATGTGCCGCAGTCTACTACTAGCCTGTTAAATAACTGTTATAGACCCAAGTCAGAAGAGTCTGAATTTTCTAAAAGCAGAGGAGAGCAGTGCAGAGGAAGGGAGAAAGAAATGAAAAAGCATGTCCCCTCCCCCCCACCCCCACCCCCCGCCTCAGGATGAAACAACAGGTTACAGATACTAAATTCAGCTCTGCAGAGAGGAGCTTTTATTGTTTTTTTTCAAGCAAGTCTGATGCCTTGCCGTAGATTTATCGAGAGATTATGCAGAGAGTCTCAAAAGAGGTTTTGGTCTCCAAAGGCAACCAGCAAAGGTGTAAGGCAAAGGGTTTGCTTGACAACACTTGATGTCCCCTACATAATCTTAGCTGCCATGTGTTGACTGCACCCCAAATGCAATGCTCATACTCTCACCCTTAATGAATCCTATAGATGAGATTGCATGTCACTTTACCCTCACCACTTAGACAGAGATGACAGTGAATGTGGTTTTATTTATTGGTTTGATTATGTGCTGTTGTTTAATTATATTTCGCTTTTCAGTGTTATTTATTGTTATAAATATTGTGAGGTCATTAGCATTACATTTGTTGTGTGAGTTATTTTTGCACGGCTGCTGTGCAAGTTATATATTGCACTTGTAATAACTTGTGAATTCCATTGGTTTTTTCAGTTTTTTGAAGGGTGTGCACAGCAGGGTTGGCCACGTGTCCTGGCCTCCATTCCTTGCACCCAATCTTTGCAGCCAAAACCCTCTGCTTACAGCCTTCAAACATGTTCAGTGGGATGGTCCTTTGGCCGGACCTCCAACCAGGCTCTGTCTCCAACCGTCTGCTGGCAGCCAACCCCACTGTGCAGTCAGACCCCATATGTGGGCAATCGCGGCAGTAGTGCACTGAGTAACTTGTTTTCATGTTTTTAAAGATTTGCAAATCCTCGGGCGTAGGAGAGTCGGTGGGTCACGAGAAGGATTGCAGCAGAAATTGTTCTGTGACAGCCAGCCAATCAGAATGGGGCGGATTCACAAATCAATGGATGACAGAAGCAAAAGCTCCCTCATCCAACAGGGTGATTTTACTTTTTTTAATAGATTCATGAATGCATCCTGGATTCGTGATTTGTGAATCCATTGAGGATCCATGAAATAACAGTCCAGATGTCTCTAGAATGTAACCTCTTAATGCCCAGACGAGAACACTTTTTATGAACTCATTACTCATAAACTCCTAAACAGATTTATACCAGCCCAAGTAAAGACACTCTTTTGGTAAAGTTCTATTTACAAGCCAAGTGTGGTGTAAATCCGTGTAGCTGTGTTTTTTTCTGTATAGAGGAGCAAAGAATCCTTAGGAAGCTAAAATGGGAAGTGTCTTTTTTGGACCATCTCTCTTGTTTGTTAGAGCCCGATTGATGGATCTGCAAGAACCGCGCATTGAAGGACCCGAAGTGAATGTAGTTTGTTTTTGGAAAGCTTTGTGCTGATTTGTTGAAGGGAGCCAAACTGATTAAGAAAACAAAAATGCCTTTTCAAAGGAAAGTCTAACTTAACCAAGACTAAAGAGGAGATTTATCTATCTATCTATCTATCTATCTATCTATCTATCTATCTATCTATCTATCTATCTAATCTATCTATTACACAGGAGCTAATTATTGTTCAGAGGTACTTGCCATTGAATTGAAAAGGCATTTCCCATGGACTAATCTGTGTGAAATTTGGCAAATAAAACGTTGGCTACTCATCATCCTTTGGCTTCACTTACCTCATTGGCCAGCAGGGCTCAATAATGGCACAACATATGAGGCCACCTGCCAGCTACATGAGTCAACGCCACATCCTGGGGCGGTACTTGGTATGGGGCACTCTTCCTGGGTAGCACTGGGTGCACCTTCCAAAATGTGCGCCCAGTGCTAACCACGAAAATGCACCGCATTATAGTAAATGCGCTGCCCCCAGGGCAAGTGAAAAACAGAGTGGCTGCTTTGAATCTGCTCCGTGTTTCACAGTGCAGGAGGCAACCTGATTGCACCTGGAGGGGGTTTAGAGATCCCCTTGCGGGTGGGTGCAGTGAGTGACTGCAACCACCTGCAAGGGGATGTCAGGGGGGTCTATGAGACCCCGTTTCCCCCCTCCAGAGGGCTGCCATCAGGAGTCGCACTGACAGTGCGCCACCTTTTTGGTGGCACACTGTCAGTGCGCCTCTTGACAGCTTCGTTGCCTCTTTGCCCACGTCTGTAATACGGTGCGGGCGCAGAGGCAAAGGGATTCCCTCATTTGCATGGGGCCACACCCCATGTAAATGAGAGAAAACCTTCTGAAGGTAGCGCTGGCGCTTTAAGTGCGCCAGCACTGTCAGTATTACAGAAGGGGACGCACAAGCGTCTGCACCCCCTTCTGTAATACCAAAGTGCCCCAGGGCACGCAAAGCGGGCGCAAATGCCCCTTGCGCCCCGGGGCACTTCTGTAATACGGCCCCAGGTGTTTCATGGAGTTGACCTCGGTGGGTGTTTCAAGGGTGCATCTGTAGAGGTCATGTATATCTCTCCTCTCTTGCCCCTGGTGTTGAAGGTTCTTTTCTATCTCCAAGCTGCATTGTTTAGGGTTGGGATGTTCAATGATGGGCCATGTGGTCTGGATCTATGTCAGATATTCAGGATATCCACTAATTAATTAATGAAGCACTGCATTTGGTGACTTTACACGAGCGTTGCCCACGGCACCCAGGAACGAGTCTTTGCTCAGTCTGTTGCACTCTTTTCAGGACTTGTATGGCATAACTGAGTTAATAAATGCCAACTCATTCTTCCCTTAAACTATGTCTGAAAGTTGCAACCAAAGAACTTTCACGGTCCACTAGGACTGCGGAGCCTATGAAGTAAGTCTCTGAAGTAAGTCAGGCAGGAGTCCTTTTTGAATAAGCATGTCCTAAGGTCAGACTGAAGCATCTTGAAAAGATGAACAACTATTTAAAAGTTGGCCAGGCCCCAACCTACCTCTCCTAGAAGATTTTCAGGAATGCCTTGGTCGAATTATTTCACTAATTTAAGCAGGACACCCTGACAGCCCCAAGAAGCAACAGGTAGTGGTGAGGGTGCTGCTTACCTGATACCTATTTGTTGTACAATATATGCCACGTTTCCAACTGCTCTTTCTTGGTGTTAGTTGCTTATTTTATGTGTTTTGGGGAGTAAATCTTGTATGCAAATATGCAAACCTATAAATGTTAATTTCAGATTATCTTGAACTAAAACGTGAAACTTGTTTTAAATGGCAGACTCTCATTAAGGGTACTTTGGAGAGGGTATTGCACATATATATATATATATATATATATATATATATATATATATATATATATATATATATATGTATATTCACTGAAAAAACCATAGGTTTTAGGGACAGTTATAGTTAGTTGGACATTTCACTCGTACAAAACCATAGAAATTCCCCGTTATAGTTAGTTCAGCTAACTATAACTCGCGCCCCAGCAATGCACTGCTGATGACGTCACATATTACATCACTCATGACATGGTCAGTGACATTACTGATGACATCACTGATGACATCTCAAATGACATCACTGATGACATCATCCAGTGACTGTGTGTTTCTGTAAAGTTTAAATATGTTTAATTTATATAGGGAAAGGCGTATTGAAGAATGAGTGGGTGTATAAGTGTCTGAATGGATGATTTAGTACGTGAGTGACTGACTCTACAAGTGAGTGATTAAACGTATCTTACTGAATGCATGGGTTAGTGACTAAACTGTGTGAATGTCTGTATCCGTCTGTTTGTTGGTGTGTAAGTGGATGCATGGATTTGCGAATAGCTACATGAGTGTCTATATGGGTTATTGATTGGTTCTCTGAGTATCTGTATGGCTGCCTGAGTGTTTGTGTGGGTGGGGTGTGTGTGACTCTGTACATAGATGTGTGAGTGGGTGATTCACTGGGTGCATGATTTCAAGAGTGCATCTGTGATGGACTGCTTGGGTGGGTGAGTGTGTGTATGGGTGTGTTAGTGAGTGAATGTATATCTCAGTGGTACATGCGCGAGTAACTACATATGTAAAAGGCAGTATATATGTGTGTTAGAGTATTTAAATGGCTATAAGTGAGAGTGTGTGATTGTGAGAGTGGCTGTATGGATGCGTGTGTGCTTGTATCAGTTATTGTATAAGAGCGTAAGAATGTGCTAGTATTTGTATGAGTGAGCTGGTGTGTGTATAACTGTATAGGTGAGTAAATGGGTGTGTGATTCATTTTTTGCATGACTGACTAGGTGTGTGAGTACCTCTGGATGAGTGGCGGTGTGTGAGTGTTTATATAGGTGTATGAGTGCATATGATAGTCCTGTACTGAGTGACTGTAAGTATGAGTGACTGTACGGGTGAGTGAGTGGATGTGTGTGTAGACCTAAGAATCAGTGAGTGGGTATGTAGTTTTTGGTGTTGGAGTGTCTATGGTTTTGAGAATGGCAGTCTGTAATTTAGAGTGGGTGTATCAAAAGTTATATTAGGGTGTGAGAAGATGCATGAAATTATCACATGGATGATGTCATCAGTGATGTCATTTGAGATGTCATCAGTGATGTCATCAGTGATGTCACTGACCATGTCATGAGGGATGTAATATGTGACGTCATCAGCAGTGCATTGCGGGGCGCGAGTTATAGTTAGCTGAACTAACTATAACGGGGGAATTTCTATGGTTTTGTACGAGTGAAATGTCCAACTAACTATAACTGTCCCTAAAACCTATGGTTTTTTCAGTGAATTTCAAAGGTTTTTTAAATGCTAATTTCTAACTATAACGTGTCTGAAACCTATGGTTTTTCAGTGAATTTCAAAGGTTTTTTAAATGCTAATTTCTAACTATAACGTGCCTGAAACCTATGATTTTTAAGTGAATTTCAAAGGTTTTTAAATGCTAGTTTCTAACTATGCCTACAGAGGTAGGACATGTGAAGAAAGAAGAAAAAACGCACAGAAAGAAGCAAAAGATGTGCAGAAAGAACCAACAGAGGAGCAGAAAGAGGCCTTGTTGCAAAATCATCCTGTGCCCACAACTTTTTCAGACGGGTACTGGTGGTAGCTGACTCTGACTAACCAGAGCCAGTGCTATGCTAAAAGACACTTAGAATACAGTGAAAACACCTACATACACTAGGGAACACTATGCGTTGGGGTACCCCTGTGATTAGCATGACCTCCTCTGCAAGTCCCTAGTACATAATAGGGCAGGGGATTAAAACTACCTCTTAAAACGCGCTACAGGGCGCGTTTGCACAGGGGTGAAGGGAGGGGGCCTGAGGTGACATGTGTGCAACGCGCCTCGTGGCACGTTTTAAGTTGCGGGATTAAGTCCCTTGAATCCTGAGGGTCCCTGGGGCCCAACTAGCCCCCCAGGTACCTACAGTTAGGACCACAGAGCTGAGTTGCAGAGAGGCGTTCCGAGGCCACGCACGTTTTTTCACCTCTCTGCAACGCAACTCTGTTGTGCTTACTGAAGGTACCTGGTGGGCTAGTTGGCCCCCAGGGTCCCTCAGGATTCAAAGGGAATTAATTCCCCAACTTAAAACGCACCACAGGGCATGTTTGCGCACATGTCACCTGAGGCCCCGCCCCTCCCTTCACCACTGTGCAAACGCGCCCGTGGCGCGTTTTAAGTTGGGGGATTAGGTCACCTTGAATCCTGAGGGTCCCTGGGGCCCAACTAGCCCACCAGGTACTTCCAGTAAGCACCACAGGCCTGCATTGCAACGCCTCTAACAAATTGTGCAGTTGTGTTTAGGTAGTGAAGAGGGTCGTGCTGGGGGTAGTGTTTTAGGGTTTAGGGTAGTGCAGTGGTGTTTGTGTAGTGTGGGGGTCATGCTGGGGGTAGATTTAGGGTTTAGGGTAGGGCAGTGGTGTTTGGGTAGTGTAGGGAGTCGTGCTGAGGGAGTGTTTTAGGGTTTAGGGTAGTGCAGTGGTGTTTGGGTAGTGTAGGGGGTCGTGCTGGGGGTAGTGTTTTAGGGTTTAGGGTAGTGCAGTGGTGTTTGGGTAGTGTAGGGGGTCGTGCTGGGGATAGTGGTTTAGGGTAGTGCAGTGGTGTTTGGGTAGTGTAGGGGTACTGCTGGGGGTAGTGTTTTAGGGTTTAGGGTAGTGCAATGGTGTTTGGGTAGTGTAGGGGTACTGCTGGGGGTAGTGTTTTAGGGTTTAGGGTAGTGCAGTGGTGTTTGGGTAGTGTAGGGGGTACTGCTGGGGGTAGTGTTTTAGGGTTTAGGGTAGTGCAGTGGTGTTTGGGTAGTGTAGGGGTTCGTGCTGGGGGTAGTTTTTTAGTGTTTAGGGTAGTGCAGTGGTGTTTGTGTAGTGTAGGGGGTAGTGTTTTAGGGTTTAGGGTAGTGCAGTGGTGTTTGGTGTAGTGTAGGAGATCGTGTTTTAGGGTTTAGGGTAGTGCAGTGGTCTTTGGGTAGTGTAGGGGGTCGTGCAGGGGGTAGTGTTTTAGGGATTAGGGTAGTGCATTGGTGTTTGGGTAGTGTAGGGGGTCATGCGAGGGATAGTGTTTTAGGCTTTAAGGCAGTGCAGTGGTGTTTGGGTAGTGTAGGGGGTAGTGCTGGGGGGAGGGTTTTAGGGTTTAGGGCAGTACATTGGTGTTCGGGTAGTGTAGGGGGTCGTGCTGTGGGGAGTGTTTTAGGGTTTAGGGCAGTGCAGTGGTGTTCGGGTAGTGTAGGGGGTTGTGCTGGGGGAGTGTTTGAGGGTTTAGGGCAGTGCAGTCGTGTTCGGGTAGTGTAGGGGGTCATGCTGGGGGAGTATTTTAGGGTTTAGGGTAGTGCAGTGGTGTTCGGGTAGTGTAGGGGGTCATGCTGGGGGTAGTGTTTTAGGGTTTAGGGCAGTGCAGTGGTGTTCGGGCAGTGTAGGGGGTCGTGCTGGGGGTGG
Organism: Calotriton arnoldi; assembly: GCA_963921515.1. Classification (NCBI taxonomy): domain Eukaryota; kingdom Metazoa; phylum Chordata; class Amphibia; order Caudata; family Salamandridae; genus Calotriton; species Calotriton arnoldi. The sequence continues at coordinate 287,748 of CAWUFW010002382.1, read as the reverse complement.
TGTTTTAGGGTTTAGGGCAGTGCAGTGGTGTTCGGGCAGTGTAGGGGGTCGTGCTGGGGGTGGTGTTTCAGGGTTTAGGGCAGTGCAGTGGTGTTCGGGAAGTGTAGGGGGTCGTGCAAGGGGTGGTGTTTCAGGGTTTAGGGCAGTGCAGTGGTGTTCGGGCAGTATAGGGGTCGGGCAGGGGGTGGTGTTTCAGGGTTTAGGGCAGTGGTGTTCGGGCAGTGTAGGGGGTCGTGCTGGGGGTGGTGTTTCAGGGTTTGGGGCAGTGCAGTGGTGTTCGAGCAGTAAAGGGGGTCGTGCTGGGGGTGGTGTTTCAGGGTTCAGGGCAGTGCAGTGGTGTTCGGGCAGTGTAGGGGCGTGCAGGGGGTGGTGTTTCAGGGTTTAGGGCAGTGCAGTGGTGTTCGGGCAGTGTAGGGGGTGGTGCAGGGGGTGGTGTTTCAGGGTTTAGGGCAGTGCAGTGGTGTTCGGGCAGTGTAGGGGGTCGTGCTGGGGCTGGTGTTTCAGGGTTTAGGGCAGTACAGTGGTGTTCGGGCAGTGTAGGGGGTCATGCTGGGGCTGGTGTTTCAGGGTTTAGGGCAGTGCAGTGGTGTTCGGGCAGTGTAGGGGTCGTGCTGGGGCTGGTGTTTCAGGGTTTAGGGCAGTGCAGTGGTGTTCGGGCAGTGTAGGGGTCGTGCTGGGGCTGGTGTTTCAGGGTTTAGGGCAGTGCAGTGGTGTTCGGGCAGTGTAGGGGGTCGTGCTGGGGCTGGTGTTTCAGGGTTTAGGGCAGTGCAGTGGTGTTCGGGCAGTGTAGGGGGTCTTGCTGGGGCTGGTGTTTCAGTGTCTAGGGCAGTGCAGTGGTTTTTGGGCAGTGTAGGGGGTCTTGCTGGGGGTGGTGTTTCAGGGTTTAGGGCAGTGGTGTTCAGGCAGTGTAGGGGGTCTTGCTGGGGGTGATGTTTCAGGGTTTACGGCAGTGCAGTGGTGTTTGGGCAGTGTAGGGTGTCGTGCTGAGGGGTGGTGTTTCAGGGTTTAGGGCAGTGCAGTGGTGTTCCGGCAGTGTAGGCGGTCGTGCAGGGGGTGGTGTTTCAGGGTTTAGGGCAGTGCAGTGGTGTTCGCCAGTGTAGGGGGTCGTGCTGGGGGTGGTGTTTCAGGGTTTAGGGCAGTGCAGTGGTGTTTGGGCAGTGTAGGGTGTCGTGCTGAGGGGTGGTGTTTCAGGGTTTAGGGCAGTGCAGTGGTGTTCGGGAAGTGTAGGGGGTCGTGCAGGGGTGGTGTTTCAGGGTTTAGTGCAGTGGTGTTTGGGCAGTGTAGGGGGTCGTGCAGGGGGTGGTGTTTCAGGGTTTAGGGCAGTGCAGTGGTGTTCGGCCAGTGTAGGTGGTCTTGCTGGGGGTGGTGTTTCAGGGTTTAGTGCAGTGGTGTTCGGGCAGTGTAGGGGTCTTGCTGGGGGTGGTGTTTCAGGGTTTAGGGCAGTGCAGTGGTGTTCGGGCAGTGTAGGGGGTCTTGCTGGGGCTGGTGTTTCAGGGTTTAGGGCAGTGCAGTGGTGTTCGGGCAGTGTAGGGGGTCGTGCTGGGGCTGGTGTTTGAGGGTTTAGGGCAGTGCAGTGGTGTTCGGGCAGTGTAGGGGGTCGTGCTGGGGCTGGTGTTTCAGGGTTTAGGGCAGTGCAGTGGTTTTTGGGCAGTGTAGGCGGTCGTGCTGGGGCTGGTGTTTCAGGGTTTAGGGCAGTGCAGTGGTGTTTGGGCTGGTGTTTCAGGGTTTAGGGCAGTGCAGTGGTGTTCGGGCAGTGTAGGGGGCCGTGCTGGGGCTGGTGTTTCAGGGTTTAGGGCAGTGCAGTGGTGTTCGGGCAGTGTAGGGGTCGTGTTGGGGCTGGTGTTTCAGGGTTTTGGGCAGAGCAGTGGTGTTCGGGCAGTGTAGGGGTTGTGCTGGGGGTGGTGTTCCAGGGTTTAGGGCAGTGCAGTGGTGTTCGGGCAGTGTAGGGGGTCTTGCTGGGGGTGGTGTTTCAGGGTTTAGGGCAATGGTGTTCGGGCAGTGTAGGGGGTCTTGCTGGGGGTGATATTTCAGGGTTTAGGGCAGTGCAGTGGTGTTCGGGCAGTGTAGGGGGTCTTGCTGGGGGTAGTGTTTCAGGGTTTAGGGCAGTGCAGTGGTGTTCGGGCAGTGTAGGGGGTCGTGCTGGGGGTGGTGTTTCAGGGTTTAGGGCAGTGCAGTAGTGTTTGGGCAGTGTAGGGGGTCGTGCAGGGGGTGGTGTTTCAGGGTTTAGGGCAGTGCAGTGGTGTTCGGGCAGTGTAGGGGGTCGTGCTGGGGGTGGTGTTTCAGGGTTTAGGGCAGTGCAGTGGTGTTTGGGCAGTGTAGGGGGTCGTGCAGGGGTGGTGTTTCAGGGTTTAGGGCAGTGCAGTGGTGTTTGGGCAGTGTAGGGGTCGTGCAGGGGGTGGTGTTTCAGGGTTTAGGGCAGTGCAGTGGTGTTCGGGCAGTGTAGGGGGTCGTGCTGGGGCTGGTGTTTCAGGGTTTAGGGCAGTGCAGTGGTGTTCGGGCAGTGTAGGGGGTCTTGCTGGGGGTGGTGTTTCAGGGTTTAGGGCAGTGGTGTTCGGGCAGTGTAGGGGGTCTTGCTGGGGGTGATGTTTCAGGGTTTAGGCCAGTGCAGTGGTGTTCGGGCAGTGTAGGGGGTCTTGCTGGGGGTAGTGTTTCAGGGTTTAGGGCAGTGCAGTGGTGTTCGGGCAGTGTAGGGGGTCATGCTGTGGGTGGTGTTTCAGGGTTTAGGGCAGTGCAGTGGTGTTAGGGCAGTGTAGGGGGTCGTGCACGGGATGGTGTTTCAGGGTTTAGGGCAGTGCAGTGGTGTTCGGACAGTGTAGGGGGTCGTGCTGGGGCTGGTGTTTCAGGGTTCAGGGCAGTGCAGTGGTGTTCGGGCAGTGTAGGCGGTCGTGCTGGGGCTGGTGTTTCAGGGTTTAGGGCAGTGCAGTGGTGTTCGGGCAGTGTAGGGGGTCGTGCTGGGGCTGGTGTTTCAGGGTTTAGGGCAGTGCAGTGGTGTTCGGGCAGTGTAGGGGTCGTGCTGGGGCTGGTGTTTCAGGGTTTAGGGCAGTGCAGTGGTGTTCGGGCAGTGTAGGGGGTCGTGCTGGGGCTGGTGTTTCAGGGTTTAGGGCAGTGCAGTGGTGTTCGGGCAGTGTAGGGGGTCTTGCTGGGGCTGGTGTTTCAGAGTCTAGGGCAGTGCAGTGGTTTTTGGGCAGTGTAGGGGGTCTTGCAGGGGGTGGTGTTTCAGGGTTTAGGGCAGTGGTGTTCAGGCAGTGTAGGGGGTCTTGCTGGGGGTGATGTTTCAGGGTTTTCGGCAGTGCAGTGGTATTCGGGCAGCGTAGGGGGTCGTGCTGGGGGTGGTGTTTCAGGGTTTAGGGCAGTGCAGTGGTGTTCCGGCAGTGTAGGCGGTCGTGCAGGGGTGGTGTTTCAGGGTTTAGGGCAGTGCAGTGGTGTTCGGGCAGTGTAGGGGGTCGTGCTGGGGGTGGTGTTTCAGGGTTTAGGGCAGTGCAGTGGTGTTTGGGCAGTGTAGGGTGTCGTGCTGAGGGGTGGTGTTTCAGGGTTTAGGGCAGTGCAGTGGTGTTCGGGCAGTGTAGGGGGTCGTGCAGGGGTGGTGTTTCAGGGTTTAGGGCAGTGCAGTGGTGTTTGGGCAGTGTAGGGGGTCGTGCAGGGGGTGGTGTTTCAGGGTTTAGGGCAGTGCAGTGGTGTTCGGCCAGTGTAGGTGGTCTTGCTGGGGGTGGTGTTTCAGGGTTTAGTGCAGTGGTGTTCGGGCAGTGTAGGGGTCTTGCTGGGGGTGGTGTTTCAGGGTTTAGGGCAGTGCAGTGGTGTTCGGGCAGTGTAGGGGGTCTTGCTGGGGCTGGTGTTTCAGGGTTTAGGGCAGTGCAGTGGTGTTCGGCAGTGTAGGGGGTCGTGCTGGGGCTGGTGTTTGAGGGTTTAGGGCAGTGCAGTGGTGTTCGGGCAGTGTAGGGGGTCGTGCTGGGGCTGGTGTTTCAGGGTTTAGGGCAGTGCAGTGGTTTTCGGGCAGTGTAGGCGGTCGTGCTGGGGCTGGTGTTTCAGGGTTTAGGGCAGTGCAGTGGTGTTTGGGCTGGTGTTTCAGGGTTTAGGGCAGTGCAGTGGTGTTCGGGCAGTGTAGGGGGCCGTGCTGGGGCTGGTGTTTCAGGGTTTAGGGCAGTGCAGTGGTGTTCGGGCAGTGTAGGGTGTCGTGCTGGGGTGGTGTTTCAGGGTTTTGGGCAGAGCAGTGGTGTTCGGGCAGTGTAGGGGGTTGTGCTGGGGGTGGTGTTCCAGGGTTTAGGGCAGTGCAGTGGTGTTAGGGCAGTGTAGGGGGTCTTGCTGGGGGTGGTGTTTCAGGGTTTAGGGCAATGGTGTTCGGGCAGTGTAGGGGGTCTTGCTGGGGGTGATATTTCAGGGTTTAGGGCAGTGCAGTGGTGTTCGGGCAGTGTAGGGGGTCTTGCTGGGGGTAGTGTTTCAGGGTTTAGGGCAGTGCAGTGGTGTTCGTGCAGTGTAGGGGGTCGTGCTGGGGGTGGTGTTTCAGGGTTTAGGGCAGTGCAGTAGTGTTTGGGCAGTGTAGGGGTCGTGCAGGGGGTGGGGTTTCAGGGTTTAGGGCAGTGCAGTGGTGTTCGGGCAGTGTAGGGGTCGTGCTGGGGGTGGTGTTTCAGGGTTTAGGGCAGTGCAGTGGTGTTCGGGCAGTGTAGGGGGTCGTGCAGGGGGTGGTGTTTCAGGGTTTAGGGCAGTGCAGTGGTGTTTGGGCAGTGTAGGGGGTCGTGCAGGGGGTGGTGTTTCAGGGTTTAGGGCAGTGCAGTGGTGTTCGGGCAGTGTAGGGGGTCGTGCTGGGGCTGGTGTTTCAGGGTTTAGGGCAGTGCAGTGGTGTTCGGGCAGTGTAGGGGGTCTTGCTGGGGGTGGTGTTTCAGGGTTTAGGGCAGTGGTGTTCGGGCAGTGTAGGGGGTCTTGCTGGGGGTGATGTTTCAGGGTTTAGGCCAGTGCAGTGGTGTTCGGGCAGTGTAGGGGGTCTTGCTGGGGGTAGTGTTTCAGGGTTTAGGGCAGTGCAGTGGTGTTCGGGCAGTGTAGGGGGTCATGCTGGGGGTGGTGTTTCAGGGTTTAGGGCAGTGCAGTGGTGTTAGGGCAGTGTAGGGGGTCGTGCACGGGATGGTGTTTCAGGGTTTAGGGCAGTGCAGTGGTGTTCGGGCAGTGTAGGGGGTCGTGCTGGGGCTGGTGTTTCAGGGTTCAGGGCAGTGCAGTGGTGTTCGGGCAGTGTAGGCGGTCGTGCTGGGGCTGGTGTTTCACGGTTTAGGGCAGTGCAGTGGTGTTCGGGCAGTGTAGGGGGTCGTGCTGGGGCTGGTGTTTCAGGGTTTAGGGCAGTGGTGTTCGGGCAGTGTAGGCGGTCGTGCTGGGGCTGGTGTTTCAGGGTTTAGGGCAGTGCAGTGGTGTTCGGGCAGTGTAGGGGGTCGTGCTGGGGCTGGTGTTTCAGGGTTTAGGGCAGTGCAGTGGTGCTTGGGCAGTGTAGGGGTCGTGCTGGGGGTGGAGTTTCAGCTTTTAGGGTAGTGCAGTGGTGTTCGGGCAGTGTAGGGGGTCGTGCTGGGGCTGGTGTTTCAAGGTTTAAGGCAGTGCAGTGGTGTTCGGGCAGTGTAGGGGTCATGCTGGGGCTGGTGTTTCAGGGTTTTGGGCAGAGCAGTGGTGTTCGGGCAGTGTAGGGGTCGTGCTGGGGGTGGTGTTTCAGGGTTTAGGGCAGTGGTGTTCGTGCAGTGTAGGGGGTCTTGCTGGGGGTGATGTTTCAGGGTTTAGGGCAGAGCAGTGGTGTTCAGGCAGTGTAGGGGGTCTTGCTGGGGGTAGTGTTTCAGGGTTTAGGGCAGTGCAGTGGTGTTCGGGCAGTGTAGGGGGTCGTGCTGGGGGTAGTGTTTTAGGGTTTAGGTAGTGCAGTGGTGCTTGTGTAGTGTAGGGGTCGTGCTGGGGTAGTGTTTTAGGGTTTAGGGTAGTGCAGTGGTGTTTGTGTAGTGTAGGGGGTCATGTTTTAGGTTAGTGCAGTGGTGTTTGGGTAGTGTAGGGGGTCGTGCTGGGGGTAGTGTTTTAGGATTTAGGGTAGTGCAGTGGTGTTTGTGTAGTGGGGTCATGTTTTAAGATGCAACGCTCCAATACCTGACCAGTCTGCACTACATAAAACTGCAAAAAAACTAAAAATAAAAAGTGTTTTGCACACTTTTGTCATTGGGCAGTATGTGGGCTACATCTGGGTAATATTTGTGCTACATTTGGGCTCTTTTTTCACTGGTGGCCATCTTGGAAGACTTCTTTGTTATGAAGTTTCCTAATTTCCTCATTTACTGCAGTCTCCTCAGTAGGAAATGCTTTCAGTTTTTTACTTTGATTCCATCAAGAAGGCATTCAGATGTGTCTCACATTTGCCATAAATTCAGAATGTTAGCACTCTAGTTGCTCATTAGATCACTGTAGTAAAGCTACTGCTCACCAGGGAGTTAACTGGACGTCTGCTGCTGGTATTGAAAGTGATTGTTTCAGTCTGCATGTCAGAATTTTCTAATGAAATAGAAGAGGATTTGAGATCTCACTTAAAACATGCCCTAATTTTTCTTTCTGCAGCACTAACCATAATTTCTATTTAAAAAAGAACCCCTCATTTTGTTCCTTTTTAAATTAAATGTTTTAAGTGTTACCGGTTTATTCCAATCAAGATGGCTTCAGGTGTGCCATACTTTTGTCATAAGTAAGGCTGTTAGCGCTCTAGTTGTTCTTTAGAACACTCTGGGAAGCTGCAGTAGAACACAAAGGCATCAACTGGCAGGCTGCTCCTGTTGAAATATAACAGGAAGATATTTGATATCACACTTGAAACATGTCCTAATTTTTCTTTCTACAGCACTAACCATAATTTCTATGACAAAATGAACCCCATCATTTTGTTCCTTTTTATATTAAATGTTTTAAGTGTTACCAGTTGATTCCAATCAAGATGGCTTCAGGTGTGCCATACTTTTGTCCTAAGTAAGGCTGTTAGCACTCTAGTTGTCCTTTTGAACACTCTGGGAAGCTGCAGTAGAACACAAAGGAATCAACTGACAGTCTCTGCCCTTGTTGGATGTACATGTTTTACTGAGAATGTCAGACTTCATTCTCACATGACTGAGAAAGATAATGTGAATTTACAGAAAATATGCTCTCATTTTAGCTTCTGGAGCACCTTCCAAAACTCTATGGGACAAGCATGTGAAAATAGTTTTCTCTCAAAAATGATTCATGATATCCCAGCAGAAGGTTTTTCACAGGGTAAAATCACCTTAGAACACACCTCAATTCCTGAAATTAGTATGGTACCATCAACAAATGAATTCTAATGTAACTAAAGTCTGTTATCACCCTTTATAGTTCTCCTTTTGGTAACCCTCAAAATCTTTGATTCACTACAATGCATTTCAATGGGGTACTATCATGTATATTGGTCTCAAGATGGCTGCCAGCAATTCCAGGATGAAGTGCTGACAGCCAATCAGATCTCACGATGACATGTGTGGTTAGGCTCCGCCCAGATATATATGTGATTTTACTTTTGATTTTCTCAGGAACTACTGAACGGATTTACACAATTTAAGCAAAGGCACGACACTGAATCAAGGGCTGCCTCTTTGCCAAATTTGGTGTAATTCCGTTCAGCAGTTCGGGCTGTAGCTGCGATGAAAGGTTCCTATGGAAAATGAATGGGGAAAACACGTTTTGGGACCCCCTTTTCTCGGCCTCGCTTGACGAATCACCCCAAGACTTTCAGGATAGGAGCAGACCGGAGCGCCCCAACAAGTTGGAAACTTTCGCGAAGATTCGTCAACCGGCGCCAACGTTATTTCAAATAGAATGTTGCGGATTTCCTATGGAAAATAGGTCCTAACTATAACTATCTACTGGCGACCGCCAGTAGATAATATATATATATATATATATATATATATATATATATATATATATCCTACAGGCGGTCACCAGTAGGTAGTTATAGTTAGAACCTAGTTTCCATAGGAAAAGCGTTTTTTGATTTGCCAATAACTTTGGCGCCATTTGACGAATCATCACGAAATTTTCAAAACTAATTGTTCACTCAGGTCAGCTCCTATCTTGAAAGTTTCGGGGTGATTCGTCAAGGGGGGCCCAGAAAAAATGGGGGTCCCAAACGTGTTTTCTCCATGTTAATTTCCGTAGGAAACTTTAGACACGGCTACAGCCTGAACTGCTGAATGGAATTACACACCAAATTTGGCAGAGAGATAGCTCTTGGTCCAGAAAGCACGCTTTTTTTTAAATGGTGTAATTCCGTTCAGCAGTTTTTGAGATATTTAAAGATTTACAGATATCGATATTTGAGAATTGTGAGATCTGATTGGCTGAGCCCTCCCGAGCACGAGCTTTCCTCTGATTGGCTGTCAACACTTCAAACCAGGAAGTGTTGGTAGCCATCTTGTGACTCGGTACCGAGGGAGAAGGAAAAAGGTGAGTAAAACATTAAAAAGAAGAAAAGGGGGCAAGGTAAAAACCCCCACAGGGACCCCCATGCCCAATAAAAGCATTTTTTTTTTCATTTTCGGCCGTAGTCATGCCGGGTGCACGAACCCGGTCGAAAATGAAAAAATAACGAAGCGCGGACTCCCGCGCTTCGTTTTTTAAAGCCCCCGGGTGGGCCATTGCTTATTTATGTAGCGGGTGCCCCCGCAGCCCCGGGGACTGCCACCGCCCCGGGGCTTATATTTAAAATGTGTGGGGGGCTCCTGCCCCCCCACACTGCCCCGGGGACCGCCACCTCCCCGGGGCAATCCTTATTAATGTGCGGGGGCCTCGCGGGCCCCCCCCAAGCCACCTCCCCGGGGCTTAAAATAAAAAAAATGAAGTGTGGGGGGGCTCCTGCCCCCCCCACACTGCCCCGGGGAGCACCACCTCCCCGGGGGACTCTTTAATTAATTGCGGGGGTCCGTTGCGGACTCCCGAGCCCCGGGGACCACCACCTCCCCGGGGCTTTAAACAGTAAGGGAGGGGGGCCGTGCAGCCCCCCTCCTGGAGCCCTTGATGGCCCTGGGGACCGCCACCCCCCAGGGCCGGCTCCTGCAATGTCCCAGGGTGCCCACCTCCGGGACATTGCTGTTTGTTTGTCCCGGGGGTTTGTTATGTTATGTTATGTTTGTTTGTTATGGCAGGGCGGGAGCACGGCTCCCGCCCTGCCATAGCAAACTTCTGCTTTGGTTTTTGGAAGCGAGATGTGAGGCCAGGCCCCGAGAATGGGGTCCCCGGGGCCAGAAGTGGTTCGGGAAGGGGGCAACTCGGCCCCCCTCCCATTTACATTTTTTAAAAACGGCAGGCCGGCCCCGGGGTATGGAGTCCCCGGGGCCAATAGTGGCCTAGGGAAGGGGGGCCACACGGCCCCCCTTCCCAATAGTTAAATTTAAAAAAAGGAGGCCATGCCCCAGGGGATGGGGTCCCCAGGGCCCCAAAAATAGTACAAGAAGGGGGGCCACACAGCCCCTCTTCTAAAACAATATTAACATTTTTAAAACGGCATCTCGCCTGAGACCCCGCCCCCTCCCTGCAACACTCTGCAAACGCGCCCCCTGGCACGTTGTAAGTTGGGGAATTAAGTCCCCTTAAATACTGAGGGTCCCTGGGGGCCAACTAGCCCACCAGGTATCCCCAGTAAGCGCTAGAGAGCTGGATTGCAGAGAGGTGGTCCGAGGCCACGCCCCTTTTTACACCACTCTGCAAACGCGCCACATGCACTCACTCACACACCAATTTAAATACCCACATAGCCACTCACACACCCATACAGCCCCACACAACCACTCACAAACCCATACAGCCACTCACACACCCACTCAGACACCCACAAAACCACTCACACACCCATACAACCACTCACACACCCACTCAGAGACCCACAAAACCACTCAAACACCAACTCACAGATCCACACAGCCACTCACACAGCCACACACACACCCACACAACTACTCACACACCCATACAACCACTCACACACCCACTCAGAGACCCACAAAACCACTCAAACACCAACTCACAGACCCACACAGCCATTCACACACCCACACAACCACTCACACACCCACCCACTCACAGACCCACACAGCCACTCATGCATGATCCCTCTGCCCCACAAAATGTGCTGGGCCCTGGGATGATAGGGTCCCTAGGGTCCAAATTGGCCCGGGGAGGGGGTCACATGCACCCCTTCCCATTAAAGATGGTGCCGGGCCCAGGGGATGGGGTCCCCAGGGCCAAAGTCAGCCAGTGGAGGGGGGCCACATGCCCACATCACCCTGAAATATGTTGCCAAGCCCCAGGGATAGGGTCAAAAGCAGTCCATGGAGGGGGGCCTGTGCCCCCCTAAAAAATGTACTGGGCACTGGGGGATTAGGACCGCGGGCCAAAAGCGGTCCATGGAGGGGACCTGCAGGTTGGCAGCTTTTTGCTGCCTTTGCCACAAGGCCGCAGGCCAGGCCTTGTGGCCAACCGCCCACTGTGCATAGTCAAAGGCCATGCACAGCGTGGGGTTGTCTGCATTCGGGGGGGTTGGCCGCAGGCCCTGTGGCCAACCCCCCATTGCTCACGGCCCAGGTTTGATTAACGTATAGTTATTAAATATTACTTTACGTTAAAAAGCCCTGGAAATCAGCTGGAAAAAAACAAAGTTTACAGGGATGTGATAATTAGGAAATCGAATGTAAAAAAACATAGAAATTCTCTAAAAAAAAGGATTACAGGGATGTTATAGTTAGGTTCAGATTTTACACACATAAAACCATAGAAATTTAGCAGTTATAGGTATCTCAAGTAACTATTACTTGTGCCATAAGGTAACCATAACTTGTGCCATAAGGTAACCATAACTTGTGCCATTGTGATGCATTGCCCCACATATTACATCAGTCATGACATTTTCTCTGATATCACTAAAACATTTGCAATAAAATTTTGATGAGAAAATGTGCATAGCAGGGCGCGAGGTATAATTGCCTTGGACCACACGTTATAGTCTTTTGACATAATTGCTGAATTTCTATGGTTTTCTATGTGTAAAATCTTAACTCAACTATAATGTCCCTGTACCCTTTGGTTTTTTCAGTGAATGAATATATATATATATATATATATATATATATATATATATATATATATATATCCACGAATGCGTCGTTTCTCATTGAAAAAACCACAACACCAAGGCCCAAACTTCAATTAGCGTGCAAATTTATTGGCAAAGCCTCTCAACGCGTTTCGGAACGTCCTGCTCCTTGCTCACGAGTAAAGGGCGTGCAAAAACCCAAGTGTTTTAACCTTAGTCACGTCCCACACCTCCGTGCGAATATCGACAACAGACTTTACTTGGTGCATGAAACGTTACAATCATGTTGTGTCAACAAAATACATTTGTTAAATTGTTTCAAAACACACGTTTCAAACTGAACATTATTACAAATTAATTCATTGCAAGTGTGAGAGCCTTATTACTGGATAAATGCTATTTAAAACACCCCGTGGACTTTAGTGTTCATTTGTTCAATTCCTTCTGAACACATAAAGTTAGTGTTTTCATTCAAACAACTTTATTGCGGCATATCGGCAGACACGTCGTCCCAAGTTGCCATAGCCATTGTTTTCGAGGCATATTCCTATGCGGGAATTTGAGCGTACTCTTGCCCCAATGCTCGGGTTCGGCACGATACATTTTTGCTGGATATATATATATAACTGCTGTTAGCGACAGCTTTTAGGCGATAGCGACCGGGTTGGGTGCCGCTTTGCATGCCAGCGATATTTATCGCTAATGGCATGCAAAGTAGGCGTTCCCAACCTAAAAGCGACTGGAAACAGTCGCTAAGGTCGCTATCGCCTATTAGCGAGGCAGGGGAGGTGATTAACGAACCAGCGCTAAACACGTTTAGCGCTGGTTTGTTAACGCCTGGTCTCACCCTGACTTAGCCATGTAATCCAATGGGAGGTGGATTACATGGCTAAATCCCCTCGCCCTATCGCCAAGCTAACACTGGTCACAGTGTGAATATCGCTTGTTTTCAAGCGATATTCACACTGTTCTCCAGGGTTTCTATCGCTTGGAGATAAGCGTTGCTGATAGCACGCTATCTCAGCGATAGAAACTCAGTGAGTAGCCGGCGATAATTATCCTAGCGCTAACTGCGCTTAGCAATAATTATCGCCGGTTATTGCTAATAGGCCCCTTAGTTTGTTATCAAAATAGGACAGATCCTCCTGCTGCTGGAGAAAGACAACCAACAACTTAGGCCCGATAGCGAAGACTATTACTAACCCATCATCCATCACCCATTCATCAGTAAATTAAGAGAAGGGAGTTTCCCCCCATCACGAACCCACCAGAAATCAACTTCCACACACCCATCGATCTGGCTTGAGACCATGTTACAGCCTTAAGACAGCCACCATCCATGTGATGGAAAATGACACTGTCCTTCCAAAAAACAGCGACCTTTGTGCTCTTCATCCTGCTAAACTTCTTAGCAGCCAAAAGTGAGCCAGAGCTAGAAAAGGACAGGAATGTGCTGTATAATGGTAAATACGGTGCCTTTCACACAGCGCAGTAAGGTACCTTGCTGTGTTGCGCTGTGTGAAGGAATGATAAATCAGCCCCTTAGTCTCCATGTCATCCAGATGGGCAGCTCCAGTTCCCATTGACTAGCAGCGACCAAGAAAATGAACCTCTCCTTTGGTATCTTCAATGTCAACATAACCTTGCTTAACATGACTCCAGCCAACCATGGAATCAAGATTCACCAACACATACATTGTATCCATCTTTACCTGAGTGTCTCTGCCGTCAAGGAAATCAACCTCTTCAAAGACCGCCTCATCAATACCCAAGCATGGATTATTAAAACCCACCTAAAGCTAAACCCAACCAAGAGGGAATCCTTTATGATCACCAGTAACATCAAAGAAGGCTGGTTCTCCAACATTAACATACAAGACCACACAAATTCATAACCACTAAGATACACCATCAACTCTGATCATGCCTTCGCATCACTAAGAAAGCACGGAGTGGCAGGTAACAAGCACCCCTGTTGCACAGAATTGAGTCTTTCAACCCTACTTTAGAATCCGCAGAGAAGCCCTGGTCCTCTCTAGCATGTATGGTGGCAATGCACTTCTCACTAGAATTTGTGTTTCTACCCTATACCCATTAAAGCATGTTCTCAGAAGCACAGGTCAGTGTAGAAAAGTGTAACTTTTTGCATGGCCACCCCATTCTTTCTGACTGGCTGTGCTGGTATTTTTGCCTCTGTGCACTAGGAGAGTCCGGAGGAGCTTACATTGTATGTGCTCAGACTCCTCAATAAACACATGGTTGATTTAAATTGGCATATCTGACCTTTTATAAAGCCACATTAATATGTTGCAGAAAATGAAATGCATCAGTGGTGTAATAGTTATATGTTATGTCAGAGTCATTGTGGTTCTAAACTACTGACATTAGTGTAAAAGCGTGGATTCAGGTTTCCAAAGCTGTTTTGAATAGCTGCAGCCAAAGAATAATGGGGTACGTCAATGTCATTGTAAAGAGTTTCTAAAATGAGGAACAGCCTACTTTTTACATTACCTAAGTGTCCCATAAGTAATGCCTTGAGACCCAGAAGGCCAGACATCATATAAAAAAGGGAGACATGCCCAGTATTGGAATTGATATTCCTGTAGCGGTAAGATTAAAAGTGTGGTTTCGAGGAGGCGGGGCTTGGAGCTGCCCAAGATAGCTGCTTCCTGTGCGAGCTCCGTGTAGCCACCAATTTCGTGCCCCCTCTCTCCAGACACCCAGATGACTTGCCACAGCCTCCTAGCACAAGCGGAAATGTCTGGAGAGTGCCACCGTCCTGGGGGGCCAACTCGAATGCCGTTCATGGTGCCGCAGTGTTTTCACTGAATAGCGGACAACGTCTGGGGATTTCGCCTGCCCGTTTCCGGCTGCCTAAAGGAAGCCTCTGACCAGACGCTGTCCTTGGGCCTCTTCAGATCCGATCCACCTGTCCATTGGTTGATGACTATCACATTGCTGTGCCCTCCCCAGAGCCGCACAAGACACACTGATGAGGTGAATAGGGCAGATCAGGAACTCCATTGCAGGGTCTTGTTGGGCCTGACCCATGTATTGAGGTGCAACTGCTGAGGCCTTGCACAGGGGCGAGCCAGACCAAGAGAACCCACATGCCTCGGTTGGACTGCTGGCTTACTGAGCACTAGCTCAACCTCTGCAGGCTGCCCTCAGGCCCCCCACCTTTTGCTATTCCTTGGGGGGGTGGCACCTACTGAACATCACCTCCCACCTACCATGCTTTGGAGGGCCCTGCCTTGCCGCAGCTGCTCCATGCCTTTGACGCTGAGAGAACTGACTCACAGCTGCGAGAGTACAACCAACAGTATTGCTCACCAGCTTGGTGCCCTCTCCAATATGGTCTTTGGGACAAGTGAAACATACTCAAGAGCCTGTAGTGATTACCTTTAAGCAGAAGCACACTTGCTGCTCAAGTAGACCTACTGGCTGAACCCCAGCCCTGGCTGGGTCCCCCTTTAAGCAACTTGTGGCTATTCCTCCACATTGTACCTTCAGTGGCCCTGAGATCAGCCTCTGGGGCTTGGAGCTGCGGCGTTGACAGCCTGCGTCTGAGTTGGCGTGATAGCCGTGCATGTTTTCCTGGATGCAACCAGCACGTCAACTCCTTTTTTCTGAGGCTGTTCGACGCTCCTAACCTGCCTCACAGTCCACCCCCTTCTCCCCTCCTGTGACACCACCATGGACACCCTACTAAAGAAGATCACAGCCATTGGCACCACCCTTACCACAATGGATGCAAAGATGAATGACCTTACCTCGGAGGTAAAAACAATGCAGCAAGGGATGTCCTCTGTACATGCATGTTTGGACAAGATTGATCATGACTGGATGATGTGCAATCCTACTACGCACGTTTACCACACTAGGGGCGAGATATTGAATTCCTGCATCATAAAGTGACAGATATGGAGGACAGAGCACAAATGGACAACTTTTGAATCTACGGAATCCCGGAAGGGCAGAACAGATGGACATGCTGGGCTACCTGACCACTCTGCTCCCGGAGCTCCTCTAACTCAAGCTGCACGAAGCCTTGAAATTTCAGCGGGCCAACAGGGTCACGTCCTACCGAACACCCCAGCCCAACTCCCTGCGACCTTTTATAGCCTGTGCACTCGGCCATCAACATAATAGGGCCATTCTCTATCAGTGGCCAGGAACCTATGTCAAACTGCACAGATCGATGGGAATCAAAACTCTTTTTTTCAGTGGACTTCTGCGCAGCTAACAATGCCAAGCGCAAGAGGTTCCTGGCCCCTCTGGTCCTACTTTACTGAGCATGTAGGTTCGATTGCTTCACATAAGGTGCTATGGGCAGCCAGGAAAGCAGCCCTAAGGGACAACATGATGGTTAACTCAGGGCAGGCCAAAAGCAAGAACTGTTTTGATCGCCAACCTTTTTGCATAATCTTACATCGCAGCCCCTTTCCAGGCCCTCCAGAAGCAACTGGAGCTCACCAAGATACGCCTGAATTCCTACTTCTCCAAAGCTGCTAAGAAAGCTCTAGTCAAGCTATGATGGTGGCAGTTTTGATCATGGGGAAAAGATGGGTAGGCTCTTAGCTGCTCAGCTCAATCAGAGGGTATCACACCTGGCCATTCCGTCGATTCGAGACCCGACAGGGAACCTACTAGTACATCTGGTTGATATTGTGAATCACTTCTCTTCACACAGCCAATGGGGGGGGACACACACCCCTGCAGGTGAGCACTTTCCTAGCTCCCTTACACCGCCCAGTGTTATCAGAGAGAGGACAGACTTTATTGTCATATCGGCCCTCCCCACATGAAAGTCTCAGGAAGAAGATGGTTTCCCAGGAGAATATTATAAGGTAGGAAAGAACCGTGTCGTACTCCACTTGACTGGAGCTCTCCTGGAAGTGTAGGCCCAGGGATCTCTGATGCTGAAAGCCACTATTACTCTTCTCCCTAAAGATAACAAGGACCCGTTAGAGTGCTCTAGTTTCTGTCAGATCTCCTTACTCAACGTAGATCTGAAAATTATGACCAAAATGCTGGTAATGCACCTAGGCAAGGTGATCCCCAACTTATTCATGAATCTCAGGTGGGCTTTGTCCCTGGTCAAAGTTCACAGGACCATTTTCAGACTCTGGTTCACCTACTTTGGCACTCGAAAGATGATCCACCTGCAATTTTAGTACTCTTATTGGATGCCGAGAAGTCGTTTAACCTTGTGGACTGACGCTATCTCTTCCAAGTCATATCCCACGTTGGCTTGGGTGAGCACTTTATATGCAAGGTCCACCTCTTATATGACATGCCCTTGGCCAATGTCTCGTGTGGGGGCTTCTTGTTGGGACCATTCAAGGTTGTGCCAGGCACTTGCCAAGGATGTCCTCTGTCCCCACTTGTCTTATTACTGGCCCTAGAACTTCTCTCGCGGCTGCACTCCACTCGACAACAGAGATGAAAGGCATTTCCACTGCCGCGGGGGAGGCTGAAGCCCTCCTATACGTGGATGGTGTCCTACTCTTATCTGAACACAGTGCCTATATTTCAACAGCAATGTCCAGCATAGATGACTTCTAATGGCTGTCAGACTGCAAAATCAACTGGTCAAAGTTCAAGGTGCTTCCCCTGTCACGTTCGACTAAGATTGACTGCACCCATGGCTACGATATGAGGTCGGGCTCTGCATTTGGGTGTTTGAATCAACATGAGTCTCTCCCGCGTGGTGGAAGACAACCTCCTCCCACTAATAGAAGGGGGATTTTCTGAGGTGGTCTCACCTCAACCGCTTTCTTTGGAGAAAGGTCTAGACTTTCACTATCTCTTTGGTATGCTTCCCCTCTGAATGCCTAGCAAACTACTAAAGGGCATTGAAGCGGACATTAGCTCCTGTATCTTGAGTGGACATGAACCAAGACTCTGAGTGTCTCACCTCTGGACAGCCATGACAGCTGGGGGCCTGTGGCTGCCCCACATGAGATCTTCCATTTTGGCCTTCCATTTATCACAGTTAGCAGCGCATCTGTAGCACTTACAGGAGGCCCCCTTTTGGGTACGCTTCGAACAGCACCTTCTTAAGGTTCCATGCCCTTCTCTACCACCATACCTGACTACCTCCAACCATCTAGTGACCATCTAGTGGCCTCCAATCCAGTCTGCACGGTGGTATCCTAGAGAGAGGCAAACAAACTTGTGGGAACCCCATTGTTTTGTGCTTCAAATAAATAAACAAATCAATTTGTTTCCTCGAATTCCCAGTGCTGACTTATTTGAGGCTTCAAGCCCAGTCAGGGCTCCAGGAGGCTGAATGCATCCTCTTGAATGTCCCCTTCTGTCACTCGGTGTGCACTGATGACATGAATGATTAGTGCTCTGGTGGGCCCCAGTTGTGGACCCCGGAACCTAGGGTCCGTTTGCCGGTGTGATATGTCACAAAGTGTTTGGGACGGGCTCCTGCAGTCCTGGCGAGGGCTATCCTGCTTGGGCGGGTGAAAACGTTCTGACTGCACCCCGGGTCAGAGCTCTAGTTCACCCTGGGATAGAAGCCCCCATCCTGGGCTCCATTATGTGTCCCGCCATGTCGCAAAGTGTTTGGGACGGAGTCCCGCAGGCACTTCGAGAACGCTCCTAATTTGCTGGTTTAAGAAGCTCTCACCGGCCCTGGGTCAGTGCTCCAGCTGCTCGGCATAGGGTTGGAGCAGCGTAATTTTGGCTCCACCCTTACACATCACAGAAACGCAATATATACATGAGATAGACCTCCTATAGTCAATGTGCTTCATTCTATTAACGAGAATTATAACATTAGAGCGATATTGAATCACTCTTTTATTATTAAAATGTATTCATTGATGACCTTGTAGATTTAGAATGTAAAGTGGTGTGCTAAAATGCATTTAATGCAGTGCATTCACTAGGGACTAGTGATTCTGAACCATGTGTGTGCTTTAATGTTTTGATTTTAATGTGACCATTTGCAGTTCTCGTTTACTTTTACATGTATGATTTTGTAGTTATACTACATATACTGAAAGTACAGTTTGCCTCATAATCGGATTTCCTTTATTAATGGTTGCATTTATTTTGAATTGTACTTGCACGTATAGCCATGTATTCAACGTGTATAATGAAGTGATTTGCTAAGTTAGCATAACTATGGACGTTAAGCTTACAGTCTTAGACATTTAACCTTCAACTTGTGAAAGTGGTTTGTTTTTGCAATGTTCTCTCCTCTGGAGGTGCCTCTTCGTGATCTCACAGCCAGTGACAGGAGGATCTTTATACTAGCAATAGAGAGGTACAAACAAACCTGGTGGCAAAGAAATGTGGCGCTAACAAGCTGAATGAGGGGAGTCCATTCCTGTGGGATCAGGGAAAAGGAAATGATAACGCCGATTCTTATCTAATTATCTATAAGAACCTTCTGGTCGCCAAGATCTTTTACCTGTTGAATAGTGTAAAGGAGAGAATCTCATCTGATCATATAACAGCATTCATTTTGTCTGAAAGGACCAATGACTCCGAATTCAAGTTTAAGAATTTATTATCGCCAAAAATAACTGAACGTGCAAGCACCTCAACACGAGGTTAAAGAAATAAATGGGCACTAATACAAATAATAATCTACGCAGGAATCTCATCCGACTCAAGATAAAGAGAATAGAAAGTTCTAGAAGGATCAACCAGACTATGATTGCTCCAAATTCTAAATTGCTCTTCATTGGACTAAACAAGCTTTACATCAATTGCTGTCCCTACACTAACGCTAAGTGACATCCCTGCATAACGATTTTCCCAGGCAAGAGTGAATAAAAGGTGTCAGCTGTGAAGACTTCCTCAGAAGTGCAATCACATAATACCTAAGCTCAGCTCTGTCCTTCTCTCAGGTCTCCCCTACCTCTTCTCTGGCCTCCTCCCTCAGGGCACTATCCCTAATACAAAACCCCAATACAATTGTACACGCCTTTGTCACGCCTCCTTGGCCAGGTCTTCTTTCTTGTATTTTTCCATCGAAACGGTTACTTCATCCTGGACGGTTGCGATGGCCTTGAGTCCCAGGCACCTTCTCCGCTGAAAGTATCATCCCTAAATTCCATTTCACTCCCCGTACCATGCCTCCCATCTCTCTAACTTTTGAAAACAAAGAGTTAGTCTTTACTAACGAGACATGTGTCCTTGCACCTGCAACAAGAGATACGTTCAACAGAAACCTTCTACTGTGCTAATTAAATCTACCGTTTGTGCCCAGAGAGCCTTACCAAGAGAAACTTTTCTCGGCCTACAAAATAAGCTAACATAAGAATAAACCAGGCCTTCCCTAAACATATATGTAGTCAGGCCTTTACATATGACTTTTAAACACACATCTTACTTTTCCCTATAAGCATTTTCATTACAATTCATATGCAAACAATGAATTACATGTGCAACTTTAATATGGTGCACGTTTAAACTACTGCAATTACATTACACACACGAACTAATTCCTCTATGCACTAAATTCACACAATTCAATAAGCATTACATTACATCGTTATCCTAACACCATTATGCTGCTGAGTTCACTTTGTCTCAACGAACTATTCATTCTTTACTAAACATGCATGAGTATATAACTGAATATATGTGAATATATGTCTGATTACATGCGGGTGCAGCCTATCAGTGATTATGATGCACCCCTACAATTCACAAGAACATTTCGCTCTATCAGTTCCCCCTTTGATGACTCCTGTCATCACATCTCATTCTACTCCCTCAGAGAAGGAACCGACCTAAACAGAACTTTTTGCCATCTTCCCTGATCTAAAATTCTCCATGCTCTTGAGCCTTTGATACTGACTGTCC
Organism: Calotriton arnoldi; assembly: GCA_963921515.1. Taxonomy (NCBI): domain Eukaryota; kingdom Metazoa; phylum Chordata; class Amphibia; order Caudata; family Salamandridae; genus Calotriton; species Calotriton arnoldi. The sequence continues at coordinate 267,818 of CAWUFW010002382.1, read as the reverse complement.
TGCAGTCTTGCCAATCTCATGTCATTTTCCCTCAACGCTCTCTTGACTCGGCCTGCTCGATACCACTTGTAGGCCTTGATCACAATCCACAAGCCAACCACACAACCCACCAAGATAAGGAGGGGTCTCAGAAAGTATCCAAGGAATCCCTTTCCTAGGTTCGCAAACCAACCTCCCACTTGACCAAAACCCTTTCCGACCTTTTCCCAGGCCCCTTCTTCGGTCAAATCCGCTATCTTTGTGTGGATCGTAGTGATATTACTTATATATTTCTCCAGATCCTTGCTACGGTCTGGTATATAAGTGCAGCACTCTTGAACCTTCAACATTTTACAGACTCCGCCCTCTTTTGCCAATAGGACATCCAAAGCAAGGCGATTCTGCAAAACCATTCCCCTTATCGACAACATCTCTCCTTCTACCAACACCAACGACTTTGCTGTGTTCATCGAAAATTCATCCACCACAGTCGCTAACCTCCGGATCTTCACATCATTCAAGACTACTCCCAGACTGGGTATCATAGCTCCAAAGATATCTCCCACTACGATTCCTGCACTTGCAGCTCTTCTCGTTCTTGAATGCTCTCCACCTTCTAGAAGATCTAAATCTGCTGTATGGTAAATCTTTGGAAATATTATTGCCAAATAACATGTTCCATACCAATTTGCAGGCAACCTCACATAAGCATTCTTCCCACATACGTAATACACCGTTGGTATCACTTGTACAGGACCTTGGAGAAAATCTTTTGCTACATCTGCCATGGTGAAAACGTGATCACAGGTACTTTGTCCCACTGCTACCTTCTCGTAGTAAGTCTGATAACGCCTTATACACAACTTACCCCTCTGCTCCTTATCTAACGCTATAGGACCATAGCTTCCCTTGGTCTTATGCAACTGTTCTTCCTCTGTCCAATCGGTCCTGTGATGCCCCAAGTCTCGGGAGTGAGTCAGCTTTCTATACCTATCCTCGACCTGATCCACAAACTTTCTCTCTACATCCGACATCAAACAAGTCAGATTGTTTCTGTGTGCGAATGCTGTATCCAATTCCAAACTCGGTATGAAGTACTTCCTCAGTCTGTCCTCGGTCTTATAATAGTCATACTTATTCAAATGCTTGTAAGCTGGGACTTCAGGAAGCACTGCGTCGAAATTGGAAAAGAAATACTCGAACTGATCTCTCTCATAAAACAAACTAAGCAAAAGACTACATGAAATACCATAAGTCAGTGGAAGATGGTGATACCTAATACCCTCGTCCACTGAAGTAGGCAACTGCATGCACACATAACAATCTTTCGCATCCATCACATCAACATACTCATACAACAACTTAGCATATGCATTCAACTTAAAATCACCTTTAGATAAATCTACATGTAATCTACGACTTTCTTCTAATAACAAAGCTCTGTCAGCTGCCCTGTCTACCCCCTTCTGGCTAGGTGTGATAGGTGTCGGTGTCCCTGTCACCTCCTCTACTTCTTGCTCGTGCGAACCAGTGTATGAGACTACAACTACTATGATTATAGAAACTATTACACTACTTATAAGAATGCCTACAATCCACTTTGATCTACGATTGGGATCTCCCGGCTCCATGGTTTCGAAAGTTCTCAAAAGTCTTGGTTATAGCAAAGAACCCTGAAAAAGTCTCTGTCCTTTATTTGTGTCTTGCTCAACCAGCTCGAGCAACCATGAAATCTCCGGACTTTCCCTTTCCGATCACAATCTTATTTACACAATCCAGAAAAAGACTTCCCTAGTTTTCGTTCCTCTTCTGTGGAAAGTCCCTAAGTTTATTCTTCTTCCACTCGGACCTAGGTTATCTTCTTCTTTTGGACTTTTATTTACAGTTTATAGTTGATCCACAATAAGATCCTCATTGAGCAATACCAGAACGTGATACAAAAGTTCAAGACGCAAAATCAGCACTTCATGTGAAAACGGCTCAACTCCAAAAGGCGGGAATTCGAGTCGATGCAAAACCAAGTTTCGGACTTCACTCAGAAGCGGGGATTCGGAACCGTGAGGGTCAGTGTTCCTTCTATCTCGAGCCCTGGCAACTGCAGCACCACCTTCACCACCACATTCGGGCTCCGACTGACCACTTGCACTGACCTCAGCCTTCCCGTGCTCACCACCCCTGCATCAAACACAGTGTAAGTCCACTCAGGGGTAGAGTATCTGCGACAAGGCACTCTTGTTCTCTTTGACCTTCGCCGACTGTCTTGTGCTTGGTCTTCGTCACTTGCTTCCGTTTCAGATGCTTCGGACACTGGAGCAAGTTCTCTTTCAGGTGCTAACCTCAGGTTCAGTCGCCTCTGTCTTTCAGGCCAACTTTCTGCACTTCTGTTCGTTCGTCTGCCTTCCCCTTCTATACCCAGTGCACTACTTCCTCTTTCTGCTGAATCTGACTCTTCTCCGCCCACTGCACCGTTTCTGTCTTCGGTGTCTGAGTCAGGGTTCGAACTGTGGAAACCCCCTTCGGCTTGCTCTAGTGCACCACCAGCTGTGTCAGCGACCCTTACAGCTTGACTTGTCCCCTCATGTGGCCCTGCCACATCAGCTGGATTTTCATTCACGAGAGGAGCTGTTTCTTCCAAGGGTGCTGAAACTCTGCGGGTATGGGAAGCATGCACCCAGTTCGGCAATCCTCCACACTTCACTGCTGTGTTCGTGATAAGTATCACCTGATACGGGCCACGCCAGCGGGCATCCAAGCAACTCTTCCTCACGTGCTTCCGGACGAGCACCCAGTCACCGGGACACAAGTCGTGGCACAGATCACTCGAGGCTGGGACCACTGCTGCTTGCACCTGCTGGGATACAGAACGGACCACATCAGAGAGTCCTTTACAATAATCGAGAATCAAATCATCAGTGATGCTTATCAAGGCTGTAGCTGGTACTGCTGGCAATCTCATTGCCCTCCCCATTAATATCTCATGGGGGGACAACCCGGTCTTTCTGTCAGGGACACTTCGCATGCTCATTAGCACGAGTGGCAAGGCGTCGGGCCATTTCAGGGATGTTGAAGAACACATTTTTGCCATCCGGGCCTTCAAAGTCCCATTAACTTGTTCCACCATCCCAGAAGCCTCTGGTCTGTAACTACAGTGGAGTCTCTGGTCAATGTTCAATGCAGCACAAAGTAACTTCATGATTTCACTGTGAAAGTGCCTTCCTCTATCTGATTCCAAAGAGGTCGGGATCCCGAATCTAGGGATGAGCTCCCTCAACAATAACTTAGCCACTGTGAGAGTGTCACACCTGCGTGTGGGGTAAGCCTCCACCCACCGTGAGAATACACATACTAGCACTAAAATGTACCTCAACCCATTACACTTAGGCATTTCCACAAAGTCGAGCTGTATTCTGTTGAAAGGCCCACCTGACCTCCCAATGTGACTCAACGTAACTACAGTTCTCTTTCCAGCATTCATCTGCTGACACGTAACACACCTCTGACATACCGTCTCAGCCATTGCTCGGAACAGTGGGTTATACCACGTCTGTCTAAACACTCTCATCATTGCGTCTCTACCAAGGTGTGCCTGTCCATGTATCAGTCTTGCCATCGGACTCAACAATTCTTCAGGCAACACGGCTCTCCCATCATTGGATACCCACACATCCACATCTCCTTTCTCACAACCAGCTTTGATCCATCCCTCTCTCTCCTGGTCTGAAACTTCATCCTGCAATCGCTTAAGCTCTTCCCAGGTGTCTGCCATGGTCAACATTATGCTGAGCTCGGTTCCTTCTTGGCTCTCCCCTATCTCTCTTTCTGTGAATATGCATCCTTGTTCTGCACAGAAGCGGGCAACCTCATCCGCATAATTGTTACCCAATGATACAAAGTCCTCCCCTTTCCCATGGGCGGAACACTTTACAACAGCAATTTCTTTCGGATGCTGTAGTGCATCCAACAGTTGTCTTACATATTCTCCATTCCGAATAGGTGAGCCAGATGATGTCAAAAATCCCCTCTGAGACCATAACTGCCCGAAGTCGTGCACCACACCAAACCCATATTGGCTGTCTGTGTAAATCGTGATTCGAATTCGATCAGCGGCCAAACAGGCACGGGTCAAGGCAATGATCTCAGCTACCTGCGCGGAACGTACTCCTTCTAGGCAAGCAGCTTCGACCACTCCTGAAATGGTACATACAGCAAACGCTGCTCTCAATTGCCCCACACTGTCTCTTAAGCATGAACCATCGACAAAGAAAATTTCATCTGGGTCAGCCAATGGTTCATCGACAATGTCAGGTCTCGGTTTGGTGCAAAGCTCGGTCACATCGAGACAATCATGATCCGCACAATCTTCATCATCTGTGTTCGGTGTAGGCATTAATGTCGCAGGATTCAAGACAGAGCACCTTTTCAGAGTCACATTCTCTGCGGCAAGTATGACTTGCTCGTACCTCGTTAACCTATTGTTCGTTAGGTGCTGGGTCTTGGTCCTGGTCATCAATAACTCAACCGAATGTGGCACATGTACAGTCAATGGATGTCCCATTACAATGCTTTCACATCTTTCAATGCTGACACCTGTTGCAGCAACGGATCTTAGACATCCGGGCAACGCAGAAGCTACTGGATCTAAAGTAGCTGAAAAATAGGCAACTGGTCTACGGACACCTCCATGGTTCTGAGCTAACACTGCTAATGCACATCCTTCCCTCTCATAACAGAACAATGTAAAGGCCTTGTTGTAATCTGGCATTCCCAGTGCCGGAGCACTGCACAATTCCTCTCTCAGTTTCAGGAATGATATCAAACACTCCTCGTCCCATGGTACCGGATCACTCACATCCTTGTGTGTAAGCCTCTGCAAAGGCTTTGCTCTCAAGGAGAAACTAGGAATCCACTGTCGACAGTAGCCAACCATTCCCAGGAACATCCTAACTTCTCTCTGTGTAGTGGGTACTGACATACTCATTATTGCCTCAATTCGGTCTGGTGACACCTTCCTCTTGCCTTTTTCTAATCTGTGTCCCAAGTACTGTACCTCGTTCAAACAGTACTGCAGCTTGTTCGGGGACACCTTATGTCCATTCTCTGCTAAGTGGTTCAACAGAGCTATCGTGTCAATTCTGCAAGCATCTTCTGTTTCTGAGGCAATGAGCAAGTCATCTATGTATTGCACGAGAACTGAGTTCTGCGGCAACACAAGACTCTCAAGGTTCTTCTTCAGGATCTGGTTAAAGATCGATGGACTTTCCGTATACCCTTGAGGGATACGACACCATGTTAACACGCGATTTTCCAGCCTGAACGCAAAAGAAATTGGCTTTCCTCGTGGAGCGGTATCGAAAAGAAGGCTTGACACAAATCGATGACCGTAAACCACTCGGCTTCGCATGGGATCTGGAACAGTATTACTGAAGGATTCGGTACCACTGGACAACAAGGGATAACTATCGTGTTGACCTTTCGCAGGTCTTGCACGATCCTGTATTTCCCGCTCGGTTTCTGTAGTCCCATAATCGGTGAATTACAGGGGCTACCTCGGATCTCTTTTAGAATGCCTTTCTTAATGAAGGTCTCGATCACAGGTTTTATCCCTGCAATCGTTTCAGGCGACAAGTTGTATTGAGGTGTCCTGGGAAATCAACATTCTGTTTCACCTCAATCCGCACTGGTTCAACCCCTTTGATTAGACCTATTTCGTCGCCTGCGAAATCCCACACCACAGACGACACTGCGTCTCTCAGATCAGGTGGAAGTTCTTCCACTGTCACCATTGGGTACAGATCTATACACAGATGCTGATTGGCAACCTTAAAGTCAGCATCGTCATCTCTCGTCTGGACCTCCACTCCCCGTGGTGTACAATAAATCGTGCAGTTCAACTTGCACAACAGATCTCTCCCCAAAAGGCAAACTGGACTCGTATCACACACTACAAACTGATGTCTAGTTTGGAAGGAACCTATCCTTACTAAGATCGGTTCTGTCAATGGGCTGCTTATTCTCTTGTTCGCTACTCCAACGACCTGGATTGATTGTCCCGAGAGGGGTAGGTTAGGGACTACTGCTGATCTTACAGTAGACCGGGTAGCTCCAGTATCAACCAAAAGTGTGGCAGGATGACCCTCAATATCTGCCTCCACAAAAGGTCCTCTCTGGTCTACCTCCAAGACCGCTCCAAGCGTGCAGTCTTCCTCCCCCTCAGGCACCGTCAGGATAAAGGGTCTAAGCTATTCTCGTCGTAATCTTCGAACAGGGGCATCTGTTGGTACGTTCGTGTTCCTTGTGAAATCCTCGGAGCTTGGGGAACCTGGGCGTGAGAACTGTAAACCCCCCTTTCATCGTCCTAGGTCTCGTTATTGTGTTAACTACCTCTTGCGCGGGTGCCTGAGCCCCTCTTCCTCTTCCTGCAACTGATTAGCTGGGTTCAAAGGACACTCGCGTTTCCAATGTCCGACCTGGCGACAAAGATGACAAGCCGTGGTCTTCTTTAGCGTGGCTATGTCCACTCCTGTCTTGGGGTCTACTGGTTTTCCCCGTCCCTGTCCTTGCCCATTCTGGTTCCCCTGGAAATTTCCTTGCTTTCTTCCTAAGGTCCCTCCACTAGGCTGACCCTGTGCTGTCTGCATCTGGACAAGCATCAATTTATCTTTTAACTTCCGATGTTTTGAGTCCACCTCATCACTACAGTATCTCGCATACCTCAAAATTTCATCTAACGGCTTGTTCTGCCAGCAGATCAAATGATGCTGTATCATGAGGCTGATTTCCATCCTCAGACCCATTACAAACTTTGAGACAAACTGTCCCATATCCTTGGGGTCCAAAATATCTAACCCACTATACTGTTTAAAAACTTGCAGAAGTCTTTCGTAATATTCATGCACCGTTTCTTTGGGTTCCTGTACAGTCCGATCTATCTTAACCCAATCTATATCTTGGGGTGAAATCTTCAGTTTCAACCATGTAATCACCTGCTCATACTTTTTCATAACTAGGGGTGATGGACCATTTGTAACCGCCTCTCTATCCGGTTCCGAAGTCGGCCACTCAATAGCGACTTTACAAGCTGTCCACAAATCTCCCGGTACCACTATGTCAAACAAAGTGTTCAAATCAATCCACAATACTTTTGAAATTTTCACAAACCGCTCAACCTGTTTGTACCATTCTACTGGTTTCTCCCTCAGCCGAGGAAAATCATTTGTAAATGCAGCCAAGTCACCTCTATTCCACGGCACATGCACGTACCCTCCATTCTGTACTTCCCGTAAAGGAAAATTTCCAACACCCGTCGCCCCCCTCCTGGCGGCGGCGTTTCCCCTTCTGCTCTCTTTACTGGTTTCTTCTTGGACCACCTTTCTTCCCATTTGTCCAACAAAATCCATATTCTCATTCCTATAATCAGGTCTCTTGTGTGTGTCTTTAATCCTGTGATTCTTTTCTCCTCCAGCTCCTGATCACTATAATGCAATCTATGTGGTCCCTGCAACGCTTTAGTTTTATTCAGGTCCACCTCATATCTTTTGGCCAATTCCTTCAATCTATCATGTGCCATTCTAGCTTTTCGAGTCACATCTTTTGCTACAAACAGCAGCTCATCTGGTCCATAAATTTCTATCCTTTCCAAAGGCAGACCCCCACTGATCATTTCGTCTACCTCTGCTTTCAGCCTCACCACGTCTAGCAACCTTGCCTGTACTGCACTCCTCAGTACATCTCGACAACCCGAGCCATCCCGCTCATCACAGTTACTATTCTGTCCTTGTGACCTATTCTCTTCCCTCATATCCCTGGAACTTGGTCTGTCTTCCGAGACGTTCTGTGCCCTATCTCCTTGCATCCTATCCTCTTGGTTCTTTACTGTTGGTGTCCACTCCCTCAAAGCTGACTTAGATTCCCGCAAAGACCTCGGTCTTTCTGGTCTCTCCTCTTCTCTCCTAAAGGAAGAGTCCGCAGTAGCCGGTAACGGCGTACTTGTCTCCATTGGTCTTGGGAAATGAACCACTCTTACTCCAAACCCATTCCCACTCTCACTGTTTCCTTCCTCCCTTCCCGTCGGTACGGAGCCCCCTTCTCTCACTCGGTCTGGGTCATATACCGGTACTATAGGGCCTATGGTAACCGGTACTGTCAAAGAGTCCGGTAATCTTGTGTTCCCCGCAGGAGGCTGTGTTATCATAGACGCCGTTGCCCCTCCGTTCCTGTGGAAATCCTTCCCACCACTCTCATGCTAGTCTGATTCTGGCTCTCATCAACTATTGCTACTGCTGGGGTCGTCTTTCCTTCTTCTGAATCTGGATTAAATGGTGGTGGCCTCTCTGCCAACAACCTATCCAACAAGCTGTCATCTAGATCACTGTCGTCCTCATCGATTCTTATTATCTTCCCATTTTGTACTAACAATGGGTACAACTTGTCCACTTCAACCGTTGCCACCCTCCACCGTTTCTCCAGTGCATCCCACTTTGCATCTTGAAATGCCCTGATCGATTTCTTCACCCTTTCCTGACTCTTGTCTCTATTCCTTTCGTGTGCTGCTCTAATCCATGCATGCAATGCCTCAAATTGTGTCGGTCTAGGTAGTGGTCGTAATGAGGCCATTACACTTTTTAGCTGGTACAATACTTCCATCCTGAAAGTACCATATCGAGGGAACGACAATTCTCCTTCTGCTTCTGTCATTTTATGCCAATTCTCAAGCCAAATTATAGTATGCAATCCTACATTCTTTGCCATATAATGTGCTGGTGTATCCTCGGGAGGAGCTTCCTCTCCTCCCGAACAACCACATGTCTATCACCTCTACAAAGTTCCCGTAAAGCTTTAAAACATTTCATGATGAATCAACTTTTTGTTTGCACTCAAAATGTCCGCTTTTACTTCCTGATTTCAATCCACCAATACCAGCGCGGCTCACACCAACCGGCCTATCGCAGCGCGGCACTTGTCTGACGTCACTTTTCCTCCGCTCGCAGCAGTTCCCCTCCTTTCTAATTCACTCGTTCTCGCTCGCACCTGTCCCAATCATACTCTGAAATAATGTCCGTCCTACCGAACAATTACCTCTCTGACCGTCAGTCTTACCAATGACCGATCAGCCTCTTGAGCTTGTTGACCTCAATCTGGCAATCGTCTGTCCGCGAAACGACCGGACAATCGCCTTTAACACACTCGATAGGATTCAATCACTCGATGTTCTGCACACAATAACCTACGACCTGCGTTGGTTATTCACACACTCACTCATGTGTTCCCTATCTTCAGTGGGTCTGTCAATGACGTCTCGTGACCCCCACAACCTCTGGTCAACGTTCTCACTCTGGGTGTATTCTACACCACAATAAATCTCCCGGTCCCGCGCGCGCTCACGGTCGGGTTCTCAATCACACAACTCTCTTTCCAACTCCGCAAGACATCACACAACAATAAAACACCGCAATCTACCAAACATCACTCTTTTCATACTCACTCTCCCACGAACTGCTACTTCCGCCGCACCGTCACTTTCCGTCAGTTTTCAACGACCTCCGACATCCTTCTCCCGCGGTCCTCTGGATCTGCGTCACTCGGGCTCTATGGGGCAACTTAATCTCCTATCTTGCTCTAGATCTCCCCTTACCATCAAAGGTAACCATCCTACTCTGCTACCAACTGATAACGCCGATTCTTATCTAATTATCTATAAGAACCTTCTGGTCGCCAAGATCTTTTTACCTGTTGAATAGTGTAAAGGAGAGAATCTCATCTGATCATATAACAGCATTCATTTTGTCTGAAAGGACCACTGACTCCGAATTCAAGTTTAAGAATTTATTATCGCCAAAAATAACTGAACGTGCAAGCACCTCAACACGAGGTTAAAGAAATAGATGGGCACTAATACAAATAATAATCTACGCAGGAATCTCATCCGACTCAAGATAAAGAGAATAGAAAGTTCTAGAAGGATCAACCAGACTATGATTGCTCCAAATTCTAAATTGCTCTTCATTGGACTAAACAAGCTTTACATCAATTGCTGTCCCTACACTAACGCTAAGTGACATCCCTGCATAACGATTTTCCCAGGCAAGAGTGAATAAAGGTGTCAGCTGTGAAGACTTCCTCAGAAGTGCAATCACATAATACCTAAGCTCAGCTCTGTCCTTCTCTCAGGTCTCCCCTACCTCTTCTCTGGCCTCCTCCCTCAGGGCACTATCCCTAATACAAAACCCCAATACAATTGTACACGCCTTTGTCACGCCTCCTTGGCCAGGTCTTCTTTCTTGTATTTTTCCATCGAAACGGTTACTTCATCCTGGACGGTTGCGATGGCCTTGAGTCCCAGGCACCTTCTCCGCTGAAAGTATCATCCCTAAATTCCATTTCACTCCCCGTACCATGCCTCCCATCTCTCTAACTTTTGAAAACAAAGAGTTAGTCTTTACTAACGAGACATGTGTCCTTGCACCTGCAACAAGAGATACGTTCAACAGAAACCTTCTACTGTGCTAATTAAATCTACCGTTTGTGCCCAGAGAGCCTTACCAAGAGAAACTTTTCTCGGCCTACAAAATAAGCTAACATAAGAATAAACCAGGCCTTCCCTAAACATATATGTAGTCAGGCCTTTACATATGACTTTTAAACACACATCTTACTTTTCCCTATAAGCATTTTCATTACAATTCATATGCAAACAATGAATTACATGTGCAACTTTAATATGGTGCACGTTTAAACTACTGCAATTACATTACACACGAACTAATTCCTCTATGCACTATATTCACACAATTCAATAAGCATTACATTACATCGTTATCCTAACACCATTATGCTGCTGAGTTCACTTTGTCTCAACGAACTATTCATTCTTTACTAAACATGCATGAGTATATAACTGAATATATGTGAATATATGTCTGATTACATGCGGGTGCGGCCTATCAGTGATTATGATGCACCCCTACAATTCACAAGAACATTTCGCTCTATCAGAAACATTCATGGTCGCTTGAATGGCCTAAGTTGTGGGATTCGAGGATCAAGGAAAATGAAAATGTCAACTTTAGGAGAGTGGAAAGCTACTGGTATTGGTTACTTGAGAGTGTGCTCATCTTTGAATACTTTGGGGCATATTATCTAGGAAGTGGCTGTGAGAGGCGTTAGCCTCCTTGGCTTAACGCCTCTCATCGCCAATTCGGAAACGCAAGGCTGCACCATATTACCAAGGATATGGTGCAGCCTGGCGTTTCCCTGCGATGGCGCTAAGTCTCACGACTTAACGCCATCGCAGGCACCCTTGCACCAGAGTGCAAGGGTGTTCATGCAGCAGGGAGGTTTGTTTATGTACAGGAAGGACACCTTCCTGTACATAAACAAACCTAAAATGCCATTTTGTAACTTACATGTGTGCTGCTTCATGTAGCACACATGTAAGTTACAAAATGGCATTTAAAAAAAAGGTTTGTTTATGTACAGGAAGGTACACCTTCCTGTACATAAACATACCTTGGCATTTTGCTTTCTCCATGTGTGCTGCACAAGGCAGCACACATAGAAAAAGCAAAAAGGAGGAGAAATGAAGCATTTCTCCGCGTATCGCCACCTTAAGACCAGGATTTTCCTGGTCTTAAGTTCGGCGCTGCCACCTATTATCGCCTCTCTAGGTGGCAGCGTCGAAGTGAATGGGTGTTGCGGCGGAACGCCCACCGCAACACCCACTGCACGCCCCTTTCACGCTAAGTTTAGCGTTATGTGGTTTAACGCTGCCTTGGTAATAGGGCGCTGACCCTATCGCCACCACAACGTCACAAGAAGTGACATTGTGGTGGCGATAGGGGCTTGGTAATATGCCCCCTTATGTTTAATTAGGGGTTCCTTTGTTGAAGCAGACCAGACCCCTTACTGGCTTGGAGAGGTACACACTTCTCTACTCTAATTCTTTGAGAGAGTAAGGGTATATGTTACACACTTGCTCTCTGCTTAAAAGATTTCTACTGAAATCTTTACCTTCCCGCTTGTTTTCATTTTGACATCCTTTCCTAGATAACTTTAGTTTAGTGTAGGATTCAACTAGTTATCTCGAAGCTATTCATGACTAATCAGGACAACCAGAAATATTATACGGAGCATCAGATACTATTTCTTCTCTTTTTCATTACTGCCACTGAATTTCTTGTATGCTTCTTGCTACTGAGACTAAGATAAGATAAGATAAGATAGTATTTGTAGAGCGCACTAAACCCGTAGGTGTCAAGGCGCTAAGACTGAACTTTGTAAGAAGATTTGGTCTGCTAGTGGTGATTTTGTACCTTTATATGTTTTTGAGATTCATTTATATCAGTTTGGCTATTAATTGTAATAAACCTTCTTAACCTTATTTTAGGATTCATAGTCTCTTGTGTAGCCAAATGGGTTACACAAATGTTAAATTGTTTGGTTAATGTTAACTCCCTATTGCCTCTCAGTCAACCACAAAGATTAATCGTAGGAAATAGTAAGTGTGGCCCTGTGCTCTGACGGGGTCCTGTAGACCCAAGGAGGCCCACTCTGCTTGGTTGTTGTAAGACGCTGTGACTGGGGTCACAGCTCTGGCTGACGATTTGTTGGACCTTTGGTGGGCTCTCTTCCCTTGCCCGCTATGTTTCAAAGTACCCGGGATGGGGCCAAGCAGACCCAGTGAGGTCTTCTCTGCCTGTCTGGGTTAAGAAGCTCTCACTGGCCCAAGAGTCAGAGCTCCGCCTGGTCTGGGGGTGAAAGCATCCAGCCCTGGGCGCCAAGCTCTAGTCAGCTGTGTCTGAAGGTGTCCAGTATGGGGACCTGCAGTGCTGGCTAGTCCCCCCTTCCACGCTTGGTTGGGTTAAGAAGCTCTGATTGGGCCCCGGTTAAGAGCTCTGGCTGGCTGATGGGGTGGAAACTCTTGCCCTGGCTTCCAGGCTCTGGCTGGGCTTCTCTCAAAGTTCTCGGCATAGGGCCCTATAAGTTTGGGGAGGTCTACCCTGCTTGTCTGAGTTAAGATCTGACCGGGCCCCAAATCAGAGCTCTACCTGTCCCGGGGGTAGAAGCCCCCAGCCCTGGGCTCCATGCTCCAGCCGGTCGTGTCCCAAAGTGCCCGGGATGTGATCCAAAGGCCCAGGAGGTCTCCCTTGAATGGTCGGGGTAAGAAACTCTGACTGGGCTCTGGGTCAGAGCTCTGTCTGGTCTGGGGGTGGAAGCCCCGGGCCCTGGGTTCCCTTCGCTGACCTGCCATCTCTTAAAGTGTTCAGGACGGGGTCCCGCAGTCCCCAGGAGGTCTAACCTGCTTGGCCGAGTTAAGAAACTCTGGCAGGTCCAGGGTCAGAGCTTCATGAGGCTCCCCACAGCCTTTTGCCTAACACCTATTTCTGACATCCCAGCCCACAGAGCCCCTGGCCCCCCCAAGGGCGAGTAGAATCTTTGTCATAATACACAGTGCAACCAGATGGCCGTTCTTCAAGTCCCGCCATTTGGTTGCTCTGAGTCTGGACATCTGGTTGCGTGCCATGGCACGCCTAGATATTTGGGCAGCATTGGATTCCAAGAGGTCAGATGCATTTACTCCGATGGGCCAACTCTGCAACTCGGTGTGCACAGATTACAAGAAAAGCTGGCAACCTTCCTCTGGAATATGTCTGATAAGGTACTAGGGACCTCCTTGTTGTCCAGTTGGTCTCCCTGAGGACAATGCAACAAATGTAGAATAAAATGAAACATTGCTACAGCACTATTAGCTTAATTTAGAATTAAATATTACATTAATTTAAATGCAGTAAATAAAATTTACATTTTGTAAGTTTTATAGAACAAAAATCCACCTAAAGTAAAAGGTTTATATTTATTTAATATACATTAAAAATATCAATAGGTTATGTATGGAATTGATTTAAATTAATTTAATTATTTTTAGACAGTAAAATGTATTTTTAAATAAAAAGTTATCAACTATTTCATCATTAAATAATATTAATTTTTTATTTATGTATAATTTTTTAACATTGAGTTACATTTATATATATATTTTTTAAACCAAATAAATCAATTTATTTTAACATTATTTTCTATGGAGTCCATAATTAAGTGCCTGCCTCCATTATTTTCTATAGGAGGATGTTCGAGGCCCAGTGGTTGTCTATGTGTGATGCTAAACTTGTTGATGGAGTGCATTTATTACTGTTTTGGGTCCTCTTGGCTGTAGTCATGGATGTCATTGGGGTATTGTGACCCCTGGCTTGCCCCTTGCAACCCCTGGCACTGCCCTTGTGACCTCTGGCCTCAGAGAAAGCAGGGGAGCGCATCAGATAGGGAAGAAAAACGGGGTTTGCAGCTCTGTTTAGATTTAGCACCTGGGAAATGAAAGGACTGCTGCTCATCGTCTGAAACAGCAATTTTTTTCTGCACAAGTCACATGGCCGTGTACACATTGGGGCAGATTTACAAGCCCCTTGCGCCACTTTTGCGTCACTTTTTCCGTGTTAAAAGGGACGCAAAAGTGGCGCAAGGGGCTTGTAAATCTGCCCCATTGTTTCTTTCCCCACAAAGGGGGCGGGGAAGCCGATGGGGACATAGGGTGGGGAAGCCCACTCTGAAATGGATTTTATGTAAACAGGTTGTCTTGTGCTCAAAAGATTTCTTGGGGAACTAATCTGAGCCTGGTGGACGAGAAAAAGCAACAGAAGCTCCAGCAGGAAAACACCAGGCAGGGAAATACAATAAATAAACTTTAACATTTTACCTATGTTTAAAATTGGAGCTGAAATCAAAATAAGAAAGAAATCAGCAATTTTTGGCCAACCTAACTTGCAAAGCCATGCACACGGAAAGCATAAGGGCATTGTTGCCGGGTGCATTTACAAATCTGCCGCTGCTGGTTCTACAATAATAATAATAAGCCATCCTTGTAAAGCGCGAACATATCACCCCTTATGGTTTCAAGGCGCTGGGGGCCAACGGGGAGATTCAGGGGCATATCTACAAGGGCTTTATCTCCGCTTTTTTGGCTTAAAAAGCCAAAAAAGCAGAGATAAAACTATCGCCCTATCTACAAGAGGGTGCTAACATGCATAATCGCATGTTAGCACCCTTTTTCCCAACGCCTCCCTTTGCATCTATATTATATTTATATTTATATTTATTCATTTGTAGAGCGCATGGTTACACCGCCCGGTGTGTCCCCGCGCTGAGACATAACTACTGCTGCCCACTGCAAGACCCGTCGAGCTGTATTTTACACAGTTTTTGCGAACAGCCAAGTCTTCAGTTGTCTGCGAAAGATACTTTCGCTTGGTTCAGTTCTTATGTCAATTGGCATAGTGTTCCATATTTTTGCTGCCCAGGTACCTGAAGGAGCTGGAAAACCAGCGATGTTCCCTGCAAAACGGCGATAACCTCGCAATCTCTGGAATTTTTATCGCCCTGGAGAAACGCGTTGTTAATAACGCACTACCAGGGGGATAAATTCCAGAGATAGCCCTCGTTAGGAATATTATCGCTAAGCACGGCCAGCGATAATTATCGCTGGCCGTTGATAATATGCCCCTAAGTGAGCTATTGCCCAGAGTCACATGATGCTGAGCTGCCGCCGGGGAGCAAACCGTGATCCGCGCACTCCGGAGTCAGCCGCTCTGGCCACTGCGCCACACCTCGTCCACGCAGAGGCGCAGGTGCATTTGTTACAAAATTGGAACAGTCTAGGCAGACTCTCCCAGTAGGTGTGCGCTGCTGTCTTCCAGGGGTCATATATCCCAGCTTAATTATGGAAGACTCGTTTCTACGCTGCGTCTGTGCAGCCCAGTCAGAGACAGGTACACAAGTGAGTTACAGATAACGTGGACGAATCCGTCTCCCAGCCTGCCTTGTGCCTTCCAAGTGTGGCCACAGATGCTGCTCAGTGAGAGAATCACCACTGTCTCGGACTGGAACCCAGGGGGGCATGGGGACAAACCCAAGTCCACAAAACACTGGTTATCTGTTAACCATGTGGCTTGAAGCTTCTCTGTTTTTACCCTGTATGGCCTCATTACAGCAGAGGGGAACTCTATAGGTGCAGATTGCCTTTTAAAACTGTGGTTCTTTACCAAAAAGAGGTGTTTTACTGGAGAGGGATGCTTTAATCAACAGATTATTTGTATAAAAGGTTGTTCACAAGATGTGTGCTTTACAGGAGATGTACTTTACAGGAATGGAATGCATTACATAAGAGTGGCATTTACAGGAGACGAGTGTGTTATAAGACAAAGGTGCTCTACCAAAGGGATGGAGGTGTTTTAGAGGAGAAGCCTGCTTTACACAGGAGGCATTGTTTACAGCAACACTAGTTCTATACAAGAGGTGATGCATAAGAGTAGAGAGCTGCTTTAGAGAAGGGTGCTTTCCAGCAGTGCCAGATGGGCTGGTTTGACAGGTTTTGGCTCTATGTGGGCCTCTTTCTACAGGTGGTGTCCCTGATATTACCACTAACATTACCTGCAGCAAGCTCCAATGCATGCAGTCTTTCATACCTTGCAAAATATCCATACAGCGTGTCTTTACAAGTTCACAATTGCCCCAGTTTTCGAACATGGGCCACTTTTTTCAGCTGACTTGTTTGCTAATAGGGGCCACTTTCATTTTGGTTCTCAAGTCTATTTCATCCCAGTCTGACCCTGAAGAGGGGTGCTTCGGGTGAGTGAGGAACTTTAGACAAGAGGGGTACTTTATAGAAGAGGTGGGCTTTACAGGAAAGAGGTGGTTTACATGACAGAGGTGTTTTAAAAGAGTGATGTTGTTTACAGCAGAAAGGTGCTTCAGATGAGCTTTGCCAGAAATAGAGAGAGATGGTTCACCTGAAAGGGGTGCTTTACAGATGAGATGCTCTATAAAGAGGTGATGTACAACAAAGTGGACAATGCTATCAAAGAAAAAGACGGATTCTTTAAGCAAAAGCGTGTTAGTAAAGGGGGCTAGTGCTTTAAATTGGAGAGTTGCACTGAAGGGGTGGATAGTGTTTTGAAGATGTGCTTTAAAAAGGAATGAGAAATGCTTAAATGACTTAGAGGTGCTCTAATAGGACTATGTGTTGTAAAACATAAGTGCTAATATTTCACAGAACTTCGAATTAACATGTAACCCTAGGATCCAAACACATACATTAAGAGTGCCTTAATCCACTTGTTGCATTTTGGAAGTAACACAGACATGCTATATACGTTTACTTTTTCTTCTCCTGCTTTTGGAGTGATCCCATACATCCCCCGTTCACCCCTCACTACTTATTGTTGGGTCTTCCAGTATGATTCTCTATTCTTCTATCCTTAAATGTTGATAGCATAATGTTCTCATTTGAATCTGAGGACAGTCTGTGGAAAGGATGTCGATGACTAGGGTCCTTACATTACCTGCTGTTTAATTGGGTCATTGTAAATAGACTCTCCACACGGCCCCTGTAGAAAACCTGCTTTTGCACATGGCTGCCATCCCTTTCCTCTGCTTGACACTGCTTGTAAGAGGGTTCTCAGTGCATGTTTACATGGGTGCTTGTACAAGCATGGAAAGTTGCTCTAGTTCCTAGCCGCAGGCGCGCAGCCTGCTGTTTCTTTGCATTAAGGAGCTGGAGAAGGCCCTGAGCAGGGTCCCCCCACTGCAGGGACCAACAGGTGTATGCGACAAAGCCAGAAAGAGGCTAAAAGCCAGGAATGTGTAGCATACAGGTACTGGCAACCTTTCAAGGCCACAGAGAAAACAGCAAAACTGTACTTTAATACTTGTAATACTTTTCCCATGCACTCTTATCTACGTTTCAAGACTGAGATTTGAGTACATGGTACTCTTAGTTTCTAAAACAAATTATAATGTGAACTTGTTTGGAATATTATAGGCCCATCGACATTCCCATCTGCATAAGTTGTTTGATATTGATAATGGGTGATTTCAGTTTGACTAGCATATTTTCCATTGTTGTACACTATTTGATAGGTTCTTAATCAAAGGTACATTATCTTAATTGTATATCTGAATATGCTACCTGAAAGAATATATGTAGCTGCATTTTCAATAGGATTTGAAGTATGTCTGTTTATAGGGTAATTCTTTTGTATCTTTAGAGATTTTCCAGCCTCTGTGCATGATGTAAGTAACCAAAAGTTAGATGCGTCACTTCCTGGGATAGCACCAAACCAAAGGTCATGCAATGTCGCTTCCTTTGATTTCACGGGGTCCAAGGGTCACGCAATGTCACTACCTGTTATGTCATCAGGTCAAATCCCTTGCGATGTCACTTCCTGTGACATCATCGGGGTGGGTCAAAGGACAGATGATGTCACTTCCTGTGATGTCACCAGGTTAAAGCTTGTGTGATGTCACTTCCTGTGACATCAGGCAGGGGTCACATGGCATATGATGTCACTTCCACTACTCCTGGCATTTTGATGAATTGATGTCTATGGCTGTAATAACTTTAGAAGTGCACTTAAACCCCTTCTCGGCTCCCTCACCTGCTTATTACTCCTTCCTAAACCCATTCCCATTTAGTAGCAAGAATACTCCATTTTCCAGACTCCCCCTGGTCCCTCCTACATTTACTACTAAGAAGTAAACTTACATGTGTGTGGATCTCTCCATATAACTATATCGGCAAGGGGGACAGTTACTCCTTTATGTTTGTGAATTGTGTTTTGTAGTAAGTAAGTAGTACTACCATACTACTACTTTACATACTACAAAATGCAGTGAATTGGGCTGGCAGTGTTTTAGTGACCTTTGAAAAATTTGAGTTTTCAATCCTTTTTTGACAGTGACATCTACCCAATGATGTGGTTGCAGAATCAGACATTCATAGTAGCTCTGCACATGTTCATCTTTTCTGTTGAATGCATAAATACATGTTTTACATGGAAGAGGTGGAAGGGCAGGGCCCTTCACACCTCTTGGCCCTTCACACCTTCCTGGCCTAAAGAACAACTTCCTGGCCTCTGATCCAGCGCGGCTAATATAAATTTCTCCTTAGGACACGAATCCAGGTAAAACATTCACGTCTATTAAACCATATGACGGTGGGGCCCATGACACCGCATATCATACATTAATTCGTTCACTGGATTACACACCAAGGAGAAATGTGTTGCTGGAGGAACGGGATACCTTGTTAAATTTGACAGAATAATACCTCAGACATCATATACATTAACTTTTGATCCTGTCAGTTCTAAACATCAAGGTATTCCGCTCTTTGGTCGATGGACCAACTAGTAGAATAAGTTGATGGTGATTAAGACCAGCTCAATCACTCTTAAAACTTGTTAACCTTTAAACTTATTAATGAACTAAAGAACCACAGACTCATTTTAAGTTAGAATGACATTTTATCTAATTTCTCAATTGCACGGGTGAGATTCTTTGCTTATTAATCACTTTTAATACATTAATAACATTTATATGAAAAATCTAATAAAGAATAGAAGATTATGCATTTACCCATTTGGAAGCAGATAGGAATAGTTCACCAAAAAGAAGATAAACCGCAGATCACAGAATAGAACTCCCAAACTGACTGACTGTCCCGCTAAATGCCTCCTCGATCGGACCTCCCATGCAGATTTCCCGCAACGGTCTCGTTCCTTCCCCAGTCAAGTTCGAAGTCCAAAAATGACATAGTCCTTTCGTAATATTGAGGCGGAAAAAATGGAAAATAGAAAAATGGTATGACAAGGAAACACCAACGGCAGCAGTAGCATCAATAGCAGCGGCCACAGCAGCAGCAAAAGGAGCAACCCCACCCCACATAAGAGTAGACCCTCTTATACCCTACTTTCTAGCTTACTACACAAAAAGTTGCAATCGTTAGGGGCAAGAATCACGCTAATTGGTCCATTTGAGGGGTGGTGATGGTCACCTCATCGCCCTCCTTGTTCAAACTGGTTTTGGGGACAATTAAACATACAATGAGTCTCATGACTTCTGGGTTAAAAGCAGTCCAATTTGTCCATTTATTTTGTTGCAAACTCGATGGTCACATTTTAGTTAGTCCATTGTTGCTCAGTACTTTTCTCATCCATTCCCACGAATACGTGCTGAGTCTTTCTTGGCACCCTCCTTATGGTAGGTCAGTACGACCTTGACATCTCTCACTCCGTGCACAGGCCGCACCCACGTGATTCAGTTTCTCTCTTTCTTCCGCCCAGAGGCCATCTTTGGCTTCTCACGTGACCTCATCTGCCTCGGCAGCCATTTTCGCAGCATGGCCTAACAGGCCCGAACGAACTATCATAAGAACAAACACAACCAAAATTAAAACAAAGAAAATAAGCCTTTCTGTTTACCACCCGCCATTCTAAAGACCCGTGTTAGGTGTTACCTAGCAGAAGCGACATTTAAAGCCATTTTACTTACCATCTGCATTCTTTGCCACAATACAAATCTACTACGTAGCATAAATCATGCGATTTTACTCTAATTAGTACGCAAATCACAATATTAGGGTTAATCAACTTCACAATTGTAAATAAATTAGATTTTGCACAAATTTGCGGGTTACCCTTATATAGTGTTTACTAAAAGTGCATTTGTTGGTTATGTCATGCTCCTTCAAACAATTAGTACTGTTAATTTATTAAAAGTTCATTAATTTTCCAGGGGGGGGTTACATATTATTTTATTTACCCTGCTCCACCAATTCCCCCCTTTGGTGATTTTTAATATCACCACAAAAACCTACCCAACAATTCATCAGATAAATGTTTCTTGTCCACTTGCTTTCTTGTTAGTTCATACAACTGTGTTTTTCTCATCTTGTCTTTTAGACCTTTTGTACATGTTCTCTTTTAACTCTTCTAATTCTATCTCTCCCATCTCCCGTTCTCTTTCTTTATTTTTCTAATTTTCTCTTTCTACTCTATTTTGTCTTTTTCTTCTTTTAATACACACGTATGCTAATCTCACTAATAACATTACCAATATTATCACTGTTACGGGTATTAGTATCTTCCCAATAAGAGAACTACCTATTTCTGTGAACCATCTTTGCATTGAGGAAAAACTCTTACCAAGTCTCTCCCAAACACCTTCAACCTCCAGTGGGACAATTTCTTTGTGCAAATCAGTAATATTCTTTATATACTTCTGTATATTCTCACTTTTGTCTGGAATGTAAGTGCAACAATGTTGGACTTTCAGCATTCCACAGACTCCACCCTCTTTTGCCAAAAGAATGTCAAGGGCAAGTCGATTTTGCATTACCATAGCTCTCATGGCAACCATTTCGGTGTTTACCATCAAGAACCCTCCAGCAGTATTCGTTGATAAACGATCTACTACTATAGACAATTTCCGAATCTTGTATGCATTCAAAGATATACCCACTGCTGGTATCAATGCTCCAAAAATGTCACCTACTATTTCTGAGAAGCTTTCCCTTCTCCTACGTGTTAATGTTTTACCTATCTCATGTATTCCTTTCGTTCCTCTCTCCACGTGAAAAATCTTTGGAAAGACCAGGCCTAGATAACATGTTCCGTACCAATGGTCCGGCAACCTATAATAAGCTCTATTTCCGCAAATATAATAGATCCCTGGAAATACTGGATCTTTTCCTCCTTTAAATCCCCATCCCCCTAGAATTTTATATGTTTCTCTGCACTCACTAGAACCCACGAAATAGTTATCATATATAGTTTTACTTCTACTAATACACAATTTTCCCTGTTGGGGCCAATCCAGAACCATAGCTGCATTTGTTTCTCCTTTGTCATCATTTTTCTCTTCAAACGCCCAAAGTGGTGTTTTTATCTTCTCTTCTGCAACCTTTCTTTGAAACTTAACTCTTCTGTTTTCTACCATGTCCAAGAAAATCTTTTCCTCTTTCTTTAGTTCACAGGTAAGATTGTGTCTAACTATATACTCTAATGTTAATTCTTTATTTTCTAAGAAAAATTCTCCAAACATTTTTGCAACTTTCACCTTATTTAATTCAGGGATTACGGGAATTTTAGCAAAAACAGTGTCTATATCAGTGTAATAATATTATAATCTACCTGTTTTGTAAAATAAACTAGCTAGAACGCTACAAGTTATCCCATACGTCAAAGGAAGGTGATGATAGGTCACACCTTCTGTGACAGACGCAGGTAACTGCATACAGACATAACAATCTCTCACATCCATTGTCTCTACATATTCATATAATAGTTTCGTGAAGACATTTTTGGAGAAATCAGTTATGGACTTATCCCTATGTAAATCAGTACTATCTACTAATGCTGCAGTGTTCTTTATGATAGCTTCTTTGTCATTATTCGTGTCATTCACTATTACGGATGTATTTTCTACAACTAACCTAAGTGGAATTATTATTGCTAAAATAAACCAGATAAGCATTAGCAAACCTGTACAATAAAAACACATTCTACACCACCTACGTAAAAACTCACATCTAGATCTTCTATTCTCAGTGTCTACCATGTTGTACTATTATCTAGTTATATATATATATGTACAGAAAATGTGTCACCACACCTCAGAATGACCTTTCAGCCACTCTACCCTTTATTTTGTCTCTTTTTGGTGCTTTCTTCAGCTCTTTTCAGAACTCTTTCTCGTCTTATTCGGTTTTGGTGTCCAGTCCGGGTTTCTTTCTTTGTCTTTTCAGATTTGGTGCAATTCACTTTCACCCATTTGTTTACAACCTTCGTCTGGGCTTTCGTGACTGTTATCCTCTTCTTTAATGTCGGTCAATGCGATGTATAGCCACTCAGGTGACTTATATTTCAAGTTAGGTCTCTTCACTCTTTTTGATTTCTGTAATTGTCTTTCACTTTGTTTTCCTTGTCCCTTTTGACTGGTTATTTCATTTACTTGTTCCGCATTATCTTTGTTCAAATTTATTATCTTATATCTCAGTCTTTTAACTTCGTGGGGCCAATTGTCTCCTTTTCTTGGCCTTTTTAGTTCGTTTTCCTTTTCCTCTCGTTCGGCTCTCCAAGTTCTCTTTCTTGGTCCTATTCTTTGCTTTCTTTCTTCTTCACTTTCTTCTGATTCCATCTCAGATCTTACTTCATTTCCTCTAACCTTGAACCTTATGATCTCAGTTTCTTTGTCTGAATCTGAACCTTCTTGTGACTCTTCTGTTGGGACGTTTGATTCTATCCCTCCTCGTTTGTCTTCTGCATTTATATTAAACTTTCTATCTGAATCTAAATCTCCCTGGGTTTCTTCTATTTGTTGTTCTGACCCTACTACTCCTCGGGTTTCTTCCGCTTTTTCCCCTATCTCTCTGTCTGAATCTAAGTCTCCTTCAGTTATCTCAACTATCTCTGGAGGAATTTTTCCATAACTTGTACTTGGCTGTTCGTTGTCACTGTCTCTTTGTTCGGTTTCTTCGTTTATAATATCAGTTCTTTTGTTTCCAGTTTTTCTCTTTTGTCTTTCATCAGATTCAGGTTGGTCTGTTTCAGATGCCGAACTGGTATCCGATATTTCCAGATGTCGACTTACAGGTCGAGCTTCAAGATCTGGAACTCTGTTCGTTTCAGTTTCTTCTTCAGTTGTTAAACTTGTACCTAATTCTTCCAGATGTCGACTTACAGGTCGAGCTTCAAGATCTGGAACTCTGTGTGTTTCAGCTTCTGCTTCAGATGCTGAGCTGGTATCCGATATCTCCAGATGTCGACTTACAGGTCGAGCTTCAGGATCTGGAACTCTGATGGTATGACTGGCATGAACCCAATTTTTCACACCTGCACATTTTACAGCAGTCGTTGTCACCAGGATCACTTGACGTGGCTTATCCCAACGAGGAACCAAACAGTTTCTTCTTCTGTGGACTTTGATGCGGACCAAGTCTCCTGGACTCAAATCATGAGCTGGTTTTCTTTCACGAGTGGTCGCATCCGGTCCAACCTGATGAAACACAGAATGTACCACATCAGCCAATCCTTTGCAATAGTCCAATACGAGATCATCAGTTATAGTCAGCAGTTTGTTGACAGGTACATGTGCTTGTCTCATTGCTCGTCCCATGATTATTTCATGAGGACTCAGACCTGTTTTTCTGTCAGGTATGCTTCTGATGGTCATCAGCACCAATGGC
Organism: Calotriton arnoldi; assembly: GCA_963921515.1. NCBI lineage: Eukaryota > Metazoa > Chordata > Amphibia > Caudata > Salamandridae > Calotriton > Calotriton arnoldi. The sequence goes on along the minus strand of CAWUFW010002382.1, from coordinate 243,769 downwards.
AGGGCATCGGGCCATTTGAGTCCTGTGGCTTGACCCATTTTCCCTAACCTATTCTTTATTGTTCCATTTACTTGCTCTACCACTCCAGAAGCCTCTGGTCGGTAGGCACAGTGCAATTTCTGTTGAATGTCAAGTGCTTCACATATCAATTGGATTAGTTCATTTTGGAAATGTGCTCCTCTATCTGTTTCGATCGTTACTGGAAAGCCATATCTTGGAATGAATTCTCTCAGTAGGAGCTTAGCCACAGTAACTCCATCATTCCTTCTTGTCGGATAGGCTTCCACCCAACAAGAAAACAAACAAACGACCACAAGGACATATTTCAATCTATTGCTCGGGGGCATTTCAATAAAATCTAGTTGCATTCTGGTAAAAGGACCTCCTTCACGTCCTATTGTTCCCAAACTCACTACTGTTTTCCTTCCTGGATTTATCTGTTGGCATGTAAGACATCTTTGACAGAGACTTTCAGCTATAGCTCTAAATTTCGGGTTGTACCAAGTTTGTCTGAAAAGTCTGATCATGGCATCCCTACCAATGTGTGCTTGTCCATGGTACATCCGTGCCATACTAGAGATCATGCTATCAGGCATAACTGGTCTTTCGTCTCTATAAACCCAAACTTCATCTTCCTCTCTTTGTCTGCAGCCTGCTTTTATCCAACCATCTTTCTCCTCTTCATCTGCTTCTTCCTGCAATTGCCTTACCTCATCCCAGGTTTCAACCAAGTTAGTAAACAGCAAGGGACATGAAACATTCTCTTTTTCTCTTCTTCTATTCAGTGAGACCATATTTCTGGCACAGTATTAGCTATTTCATCTGCGAATTGGTTTCCCACTGTAATATAGTCAGTTCCATTTTTGTTTGCAGCACATTTTACCACTGCAATCTGTTTAGGCAGCTGTATTGCCTCAAGCAATTTCTTCACAAACTCACCGTTCCTAATAGGAGTTCCTGCAGAAGTCAGAAAACCTCTCTGGGACCAGATCTGTCCGAAGTCGTGGACCACTCCGAAGCCATACTGGCTATCTGTGATCACCGTAATTCGGACGTTCTTTCCCAGTTTGCACGCCTGAATCAGAGCAATCAGCTCAGCCACTTGGGCTGAATGTATCCCTCTCAAACAGGATGCTTCCATTATGGCTGCTACTGTACACACAGCATATGCAGCACTTAAAACTCCTTCACTCGTTCTCAGGCATGACCCGTCCACAAACATCACATAATCTGATTCTTTTAAGGGCTCATCTTTAATATCTGGGCGAGGCTTTGTGTAAAATTCAAGCACATCCAGACACTTATGATCAACATCATCTTTGACTCCTACATTTTTTTTCATCTGGCAGTGAAGTTGAAGGATTCACACTTGTGCATCTATCAATGGTTACATTGTCTACACTCAAAATCACTTTTTCGTACCTACTCAGCCGACTATGTGTCATGAATTGGGTTTTGGTTCTTGTCAGAAGGATTTCAACAGAGTGTGGAACATATACTCTCAGAGGATACCCCATCACAATGCCTCCACTCTGTTCCAGACTCACACAAGTTCAAAGAGATGCATCGGTTTGTGGTATGTGATAGCAGTCCTGTAAATTTGTTAGGACGCGATCTGCTTTGTAAAATGAATTGCACCATCTATTGTACCCCAGATGGTATTGCTTTCCAGACACCAGATGAGGATGTCCTGTATAAAATGACAATGGCAGAACTAGAACCAGGAGTGAATGACATGTTTCCTGTGTTTGATGCAGAGAAAATCCCAATTGAATTGAAAGGAGTAGTCAGATCTGATGTATGGGACTTCACAGGCGAAGTTCCTTCCCGTACAAATTACTGTACGGGAAGGAACAAATTACCCAAATACTCCACAGTACAAATTAACGCCAGACATCCAGGCAATGCCTTTGCTACCGGGTCTAAGACAGCTGAAAAATAAGCGATTGGTCTTTTCATTTTTCCATGCCTTTGCACTAACACTGAAAGTGCACATCCATCTCTCTCACTACAATAAAGCTCAAATTCTTTTTCATAATCAGGCATTCCCAATGCTGGTGCCTCACACAACTTTGTTTTCAGTTCCTTGAAAGCCTTCATTTCCTCCTCATTCAACTCAATCGGATCTCTGGCATCCCTTTTTGTCAATCGCTGTAAAGGTTTTGCAATTAATGAGAATCCACTTATCCACTGTCGACAATAACCAACCATCCCAAGAAACATTCTCACCTCTCTCTGTGTCATCGGGGCTCTCATTCCTTGGATAATCCTTATTCTTTCTGTCGTCACCTTTCGCATCCCTTTCTCAATCTTATGACCTAGATTCTGTACCTCCTGTTGACAAAATTGCAGTTTTGACGGGGACACTTTGTGCCCTCCTTCTGCCAAATGATTCAGTAAAGCAATTGTGTCTGTAACACATGCTTCTTTGGTCTTTGATGCCACTAATAGGTCATCAATATATTGGACCATCACAGATTTTTCAGGCATTTTTAAATCTTCCAATGATTTCTTTAGGATCTGATTAAAGATTGAGGGGCTTTCTGTATACCCTTGAGGAATTCGGCACCATGCCAAAATACGCTCTCCGAACCGGAACGCAAATAATGGCTGGCTGTCTGGGTGCAATGGAATAGAAAAGAATGCATGGCACAAATCAATAACTGTATACCATTCTGCATCATGTGGAATCTGATATAGTATTACAGCGGGGTTTGGCACAATTGGACAACAGGGGACAACAATTTTATTTACCTTTCTTAAGTCCTGTACTATCCTATATGTCCCATTCGGCTTTTTCAATCCCATTATAGGTGAATTACATGGGCTACTCATTAATTCTCTCAAAATTCCTTGTTCAATCATCTTATTAACTACAGGTGTTATTCCTTCAATAATTTCTGGCGTTAATTTGTACTGTGGAGTATTTGGGTAATTTGTTCCTTCCCGTACAGTAATTTGTACAGGGTCTACTCTCTCATTGGCCCAATGTCTTCGCCTGTGAAGTCCCATACATCAGATCTGACTACTCCTTTCAATTCAATTGGGATTTTCTCTGCATCAAACACAGGAAACATGTCATTCACTCCTGGTTCTAGTTCTGCCATTGTCATTTTATACAGGACATCCTCATCTGGTGTCTGGAAAGCAATACCATCTGGGGTACAATAGATGGTGCAATTCATTTTACAAAGCAGATCGCGTCCTAACAAATTTACAGGACTGCTATCACATACCACAAACCGATGCATCTCTTTGAATGGTCCAACTTTCACCTCTACTGGTTTGGTAAGAGGCGCTTTAATCTGTCTGTTTGAAACACCTACAACTTGGATATATTCTCCTGAGAGAGGAAGGTTTGGAATTTCCACTGATCTAACAGTAGAACGGGTAGCTCCAGTGTCCACAAGGAATGTAACATTTACACCATTCACTTCTCCATCCACAAATGGACCTGACTGATCTACCTCTAGAGTTGCGCCAAGCACGCACTCTTCTTCCTCTCCTAGGCACCGTCATAAACTTTCATCCGATTCATTTCCATCCTGCCGTAACCAATACTCCAATTATAATAACCCCCCAGACATCCTGTTTGCTTATTTCAGTAACCAATACTGCGACACTGCAGCTGCGCACTGCAATTTTGTTACCTGCTCTCCTCCGTAGAATCCTGCCTCTGCACTGTATCTCTGGGGGTTTACACTCTTTGGAAGAGGTGGTTGTGGCACCTGACTCTGTTGAGTAACTACCTTCGGTTGTTGCAGCTGTTGGTAACTCACCTCATTCTGCACCTGTGGATTTAATGGTTGATTTTCCGTATTAGCTTTTGGAGGAAATTTACACTAGTTTCTCCAATGCCCTAACTTTCCGCAATTATGGCATGGCCATTTCTTTTTAGCCTCTTCTATACTCATTTGGCCTTTTCCCTTACCTATATTCGGTTTGGATTTAGTCTGTCCCGCATCACTAGACTGATTATTCATTTGAGCTTCTTGTTTTTCTGCAACCTTTACTTGTGCCCACATTGCCTTTTCTTTTAGTTTGCGCTGTCTACACTCAATATCATCACTACAATATTTTGCATACCTTAATACCTCATCTACAGTGCTATTCTGCCAACACAACATATGCTGCTTAATCATTTCACTTATTTCAGGTTTCAATCCATATACAAATCTATATACGAAATGACTCATGTCCTTTTCACTCAAAGTCTCATAACCACTATACTGTTTAAAAACCAAAAGCAACCTCTCGTAGTAGGCGTGTACAGATTCCTTACTTTCCTGAGTTGTTCTATCAATCTTTACCCAATCTGTCTCTTTCGGTGGAATCTTATTTTTCAAAAACGTGACGGCTTGTTCATACTTTCTCATTACTTCTGGACCTGGGGCTCCAGTTTTTGCATCTCTAGGATATTCTTCCTTCGGCCAGTCAATTGTAATCTTACATTCTGTCCATAAATCTGCTGGTACTACAATTTCAAACAATCCATCCAGATCTTCCCACAACACCTTTGAAACCTTTACAAATCTTTCTACCTGTCTATACCATTCCACGGGTTTCTCTCTCAATCTTGGGAAGTCATTTGTGAATGACAATATATCTTGTCTGGACCATGGAACGTGTACGTAGCTACCTCCTGGAGTTTCCCTCATTGGATATTCCAGTACTATTGGTTCCTTTTCCTTCACTGAAAAAGCCAGTGATGCTTTATCGGTCGTTCCCTCCTTTCTTCTTATCCACCTGCTTCTCCATCTGTCCACATCTCCCCATTTTCTCAATAACACAATCAGTTCCTTTATCTGTGTTAATCGTCCTGATGTGTTCAGATTTTCTATATCCTTTTCACTAAAGTCTACCCTGTACAGTTTCTGCAATCCTCTGATTGTTCCAAATTCCACTCCTAGTTCATTCGCTGTTTCTTCCAATTTTTCATGCAAATTCCTAGCTCTCCAAGTAACACTCTTGCACATGAACATGAGTTCCTCATCTTGGTAGGATTTCAATCTATCGGTACCAATAGTCCCTAAAATTAACTCTTCCATATCTATTTTAAGTCTGATCACATCCAATGGTTGCGGTTCAGCATCTTTCTTCTGTAAATTCCTCATCCACTCATTTAATTCTTCTGGAGTCGGACCCACAGGGGTATTATTTATCTCAACCCAATTTGTACTTCTTTCTGGGGTCTCAGTTGCTGACTCGGTTCCCATAGGAATCCTATTTATCTGACTCTCATTCATCGTCAAATTTGTTGGTGGACTCGATCTATATGAGCCAACTAAATCTCTTGTCTCTCTGGTTTCTGGAATTATTCCTTCTCTCACTCTTTGCATATTTGAGTTCATTGGAATTGTCAAGGAATGCTCATCTATTCTTTGGTTTTCAAATACCGGTATTACTGGTCCTATTGTCACTGGCACAGTCACAGCTTCCATGTTCATGGTTAATTCTCTTATTTTCTCAGTCAATTCTCTTGTGGTTCTGGCTAACTCAGTTGTATTACCACTATCAGGCTTCGCATTCTGTGGAGTTTCTAATTTTTCATAAGACCTATTTATTTCATAATTTCGTTCAGGGCTTTGACTTCTTACAGTTTCCATTGGTGGTGCATTTGGAGTCACCACCGCAGAATTCTGTTGATATGGAGGTGGTTTTCTATTTAAAATGTCTTCCAGCAACTCATCCTCTGTGTCACTACCTCCAAACCCGTACCTCTCTGTTACTGCATGTTTCTTTTTCTCCGTAGACTTTCTCCCTGTAACTTCTTCAACTGTTCTGACAGGAAACAAACCATCCGTCATATTAGCATACCTCCATCATCTCATCCTGTCTTCATGATTCACTCCCCATACTCTTCCATGGACTAAACTATAATTCTTTGCACCTCTGTGTCTTTCCCTTTCATACATCTCATCTTCCCATTCACCTAACGCTTCGAACTGTGTTGGTCTAGGTCTCGGTTCAAGTTTCATCATTTTCTCTCTCAAATTTCGAAGTACAGCTGTGCTAAACGAACCATTTTCTGGAAACACCAATACTCCATCGTTTTGGGTATATTTTGCCCAATTTTCCAACCAAATGCAAGTATGATAGCCATATTTCAACATCATATGAGAAGCTGGCGTTTTCGGCGGAGGAAGTACATCTCCTTCCCTAGTCACTACCTTTTTGTCTTTCTTGAAAAAGTTTTTAATCTTCGCAAATTATGACGGTTTCTCTCTACCATACTCATAATAAGCCATATTGCACTGTTCTTTCTCTCAAACAAACACACGAAAATTCTTCCCTACTCTGTTCTTTCTACTGCTTGGCTATTCGGACCTATCCCAGCGCGTTTCACACCAGCGCACCAATCCAAAAGCTCTACGTCACTCTCAACTGGCCAATACCAGCGCGTCTTCACACTAACGCACCAATCAAGAAGCTCTTCGCTCTCCCACAACTGGCCAATACCAGCCCGGTCTTTGTTGACGTCAGTTCTACTCCTGTCTTTTCTGACCCCTCCTTTACAGAAATTATCGGCAGTTTTCTTACCTTCTTTTCTCGGCTAAATTTTATTAGTTACAACGTAAAACACATTACCATTGTCTGTTTCGCTAAACAAAGGAAATAGTTTGCTCTATCTTGCAAGAATACTGTTTCGTTCGATAAGTGTAGCACTTCTCTCTACCTTACCCTTCTCTCAAGCAAGGGGTAAACCCGTTTCTCTGGGGATAAAACACATGTGGAGACTACACTGCTCCTGAGAATTAAGGCCAGAGTTTCACAAGAAAACCTGTTGCTATTTCACTCATGCATTTTCATACAAGAAATGTCCCTATCATAACACAATCCTGTGTTATCACCAATTTTGAAAATCAGACAATGCACAATTCCGTGTGACTTCTCTTGCCACACGGGTCCACTTCCTACTTCCTGGAAGCTTCAAAATTTTGACTTACACATAACATAATACAATTCAACACAAAGTGTTAGACATGAAAATCAATAAATCAATAATCAATAATCACCAAACTAATCTATAGTAACCATAACTCTGCTACCAAGAAATCTGATCCAGCGCGGCTAATATAAATTTCTCCTTAGGACACGAATCCAGGTAAAACATTCACGTCTATTAAACCATATGACGGTGGGGCCCATGACACCGCATATCATACATTCATTCGTTCACTGGATTACACACCAAGGAGAAATGTGTTGCTGGAGGAACGGGATACCTTGTTAAATTTGACAGAATAATACCTCAGACATCATATACATTAACTTTTGATCCTGTCAGTTCTAAACATCAAGGTATTCCGCTCTTTGGTCGATGGACCAACTAGTAGAATAAGTTGATGGTGATTAAGACCAGCTCAATCACTCTTAAAACTTGTTAACCTTTAAACTTATTAATGAACTAAAGAACCACAGACTCATTTTAAGTTAGAATGAAATTTTATCTAATTTCTCAATTGCACGGGTGAGATTCTTTGTTTATTAATCACTTTTAATACATTAATAACATTTATATGAAAAATCTAATAAAGAATAGAAAATTATGCATTTACCCATTTGGAAGCGGATAGGAATGGTTCACCAAAAAGAAGATAAACCGCAGATCACAGAATAGAACTCCCAAACTGACTGACTGTCCCGCTAAATGCCTCCTCGATCGGACCTCCCATGCAGATTTCCCGCAACGGTCTTGTTCCTTCCCCAGTCAAGTTCGAAGTCCAAAAATGACAGAGTCCTTTCGTAATATTGAGGTGGAAAAAATGGAAAATAGAAAAATGGTATGGCAAGGAAACACCAACGGCAGCAGTAGCATCAATAGCAGCGGCCACAGCAGCAGTAAAAGGGCAACCCCACCCCACATAAGAGTAGACCCTCTTATACCCTACTTTCTAGCTTACTACACAAAAATTTGCAATCGTTAGGGGCAAGAATCATGCTAATTGGTCCATTTGAGAGGTGGTGATGGTCACCTCATCGCCCTCCTTGTTCAAACTGGTTTTGGGGACAGTTAAACATACGAGTCTCATGACTTCTGGGTTAAAAGCAGTCCAATTTGTCCATTCATTTTGTTGCAAACTCAATGGTCACATTTTAGTTAGTCCATTGTTGCTCAGTACTTTTCTCATCCATTCCCACGAATACGTGCTGAGTCTTTCTTGGCACCCTCCTTATGGTAGGTCAGTACGACCTTGACATCTCTCACTCCGGGCACAGGCCGCACCCACGTGATTCAGTTTCTCTCTTTCTTCCGCCCAGAGGCCATCTTTGGCTTCTCACGTGACCTCATCTGCCTCGGCAGCCATTTTCGCAGCATGGCCTAACAGGCCCGAACGAACTATCATAAGAACAAACACAACCAAAATTAAAACAAAGAAAATAAGCCTTTCTGTTTACCACCCGCCATTCTAAAGACCCGTGTTAGGTGTTACCTAGCAGAAGCGACATTTAAAGCCATTTTACTTACCATCTGCATTCTTTGCCACAAAACAAATCTACTACGTAGCATAAATCATGCGATTTTACTCTAATTAGTACGCAAATCACAATATTAGGGTTAATCAACTTCACAATTGTAAATAAATTAGATTTTGCACAAATTTGCGGGTTACCCTTATATAGTGTTTACTAAAAGTGCATTTGTTGGTTATGTCATGCTCCTTCAAACAATTAGTACGGTTAATTTATTAAAAGTTCATTAATTTTCCAAAGGGGGGGTACAAATTATTTTATTTACCCTGCTCCATCGCCTCCACCACCTCTTCCCCCTGCTTTAAGGAAGCCATCTCCAGTGTTCATCATTTAAGAGTACAGACAGAAGCAGACACTAAAGCCGGCCTGTGAGATTTCAGCAGAGAGGGAAGCAAACAGTCTGGGGGTCATGTCTCTATTCTCCACAAATATCTATTTATTTGTCTCTCCATAAATTTGTAAGGGCAAAACTGCCAGGCCAACTGGCTGCAGTCATCTCAGACAGTACTTTGTGTTGCATATCCAGCTGTTTATGATCTATCTGCTGCATTCATAGTTTATATTATTGTAGACACCACATCCGAGGCTCGTTTCCAGAAGTCTCTTAAATGTGTCAATATTACAGAAGGAAGGAAAGAGCAATGTGTTGCTTGATAATAATAAAGGTGTGCAACCAGTTACATGACCTCAACCCAACGCCCGCCTCGTTTGACTCCTGCGTGATAGAAGCCAGTGGTGGTGCATCGTTGCCTCCCATGTGCTATACATACATGCATATAGTAACCATGAGGGACAGACATTGAAGGGGCTGAGAGAGAGAGAGAGAGAGAGCTATACTCTGCTTAGACGAGGAGCAGGTAAGCTGGCTGTGGGCAATTTACTCGTTACTAGCAGTGTTTCATTTGTAAATGAAAAAGTGCAGGTGCCCAAAGCTCTGCTCTGAAACATGTGGCTGGTGCAATTAAAAATGCGCACAGGACATGCCAAGGCTATGTAGTTGTAAATCCACCTCAAACCTCTTTAATCCACTACCAGAAACCCCGTCCCCTTTATCTCACTCCTGAAGGTTCCTGCTTTCTTCCTTTGGGACACTTTTTTGCCTTTGTCTTTCTCTCGCTCTGTCTTTCTGCTTTTTAAAAATGTTACTTCTATTGCTTTCTGTAAACGTCTGGCACAGAAAAATAAATGCCAGTCCCAAATAATAAGTACTGGTGCCCCCACCGGCAACCACGGGCTTAAATTAAGCGCTGGCTGCTGGCAATTTATGGTGCAGTGATTCAATCTATTTAGTTTGTCCATGGGGGAGAGGTCTACCAACACTCCATCATTAAATCTGTATAATCCCCTGTTACAGAAGCCTTCCTTTCACCTGAGAGAATGTGGTGTAACCTCTACTCAAGGAGTGGTTGTTAGGTATGCTATGTTTTTACACTGAAGAATCAACCTACATTTGTGTAACTACTCACTTCCTTGTTATCATCTATCTGGCTTGCGGGATGGAATACATATCCTCTTTTCTAACTTGCTCTGAGACAAGGCCGCAAATCATCATTCTCTCTTTATTCTTCTTATAGAAGATGAACTTTACTCTTGCGCTGATTGGAGAAGCAAGTATCCATAAGCAGCCCCCGACCCAATAAATTTATAAATCTTGTACTTTGGAGAATAAAACCTTCTCAGATTTACCTGGACCTGGCTGTCGCTTCCTAGATGTGGAGCTGACTCTCATCTCCCTGCCTCCCTCCATCTGGGACCAGGCTGAAAGAGTTCTGCCTCGGCTGACCTACCTCCATGCTGGCAGGCATATCTGAGGGCAAGAAATGCCCCAGCACAAGAATCTTTGACACATAAGATTTGAAACGTGTCTGACTGAGTTTTGACAGAGAAGAGAGTACATAGAACCAGAACCACGGCCACCTGCAAGTGTCTGGGTAAGTCACTCTTCTTGCCTAGCTTCCTCCCTTACCCTGGCTAGACACTTCTTGACACCCTACCTCCTGCAGGGGTCCCCCTACCAGGAACACATCCTCCATACTGCTGACTTCGAGCAGAACCCATGAAGCCCACATTGGGGGCAGGAAGAAAGCCTGCAGGCACTTGAGGCCCGTTGATCTCAGCCCAACTTGGCACTGATCAAAGCAATCATTCAATTAGGAGGTAACATGGCCACAACCGACAGTAATTGAAAATGCACCAAAAGTACTTAAGATATTAAACTATTTCCATGAAATGGCACAACCCATGGGCAGAAGACTGTCCACACGCTGAAGTCCCTTATCAGATCCTTAAAAGAATTCCCCTGCTCCCCCAATACCAGCCAGCCTTATTCAAGCATACAAAAAGTGATGGGTGGAATGCTTGAATTAATCTCAGCCACTGGTAATTACTCGGGGTCGTATCCCAGTCCATTGTTATTTTGCACACTAAGTCACCTCAGTTTGGACCCAGCTACATGCAAATCAGTCTTGACCCTGCTCCAATGGGAACAGTCCAGCCCACACTGCCAAGTCAGGTCCTCCCTGGACACGAGCCCCTCAAGACTGGTATCACACTTGTTAGAGGCTCGTCAGCCAAGTATAGCTTGGTTCCAGTGACACAGGACCCACTGCTGGGCATACCTGTCCCACTCAGGGTGGCATACTCAAGTATACAAAAGTGATGGATGGAATGCTTGAATTAATCTTAGCCTCTGGTAATTACTTGAATGCACTGCCACAATCCCGGCTCCAGCCCCAGCGGCCTAAGACATGACTGTCAACCCTTATTTTGCTCAAAAACCTTTTGTTGAGGAAGGCAAGCGGACTCCAATTACTCTCGGCATCAATCCGTCTGTGTCGGAATCTCGGGTGCAGTGCATACATTCCGCTGGCAGTGTTGTTTGAATTGTTTAATATACATAATGAATTGTTTATGAATATGCACGAGCACAAATGTCACATTCTGATTTGAAGACATGTTTAATTGTCTTAGGGACCAGGAAAAGAGGTACTAATATGATTGCACTTTAAATATTGTATGGAAAACAACTGAGTAATGTTCAATAATAATTGATGTATTATTTTCGACCAAAGACCTTAGGTGGATCTGTCTCGCTACAGTTTCTTTCTTTGTTTGATGTGTAGGGGGTGCAGGTTTGAGGGAATGGGGTAGAGGGGTGTGGAACTTAAAGCAGTAATGCTGTCTTGGAAGCTCATGTTTGTTCCTAGCAGGGATACAACTAGATCAAAACTTTTTTTATACCTGTTTTGGTAAATAAACAGTCAAAACAATACAATGATGCTTTATTGCCATGGTGGAATTTAAAGGTCTTGGCAAAACTTGGTTGTATATGGCATCGAGCAAGATGTCTCAAACAACCACAGCCCAAATAGATTACAATGCAAAAGGCCACTTTAAAAGGACAGGTCTGTAAGCCATCACATAAACATTATATAAACGATATAAATTCCCCACCTCAGTAATACCTAGAAAATTCCAAAGATCCCAACCAACCAACCACCCTTAAACCACAAACAACCAACATCAGTCTTCACATCAACAACCCAACCCATCCTATCTCAAACTCCATCTGTATGCCCCTGATCCCTAGCTCCATAATCCTGCCCACATTTTCTTCATCCACAGTATGCATAAAACTGAACACCACCTTTCCCAGAGCTGGTTACGCCCGCACATTAATGACCCAACATGCCAAATGCCAAATCATGCGCTCACTCTATTTCCAACCATGAAAAAAATAACCAGGGGCCATATTATATATAGGGCACACTGCTGTAGCCTGCACCAGAGCACATTGTTGCTTTAATTGAGTGCACTGGGTCAGATGTGGTCAGTGCGCCATATTACAGATAATCCACTTCCCCCAGGATGGCGGCAAACTCGAGCCTGCTTTAGGGGCAGTGCTTTAGTGAAAGTGAAATATCGGATTTTTTGAAGCAGCCAGTCCATCTTTCACTTTTCAGCTAGCAAAACGGCCTGCCCTTCTTTGGGGGACAGAGGTTCCCCTGCAAGCGGATGTAGTGGGTAACTGCACCTGCCTGTAAGGGGATGTTGACGGAGTCCAAGACTCCCCTGTCTTCTTTTCAAGGGCTGCCCGCAGGAGTGCCCTGTCTGTGCTCCGCCTCTTTGTGGCACATCGTCAGTGCATCCCTGACAGCTCCTTTTCCTCTGCACCCATATCTATAATAAGGCACAGAGGCAAAGCGTTCCCTCATTTGCATAGTCCCAGCTCCCAGAGTCCAAGTTTATTGTGTCCCCCCACCCTAATAATAATCCTATTTCTCACAGTCCTCCTGATTATTGGCACTGTGCTGAAAATCTCCCACACATTGGCTCTTGTAGAACCCCCCACATCTCCCTATTCAGGTTCCTGCAAGCCTTCCCAATAGCGCTGGGCTTTAGAACTGCTGCCGCACTCCTCTCTGAATGAGTTTGTACCAGTTAATAAAAGTAGCCCATAACTGGTTTATTTGTTACAGTTCGGCGTCCAGTACTGACTGTTGAACAAAATCATTTTCTCATAACTGAAGCACCAGTATATCCTGACAACCCAACAATTCTGCCAGCGAAGGCAGCAGCTTCCCCACCTTATGGCACTCTTGCCCCACCACTGCACAACATTCTACCTGCTGTTCAGCCCCAACACCCTCTGGTGGGGTGCCCAAGAAGGGCTGATAGTGAATGGGCAGGCCACTGCCTGTATGTGGAGTTGGCCTAGTTGGGCCATCCACTGTGACCCGTCCTCACTATCAACTTCTCCCCATGGTTTGTCTAATTCTCAATCTTGCCTGACATCATCGCGCGACCAAGCAACACCCCCAAAATCCAGCTGGGCTTTTCATAACAAATCAATGAATTTGAATAAAACCACACACCTTTCCAGGTATTTTTCACAGTGGACACTGGTGAATATTAAAAAGACAGACATCCAAGCCTCAATATTTCATGGTGCCATAGGCTGGCATTCCAATTCCCATTCATCCTCTTTTGAGCCTGAATTTCTCTATGTAGTAATTCACACATATTTACAAACTTCCCCTTGTTGTTGCTTCAGCCAAGTGAGCCCCAAATGCATAGTTATTCCCATAAGTGATGATCCCTTTTCTGTCCCCTTCCAGTTCTTTTCCCCTTCCCTGCCTTATCCTTCTGACCTTCACCGCTTGCTTCACTGTTACCTGTCTTACTTCCATATATGAAGAGAGTACTCCCAGTGCCCCAGTCTACCTGCAAGGCCTTTTGTGACATTTTGCTCCACATAGTATATTTCTATCACCATTCTGCTCTTATGTACCCACAGCCTCCCTTCTGACTGTCCTCATCTCCCTCACAAGGCCCAGGCACCTGCCCTAGCCTGCTTTCTGGAAGCCAACACACCAGTACTGCCACCCCACTATCTGCTTCCCTTCTCGGCTAGAGAGGGCTCCATCATTTTCTGTAACGAGAGCTACTTCTGATCAGTGAAAATCCTTGTGAGCTACTGAAGGCCAAGCAACTCATGCATTGTTACAAGACACCCCCTCACCCAGCTTCATCGACTGTAAGCCTAATGTCCATGGAGCCCGATACTATGGTTTGAACAAAATACTGTGACCAGGGGTTCTACAATAGGGCTACCATGTGAGTCAATGAGTGCATGGTCTGTGGGGATGTATGAACATGTGTGTAAATGAATGGGATATCTGTGTATGGGTGACTGAGAGCTTGTGTCATATGTACACGTGGCACAGGACAAACCTTTCACCATATGTGGCACTGTTACATGTACAACACAAACATACAACCACTTTTTTTTCAAATGGGAGAAATTTAAGGTGTAGAAAAATGTTCTGTGAAAATGCTCATAATAAGGGACATTTTTCTGGACTTGATGGAACATTTTTCTGCACTTCAAATTTCTCCCATTTAAAAAGTTATAAATATGGCAGCATGTCTACCAGCCACAGGGAGCAAGATGATTGCTATGTGTAAATGCGACACTTTGAAATGGGAGAAAATTCAACTGAAGAGTTAACTTTATGTTTATATGCATTACATAAAACTCATTTACATGTTTTGCCATGTCAAAGTGTCTTTACAAACAGCAGGCATTTTACTCCCAGTGGCGTGTAGATATGGTGCCATAGTTATAACAGGAAAATGCAGTCTTTTGTTTAAGTGTGAGGAACTTAAAGTGAAGAAACAAGCTTCATAAAACAATAGGACTTAATTGACTTAATTTAAAGTAGAAAAAAACATTGACAATATTTCATAGAAACATTTTTCTTCACTTTACATTTTTACCATTTAAAAGAAAATTACTGCATTTTTCAGTTATAAATATGTCACTGTGTCTACCGGCCACTGAGAGCAAGATGCCTGCCGTTTCTAAATGTGAAGGGAGAAAATGAAAAGTTAACTTAATCATTAAGTTAACTCATCAGTTTAATTTTCTCTCATTTAAAAGCATTCAGAAATATCATTGTGTTCTCATGCTCCAATACTGAGTTGAGAACGACTTTTATTTACGAGTTAAATACCTCCGTGCTTCAGCTTTGAACCTCTGTGACTCACATGGGTCATACATCTGAGTGGAGCACTGCTCATTATCAGGCTCTGTTACCCACAGCCTGATAATAATGTAAAGTAAACACAGCTTTTCCTTAACTTCAAAAGGAAAATGCAACGCTCATTTATTGAAGTTATTAGTTAAAAATTGACTCAAGGCCGGGAGCTACTCTGAAGGTTTCTGTGAGCTCCTGGTAGCTCGGGTTCGACTGGTTGGAGACACCTATGAAAAGATGTTGCTGCTACATAAACAACCCCACTAAAATAAATACAATTCATTATCTACACATCACTCTTTGGTAAAGAATCTAACGCAGTCCATGGAATTCTTTATTAAACCCACAAGAAGTTGAACTAGCACACAAAAAAGCACCAGCAGCCAATCACATGTGGGGTCCCTTACCAGAAGCCTCACTCGAGAGTCCCTCACCAGAACCCTCATTCAAGAGTCCCTCACCAGAACCCTCACTTGAGAGTCCCTTACCAGAAGCCTCACTCGAGAGTCCCTTACCAGAAGCCTCACTCGAGAGTCCCTCACCAGAACCCTCATTCAAGAGTCTCTCACCAGAACCCTCACTTGAGAGTCCCTTACCAGAAGCCTCACTCGAGAGTCCCTCACCAGAACCCTCATTCAAGAGTCTCTCACCAGAACCCTCACTTGAGAGTCCCTTACCAGAAGCCTCACTCGAGAGTCCCTTACCAGAAGCCTCTACTCGAGAGTCCCTCACCAGAAGCCTCACTCGAGAGTCCCTCACCAGAACCCTCATTCAAGAGTCCCTCACCAGAACCCTCATTCAAGAGTCTCTCACCAGAACCCTCACTTGAGAGTCCCTTACCAGAAGCCTCACTCGAGAGTCCCTCACCAGAACCCTCATTCAAGAGTCTCTCACCAGAACCCTCACTTGAGAGTCCCTTACCAGAAGCCTCACTCGAGAGTCCCTTACCAGAAGCCTCACTCGAGAGTCCCTCACCAGAAGCCTCACTCGAGAGTCCCTCACCAGAACCCTCATTCAAGAGTCCCTCACCAGAACCCTCATTCAAGAGTCTCTCACCAGAACCCTCACTTGAGAGTCCCTTACCAGAAGCCTCACTCGAGAGTCCCTCACCAGAACCCTCATTCAAGAGTCTCTCACCAGAACCCTCACTTGAGAGTCCCTTACCAGAAGCCTCACTCGAGAGTCCCTCACCAGAACCCTCATTCAAGAGTCTCTCACCAGAACCCTCACTTGAGAGTCCCTTACCAGAAGCCTCACTCGAGAGTCCCTTACCAGAAGCCTCACTCGAGAGTCCCTCACCAGAAGCCTCACTCGAGAGTCCCTCACCAGAACCCTCATTCAAGAGTCCCTCACCAGAACCCTCATTCAAGAGTCCCTCACCAGAACCCTCATTCAAGAGTCTCTCACCAGAACCCTCACTTGAGAGTCCCTTACCAGAAGCCTCACTCGAGAGTCCCTCACCAGAACCCTCATTCAAGAGTCTCTCACCAGAACCCTCACTTGAGAGTCGTTGGGAGTTGGAAGAAGTAGAGCGGTGAAGCACAGATAGAAACATCGCACAGATAGAGATCCTTGCTTTATTAGGCTACTGTGATATGGTTGTTACAATCCTTCTGTGTGTTCTTTTGATTTCAAACTTATCTGCTTTTCCTCTAGTGATGCCAATTTCAATCTGGACCAACACAAAGCCTCCAAAATCTACATTTACAGTTCAGTTAACGAGCTTGAAATACTCAGAGTTCTCATCTTGATTACGATAATGAATTGATGGACATCTGGCCGCGCAGGGTGGCATGACTGCGGTAGAATCTTGTCCACTGTGCTTTTAGGAATACTCCTGCAGGAACGTCTTGTGGAAGTCCTTGATGGAAGTCAGAACCGTCTTCAGCTTCTCCAGGGGCTCAAAGAGCGTTATCCTAGGAAGAGGGACAGAGGATGTTATGACTCAGTACCATTCTTGGTGCAGGGAGAAGGTAGGACTCTGGTGCTATAAAACAGGATTATTTTTATAATGTAAGTTTCAGGCACATAACAGGAAAAGGAACCCCACAATGGTGCAAGGGTGTGTGCATGACACAAGGCAGACTAAAGTGCAGCAGTGCGGGGGATGACAGCAGCACCTTCATAACTTAGCAGGTACAGTGCTGTCCTACTGCCACCTTTCACACAACACAGCACAGCAACTTTGGTTCTTGCATTGCACTGGGTGACAAAATAGTGCATTAGGCCCCTAGGCCAGAAATCCCACTGGATGAAAGAAAATATTCGCTATTTGATGAAACAAAAGCATTGGGTGGGGAGAACCAGGAAATGCTTCTTTTGGATTAATTAAAAGCCTGGATCCCCTACTATCACCTCACTGAAAAAAGGAGTTTGTTCGCTCCACAAATCAATACCGTAGTCAGAAGTGCTAGCATACAATTGTCTATGCTTCCAAAAATTCTCTGGCTGCTGCAAACAATCCGGGTGAATCTGACAAGGGCCCTAGTGAAAGACTACTGCAAAGTATTCCATTCTGGGCTCCTAAAAACAGTATTAATAAATGGAAAAACTGCAAAACCATGCAGCCAAACTAGCTCTGAACTTTCAGGAAAGCATTGGAAAATCTCTACTGGTTTCCAATGGTCAAGATTCCAATTCAAACTCTATCATTCCCGCTGTCTGCTGGAACTAGTGTCCAGATACTTATACAACCGGTTTCCTCATTACAGCCCAGTTCACCTCCTTTAATTGACCAACATGCACCTCATCAATGGACCTTTAAACACCATCAGCGTGGAAAGCAGATCTCTCATCCTACTGGCCAATGACTCCATTGCCTTAAACCACAGTCTGAGAGCAAAATCTGGACTTCCTCTGGTTCAGAAAACTGCTAAATCCAGAACTGTTAGATTGTCTTTCTGTTGAGCATTTGCGACGACAAGGGCAGCTATCGGAATATGGGGAGTGGGGGTCCATACTTCGCAATTGGTTGGGCTCTACATGTCCTTGCCTTTTCATGTGTTTGTATTTTCTACAGTTTTTAAAATTAATTTAATCTGTAATAGCCACAAGGTGACATGTTGATACTCTAGAAGTCTTTACTTAAGTACAGGGCACTATAGTGTTTCTTAAGAAATTGCTAAACTCAGTCACGGCTGGCTTGGCTCACGGGTGGGGGGGCGGGCGCGGGGTCCCGTGGGGGTGGGGGATGATCAAGTGGTCACGAGGGAAGGGGGGGGTCACGCGGGGAGGGGGGGTTTTAAATAATAAAAAAATTAAAAACATACCTTTACCGGGTCCCGTGTCTTCACTGCTCGGTCTGCTCCTGCTTTCCTGCCTCCAGCAGGAACTGGAAGCAGGCAGCCTCCCTCCCTTCCCCTAAGCCAATAACAACACTGCAATGGTAGCGTTGTGATTGGTCGGGACGGCGCCCAGCCAGGCGCCTATGGGGAGGCCATTTTCTCCATGTAGGCTGCACCTGCCGGCCCCCAACCAAACCCTTCTGCTTTCTCGCAGTGCAAGAAGCAGAAACATAAAATGGTAGTTTTACCATTTTATGTTTCTGCTTCTTGCACTTCGAGAAAGCAGTGGGGCGACACTCCTACGCCCTAGTGGAGGAGCCTCCCCTGGCTAAACTCTAAAGAAACTGCTACATTTTCAAAAGAATTGGCATCAAAATTGCCCAATACCTAAGGTGTATAATGCCACAGAATATCCCACACAATCTATCTCAATTTAATTGTGTAATATGTTACACAATTTGCTTTTTATTGCTCAGAATTCAGTGAAGTCTGCCACATGATTTGGTCTTGCATTACCAAATAATTCCAGTCGCCCTGCTTGTGTTGCTAGGAGTGGGTGGCTGGTTGCTCCAATGGGGGGGTTTCAGAGTGAGTGTATATTTCATTACAAAAAGAGATTCTGGTTAGTATGAGCAGGATAGCAGGAAAGGATCACAGAGCATAGAGGCTATTCTTCCTTACCTGATGTGGTGCGTCCCCTCAGCCTGTCCAAAGTCACTTCCAGGCGCTACAATGATTCCAGTCTTGTCAAGCAGCTGCCTGCAGAAGAACACATCGGGCTCCAGGCCCTGAGTCTAAGGGAGAGGAGGAAGGTGAAAAAAGAGTACCCTCGTGAATGGTCGTAAAGACACAGGAGGAACAATTCTAAAATAACAGAGGTCTAATACTGTTGCTGCACGATGTGGCCAACTTCCACCATCACTCAAATGACACCATAATCACCTCCATGACACGGTACCATACACACATATACATGCTTGGCAAGGCCTCAATGTCAGATCAAAACATATCACATCGCCTGTGCAGTATTGACTTCTTTTCTTGGGTACTCCCAGGACATCATGACAGTACTGACACATTTAAAAGTCCAAGTTCCTGTCCTGACTTGCAACATTATTAGAAATGTGTTCTCATGGTCACCAAGATCTGTGTGCATAACTGGTTTATGTGTCTCTTCAATTTCTTGAACTGTGTGTCCACCTGGTTTTTTGGGTCAAAGGACCGAACACTGGTTTCTATACCGCCCTCCAAATGAAGACTCTTGTCTACAGCAGGATGTGAGCCATACTGCTGTCTTTAGTCAAAAATTGCAGAAAAGATCCCTGACACAGGAGGGGATCATAAGTATCTCATTGGCTGTAGACAAATTGCCATTTTTAGGTCTCGCCTAGCGTTGCTGCGCACATGCACAGCTCGCTCGGCGAGATTTATTGTAGATGAGGACTTTCAGAAGAGGGCTTTAATCCCCTCCCCTCATTTCCATTGGCCGGCGTCACCGTTTATGCTAAACGGTGGCCTGCCATTGGAAATGAGGGTTTTCTGTAGATGCCCTTTCGCCTCCGAGCCGGACTCGGTGGCCTGCTTTGCATCTGTCGCAAAGCACTTTCTTATCTTTATGGGGCCATGTGTTTCTAAAACACATGGCCCCATAAAAACAAGAGATCCACATGCTCCGGCTGCAGCGCGGTCCTCGCAGTCAGTGTGTGAATGCAGGGATCTTCCATCCACAGCCTCTCTGTCCTCTTGCATATCACTCACAGACTGGCATCTGACAGCAACAAACCTGCAGCCTTCCCGGCCCCTCTTCAAACAAATCCGCCATAGAGGCAGCGCTCGTCCGGCCGGAGGAAGCGCAGGACCCAGTCTCGCCCAGAGCTGCTTTTTCACTTGTTTTTATCCCAAATCTTGGATGCCAATAAAGAAATGTAACTGTACTGAGCGGGACAAGTGAGACGGATTCTGATCTACGGCGTGAAGGGGGAATCGAGGACAGAAAACCGAGCCCGGGGCTAGGGAGAAGAGCGGCCGGGCAGAGACGATCTCCCGGGGGGTTTCTGCTCTGGCTACAGAAGTGAGATTGGAGAAAGTACAGCGATGCCAAGAAAGAAACAGCAGGCACCCAAAAGGGCGGCAGGTAAGATCCGAGTGCCCGCTGCCACCCACCCCTGCCAGTCCCCCGCCTCCTCCCCCTGCGAGTCCATCATTCTGTACCTTATGCATCCCCCCGTGGCCGATCGTTTTAAAAACCATTCCTTGGCGCTAATGATGCCCTGCTCAATTTAAAACACACAGCGTGTCTTACTTTTTGGGGGCGCCCCCCTGCGCCACATTCGAACCTAAGCGATCTCTCCCATCCTATAACTTTACTTTTTACCCTTTTAACTTAACAGGTTACCTTGACGTGATATTTTATATTTCTGTCAGTGGTATTCAAAAAATGTACTCATGCGTGTGTTTTTTAATTATTTTATTTGGGGTGTTTCGCTAAGTGACTGTACAGAAAGGGAGTGGTCCCGGTCTAACAGTTCGAAAAAATACGTAATTAAATGCCAGCCGGCATTAGTTCAAATTACACAACAATAAAGTAAAGCGTTCAATATTATTTAATCATATTGAGCATCAGAATAAATCTGGAACAGCGTAATATATCAAGTACCCCACGGAGTGGGGGAAAGAGGGGGGAAATAGTAAGGTGCGCTTTGTGAGGATTGGGGAAGTGAAAGAGAGAGGTAGTGACATCAAATACATTACAAATAGAGCCTGCTTCACTCGGCTATTTTACTGGGCACTCTTAATTGGCCCTTGGATAGGCACGACAAAAGGAAGCGAATAAAAAAAACTTACCGTATTTCAAACGGCTCTGTCGGCCCGTCAGTGTTAGGTTTAACGATAACATCACACGGGTGAAGTGAGTTGGCGGTGGTAAGAAGGGATGGTGTATTTTAAACTTCAGAAAGCTTTGTGGCGCTGGGATGCACGCCCGAAACTGTTAACCGTCTCAGGAGTTTTTGCTTTGAAGCCAACTGGTTGTTATTTATTTATTTATTTTTAACCCCGGCAGTGTGGCAGCTTCGGCTGCGGAGAGGCGCGGTGTAAAAGTTAATTTTCCTTCTCTCAGACCCACCCACCGAAAAGCCAGCTTCCCACTTGATTGCAACTATGATTTGACGCGTGATAGATCGCCTGTCATCCGGCTGCCTTTGATCTATTCAGTCTTGATTGATATCAATAAATCACTCGCCATGGTAACCCAGGCGAGAGTGACGCAGGGCTCGCCCTCTAGATACTGTGATCCAGACAGGCACAATTATTATCTTGTTTGGTCTAATGTGGGTGTTTTTTTTTTCTTTCTTTGTGCCAATAACTGGATCACATCTTTGAAGCAAAGCTACGTGTTTGCTTTAGGGCTCATCTTCCAAGTCCTGTTTTTTTGTGTTCTGTTCACAGTGCGTTCAATGCACAGTTGAAGTCGTAGGGCCCATGCGGGTGACATACTTCATAGACTTTGGCAGGCATTTTTTATATCAGTGTTCAAAGGTGGGTGGTGGTTTTGTAGCTCTGGCCTTTCACCAACTCCGGTTTACTACTTTATTGATTAACCCACACAAAGAATGGAGTGTCTGGGTGTATTGTACACAGGACACCTTCCCCTGAAGGCCCAGCAGGACGAAGAGACGCACAGAGACTGGCACGGTGTGTACTTACAGGCATAGGCCACTTACACACTGAAACAAAACAAACATGACCTATTTAACAACAATGGTGTGTCGTACTGGAGACAAGGGCACATCTACACTAGCCTTGAACTCTGCAACAGTGAAGCTTCTTTTGAGCACTCCTTTGATACATAACACCGACACCGTCCTTACTTCCTTCACCACCTACCAACATCTGTCTGTCTGTCTGTCTGTCCGTCCCTGCCTGAATGTCTGCCTGGCTGTCTATCTATCTATCTATCTAAATATCGACAGGTAAATATCCAGTGAGCGTTGAACCATTAACCATTAATTTCAGGAGCTTTGCTGGTAATGCTAATAAGAAAATTACTTAATCAGAATTTATGCCTTGCTAGATTCTTCTGTTTTTTTAATGAGTAGTACAATATTAAGCCACCGAAGAGGTATACATTCTCACTAGTGGCACACAGCAATTTGCACAGCCCCATAAAAGAATTGGGATTTAAAGATGAAACGTGGTTGAGGGTGGCAATCTTGCTAACTCATAATTTTGATACATTCCTTATTATGTAGGCTTGCTATGGCAGGTTATAGTCAAAGCATTTCTTAAAAGCAAGCCTAATATTATGGAAGTGAGAAAGAATTACAAAACTATTGAGTGGTAGAACTGTGCCAATCAATAATTGTGAGTACCAATAAGGAGCATGTGAACTGATGCTAACAAGAAAGTATAGGCCAGAGCACAGTTTCTGCAGACGCATTTGCCATTCTGACTTCTACTGTGTTCAGCATTCAGCCAAGGGACACCCAGAAGCAAAAAAAACAAGCATTTGCAATGCAATAGGTCTTGCATTTACGCGAGTTTTAAGCTATTGGCATTGTAAATGACAATGCGTTTTATTTATGTTTCAAAAACTAAAACATAAATAAAAGGCATTGTCATTTACAATGCCAATAGCTCAAAGTCGTGTAAATGCGAGACCTGTTGCATTGCAAATGCTTGTTTGATATACCTATCATATCCCATTTAGCAAATCCTCCTTGTCTGAACACCTTGCCAAGCCTCTCACCATCCCACAGAGGAATCCCTTCCATAAGGTTATCCTTCAGCCCACCATTTTGGATGCTTCCTATGATTTACTGGTCTAGTATTTTCCTGCTGTCCCCCATCTGCCTTTCCCCCGGGAGAGGAAGTGTAGGTATCTTCTCTCAGCCATTGCCTGTCATGTAACCTGAATTGAGGGTTCCACCACACAATCATGTGCCCACTCGTTCACCACTACAAGTTGGTTTCCCCAGTAGTAGCCCCATCAGTTGAGAAATGAGATGCTGCCTTTGTAAACAAGTATTCACAGGGTCAACAGCAAAGTCTATGCGGCACCCTCATCCCAAAGCTGATATCAAAGAGTCAAATCAGCATTCGTGAAATAAGTAACAGGGACCCAATAGGCAATACATACACATGTTCTTATTCAATAGGGTGTCCCTGCCCCGGATCAATAAAGGCAGTTTAGTTCAATGTTGTAGGTAATTTTTAAACCTGTCAAGAAGAATCATCAGCAATATAGTAGTTTGACGCCCTTTACTAATGGGTTACAAAATAATACCCACAAGAAACAGATTTCTTGTGTTACCCATACTTTTGAGCCCATCTATTGCTCCTTGTACAATGTATGTGTTGCAATTCTACCTAAGAATATCTTTACTGTAAATCTGTAAATTATTTATCAAAAAGCAGTGGACCTTCAACTGCACCCTGTGGAATTCACATTAAATTAAAAATTCATGTTACCCTTAATAGCTACCCTTTATGTAGGTCTGCTGACTCACCGCTCATCCATTTCCACAATCATTAACAATTGCATTTGAAGTAACTTTAACATTATTAGTTTGCATCACTGTGTCAAATGCCTTTTCCCCTTCAGATGGAAAACTACAGATCCTATTTCCTGGATTCACTCTTCTGGGATGCATTTCAGGATGCTCAGGAAGTTAGCTTGGCAAGACGCGTTAGCAATGCATGCATGTAGAACATCCCTACAATGGCCTTTGCATCGTAATTTGTATCATTTCTGACAAATGCCCCCAAATAAACATGATCAGTCTATCCAGCTTGCATTAAATTACCTGTGCCATCTTCACAGCTTTATCTGGGATCTCAATCTTGGGAAAAGCATACATGGCACCTTGGATGGGGTTACAGTGGATGCCTAAACCTTGGTTTAATATCTCCTCTGCCAGCCGCGCTTGCATGGCCAGCTTGTGCAGCACCGCCTCCTTCTCCTGAAATCACAAATGGTCAAACAGTGAACTCATTAAGATATCCGCCCATCATCAAATGATCTTGCAGAGATCGACTTGCATTCCACCCACTACCCATTGCATGGAGAGTGGTACAGCAGAATGACACCTTACTCGTGTGTAATCGCAGCTTCCCATGTCCACCTCTTCCTGCCTTATGACTTTGAAGCTTGTAGTGACAATTTAGCTTGTGATGCTTTCAGGGCGGGAGTCAATTTGGACAAGAAACACTGACTGTTTGCAAACTTTGGCTGTGCTGGGTGGCTGCGAGTGTGTAGCCAAAGGCATTGCGTCTTCCACCACAGCCATATAGGGGCAGCCCATCTAATCTCTGACGCGAGGAAAGCTTGAATTAATCCTAGTCACTGGCAATCGCTAGGGCCAGATTCCTGTTGATTGTTTTTAGCCTACTGTGTCTTTCTAGACAGAGAATAATGACATACAAATCAGTCTTGGTCCTCTTTCAGTAGGAACACTCTAGCCCAAACTGCCAGGGAAGGACACCTACAGAGGGGAGCATAAGCGACCCCTTCACCTGCTATCCATGAGTTTTGGTTCTATACTCAGCAGAATCGTTTAATCCTCTTGGGAGGAGATTCCTTGACACAGTGTGCAATTGAACATAATATATTATGCTTTCAATCTATTATGCTGTACAGCCTTTTGAGTCTGGCTTTAGCCTGACTACTTTGTTAAACTGTAATCAGGGCTCAGTCAGTCGCAAGTGACTCTTCATACTATGCAAGTATCATGTGCCTCTCCAGAGTAAAGCCATGAGTAGCAGCTGTCTGTGAGAGGTTGACCAAATAATAAGTTTGATCAGTATGATCAATGATTTTCACTGTACTGCAGCACACTAAAAGTTAAGATTATCTGCCAGCCTGGCTAATTATTTCATGGGACAATCATGTGTAAAGTCTTCAATGGGGATCTTCTGACACGCAAACATTTACAAGCACCGCGAAGCGGCGATAAGGAAAAAAGCTAAAAGTCTTAAAATCACCTAATTGGTAATAAATAAACACATGTATTACATAGACACCTGAGGAGGAAATATTGGAGCAGCTCACATTGCAGATTTTTTCATAAATGTCTTTCTCTGTATCAGAACAAAGGGACTGTTTGCTGCACTGAATACTTATTGAGGTAGATTAAAATTACTATCTTAAATTACTTGCCAAATTTTATTTTTTGATGAAGAAGGGCTGAGTACAAGCTTCACACTGGTCCAAAACATATTTTGGCATTATACCTATAGCTGGGGCACCTCCTTATTTTATATTGCAACTACCTGGATACTTGTCTTGCCATTCGTGCATACATCAAGCAACTAATTAATGCATATGTTAATCTCAAACCACCCCTCTTTCGGATTGCACAGCACCCATTCTCTGCATAAAATATGCTGTTTATCAGAATAAAAAAACAGCATGAAAATTGATGTTTAATTTAGTTGGTTAGAGTCAGTGTCACTCTGAATAATTCATAGACATAGTGAAACGTATTTAGATGTATAGACATGTATTGTCACTACTCTTGAAAATATCTCAGTTTACCTCTCCTAGACCTAGAAATTAACCTGAACCATGAGAACCTACAGGATGTCAACTCCATGTTCTTTACTGAGCACTGTAACTCACTCCCTGCATCCAGCCACCTCCCGCCATATTGGAGAAAGTAGCTACTTACTGCCGCAAAGGTGTCGTGAGATGGGTCTCCAGGCATCGGCGGATGCAGCATCAAATCCAATACAATCATGCCCAAGACTGGCGGATGCCCAAAAAAGACATTTACGTACAGGCATTCCATCACTTCTTCATCTATGTTTATAAATTCAAAATATGCACCGCGCAGGCCACCCCTTAAAGAAATAAAGCAATCAGAGTTCTATTAGAAATCTAGTGCATAAACGAGCTGGCCATTACTAACCATAAACACTCCATCCCATAGTAGATATGTTTAAAATATTACTTACTGTAAATCAGCACATGCCTGTTTCGTGTGACATCTCAGTTAGGACTGCTTCTTATCAAGACAGTGTGATGACCTTGTGCCGACTGTGAGATATTGGAGAAGATCCTCCTGGAAAAGGATCACGTCCCTGCTCCTACTGAAAGCTTGAATGTTGGACAACTGGATCAGGCCTGGGTTCAATTCCTTCCAAAGATTGGCTCCGAACACCAATGTGGTTTTTCAACCTTGCTTGTTTCTCTTAAATCCAGCGGCGGCTGGAAATACAAAAATGTAAGGGGGCGCCATGTGCCCAACTTGCCTTAATGATGCTCCCACCCGGTGCAGCACTCCCGGCGACGGTGGTGTGACATCCATGAGTAGAAAAGGGAAGGACTTCCCTTCCTGCCTAGTTGAACGCAACTTCTGACCAATCCTGGAGCTGCTCTCAGCATGAGAGAAGCTCCAGGATTGGGGGGAGCAGGCTAACCCAGCGCTCATAGTGAGGGTGAGGGCCTCTGCCAGCAATACCCCGGCTGTTTCACAGCCCGGGGATTGCTAGGTGGGAAGTGCGCATGTCAGGCTGGCCGTAGGTAGCCAGCCGGCCAAGCCGACATCCCACTGAAATGGGCAGCAGTAATCCTGCAATTGGAGGATTCAGCCCCGCCCCCTGCTCCATGCTCTCACTGTACACAGCGTGAGCTGGTGCAAATAAATAAAATGACCTTATTGTGCCATTTTATTTATTAGTGCTTGCCTACTGCGTTCACAGCAGGTGGGGCGTCACTCCTCCACCATTTAGGAGGAGCCGCCCGCTTAAATCTTTGCTGTCAGACGGCTATTGAGTCTGTCTGGTCTTGGAGACTTCACCGGCAAGCAATGGGGGCTAGATTGTATAAGAAGCCTGGGCCAGGTCCCTGATGGGCTCTGTGTACTGCGCAGAGTATCTGGTGGTGAAATCTCTTTTAATGTGGACCCTTGTGGTGACTACAGGGCAGATGTAATGTTGTTTGACATTCCCATATTGAGCCATAGATTCTAAAAATTTCTAATGAAAACCCAACCTGAATAAACTAGTTTTAACAAATCATATTTGGTGAACCTGTTATGACAAATGTTTCACTAGGCTGTTGAAACCAGCCTGGTAAATGCTTCCTGGGTGAAAAATGCTCACGTTCAGGTTGTTTTTTCTTTGTTTTTAAAAATTGCCCTCCTTAAATTCACCATTTTTTCCTTGCCCTCTGTTTACAGGTGGATTTCCCTCTAAGCCTCTTTTATTTCTTTTCCCCCATATTTTCTTACAGGATGTTTACTCCCTCTCCTCTTTAAACTCTCTGGGCCTCATTTACAACATTTTGACGCAAGGCAGCGCAGCAAACCTTCCTGCGGCGCTGCCGTGCATCAAAAGAAAAAGGCAGGAATGCGCTGTATCTACAAGGTATGGCACATTCCTGTTCTTTTCCCCAGTGCTGGCGCACAATGGGCTGCCAGGCGCCAAAGCAGACACCCTTGTGCCATGGTGCAATGGTGTCTGTGTTGTAGAGGTGATTATTTTTGAGGAGGAAGGGGCACCTTCCTGTACAAAAACAATCACAAGAGGTGTTTTCCTCTTCCTATGTGTGCTGCATTATGCAGAACACATAGAAACAGGAACAAGCATTGGCATAGCCAATAGGTCTCGCTTTTTGTACCTTATAAGTTTGTAGCCATGCAGCACATTATCATGAGTATTGTGTGTGTCTGACAAAGCAAGCACTGTCTAGGTTCGACCTAAAAAGGACTATATAACAAAGAGAGAGAGAGAGGGGGGGGGAACGGTCATGTATGTCATAGCACTTTACTCTTTCTTTAGTCTTCTTTAATACACTGAGGGGCATATTCTCAAGGATTTATCGCCGATTTATCGGCACTTTAGCGCCGCAAAAGTGGCAATAGATTTATCGCCCCATTCTCAAGCTGGTGCAAACTGCCGATCTCGCCAGTGTTCCAGCGATAGCTTCTGCAAAAAACAACGCCACGGATGAGAGCGACAACTAACTCTAATGATATGTAGAGTAGGCGTTGCCGTGCAAAAACACATGAAAACACCACTTCGCGATATTCTCAACGGCCAGCCAGATCTGCGATGCGATCCAAAAACAGGCGATAAGGCGCGTTAGCAGCAGGGATTTAACACCTGCCTTTTACTGGTGTAAAGCAGGACGACAACCTGCAGTATGAAAGGGAGCCCAGCCCAGAGCCACATCTGAAAACCAACACATGTCATGGAGCTACTGATCATGCAACTCGGAGACCCAAGAGGTCCACAACACCCACCGCCACCACCCCCAGGCCACCCCGCCCCTCCATCCCTCCCCCCGGACTACCACCGAGGCAGCGCAGAACAAGACAGCTGACCTTCCGAAAACGGCATGGCCCCTCAGCCACACAATTGCAGAATGTGGGGAGAGGTGGGAACCAAGTATGTGTGAAGGAGGCAAGTCACCCATGAATAAGAATGTACACAATGCCAATTGTGGTGGTGATGTGCTGGACAGACTTCAGTATACAGAGCACAGACATGTCCATGTGGACATATACTGCTGGTGTCTGTAGTGTTGTGGACAGTGGACGCAACCATGTTACCTCAGTCAGTGGGGAAGACCTCGGTCATGTAGCTGTGTCGCCCCCCCTGTAAGCGTAAGCTGAGTGGGCTTGTCCGGCGTACACCAGTCCAGCGTAGGAGTGTGACTAAATAGGCCGGGGCTCTGGGCGTGGTTCACTTCCGGGATGGCCAACGCATCTGCCAGGGCGGCGCCCCTCACCCTGCCACGAGTCCGCCGCCGTGACCGCCAGCCTCCTCATCCGATCGCTGGCTTCCGCGACAAAGGCCCCCAGCGCACCCAGCGGCACAGCACCGCAGAGTTATGTGTGTGCTGACTACTGCCTTCGGCCTACACTGCGGTCAGCAGGGCACACAATTCGAATCCATTCTTGATTTCTTTATGGCGCAGGCCAGTAGGCAACAGACATTGCTTCCAGTGCAGCCCGCCCGGACGACGCATCATCGCAGGCTGTGCACCCGCTGAGCGCTTCAGGTGCCACTAACTCTGTGCAGCTCAAGTCAACGCCACGTGGCTGTGGGCCCTTGCCGACCGCTGCCTCCGGCCTACACTGCGGTCAGCAGGGCTCACACATATCAAATCCAATCCTGACCTGCAAGGACACGCCATCATCGCTGGCTGCACACCCGCCACCACCGCCAGGACCACCTCCAACCAACAATTGCCAGAGTCGGAGGAGTCATACAGCCAGCCTATCAAAGTTGCTCACACCTGTCTTGGATGCCATCATCAGCTTGATACCCTGCTCAGCTCTTCAGATGCCACTAACTCAGTGCACCACAACTAATGGACCCTTCATGATTGAGTTTTGTGCTGTGGACAGCGGACGCAACAATGTCACCTCAGGCAGTGGGGAAGACCTGGGACGATGATGATGAAGATGAGGCAGGTGTACCACACCCCACTGCAGCTGCAGCAGGAATATCCCAAAGGGACCAAATCATTAACAATTTCTTCACATGAGCATGCTCAGCTCTGGTGCCCCTACCTCAGTGCAGCTGAAGTCATCGCCACGTGGCGGTAAGCCCGTGCCGACCTCAGTGCATCCGGTGCCACTCACTCAGTGCACCACAAGTCATGGACCCTTAATGATTGAATCTTGTGTGTGTGATTCCAGATCTGGTGCCCCTACCTCAGTGCACTGCAAGTGATGGACCCTTTATGATTGAATCTGTGTGTGTGATCCGATGATCACTGTTCCAGTTGTTGCCAGCACCAACAACTCCCTGAGGGCTGGCTTACACTCACCCCACACCCATCCAGCACAGGCGTCACTGGACATGTGACCCTGGTAATAAAAAGGGGCCGGGCGCACGTGCCCGTAGCCAGTTCCACTATCTATCTAAGTGTGTCCGTGTGGTCATTATGTATGCATGATGGCCCCGGGCCCTACCACATTACATTGTGCTGTGGACAGCGGACGCAACCATGTCACCTCAGGCAGTGGGTAAGACCTTGGACACATAGCTTTGTCCCCCCCCCTGTAAGCGTAAGCAGAGTGGGCTGTGCCGGCGTACGCCAGGCCAGCGTAGGGGTGTGAAGAATTTGCCCGGGGCTGTGGGCGTGGTTCAGTTCTGGCCTGGACAAGGAAGTAACTAATTCATGTATCTCTGTTGTGGTGTTGGCGCCACCCGGCCCGCAATTGAGAATGTTGCAATATAGCATGCACCCGGAGGGTGGGCTCGCACGAACGGAGAAATGAAGGAGCGCAAGACCGCTCAGGGTCTTGGCTCATACATGCCAAGTGTTGTGTGTATCTGTATTGCCGCAGCATGAGCCAAATGCCTAGCCTTAATCGCAGCCAGGCATGAACTCCACATCTGTGTCCGCCCTATCCTTACCATAGGCCTACACTCACGTGGCTGCCCACCTTCAACGGCCAACATCACAGTGTCATTGTCAGGCTTGTGGACATGCGCAGACAGGCATGACGATGGTGTGCCGTAGGAGTGCAAGTGATGCAACCGCGCAGCGCACACAAGTAAATAGGCTCGTGGGGAGGGAGGAGCAGCTGTGAGGCAACGTAACACACAGTGATGCCGCTCATTTGCCACATGCAAGACATGTCAAACATGAATCCCAAAGTCGCACACATCCCACCCCACCCCCAACAAGCCACATCACATTTCCTGAATGCAAGCAGATGACAAACTAACATTAGGGTTGAAAGCTCCTTTGTCTGAACTATCAGGCGGAAGCACATCTGCACATCTGCACCTCCGACCTCGGAATTGCATGTGCCCGGCACCCCCTGACAGATACTATAGCAGCTGATGACTTCCACACTACGCACAGCCCGACGAAAGACCAACGTATACACACCCCACACACAGAAGTCCTTGCTCGAAGTTATCTTGCATGGAATGGCCTTCACACTTACTCCCACACCATCCCAGGCGTACAACCGGTGCACACTAAAACAACTCATTGATCCGAGCTGTGGCATTTCATCCACAGAACTGGCGCAGGTCAGAACAGTGCCGCTTCAACCAGAGCCACTAACGCAATGGCAGAACATCCCGGACACATGCACAACCCCTGTCACGTGGAACTGTACCGTGCACGTTTGCTGCATTTACTGGCAGCATTGGCAGTGCTGCGGAACAGTTACCGGCTAAGCTTCCGCCTTGCCAACGTCACCTGCGTTCAGCCTGTGTTGCATTGTCGATCGTGCATATTCGAGTGGTCCATGGATGTCTGCCTATCCAACAGGACGGTAGCTGAACTGTATTTTGACATGTGTGTGCGCCTCCTGTTGGCCCACGACCAGGAGTGTCACCGTGATACCCGTTTATGGGATGCCTTGATACTTGGCATACATGCTGGCAGCTGGACCTGGGAGATTGCACAACTCCTCGTGTGCAGTGAACACATTGAACCGCTCCCCTATTGGGCTGTAGTGCTAATTGGTGAAAGGGGGTGGACGCCGCACGTCTGTCCGGACCTGCTAATGGATCGCCTCGCCGTCCTTTTTGATGAAGTCGACAACGACCTCATGTTGGAAATGATGACCTACAAAGCTGCATTCGCTTTCATGGACGAGCAACTACGTACCTGCCCAACTCTCAGAGGCATCGCTTAACCACTGGAGACGAGACCCTTTGCCTCTGCATCCCCTTGGTTTAGTCAGGGAAGAAAATAACTGTGGCGTTATCCACTTTCACCTCCCCCAGCTTTCATACCTCCCTCAGGACAGCGTCACAATCCCTGAAGGAGGCAGAAGAGAAAGGGTCTAAGACCTGTCCTGGGCAGCGGGCGGCTCACCGGCACCCAATGGGCCTGCTCCACAACTAAGAATCTGGAAAGTGCACCTGCTGGCAGTAGGTCACGCAACCATGTCTCAGTATTTGCCGCTGCATCAGCCCCTTCTGCTCCCTCAGGCAGACCCAACACCCTAACGTTGTTACGCTGGGAGCAGCTCTTCACATCCTCCGCTGTTCTTGCCAGTGACTTCACATGCGCCATTACCTCCTACACCTCCAACGCTGCGATCAGGGTACTCGGGGGGGACTTTGGTCAGTTCCTGCTCAATGTTGTGCACCTTGTAAATCAGCTTGTGATGATCTGTGCACTCCAGGATGAATTTGACTGTGATTTTGTCTATGCGGCCCTTAAAGGAAGTGCCCGTTTGTTAGAGGGAGTTACCCACTGCTAGTATAGATAGAGTCTAGTTTGGAGTCCAGGCTGTCCACTGTCACCTGCCCCAGCGACCAGCGATCCCAAGCAGTTCGGTTCACCAACATGGAGGAGCAGCCAAATGTCGATGCCGCCCCTATCTGCAGGCAGGCCATCATTGTGCCAGACGCCCAGGCACTATGTATGACATGTGGTGCAGTGCAGTGTGGCCAGCCGGCCCCTCTCCTCCAGTCAGGTGTATGCTAGCCAGGAATCTTCGTTTGGGCGGCACCGAGGGATATCAATCAATCAATCAATCAATCAATCAGGGACTTATATAGCGTGGCTACTCACCTATGAGGGTGTCAAGACGCTGGGGGCTGCAGTTTGGACTGGGTGGAGGTTCATTCGAAGAGCCAGATCTTGAGGTCCTTCCTGAATTGGGTTAGCGATGCGGATTGCCTGAGGTGCTGGGGCAGGGTGTTCTAGGTCTTGACAGAGGGGTTGGAGAAAGTCCTTCCTCCTGTTCTGGTCTTGTGGATCCTGGGGACGGAAGGGAGGGTGAGTTTGGAGAATTGGAGTTGTCTGGCAGGTACTTGGAATGTGAGGCGGTGTTCAGGTATGCTGCTCCTTCGCCGTGTAGAGCTTTGTGGGCATGAGTGAGGAGTTTGAAAGTGACTCTCTTGTTGACTGGGAGCCAGTGGAGTTGTCGGAGATGTTCCGTGATGTGGCTGAGGTGGGGGATGTCGAGGGCCAGTTTGGCTGCGGCGTTTTGAACGTTCCATAGTTTCTTGAGCTGTTTCTGGATAACGCCAGCATAGAGTGCATTGCCATAGCTGAGTCTGCTGGTGATGAGTGAGTGGTTGACTGTCTTTCTGGATTCTATCGAGATCCATCTGAAAATCTTTTGAATCAAGCAGAGCGTGTGGAAGCAGGGTGAGGAAACTGCGTTGATTTGGCGGTTCATAATGAGTGATGAGTACAGTATGATGCCGAGGTTGCGTGCGTGGTCCGTCGGGTGGGGGGAGTGCCCAGAGCGGCTGGCCACCAGGAGTCATCCCAGGCTGAAGGGGTGGTTCCCAGGATGAGTAATCTGTCTTGTCCGAGTTGAGCTTGAGGCAGCCTGTCTTTCATCCAGGTAGCAACAGCCTTCATTCCACTGTGGAATCTGGTTCTGTCGGTTGTGGGTTCATTGGTGAGGGAGAAGATGAGCTGGGCATCATCAGCATAGGAGACAATGTTGAGTCCGTGGCTCCTGAGGATGTCTGTAGACGTTGAAGAGGGTGGGGCTCAGGGAGAAACCCTGGGGTACTCCACAGCTGATCTCCATGGGTTCTGGGAGGAACAGCAACAGTCTGACTCGCTGGGTCTGACCGGTGAGGAAGGAGTGGATCCAGTCCAAAGCCTTGTCACATATGCCGGCGTTGTGGAGTCTTGTGAATAGGGTGCGTTGGGAGACGGTTTTGAAGGAGGCCTAATAGGATGAGGGCTGTGATCTTGCCCCGGTCGAGGAGGGAGCGGATGTTGTCTATGGCGGAGAGGAGTGCAGTCTCTGTGCTGTGGTTGCTTCGGGAGAGTTAGTCGTTGAAGGCTTTCTCTATGACTTTGGCTCGGAAGGGGATGAGTGAGATTGGTCTGAAGTTCTTGAAGCCTGTCAGGTCTGAGGATGGCATCTTCAGCAGAGGGTAGATCTCGGTGTGTCATCTGGGAAGGTGACGATTTCGATGGAGCAGTTGATGGTGTGGCAAAGCTAGGGGACGATGTTGGCGGCTGCTCTGTGGAAGATATGGTATGGGAAGGGATCCATCAGAGCACCTGAGTGGATGCTCTTCATGGTCTTGAGCGTGTCCTCTGTTGTGAACAGGGTCCAGCAGAGCACGGTCTGCTGGGGTGCGGTTTGGTTGTGTACGACGGTGGCGGCCTTGGTGGATGGATCCGGGGTGTTGAAGCTGTTGTAGATCTTCCTAATCTTGTGGTGGAAGAAGGTGCCAAGTTTGTTGCAAAGATCTTGGAAGGGGTTCACATCTGTGGTCTCGCTGTTGGGCCTGGCGAACTCCCTGATTGGTGAAGAGTTCCTTGCTGTTGTGTGCGTTGGCATTGATTCTGTCTTGGAGGGCCATTTTCTTAGTGGTTTCCATGAGGAGGTGGTGTGCATTGAGGGTAGATTTAAAGGTTGTGTGAGTTTCTGGGGTATTGTTGTGGCTCCATCTCTTCTTGAGACGTCTGCAGGTGCGTCGGGACTAGTGGAGTGCAGGAGTGAACCAGTTGGCCTTCTTGGAGTGTTGTTTGCCTGATCTTTTCTTGAGGGGTGCGAGGGTGTTGGCGCAGTTGGAGATCCATCGGTGGAGGTTGCATGCTGCGGTGTTGGCGTCTGTAAGTGTTGGCGGAGTGGTGGTGCTGAAGGAGTTGAGTAGAAGTTCTTACGTGGCCTTGATCCAGCTGCGACGGGGGGTGATGGTGGTGGTGGTGTACGGTGGGCATGGTGAAGGCGAAATGTATGCACTGATGGTAATTCTAGGAGAGTTTGATGGTGTGGCTGTAGTTAAAGTTCATGCTGGGGGAAAAGACAGGGTCGAGCGTGTGTCCGGCTATGTGGGTCGGTGCGGTGACTAGCTGCTTGAGTTCGATGTTGGTGAGGTTCTCCAGGAGGTGTTCTGGTCACTGGGGTTGATCCAGTTAGTGGAGTCCCCCACCAGTCTTGTGCAGTGCCCTCGGCAATGTGGGTCCTCTGCAGCACAGGGATTGCTCCGGGCACAGTGTGCGCTACCCACAGGTGCTAGGCCTCGGCCCGACACGACCCCCAGGCCTCTTCCGCTCAGCATCCCACCTTCTCCTCACCTGGACATCGACACTGGGGCTCAATCCACCGCTCTCTCTCCGAATCTGTGACTCAGCTAGCAGGAGCCTCAGCCAGGTAGGATTTCACAAGCCTGAGTACAGTAGTCGCCTCCAAGTCTGCTGGGGAACCTCCCGAAGCTGGTGATACCACAGGATCCCTTTAGGCGTGAAGTTGCAGCGCTCCCGCCACACAAGTTTGGCACAGCTCAGGGGCCTCACCCTTAACAGCATTCAGGCAGCGCAACATCGTCCAGCCTGTGATGCAGAGAGGCGTGGCCCACCATTGGAAAGCTCCTCTGTGCACCCCGGTGTAGGGGTGGCGCGTGTTATGTAATGCAGACCTCCCTACAATGGTGCGCAGGAGCGCCTCTACCGATCACAGCTCTAAGGGGCGCCAGATGGTCTTCTCACACAGGTCAGCAACGTGTCTCCATGCAACCTGCCAGACTTCACCACCAGGTAGGGGTGATCACCGACACCTCAATGTCTACTGCCACAGCCCAAAGGCTTGGGCCCGACGCTGCCCGTCTCCACCGTCAGGCCGCAGCAACTCCACAGCACCTCCGCCTCCCACTCCGGGTTTCAGACGCAGGTCCAGAGAGGCATCCAGGCCCCGGGGACTGTCCGCGCTAACAGGCTTCGGCTGCCATGGTGTCGCAAGGAGGGCGCTATGAAAAGTGATGTAACACTGGTTTTCCCCAGGGATGCGCCTCTTTTCATGAATGGAGCTCTGAATCTGCATTTCCTCTTCCCCTGGGACTCTGGCTGGTCATCCTGGCTGTTGGGGGTTTCGGGAGGTTGTTGATCTGTGCTGAACCTGGCCCTGGCTGCTCTATTCAGCATTCCATTGTTTTTATTTATTTTTTTTAATTGGAGGGGAACTTATTGGCTATTTTTGCCTTTAGAGGCAGAAAAGTGACGTTGGGCTGACTAACATGAGTTTTTTTAAGCTAATTGGCCTTTTGCCACTTTTCTCTCGCTAGCGTCAACATTTTTATCGCCTCGACGCTAGTGTTAGCAGCAGTTTTTTGCCGCGGCTAGCTGATACTGTCGCCATGTAGCGATGTATTGTACATACGTCGCTAACAGGGTGATAGTTTTCGGCGATGGACAATGTCAGTAAAATTGCTGCTAACTAACGCAAAAACTGGTTAGCAGCAGTTCTTGTAAATATACCCCACTGTCTATTACACATTAGCAAGAGCAGTCAGCAACTCTGTGACTCACTGATTCAAACATTGTGCTACTCAAGGAGCGATTCAGTTACCCATGGTACCTGTTGTCCATGATCATTCCTTCTTTGTAATATCCATGAAGTCATTCATGCTTTGTGTTATCCATGAAGTAATTCTCTAATTCTTTGTGTTATCCATGAAGTCATTCATTCTTTGTGTTATCCATGAAGTAATTCATTCTTTGTGTTATCCATGAAGTAATTCTCTCATTCTTTGTGTTATCCATGAAGTCATTCATTCTTTGTGTTATCCATGAAGTAATTCTCTCATTCTTTGTGTTGTCCATGAAGTCATTCATTCTTTGTGTTATCCATGAAGTCATTCATTCTTTGTGTTATGCATGAAGTAATTCTCTCATTCTTTGTGTTATCCATGAAGTCATTCATTCTTTGTGTTATCCATGAAGTCATTCATTCTTTGTGTTATCCATGAAGTCATTCATTCTTTGTGTTATCCATGAAGTCATTCATTCTTTGTGTTATCCATTAAGTAATTAATTCTTTGTGTTATCCACAAACCTTTTCACTTGTTGTGTTATCCATGAAGTCATTCATTCTTTGTGTTATCCATGTAGTCAATCCTGTTTTGTGTTATCCATAGCGTTTTCTCTAATTTACTTTTTTTTACCCATAGAGTGATTCACTCATTCAGTCTCTGTGTTATCCTTGGAGTCATTCACTCATTCATGTCTTGGCACTCATTCATATTTTATGTTCTCCAGTGAACCATTCTGCGATTGGTTTTGGTGTGATACTCACAGAAGTGAGAAACCTTAGGCATATTGAGGATGGTAATTAAAAGAACCCCAGTCAGGGGGTGGCCAAAGCTTCATACCTAGCAGTGAAGACGTGGAGCGAACTCCCCTACATCTCCGGACCTCCCCATCTCTACCGGAGTTCTGGAAGCCGCTGAAGACCTGGCTCTTCGGCTATGCCACTGGACCCTGCTAGCGCCTGGATACCCCCAAAGGTCTACAAATCGACTGATTGATTAATATATATATATCCATAAAGCACTTCAGCACCTCATCAGGGGTATTAAGCAC
The DNA here is from genome assembly GCA_963921515.1 of Calotriton arnoldi. Classification (NCBI taxonomy): domain Eukaryota; kingdom Metazoa; phylum Chordata; class Amphibia; order Caudata; family Salamandridae; genus Calotriton; species Calotriton arnoldi. Next base: position 206,207 of record CAWUFW010002382.1, on the reverse strand, counting down.
TATATAAATAATCAAACTATACCATCTATGACTGGCTCCACTGCGCCACATTTAAACTTTGATAGCTGTATCCAAACAACAAGTAAGCCCTTCAGAATTCATGAAATCTCTGCTTGCTCCCGTAAATTTGAACTATTTTGTAAATCCTTTACATAAAATTTATTTTTGCACTCTACAAAAGGGAATTGTTGATCGAAAACACTAGGTAATGGTCATCTCTCCGATTCCTTTTGCGTGATGCCCACCTTTACACCAATCGCACAGGATAGTTTTTTTCTTTTTAATTAGGTGAACCATAGAATAAAGGTGGATCATGAAATTGTAATCCCCTTCCTGATCTACTCACTCTCCGAAAACTGCACTGGAGATGGAATGGAATGATATTAGCTGCACATCCTCTGAGTACGGCTGGCCCATCTCAAACAGGACCTTCTTAAAAGAATGGAACTGGTACCCTGGGGCGAACACCGCATCCTGGTTCATCTGAGGAAACAGAACAGAAGCTTAGTAGTGCTGAAGCCCGAGGGAAATTTTAATTACAATCCTGAAATTTTCAAATTTCATATTAAGTGAAATTCACAAAAGCTCTTGAAATTTTGCATTGTGGGATTTAGCATACCAGTGGAAACTGTTTGGACTGTAATATCAGGACATGTTCTTGAAGGGGTGTGCCTCAAGGGTTCTAGAAGGTCAGAGTCGCACCATATTTTTAGAATACCTACTAAAGGTATGTGAAAGATAAACAATGTGACAGTGCCCATGATGAGAAAAATCCATATGATCAGATCTAAGCTTGTGTATTGTGACTAGGCCTGGGCGGTAAATTCCGTTCCGCTCGCGGAATTTGCGGAATTTGGGTAATTTCGCGTTCCGCGGAGAACGCGGAATTACCAAAAATTCCGCGATTCGCGGCTTCGCGGAATTTTTTGCTTGTTTGCGCTTTCAAAATGCGTGTTCGCGAGATATTTCTCCCCGAGCACGCAAACAGCGTTCGCGAACAGGAAAAAAGCATCGCGAACGGGCGGAACAAGCAATTTCGCGTGTTCGCGGAACTTTTGCGTGCTCGCAGAGATTTTTTACCATTTCGCGGAGCTTTGCGTAGCACGACTACACAAATTCCGCCCACCCCTAATTGTGATCCCCTGAGTAGTGCTCCTCTCACCAACATCAAACATATCTGTGCAGGCCAACTTTCCTTCTGTGTTGACCCTGAAAAAGCAAACTAACTCTTTCTTCTTTCAGACATCTGCTGCGCCTCATATTGCTTGCTGTAGATCACTGTAAAATGAATTGTTACTAATTGCAGAAGCCTTGTTTGAATGGTGTTGCTCACCAGTGAAGCCATAAAATGCTATGGGTCTAATTTACAAGCCCATTGCACTGCCGGTGCGTCACTTTGTTTGACGCACCGGCGGCGCAGTACGCTAGTCCATATTTACAAGGCCACGTAAAGTCACCCTACATGACTTTTCATGGCCTTGTAAATATGGGCCCTTTTCATGCATTACTCTGCGTGAAAGGGGTGTCCCTTTGGTGTTGCTGTGGGTGTTCCCACCCAACACCCATGGAGCCTGATACATTCCCAGATTTACAACATTTTGTAAAACTAGGAATGCGTTAGAATCCTATGCCTCCCCAGGGGAGGTGTGGGAGTGGCACAACGAGGAGAAATACTTTTATTTCTCGTTGTTTTTTCCTCTTTCTATGCGTGCTTCATTCTGCAGGTCGCATATAAAGAGGAAAATGCCATCAATGATTGTTTTTGTGCAGGAAGGTGTCCCTGCCTGCACAAAAACAATCATCCCCGCAAGCAGGCACCCATTAAACATGGTGCAAGGGTGCCGGCACTGGCGCATGGCAGCCAATTGTGCACCAGCGCAGGGGAAGGCACACGAATGTGTCGTATTGTTATTAATACGACGCATTCCTGTGCTTCTAAAATGACTCAGCTCGGCGCAGCAAAATGGCTTGCGGCGCCACGCTGCATCATTTTTTCGTAAATGAGTCTCTATGTTTGTACTGGCCTCAACTTATGGAGAGCAGATAACCTCTGACTGTGGACATTTGTAGAAACACTGGTTCTGTTTTCAGTCTCAATAGGAGTCTAGTGGCTGATTTGAATGTCCTCATCAGTTAACATACTAGCTCTGTTTGCCTAACTAAAGGTGTATCCCAGTATTAGCTGATGAGCTGTGAAAAGTGAGCTATTGCCTTTCATAGGTACATTTACATGAAATTAATGTAAATAGAACTTGTTAATAGAAGTGGTTATACTGAAAACAAGGGTGGGATCCATCTAGTCTGGGCCTACATGGGAGACCCCAGAGGAGGGATGACTCTGTTACCATGATGCACCCATGGTGCTGCATTACCGCTGTGGTTTGTAACTCCAACCATGGATGAAATAAGGTTGCATACATCAATAGTGCACGCTTATTTGTGCCAGGGTTACCAGCAACTCTGTCTTCACCCTTTTCTCCTCCATGGCTCCTGAACTCACCCCTAGCATTACCCTCAATGTGGCAAAAGTTAATTCTTGCATTAATTCATCCTTGAGCATCTGACCCTTTCAAGTCCATCACCCAATTTACAAGAGGGATGGATAATTCTGACCCTGTGCAAACCCCTGTTTGTGCTGAGATTGGATTTATATGGTTTGCGGTGTTTATTGCACCATTTGATTATCAAGTACGATAAGGTCTGCACCCCTGCAATTTCCCTCATATACATACCAACAGGTCAAACCTGTTAACACACATACAGGGTGAAAATGGCCCATAAAATAAAAAAGCACTCTAGGTGGGGCGTGGCCAAGCATTCCAACATGGTGGACGTGCTTTAGACGGGCTCCTGCTAGCCCTCATTAATCCAACAAATATCCTGCCGTCTTGTTGGCATTCCTGTGCCAGATTTCTTCGAAATCGAACTGCTGGCCGAGCGGCACCCGGCGATCCAATTCCGACCCGCCTTTCTGATTTGGCGGCTACCGGATCCAACAGCGGTCTGCGGCCTGGCAGTCCTCGCCCTTGCGTAGTGGGCATCGCCGGAGGGAGACTCAACGCATCGCGGTAGGAGCCGCTCCCCGGGCGGCGCATTGGGGGTGGAGGGGTGGCACCTCCCTGATTGCCCTACGGAAACTTGGCGGCATTATCGGGCCACGGCGACTGACCTCTCACTCTTCCTCTTTGGGGGCACATTGGAAAATCCTGCGGTCACGCTGGACCGCGTAGTGCCTCCTCCCTCCCTGCGGGGCTGCTTTGCCTGCCTGACTCGGCGGCCATATCGGTCCGCGACGCCGCCTGGACCCGCCTTGGCACACTACCTACCTCGCTGGGGTGGGTGTTCCCCATTGCCGGGTGAGTGTGCAGCACCAGAGATCCGCCTGTTGACGGTGCCTGCTGCTCTGCGGGGGACGGGGCCAGATGCTCCCTTTGGCAGGTTGATGCACCCGAGGCCTACTCTTGTGAAGTTGGATCCATAGTGCCGCAGTGCTGCCGCCATCGGGGGATAACCCGAAAATTTGTGAGGGTGACCAGCTCTAGCTCGGCGGTCGCTCCGGGCCGCGGTGCGCTGCCTTTCATCTTGGGAGGTCTTGGCCTGCATATGGACCACTCCATTACTGCTTTGAGGTCGGGGGACGCAGGCGGACGCAGTGATCGGACCCGGCCCTACTTACCTTGCCCTGGGCATCGTGGTGCGCTAGCCCTGAGTCCACCGCTGCTGGTTTCCTGGCGGGCTGGCCTTGGGAAGGCTTGGAGCGACTGCTGCGTGGTGCCCGCTAGGAGGGGCCTGGGGCCTGGTCATTGGCCTGAATATACTGGGGCTACACACCTTATTGGGGCCGGTGGTGTGTAGCTTTGTACACTTGTCCTTGCCCGGGCACATGCGGACAGTGCCTTGGCCCCCTGTTGCACCAGGATTTCTGTTTACGGGCGCGACTGCTCATCCTCCTGTCCCGGGCGACCCGCAGACGGTTATGCCGGATAACGCCGCTATATTGGCCGCTATCACTCAATCCCGCAACATGCTAGAGGCCAAGATTGGAGAGGTCGGTTCCAATGTGATGCTCCTCAGGCAGGACCTCTGCAACGCCATACAGCGTATCACTGAGACTGAGTCCCGGATATCCACATCGGAAGACTCGATCACGACACTCCAAAAGAAGGTCTCCACCTTGGAATCCATTGCCAAGGGGCTGGCAACACGGCGGAGGACGCGGAGGGGCGCGCCCGCCGCAATAATCTACGCTTTGTGGGTTTTCCTGAGGGATGAAAGGGTGGAGACGTGGCTGGCTTTCTGGCCAAATGGCCGGCGGACTGGCTTCCACCGGGTCTTCTGTCCTCCTGTTTTGTCATTGAAAGCGCGCATCGAGCCCTACTACAGAAACCGCCACAGGGCGCAATACCTAGACCTGTGATCGCGAGAATCCTAAAAGTCAAGGACAGAGATGTCATCTTACAACAGGCTAGACTCAAAGACCCCTTACTGTTTTCCTCGCAAAAGATTATGATCTTCTCGGACTACACCAGACTGGTGCAGCAGCGCCGGCAGTCTTTCACTGAGGCGAAGGCCAGACTGCGGCATCTCAAGGTCCAAAACTCCTTGTTGTTCCCGGCTAGGCTACGAATATTGTATAAAGAATGGACATACTTCTTTGATTCCCCTGAGGAGGTCTACGCATGGACAGATGAACATGTAAAATTCCGGCCGCACACTCCGCCCAGACTAGACTCTGACTCCTCCTCTGGGGGTCAAACCAGGGGTTGTCTCGTGCCCCTGGCGAACAGCGCCGGCAATCCCTATCGAAGAAACGCTCCAAACCTCGCAATAAAATGCATGTATGATCCTCACACTATGGCACAGGAAAGCTTCTGCACTCCTCCACTCAACATATGAGCGAACTGAATTTAATGATCAATGGCGTATACCTATGGGCTACACCTCCAAATGCTCTCCCTGGACCCTGAAACATCGCTGTGTCTAGGGGTTGCAATTTAGGAATCCATTGGCTGGGAGCACCACCGGACCCCTGTTGGGGCCTGGGGACCTCTCATGCCACGACAGATGCTTCTACTGTTTTGAGGTATTGGGGTGGGGGGGAAGCTGAGGTTTGTTCTTGTTTTTTGTTTCTCAGTGTCATACCTATGTCCACTCTGTAGCTGTAGATGAATATATGATCGCCACATTTGGTTCACGCATTTATCCAATGATGCTCGCCCCGATTTCTGACATGTCTGGGTTGGTTGAGAGAAAGCTCCGGGTTGTCAGCTGGAATGTTCAGGGCTTGTTAGATAAGGTCAAGAGAGGAGCTGTCTTGCGTCAAGCTAAATGCTATGGTACAGATATTCTATTCCTGCTAGAGATGCACCTGCTTGGCACCTGCCTGGTAATAGGCTTCTCTGCTTGACACGCTTTGGCTTTGTACAGATCTTTCACTCAGGCTTCACCAGGGGTTCGCACGACATAGCAAAACTTATCCACTGTAGGGTCCCCTTTGTACATGAGAAAACATGGACCGACCCGCAGGGTCGATATGTGGTCGCTACGGACTCAATACATGGCAGGTTGTTTGTCTTGGGAAGTGTCTATGCCCCTTCGCCCCTTACATGGAACCTGACTGAGCGCTTGCTGCGGCTGTGGGTGGAAATTCCTCCAGGACTGACCCTGGTTGGGGGCGACTTGAATGACACAATATGCCCCTCTATAGATAGGTGGCGTGGTGCTGGGAACCCAGTTGAGACCCCTGAATCTAAACTTGGGGCCTTACTTCGGGGGTTGGATTGGGTGGACTCTTGGCGGCGGCTTCACCCCACTGAACAGGGCTACACTTATTTTTCCAGTGTCCATGGTTCCTTCTCCCGCATAGATCACGTTTTCTTATCAGCTGCACATGCACACAGCTTAGTGGCGGCCGATATCCTGCCCGGGCCCTTTCAGATCACTCCCCATTACAGTTGGATCTGAGACTTGATACTATGCGTCCTCCCTTCCGCTGGCGCCTCTCACCGTGGCTCCTGCTTGATGACAAGTATAGGACACATATACACACCTCCCTTACAGAATATTTCCTACACAATGTTGGTTCTGTTGACTCGCCTGTGATTGTGTGGGAGGCAATGAAGCCTACACTACGAAGGGTAGACGTTGCCTACTGCACGGCGCAGCATAGGGTGCGTCGGGAGCGGTTGACACTATTGGAGGCCCAGCTGGTGGATGCGGATCGCGCGTGCCGTGCGGTGAATGGGCACGATTCACGCAGACAACTACTTTATACCTAGCAGGTCTATGCTGGGGAATTGATGGATGAGGCTCGGACTGCCTGGCTGGCTACCCGGAGTAGAATATATCAGTGGGGGGAACAAGTCAAGTGCCTTGCTCCACCGCCTGTGTCAGAGGGAGCTTCGCCCTATCTCTATCCCATGTCTGCACGATCCCCACGGAGGTGTTCTCACTGACCCTTCTCGGGTGGCCGCGAGCTCCGCGACTTACTATGCAGAGTTGTTCGCCCCTCGTGAGACTATCTCCCCACAGTTAGTCCAGCAGTTCATTACAGAACTGCCCCCCGCGCCCTCAAGGACCAGACAAGAGACGCACTAGATGTCCCGATCACGACTGAGGAGGTCCAAGAGGCGCTATCTGGGATGTGTTCAGGCAAGGCTCCTGGCCCCAACGGTTTCCCATGCGAATTTTATAAAAATTATCATTCCCTTCTCATTGCTCCTTATCTCACTGCTCTTCGGGCCGCTTTTGATGATTGGTGTCTTCCAGCTGATTGGCGACATGCAGAGATAGTGATTTTTCAGAAGCCGGGCAGACCCCCTGAACTTCACTCTTCCTATTGTCCGATATCTCTCCTTAATGTGGAAGCCAAACTTTTAGCCAAAATTATAGCCAATCGTATAGTTCCACATATTTCAGATTTAGTCCACTCGGATCAGGCAGGTTTTATGCTGGGTCGTGCTACGCGGCACAACATCCGACGGGCCCACAACGCTATTGCCTCAGTAGATCGATTGGGTGAACCCGCTGCTCTCCTGCTGGCAGACATAGATAGGGCCTTTGACTTTTTAAGTTGGACGTACCTCTTTGCGCTGCTGAGTCGCCTTAACTTCGGTCCACGTCTCTTGAGATATGTTGAACTCTTATATACTGATATCACTGCGTCTGTCCGTGTGGCTGACTCCGTCTCACAAACCTTTTCTATCGGGCGAGGTACCCGCCAGGGTTGCCCCCTCTCCCCATATCTTTTCGCACTAGCTATGGAGCCGCTTGCGGCGTGGGTGTGGATCGACGCTCAGTACCGGGGCCTTGAGTGACCTGGGGCAGCGTCGGATTGCATTGCGTTGTATGCGGACGACGTGTTATTTTTTCTTACGTGTCTGGACCGTTCTGGACCTCGACTCCTCAGGATCATGCAGATCTTTGGTGAGACCTCTGGGCTCTACATGAACCCTCGTAAATCCTATTTATGGCCCTTACGCAATACAGGGCGACTTGGTTCCTGGTCCGAGGAGGTCACGGTGGTGCAGGATGGTTTCAAGTATCTTGGGGTCTTTTTGGCTGCCTTGCAGCCCTTTTCCTGGGAAAGAAATCTAGCTCTGCTTTGAGTACAGATCAAAGAGCAGACTCGCGTCTGGTTGCATCTACCCCTTTCCCTATTTGGTAGATCTGCCATTTTTAAGATGGCTTCCTTACCCCGATTATTGTACCAACTTCAAAACCATCCATAGCTCATACCACCTAGCAGGTTTATACAACTCAACGCTACGCTTTGACACTTTCTCTGGGGGGGTGGGTCCGCTTGGGTCGCTTTAAAGACATGTTTTCAGTCAACCTATTGCGGTGGATTGGCAAAACCTGATATCCAGGCATATTATGCGGCTTCACACCTACTCATCTTAAACGACTGGTGGTAGGGTGATAGGTCAGATCCCGCCTATGTGGTTGAGCGGTGGTTGATGGGCACCCAGTCTTTGCATTCTGTTTTGTATGCGGGCGCAATCCTGAAGGCATTGCCTCCGGCGACTGCCACGGTTTTTAAACTCTGGAAGCGCACCCTCCGGCAGCTGGGGTGGTGGGGCAGAATAACGATAGAAGCTCCCCCTTGGTGTAATGGCCTCCTGCCGCAGCTGGCTGGCCTCCCTGGTTTCTCTGGCTGGGATAAGATAGGAATTTCTACCGTTGTGGACGTCCTTCATGGACAGACACTGAAGTCCTTTCAGGAGCTGCAGCAAGAGTATGCGATGCCTCGTTCGCAATTTTACAAATATCTGCAGTTCCGCCATGCCTTCTGGCCAAATCTGGCACTTCAGGAGTCCATAACCGAGTTTAGCCCTCTTGAGGCCAAGGTGTTCATGGGAGACTTAGGGGAACACAAAATTGCCAAAATCTACCGCACACTCGTCATGAATAGCCATACAACATTATTCAACACAGGGGAGGCCTGACAGGCTGACCTGGGCCCAATGGACGACGAGGACTGGACTGAGGCGCTGGCGTCCCCACGAGGTGCTGCTATGCAACACGGCTCCGATACATACAGTTTAAATACCTACACCGGGTGTATTACACTAGGCACCGGCTCTGGCGGGCGGGACTCATTGCCTCTCCGCTTTGCTTAAGGTGCCATGCGGCCAAGGGTACTTTCCTCCACACAGTATGGTCATGTATATCACTTTCGAAGTTCTGGCATGGCGTTATTACATGTCTGTCGCGGGTTTTGGGTTGGGACGTCCCCCACTCTCCCAGACTGACTCTCTTACATATCACTGATGACATTGGGGGAAACATTTACAAACACCGCCTACTGTTACTGGGCCTCACACTCGCAAAGCGAGAGATTGCGAAAAAATGGAAAGACACCTCCCCGCCCTCTCTTGGAGTTTGGAAAAAGGGCCTCGATTTCTGTATGGGGCTGGAGATACCTATCTTTGCTGCTCCGGGTTGCCCTCGGAAACATCCGAAGATATGGAAGAGATGGGCAGACTTCGGGGGATCTATTTAGAGCCTATTCCTGACCCAACAACAGATTGATTTAAACGTAGTTGCTATGTGGTGGAATTTACAGATTGTGGTAATATGGACCCTGTAGGTATGGATGCCTTATACTTTATAGTGGTTTAATGACACTTCAGTTAATTGTTATTGTAACAAGTGGTTCTGTACATGATCCTCCCTTTTATAGCTTTATACAAAATGTCAACATCAATATTTGTACTATGTACTCATCGTCGCATTGGTGTAACGCCCCATCAGGCGTCTTTTGGCTGTTGACAATAAAATTTTGTTGTGGGAAAAAAAAAACACCAATATTCCCTATTTTGAAGCACTAAACTCATATTAGGCAATATGTATTTCAACTGATAAGTACCGAAGCTTGCTGTATCAGAATTTATAGGGTGCAATAATTATCGCCAATCTATCTGGAACATTTATAATCAGGGCATTAAGGAATTAAACAAACAAACCCTCTGCTCTTTCAATTTTCATTGGTTCAGCCTGCTAATTGCATCTTTCACTAGAGAAATTCCTGAGACATTATTATATATAAAAAAAATCTTAAAAATCTACAAAGAGAAAGAGAGTAATGCGTAATCTGCTTATTAGCATATTAAAATCCTTAATTCAACTAACACTTCTGAGGAGGTTTTTATAATTGTGAAGACTCTAGTCAACTTTGGCAGCTTACTCAATTGTGATCAGTCTGACCAAAGTTCTGTGTGATAACGTCAGAAATATCTCAAGATTCCAGTGATGCCTAGACCTCTTTTAAACTGCTCATTTTTAGCCAGACTTAAAATACTGAATTCCCTCCTTAGCAAAGTGTTCTGCCTGAATTGAGGCTCGCCTCTTGACTTTTGCCCTATGTACGTAATGTTGATCCTCAGAGGATGACTGTATAGAGAATAGCGATTTTATTAGAGACAAGGAGGCTAGCATTATGTATAAACCTTTTCTTTACAACTTTTGAGCAGCAGCCTTAAAAACTCAAAGTTAAAACCCAATGTGAAGTCATAGTCATAGTCAAATAGAACCATGATATATAAGTCCCATAAACTCCATTCTCTTCCTCTTTTGTTCTGCTTTTTTTATTTAACCAAACTTTTCTCGAACACTGTGACCGGAAACTTTCCATCACCTTTTTCATCTATACCTCACTGTGACTCTGAAAATGTGAAAATATATATAAAAAAATGTTTTCCATTTCCAATTTCTCAACTATATTACCTTTTTATTTATTATTTCACAATGTATGTAATTACACCATTACTCTTCATTATTTACTTACACTTAATCTCACCTCACCTCGAAGGGCGGGAGGGAGGAATAATACTAGTCTCCTTGTCTTTAATAAAATCATGATTCTCTATACAGTCAACCTCTGAGAATCTTTATTTTATGTCAAGACAGGAGGCTAGCATTATGCATGTTCAAAGTCCTTTACCGCTAGGCCTGCAGCAAATACTTAATCATTGGACCAATCTGTTGCTTTTATAAAATCTTCCATCCTTCCTCCTGCTTTAAGAATGTTTTTGCCATTGCTCCCCTTATTGAATGTGCTTTAAACAAATTTAAATCCACTCCAACTTCTCTCATCATATGCTTCACCCATCTTGCAATTGTCGCTGTAGAAACTGCAGCATACTTTCTCACATAGGATATTAACAATTGATCTATTCCTGCACTCCTGTGCTCTCTCATTCTCCCTTCATACTCTTTGATACATCTCATAACACACAATTTTAGATGCTCATCAAATCTCGGATGGAAAACAGATTCTGACGTAGTTTTAGTTTTTTTCCATATTTCAAATACCACTCCCTGTGGTGGATAAAATCTGTTTGTTACTTCGTCTTACATCTGACAGTCTCTGAAAGGATAGCAACCATAGCAAAGTTGCTACCTTCCACATCAATTACTTGGAATTCAAATACTTGTTACCTGGCAATTTATTAAATGAGGTAAAAATCAGTCCAACTTCCCATAGTTTCCTATACTTTGCACTGGGTGGTTTCCTAATTCTAATACCCTTCATTACTCTACATATTAGCGGACTTCTTCCCACGGATATTCTATCCACAAGAAAATGTCCAGCCGCTATAGCGATCTGTAACAATTTACTGTCCTATAACTCAATCCTTTTCCAAATTGTTCTGCTAAGAAATTAGCAATCATAAGCTCATCTTTCTCCACAGGATCCAAATTCCTTTCCATGCACCAACGTACCCAGATGTTCCATGCACTCCTATACCTTTTCCTTGTTCATGGTGCCCATGACTCATATAGTAATTCTGAAGCCTCTCCTAATAATTCCTTGAATCATTCAGATCTACTGAAATTTTCCAAACTAGAAGGTTGAGCACACATTTCATTACCAATGCCATCACTGAGGGATACCAAGCCTGAGCTATCCAAATTGGTGTCACTAACACTAACTGGCATTTCTGTCTTTTCACCTGTATCAAAACTCTCTGAATCATTGAAAATGGTGGAAAAGCATACCCTTCCATGTTTTGCCAATTCAAGCTGAATGCATCCACTGCCATTGCACCTGGATCCGGTCTCCACCTCGCATACTTCACTAACTGATTTGTTAATCGTGATGCGGCTAAGTCCACCTCCAATGGACCCATTTTCATCAGAATTTTCTAAAATGCTCTTGGCATAAACTTCCAATCGCTGAAGTCCAATACATGGCGCGAATTCCAACACACCACCAAATTCTGTTTTCCTGGCAAATATTGTGCTTTCATGCTTATTTTGTGCTCTACACACAATTCGTACATTTCCTTCACTAAGTCTGACAGCCTCCTTCATCTGCTGCCTCCCAGCTTGTTTATATAAGTTACAGCCAAAATATTGTCCATTTTCAACAGTACAGAGCAACCCTGGACCTGTTTTCCTAAACTGTGAATCGTTAATGCTCCTGCCTCCCTTTCCAAACAATTGGTCTTTTCTCTCTTCCAAACTACACTTCCCTCCTGTTACGTGGGCATTCAATCTTGCTCCCCAACCTAAATTGCTTGCATCTTTTTCTAATACATAATTTGGAGTTGTCCCAAAAATGGCCCGACCAATCCATGCTTGTAAATTTTCAAACCACCATATCAATTCCTCCTGTGCACCTTGTGTCAATTTCACTTTGTTTCCATACCACAACCCTCTTGCTAATCCTGACCTTCTGAAGGCCGGTAATTTAAAGGCCCTGTAAAAATTGCCTTAATTGAAGACGACAGAAGCCCAATTACTCTTGCTAACTCTCTCATACTCACTTCTTTCTTCTTCAGTAAACTCTTTCATTATCTTTTTATCAGAGTTATTTTCCTCTCTGGTAATTGGAGCTGGACTTTTACTGTGTGTACCACAAATCCTAAAAATTCCATCCTCTGTGATGGTATGAGAATCGACTTCTCTTGATTTATCACAAAATCCAACTTTTCTAAAGTGTCCTTTGTCATTTAAATCTGACTTTTTAAAACCTCTGCATCCTGATTCATTATCAATATGTCATCCAAGTAAATTATAAGTCTCACTCCTCGTTTTCTGAGAAATCCCACTACTGGGAGCAACACTTTTAAACAACACCATGGTGCTGAAGAAAGGCCAAAGGGAAGATGCATAAAATGGTACAACTGTCAATTCCATCTAAACTGCAGAAACCCTTGACTCTCCTAGGTAATGGGAATTAAAAAATGTGCATCTTTCAGATCTACTTTCATCATCCAACCTCAGTCTATTAAAATGTCTCTCAGGAGATGTATTCCCTCCACCCTCAAGTGTCTCTAAGTTCCAAAATAATTTAAATCCCTCAAATCTTTTACATGCCTCCAACCTTTGTCTTTTTTTCTCCACCAAAACTTGAGTACTGTAATTTCTCAATCTCCCTCTATGTTTTTCTGGGTAAAACCAATAACATTCTTCATACTCACCTTGTCCTGTATACGATGCTGTATATGACCCCTGTGCTCTCCCTCAGGCCGATCTTCCACCTCTCCCTCTTTGAGGGCAAAAGCCTCCAGAGTTTGTGTTTCCTCTGTGAGTTACTCTTGTTTGTCCATAAGGGCTTTTGTAGTATGCATGGCCCAAAGACTGTCCTCTCCTTCTGGCCCTACAATATAAATTACCTTCCCCAAATACCTTTCCCTTGGAAGTATGAGGCTTATGTTATGTTATGTTATGTTATTTTATTTTTATATAGCGCATATACACCGACAGGTCTCTTAGCGCTTTGGAAGAAGCGGGACAGCGTCAAGGCGGGGAGGTCTTCATGGTGTTGAGAGATCTTATGTCGTATCTAATGCTTCCCTAAAGAGAATAGTTTTTAGCTGCTTCCGGAAGAGAAGCAGACCAGGTTCTTTCCGAAGAGTATCGGGCAACTGGTTCCAAAGTTGTGGCAGGAGTACCGAGAACGCTCGACCCCCTTTGGAAACCAGGTTACCCCGAGGGCAGACCAGCTGGACGGCTTCTGCTGACCAAAGGGCCCGCCCTGGCACGTATTTGATTAGGCGTTCCTTTATGTACCCTGGGGCATGTCCATATAGAGCTTTGTGGACAATACAAAGTCCCTTGAATTTCGCTCTCTGCTTAACAGGCAGCCAATGCAGTTTTCGCAGCAGTGGAGTGGCATGAGTTCTTCTAGGCAACCTGAAGATCAGCCTAGCTGCGTCATTTTGTACCACCTGAAGTTTCTTCGTGAGTTTCTCAGGGAGCCCGACATATAGCACATTGCCATAGTCGAGTCGTGAAACAATGGTTGCTGATATTATAGTTTTCAGAGATGACACTGAAAGCAGAGGAACCAATTTCCTCAGCTGTCTTAGGAGACCAGTACATGTGCCCACCACTGAGTTGACTTGATGGATCATAGAGAGCTCAGAGTCAATCTTAATTCCCAGGCTTTTTACAACTGGCGATGGGCTAGGGGGGGCCCCTAACTCTCTAGGCCAAAACAGGCTGCTCCAGGGATTGTTTTTTGATGGGAAGGCTAGTACTTCGGTTTTGTCTGGATTGATTTTTAGGGAGTTTGCAGTCATCCAGTTGACTGTAAACCTGAGGATGTTCTGGACTGATACTTGGGCACAGGCCGAGTTATCGATCCTCAGGATGAGCTGGGTATCATCCGCGTAGTTAAAAACCCGGCAGTCCATATTGGTTAGTGCAGCTACCAGGGGCTGCAGGTATATGTTGAAGAGGAGCGGGGACAGTGCAGAGCCCTGAGGGACTCCGCAGAAAATATTGCCCTTTTCCGATACCTGGGCACCAAGTTGGACCCTCTGTGAGCGACCTGATAGAAAAGATTCTAACCAATTATAGGCGTGCCCTCAAAAGCCCAGGGCCGACAGCCGGGTCAATAGTGTAGTGTTGCTGACCGTGTCGAACGCCGCAGAAAGATCTAAAAGAATCAGGGCACTCGGCTCTTTGTTATCGGCCTTCATCCTGAGATCATCAAGTACAGATAGCATGACTAGCTCCGTGCTATGGTGGGCTCTGAACCCAGCCTGGCGAGGTTGGAGCAACTCATGTTCCTCCAGGAACGCTGAGGTTGTCTTCAGGACATGTTGCTCCACAACCTTCGCCAGGAACGGGAGTTGGGAGATGGGTCTATAGTTTTTGAGCTCGGCCTTGTCTGCTCCCAGTTTCTTTAATAAGGGCATAACTCTTGCCTCCTTGAAATTAAGGGGGACTTGACCACTCGCTAAAGAGTTATTCAGGAGAGTGAGGATCTGACTCTCCAAGGCCGGCAAAGCCAACCGAAAGATCTTGGGCGGGCATGGGTCGGCCGGGGAGCCTGATTTGGTTCTGTTAATCAGAAGCATCAAAGATTCTGGGTCCAGTGGAGGGAAGCTGGTGAGAAGCTGGCCGGTAGGAAGCGGGGGTGTAAGCAACTCCACGGAGCTCAAGGTGATGGGGATTTTTCAATCTCCAGAAGGATATCTATTATCTTCTGGAGAAAAAGGACTGCAGTGCATTGCAGTCTAGGGGTGCTGCTGCAGAATTTACATCTGGCTTTTTACTGAGTTCATTGAGAATCTTAAAAGTCTCCTTCTGTTTATTTGGAGCTTCAATTATGCGAGCCTCATAGTACTCGGCTTTCCTAGTTGTGATAGATTTTTTATAGAGAGCTAAAGTAACTTTATAGTTTGTTAAATCCGTGGGGTCGTAGGCTTTCCGCCACTGTCTCTCAGCTTTGCGGAGACTCTGTTTACTTTCCCTCAGTGCCTCATTAAACCAGGGGGCCACCTTCCCTTTAAGTCTGGTTCTTTCTCTTCGTTCCGGTGCTATTTGATCGATGGCTATTTAAAGAGTATTACTGAGGGTTTGGCTTTCTGTGTCAATGTTGCCCTCCTCCAAGTTTGGTGGGGCTAGCCTCTGTAGTGTGTCCACTAGATTGTCTGCCTGAATTTTGTGCCATTTCCGCACTCTCCTCCACTCAGGCGGGAGTAGTGCAGGAGCACTATCCAATGGGACCCAACAGGAAATTAAAAAGTGATCAGACCAGGCACATGGTTGAATACTTGTTAGTCTGACAAGATGATTAGATGACCAGACTAAATCTAGGGTATGCCCTTTAGTATGAGTGGAGCAATCCACCAATTGATGGAGCCCCAGATTAGACATTCCCATGTCAAACTGCCTAAGCTGGGGTTCCCGTGGTTCCTTCTCCCAGTGGTAATTGAAATCTCCAACTACCATGAGTCTTTGATAACGTGTACTGAGATCAGCCATGATCTCAGCAAAGTGATCATTGAAACCGGAGGTTGTATCCGGGGGGCGGTAGACCACCAGGAGAAGGAGGCAGGAGGATTTGGAAGTAATTTTTACTCCCAGAATATCTGTGTTATCCATACTCTCTGCTATTATCTTGGTAGCCATGAGTCTGGTGTTAAAAAGGATCGCCACTCCCCCTCCTCTCCTGTTGTCCTGCCTGTTATGCCAGAAGGCATCAAAATTGCCAGGTAGTGCAGCAATGATATTGGGGGACGATGCATCCCCTAACCAGGTTTCTGTAAGTGCCAGTATGTCAATATCCCCCTCCTGGAGCAGTGCAAAGATCTCTAAGTGGTGTTTCTGTAGAGATCTTGTATTCAGGACAGCCACTTTTAATCCAGGGGGGTTCCCTGGCATAATCATGGGGGGAGGGGTTAGCCCCGGGGTCCTAAGGATGTCTGTCCCGGGGTGTCTCAGGAGGTTTTCTGACCTCAGTTTAGCAATCACATGTGGCTTCAGCCCAGAGTTACATGTGGCTAAGGATTGCAATATCCTTGCAGAATATTGTTTCGGCGGACCAGGGGCCCTGGCCCCTTGACCCGGCTGGACGCGGACGGGCGCAGACGGGCTTGCCTTAGGCGCGCCCGCTGCGCGCGTCCGCTGCGCGTCCGCTCCAGCGTCCCTGTTATGCTGCCCCCTTCCGCCCACCAGCCAATCAGCTCTGCTGAGCAGCAGCTGAACTTCCTCCCAGCACTAGACCGCGATGAGGGATGCGGAAGTGCTCTGACCCAGATTTGCAGTAGAATCGTGAGAACAGGTGAGCCCCAGGCAAGAACTCTCCCCAAAATGTGCAAAATAGCGTTTTTTTAAAATTTACGTTACTATTTTAAAAGGAAAATAAATTCCCATAAAAACGGTAATAAAACAGCAGATTCAATGTCAATTTTTAAAAACCAGTTTTTCCAATTCATACAAAGCAATTTCGCAGCGATAGCAGCAAAGGGCTAGGGGTACAATTATCAACACCGGGAGGACCGCCCGACTACCTTGGCGTGTCTCCCTCTTACTGTCCGCTGCGCGTCCGCTCCAGCGTCCCTGTTATGCTGCCCCCTTCCGCCCACCAGCCAATCAGCTCTGCTGAGCAGCAGCTGAACTTCATCCCAGCACTAGACCGCGATGAGGGATGCGGAAGTGCTCTGACCCAGATTTGCAGTAGAATCGTGAGAACAGGTGAGCCCCAGGCAAGAACTCTCCCCAAAATGTGCAAAATAGCGTTTTTTTTAAATTTACGTTACTATTTTAAAAGGAAAATAAATTCCCATAAAAACGGCAATAAAACAGCAGATTCAATGTCAATTTTTAAAAACCAGTTTTTCCAATTCATACAAAGCAATTTCGCAGCGATAGCAGCAAAGGGCTAGGGGTACAATTATCAACACCGGGAGGACTGCCCCACTACCTTGGCGTGTCTCCCTCTTACTGTCCGCTGCGCGTCCGCTCCAGCGTCCCTGTTATGCTGCCCCCTTCCGCCCACCAGCCAATTAGCTCTGCTGAGCAGCAGCTGAACTTCCTCCCAGCACTAGACCGCGATGAGGGATGCGGAAGTGCTCTGACCCAGATTTGCAGTAGAATCGTGAGAACAGGTGAGCCCCAGGCAAGAACTCTCCCCAAAATGTGCAAAATAGTGTTTTTTTAAAATTTACGTTACTATTTTAAAAGGAAAATAAATTCCCATAAAAACGGCAATAAAACAGCAGATTCAATGTCAATTTTTAAAAACCAGTTTTTCCAAAGGCAGTGAAGGTCTGCACATGCTTCCCTAATGACTTAACTAAACCTTCTCCAAACAGAAGATCTTTAGACTCTTCGCTGGACTCTTTCTTGGCCAAATCCTCCAACTTTGGGCTAATACGTAACAATGCTGCCTTTCCCCTTTCCTCAATGAACCTGCATTTGCATTGCCTAGAACGTAAATTGCTTTCTGACTCCTGCCTCTTAACAGATTTATGCCCATATGCATATTTATCAAATATTCTCGCTATTAGTCCCAATATATCAAGTAGCTTATCCTAACATTGTTTCAGAGACCCTTCTAAGCCCTTTCTGCCCAACTTAAGTAAGGAATTAGATCCGGATCTAAGTTAGGGGTCATTGTCTCCTTAACTTCAATTACTGGGTGAGAATAATCCGCTCTCATGAGACTTCTCTCTCCTCTCTCTAATGGTCTTCTAATCCAATATTTGATGTATTCGGCAACATGGTTCATATGCCACCATTCTGAACTTCGTAGGTTTCTTATCTCTGATGGGTTAAATAATGACTGACCCAATGGATCCCGCACTTAATGGTTTTACTTGAATTTTCTCTACTTGCGAATTCATTGAATCCTTCATCATATCCCAGGTCTAGGATATATTCATCCATATCTGTATCTAGATCTTGCTCAATCCAACTAGACTGATAGCCCTTCTCTTTTGCAGGGATTTCCTGCCTTCCTTGTGTGCTGCTTTGGACACAACACGAATGCGAGTCCCTTGAGATGACTCCTCTCTCATCTGAAAATTTTCGCTCATTGCCATGTTTCCTTTTTTTCAAATATTTCCCACAGGTCCTCTATTTAATGTTTCTTCTTCTTCTTCTAATTGCCAAAATTCCTCATCTTCTATAATTTTTCCCTTCCTTTTCCCTGCCTTTAGTAAAGGTCTAGTAAAGGTCTTAAAGTCTCCTGTACTGTATCCCCAATTTCCCGTATTTATTTATTATTCTCCTTATTACCTCTTACCACACTTCCTAAGAAGATACATTATTCCCCTATGTCATAATGTATTTATTTTATTTCCTCTTGTATAAATCTGACATTCCTTAACTTAAAATAGCATTTTTCTAACTCGCTTGTTTTCAACAACTGATCGGCAACACTGCTCGTAACTGTTAGGTGTTTTCGGCAGCTCTGATTGTAACTGTCAGCCGTTTCCTCAGTTCGTGCTGCCAAGCAACCGTTATGCTTAGAAGTGAGTAAGCACGTTTTCATGTAAAGCCCTATCGCCTTTAAAAAACATACGCACTGTATGTAATGCCTCTTCACACTTCTGACAATGCACTATTTCCCTTAGAAATCGACCGCATCATTCCACAATTAGGGTGATTGCGCAATGCATTGAAATCCTTGTATAGCAAGCAATCATGCACGTGGTACAATGCGATGTTGTGCATCTGACAAAAATGCTCGAGCACGTATTTCTTTAACATTTAATGGTACAATTTAAATCTTCTACATTTCCTTAATCGGTCTGCCAAATTGACATTTATGATTTAAAACCTCAGTTCTTGTTTATTTAAGCTATTTTTTCCCCATTTTAGCTCGTTTCCCGTCAATTTATGTAAGCTTTATACATTTAAAATATAATACTTATAAGTAAATATCACTAGTTACCCAAAATTGGGCAAATATCGAAATCATAGATACATAAAACACTCATAGCATGAAGTAATGACATCTGAGGATTTTACAATTATTAAGAAACACAATACATATCTGCTCAGAAGCAGCAAACAAAAGCAGAAGAGATTGGAGTTTATGGGACTTATATGTAGTGTTGTGGTTCTAGTTAACAGTAACTTTATGTTGAGTTCTAACTTGGAGCTTTTAAGGTTGCTGCTTAGAAGTGGTGAATAAAAGGTTTATGCATAATGCTAGCCTCCTGCCTTGACATAAAATCAAGGCTTTAAGACTTTGCCAGCCCTGCATCTCCAACAATCAGCAACAATATTAATTCTAGAATGTTCCATTGTTCAATGATGTCTGCTTGGGTTATGAAGCCCAGTGTGACATCATTCCTCTGTTCTTCAACACAGATTAACAAGATATGTTGGTGGATGTCGATTATATTCAGTGAATCTTCATCTGGATGCAACTCCCACATTAAAAAAATCAAGAATGGGTGACAATCCTTTGCCATCCTCTCAACTAAAGCTTGGAATACTTTGTCTCTGACCCTCAGGGCTACTTAGACCTATCTGGTCTTCTACAAGGATCTGAAAACATGGCTTCCTGGTACAGGGTCCCTACTGTGCTCTATCAATCATCATGATAGATCATGATCGTGTACATATCATGCCATCATCCTCATCCTCCTCTACCTCCTCCTCCTCAGTATCATCATTCTGATTTTGTAAAAATCCTCAGGGTGTGTAAAAGTTTTTCCTTAAATGTTCATAAAAATTAGGTGAGATTTAGCAAAACTGCATGAAATGTTCTGCTCATACCAGTCTCATAAAAGACATCTTCTGTTCAAACCAGATTCTGTGCCAAAAATTGCATGAAATTATCAGCACAGTGTTCAGATGACTCTGGAATCCTAGATAATAATTAAAATGAAGGGTATTTCCTGGATTCCAACGCATAACTCATAAAATCCAGAATTCTAACAATAAAGTTACAGGTAGATGAAAGTGTGGCACGATAGATCTTAAATGTTATTCCCATTAAAGGCAACTCAATCCCAAGGGATATGGCACCCACTCTGCATCCCATTCTTACCCTGTAAACACCACCCCCTGGGATTGTTATCTCTACAGTGAACAGCAGGGTGGGACTGGAAGATCATTGACCATAGACCAGCGAACGTACCTCATCAACCAAGAGTAGCAGGTTTTCGTCTGCGGCCAGCCGAATCACCTCCTCAATGCACTTGCGACTCTGCACACGGCCTGCACAATGAGGAAGATATTGAGTGGTGTAAGCAATGATGTCACATAGAATCAGTCGGTCAATTTTTGGAATGGAGAGAAATCCAGGAGGAACAGTAGGGGAGGCTGTAACATCAGCATCAAAAAGAGAAAGACCCCCAAAGACCCGCCCAGAAACCACTATAAAGCCACTATGTGGACAGATTATCGTTGTGATCTTTTCAAAGGTACTCATATGCTGTACACAGATGACCATATTATACTCTCGCAGAATAATGTTATACTCTCATAGAATTTTGTAGACTGGAATGGACTAAGGTGCAGCTGCTACTCTATTGTATAACTGACTTGATTATACTCTTGCAGAATTATACAGAGCAACAAACTAGAATGCTGATACTCCTAAACAAATTTGCAGTTATGAAGTAAATCTATATAGGTCGCAATGGGCTTCAGTCAGATGCAGTCATTTCCCTTTCTTCTATTACATATCTGGGCCAAAAGTCCCTGTAGGGGTGGGTCTGATGTACCAATCCATTGAACATATTTTTGGGCTCAGGTAATTAGAACCTCAACCGATGGCACAAAGGTTTTTTGTATCATTGGCTGCACCAATATCATTAAAACTATGGTACTTCTAGAAAACCTTTCTTATTTCAAGTCATTACAAAGACGCAGCCTAAAGTGAGTTTTACATGATGCACAGACTCTCAGGACTTCTGCTATCTCAGGGTTTGTCATGTTGTTGGGGGGGATATTCAATGGCGAGCCAACTTCAGGCATTGTCTGATAAGTGATGCACTGCTTCCCCACCACCAGTTCCAGTACTTGTATTATAAGGCTACTCGCTGCTCCCTCTTACCCATAACCACATCTCCAAAGAGCTGTGAAGCGATCTTAGGATAGGAACCTGAGCTTTACAGAAAATCTAGAAGGAAATAAATAGACAAATATGGATTTAAAGGAAATTCAGTCTTATATAAACCAATTAATCTGGGATGTAAGGAAGATTGAATGATTTTTGTGAAGAGATTTTGTGGGACTACATGGAAGGGGACTGGGCCCTCCTGGGTCCCCCAATAATGAAATTGTAATACTGAGCAGCTCGCCTGATACTTTTCAGGATTTCATCAATCATTAATAGGATCGAGATGAAGAAATTCTAGCACCTTAGAATACAAGGCATCAGGGGCCGAATTTCACTATGTGCTGCAGGAGTGCATTGGACATGTGTGCCTACTTTCTGTAAAGACGGGGCGCTTTAGGATTTCAGAAGGGACTGCAGACACTTGTGCATCCCCTTCTGTAAGAGATCACCCCGGTCCCATTGTGTGTGCTGGCGTGATCTCAAGGGGGTGCTCCCTAAGTTGTGGTCCAATTAATTGTTTTGGAAGTTTTACATAGGGTGATCTTGAATCTAAGGTATTGGAGGGCTTTACATGAGCACCAGTTACACTGCACAAGGTCACCTTTTCTTCTTTAGGCACAGGGAGTTTAAATGATTTGCCCAGAATCACAAGATGTTGAGTGACACCAAGGCTCAAACCAGGTCCAAAGTCAGCAGCTCTGGCCATAACGCCACATCCTCTCCACACATTAGGAAACACTCTGCCTCTGCTCTTGTGCCAGATTGTGCTATATTACAGATGTGGGAGCGTTGGAACTGTCAGGAGGGTGCACTGACTGGGCCATATTGAGGTGGTGTAGAGTAAGCATGCCCCCGAGGGCGCTCCCAAAAGGAAGAAAAGAGGTCCCCGGAACCCCCTGGAATCCCCTGGAAGTTAAGCGCAGTCACGCACTTCACCTGCTTGCCTGGTGATCTCTCTGCCCCGCTTTCAAATGCAGGCTGAGTTTCCACCGCAAATTAGAAGACAAACTGGTGGCTTCAAACAGCCGGTCATCTTTCACTAAAGCGCTTCCGCAGAGCAGGCGAGAGCTTAGGCCCGCACTGTGAACAGAACATTCGCAGTAATAGGGCGCACAGTCCCAATCTGGGCCTGACTCACCCAGTTAACGGTGGGCTGCAGTATTGGTATGAACTGACCAGTATGTTTCAATTCCATGGGATTTTTCTAACCTCTCGGTCAATCCCTTATTCTCCTATTTCTGAGACAGATACTTTACCTTTGTAGCTCAGCTAGCTAAAGATTTAATGGATGACAACCGACCGGTATAAGCTTGTATGATGATACAACACATGTGTTTCCAATGCAGCCTTTACCAAGCATGCACACAGAGGTCTTTACCACATATGCATTTACCATGCATGTCATGTATAATAAGATAAGAAAAACCGTAAAACATACTTATATATATGTATAGTCCCTGCCGGCTCCCCGCCTCCTGCGGGAGCCGGCATTGCTTTTGGACAGAGGAAGTGCTCAATGGATAATATTATATATCTTCAACAGTCTGCTCTTCCATAAAAAGAGGCTCCAACACGCTCGGGCTCACTTAAAAAGGCTTTATTTGTGGCTATAGGTGACCCGTTTTGACCGCCTCCGCGGTCTTTGTCAAAACCATACAAGTTGCCACTTTGTTACTTCTTATTCTGGCAGCAAGGTTTCAAATCCTTAAAGTGGCAGTGCAACAAAAACTATTAAAGTGACATGTGCATTTTTTAGAGCCAAGGGGACTTCATCTCCCAACTAGTAGTGCGCCAGGAGGCGCATTTGCAGAGTGGTGGAGACAAGGGGCGTGGCCACCTAACACCTCTCAGCAAACCCACTGTGTGGGACTTACTGGAGTTAACAGGAGGGGTAGTTGGCCCCCAAGGACCCTCTTGAGCCAAGAGGACTTCATCCCCCTACTAGTAGTGCACCAGGAGGCATATTTGCACAGTGGTGAAGAAAGGGGGTATGGCCTCCGACAACCTCTCAAAAATCCTGCTGTGTGGGACTTACTGGAGGTAACAGGAGGGGTAGTTGGGCCCCAAGGATGTCCTTGGCGGCCAACTACCCTTCCTGTTACCTCCAATAAGTCCAACACAGGGGGATTGCTAAGAGGTCTTGGGAGGCCACGCCCCCTTTCTACACCTCTCTGCAAATGCGGATCATGGGGTACTACTGATTACTGGTTGAGTGATGAAGTCCACTTTGCTCCCGAGGGACCTTGGGGGCTAAGAAGCCCTCCTGGTACGTCCTGTAAGTCCTACACAGCGGGATTCCTGAGAGCTGGTCGGAGACCCAGTCTCCTTTCTTTACCACTCTGCAAACATGATTACTAGTTACAAAGCATAGAAATTCACTGAAAAAAACAAAGGTTACAGGGACATTATAGTTAAGAATTAGCTTTTAAAAAACCTTAGAAATTCACTGAAAAAAACAAAGGTTACAGGGACGTTATAGTTAGCAAATAGAATTTAAAAAAGCTTCAAAATTCGTCAGAGATTCTGTGGATGATGTCATCAGTGATGTCATTTGAGATGTCATCAGTGATGTCACTGACCATGTCATGACTGTTGTAATATGTGTGGTCATAAGCAGTGCATTGTGGGGCCGCGAGTTATAGTTAGTTCCGCTAACTATAACTGCTGAATTTCTCTGGTTTTGTACGAGTGAAATGTCAGCCCAATTATAACGTCCCTGTCAGCTTTGTTTTTTTCAGTGAATATATATTTATATACATATATATTCACTGAATAAAACAAAGGTTATAGGCATGTCATAGTTAGGAAATGGAATTAAAAAGACCTTAGAAATTCACTGAAAAAATGAAAGGCCACTGCTGTTGGGGGGATGAGGGACTCAGGACTGAAGTGGACTTCATCCCGGAAGCAGTAGTGTTCCAGGAGCCGCGTTTGCAGAGTGGTGGAGAAAGGAGGCGTGGCCTTTGACCACCTCTCAACAATTCCACTGTGTGGGGCATACTGGAGATAACAGGAGGACTTGTTGGCCCCTAAGGATCCTCAACAGCCAAGGGGACTTCATCCCCCAACCAGGAGCATGCCATGAGGTGCATTTGCAGAGTAGTGGAGAAAGGGGGGTCACACAGACTTCATCCCCCGGGGCCTGATCCGTTGTAATTTTTTTAAATTAAAAAAACGGGAGTGGGGCCGCGCAGCCCCCATCCCAGGCCGATTTCGGTCCCGGGGGACCCCATCCCCCCGGTTTAGGCATTTATGTTTTTTTATATTTCAAAGGGAGGGGGGCTGTCCGACCATTTTCAGCCCCGAGGACCCCATCCCGGAGCCCCCCACACATTATTTGATATAGCCCCGGGGAGGTGGTGGTTCCAGGGGCTGACTGGGGGCCACGTGGCCCCCTGCATTTGTGTGAATTAGCCAAGGAGAGGTGGCGGTTCCTGGTGCAGGAGGGGTCCACATGCCCCCCCATATTCTTGAAATTAGCTCCATGGAGGTGGTGGTCTCAGGGGAAGGGGGATCCACGAGGCCCCCCCACATTGTTTTAATTAACACTGGAGAGGTGGCGGCCCCATGGCAGGGGGACACGAGGCCCCCCCACATAATTCGAAATAGCCCAGGGGAGGTGGCGTTCCCCGGGGCTGTGGGCAGGCCCAGTCACCCCGCCAGAATTCATAATGAAAACTGGCTGTGCGTGCTTTATTTTTTGCTGCGAATTCACAAATATTGTGATTTTGCTGGAAAATATTTTTTTCAAAAAATGCTTTTATGAAGTGGTGGGGTCTTGGGGGTCAGGGTATTACTAACCTGTCCCCTTTTCTTTATTTATCGCCTAGAAATGAAGTGAACAAAATGAAGGTGTGAACCTGACTGTGTTCTTGAAATAACAGCATGAACGCTCTAGTTGTTTTTAATGAAAAGTGGTGATGGACTTACAAGAAATGTCACTTTAAATAAACTGTTTCTGCTCATGAACTCTATGGTCCAGTGGAAGGCAAAAGTGCCGAAACGTGTCGGGTGTCTGTCCCTGATTTTTGCACAGTTGGAGAATGTACTGAAATAAACATTTGGAGATCTCTTTTAGATCATGGTGCTGTAGTGTAGCTCCTATTTCCCTAATAGGCTCTGCGCATTGGAATAATATATCCTATAGGTTTGACATAGGACTGAGGTCGGTATGTCCCTATCGAGTATATTAAACTTAATTACTTGTGCCAGCTAGCTCAGAGGCCACTAGAAACTCCTTGATAAACAAGAAGGGAGTAGTTTCTGGCAGCCGCAAAACATGACCACTTTGTTTCCCTTTAGAATCAGAACGTGTCCCAGAGTCGTGGAAACAATAGATAACTATTTCACTCAGCTCAATCGTGCATACTTAGTTTTCCTCAAAGTTACACAGAAAGAATAGACGGGCATTTCAATAAAAGATTTATTGAACAGTCTTGTTTCTCGTGTAAGTTAAATGTGCTGTTACGATCACAAGACAGTATGCAAGATAAATAATGTACAGCGTAAGCAGTAGAAATAAATAATACTTGCCTAGCATGATCTTTAGCAGATATTCATTTTCATAAATAACATAGACTAAAAATGCGAGTACTCATACGATGCGGTTCTAAGCTAATTCTACCCCAATGTACCTAACCTAACCTCGGTGTAGGGAGAGGTATGAAGTAGGTGAAGTATTCCTTACTATGGTATACTAAGAGTGTGTTACGCCCAGTATGCCTAGTGTGCCAAGAGTCCCTCTAGGTTCTAGTCAGCTCCATACCTTAAGAATGAGAGAGGTGGGAATCTCTTGCCAGACTCGAACTCCAACACCGCGCGAGGGAAGTCAGATCACTGGAAGCTGGACTCTCTGCGTGCAGGGATGACAGCGTCTTCTCAGTGCGTCAGGCCGGGAAATGGGCTCCTCTGAAGTCGAGGTCTCCTCTAGTTTACAAGGGCTAGGGAAGGTATATTTATACCTGAGAGGTACCTCACAATGTTAGCATTGACGTGAATCGGACAGCGGAAGACGTCATGAATGAACCCCTAAGGTATAACGGTTCATGCATAATAGATGAGTCCTTGAAGAAATCAATAGTCCTGTGCTCGGGAAACTCCCGAAGCCTAAGGGTCTGTTCTTCAAGAACTCGTTGTGAAGTTAGGGTGGACGTATGTCGGAGACCATGCCTGTATTTGGAGTGCACGGTTTAATGCCTAAATAAGGACTGGGATTTTATGCTTATATAAGGGCAGGGCGAATTGTGCCTATATAAGGACATGATACAGGAAAACCTATATACGGACACCCTAAGAGGAATACAACAACAGTGCTGCTTCTTTTATTTGCTGCTACAGGAGGATTTGGGCAATTTATTGTACATATACACATATATATATATATATATTAAAAAGACCCCCCAAAATCTCCCCATTTTTTTAATTTACTTCTAACTTGCCTTTGCCACTACCCAACCCTAAACCATAAAATTTCCCATACCTCTATTTACTACTACCCACCCCTAAACCCTAAACTTAATATTTTAGTATTTAATTGCTTTCTTTTTTTGGGGGGAAACCCTCCAAACCCCCTCTTTTTTAATTTACTACTAACCTTCCATTACCACTACATATATATTTTATATATGAATATATATGCACACACACACACATATATTATATATACACACACACAAGCACATATATCTACCACTGGGTAGTTATAGTTAGGATCATGTTTCCTTAGGAAATGCATTTTCTGTGTTGCTAATAACTTTGGAGCCATTTGAGGAATTTCCACTAAACTTTCCAAAAAAGTGCTACTTTTTGACTAGTTTGCGCACAGAACGTTTTGGGGTGATCCGTCAAGCAGGAGCTGAGAAAAAAGGAGGGGTCTCAACATGAGTTTTCCCCATTCATTTTCCCGAAGCATAAACTGCTGAACTGATTTACACCAAATTTGGCAGAAAGCTAGAGCTAGGTCCAGAAAGAGTGCTTTTTGTCATTTGGTGTAAATCCTTCAGTAGTTTATGAACAATTAATGCTCACAATCTTTGGATATCTAGGAATGCGGAGCCTATAGGGATTGACCTCTAGGGATCCCGAAAGAGCTCAAGCTGAGATCTGATTGGCTGCCACCACCTCAACCAGGAAGTGGCGCAGCCATCTTAGGGCACAGTCCTAAATCAAAAAATAAAATGACAAAAAGACACAATTTTTAATTTTGCCGCAAGTTTGCAGGAACGTGGTGCACCTCTCCGGGCCGATTTAAGCCCCAGGGACCCCATCCCCCACGCCCAATGCTTTTTTGAAGTGAAGGGGGGCATTCAGCCCCCCTCCCCGCACAGTTTTCAGACCCAAGGAACTCATCCCCTGGGGCCCAGTGCATTTTTAAAGGGGAGGGAGGCACGCGACCCTCCTACCCGGGCCATTTGCAGCCCTAGGGACCCTTTGGTGCCTGGCGTATCTCTTGGGAAGAGGGAGACCACAAAACTAAATTGAAAAGGAGGGGGGCATGCGGCCCCCTCCCTGAGCTAATAATAGCCTTGTGGAACCCATCCCGCGGGGCCGGCTCGGATGCTATGTCCAGGGAGCCCACCAGAGGGACATAGCGGTTTCCCTGTCCGCACCAGCGTGGGCAGGGAAACTATTATTTGCTCTTGCTTAGTGGGAGCTTTTTCAAAATTCTCACCAGGCGGGAGCAAACACCAAGTCCTTTCTCAGCAGACATGAGCTTTAGAAATGCTCCCACCATGGGAACAGACTTTTAATATATTTCCCAGCCCGCACTGAAGCTAGCAGAGAAACAGATGAAAAGATTGCTCCCACCCACAGGGAGCAGCATTATTAGCTGCTCCCTGTGGTTGAGAGCAATGCCGGCTGCCGCTGTATGTGTGCAGCCGACTGGGACCACTGGGACCTTGGGGCTCCACCTGAGGTCCTCAACGAGTCTTTCACAGCAGCCAAAAGTGGCCATCCTGCTCATATAAAATGCACAGGCCCCGGGAGAGGGGGTCCCAGGGCTAAAATCGGCCCAGGCATGGGGTCCGTGTGACCACTCCACCTAAAAATAACACTGGTCACCAGGGATGGGGTCCCCAGGGCTGAAATTGGCCCTCATTTAAATGAGTGGCCCTTGGAGACAGGGTCCCCAGGGCCTATCAAGGCTTGGGAAGGTGGGATGGGTGGCTTCCTTTGCCTTTATTTTTAAAAACAGCCCTGGGGAATGGGGTCCCCAGGGCCTTACAAGGCTCGGGGAAGGGGGCAGGGTGGCCCCCCTCTCCTTTAATTTTATTAGTGGTCCTGGGAAATGGAGTCCTCAGGGCCTAACAGGGTTTGGGGAGGGGGGCTACATGGCCCCCTCTACCCTTTAATTAAAAAAACAGCCCATAATACCAAAATACCAGCATTTTTTGCAATGATCCCATGGGATCAGAAAAAAATGTCTGCCGGGTCCGCATTGTTTAATTAAGGAGAGGGGGCCACACGGCCCCCTTCCCCGTGCTGTATTCGACCACAGGGACCTCATCCCCCAGGGCCCAATTTACTAAATATGGGAAGGGGACAAGTGTCCCCCCTCCTTGAACTGTATTCGACTCCCCTCCCCTTTGATAAAAATATGTCCCTGGGCGATGGGGTCTCCAGGGCCTAATTAGACTGGAGGGGGAGGCACGCGGCCCGCCTCCACTCTTAAAAATGTGTCTTTGATTTATTGGAATGCCATCTCTTCTGTAGTGAGTGTCCAAGACGAGTGGTCTGAGAGCAGAGTCCATGGTTTTCCCTTATAATTGGTGCTGAGAATGCAAAGGCGCCAAATCACCTACAAGCTCCGTCCGTTTGGCCTTGCCCTTTCCATGTTAGTAGTAAGCAACGGTGCTGGTGCTGGCTCTGGATGGGTTAGCCACCCTGTGCAAAATTCAGGCAATTTGCTGTCATGTAAATTTCACAAAATTTCAAGTAAATTAGGGAAAACTACGGGTAATTGAGCAAAATGTAAATCCCCTTTATATTTGAGGGTGAAATGTGTCCATGCGTCGATTTTTTACATGAGGTCGCATCTCGCTCTAAAAAATAGAGCAAAATAGCATTGGATTGTAAGTCCCACTTTGCATCGGGTTTGCATTAAAAAAGTAACTCAACCTGTTGCAAAGTGTTTGTATATCTGGACCAAAAAATGTAGACTTCTTTGGGGAAGGGTATTAGTGTGAGCATGCATTGTAAGGAATAAAATACCATATGAAGGAACTCAGACTTGACCCTTAATCCTTTATATGGTCGTGGAGCTTCTTGGCAACTTGGATTACACACATAGCTTATAGCATATATATACACACCAAATGCTTCTTACACATAACTTATTTTACCAAAGGCCACTGGGAAACAATGTGCAAGCTGATCTTAAGTCAGATTACAAAACGTTCCTGACCTACCCTACAACACCTTGCATGACGCAATGGCAATGCAAGGGCTTAGTAAACTTGGTGCTGTGTGGATGTTGAGCTGAGTCTGCAGGAAAAGTCTGGCTGGGAGTTACGGTTGGTGGGACATTGATGCCCTGACTGACATGTGGAGCCTGTATGCCTAAGGGCGAAACATGGAAATAAAAAAGTTACTACCTCCCACTAGAGTGGCTCCTGTTTCATTTGTATGAAGACCTGCTCTATAGTTACATCCTCCGACAATCTTAATGAAGCACTATGAGATACTGAACAACTCAGTGTGGCATTATATGATTCAAAGTGGGCAGCTGGCAGATCGATCAACTTTTATGTATAAAAGTGGGCGCAAGCGTACAAGAAAAGGGCTTTGCATCACAGACAGTGCCAGACAGACCTTTTATTCCACAGGGCATTTCCCTGGTGGGTGGAGCTTTTGGAAACTGGTTTTGGAAGCCTTGAGCCACCACTGGTGCATCTGTCACTTTCCCCAGCTCCCTGAGGTTAATTTCAGCAGGTGGGGGAAGATTTAAGAGCAGGGTATAGAGAGAAAGTAATGAGAGGTGGTGGAAAGAGAGAGAGAAATTAGAGGAGGAGAGACAGAGAATGGAAGAATGGATGGGTGAAAAGGGAGGTTATGAAAGGAGACAAAGGGAGTGTGGATGGTTTGAGCATTTTTACCAGGCTGATTTTGTTTCCCCATTCCGACCCTGATCACATAGCCACAAGCCCCTACTAATGCAAAGGGGGTGTGATGGGCAGGAAACTCCTTGGATAATGAACGACTGCAGATTTTCATGTCACGTTAACCTGCATACATGTTATTATTTCTGGGATTCAATATTAATAAGGTCCATTGGGTGAATGATGTCACAATAGATCTCAAAACCCCACCTGACATCATCAAACAAAGGAACATTCTAGAATGCTCATTGTTGGTGAATGTTTTAGGTTCAGAGCTAGGAAAAGAGAATACCACTGAGTGGAAAAAGCAGCATTAAGGATGCTGGTCACAATGTTGCTGTTTGTTCCTCACCTGTTGGATTCCCGGGGTTTGCGATGCACAGCACTTTAGGGGTGCAGTGAGTTCGGGCTTTGTAGAGGGACCTCCTTATCTCACACACGTCCAGAGCCCATCCGTTCTCTTCGTCTAGCGGGCACTCCACCTTGACAGCACCACACAGCACAATGGCATCTGTATAGACTGGGTGTAGGGGCAAACAGATCATCACCCCAGTTCTTCTGGGATCCTCTTCTGTGACGATGAAAGACATGATACTCTAGATAAAAAGATGCACAAGATCTAAAACTGGAACATCAGGTGATCACAAGTCGGAATTAGTAAGTATCTCCCCACAACCACAGCCTTCTCTTCACCAGTGGAGAATGGAATGTGAAAGACTTTGAATTCTTCAAACTCATCTTTGACTCTGCTCTTTTTACAGCATCAACTTTTCCTTACCTGGTGTATCTGCGCTTATCAGTGTTTTTTTCTTATCTTTCCATTTTTTAGATGTCAGCATATTGTTTGAAAATGCGCCAGGGAGCACCAACCCTTCCTACAGGTACTACCTTTGCCTCCATCTTTCACAGACCTACCCAGGGCTAGACGAGAGAACCACAAGGAGGCCTGCCAACAATGCTCAAGCCAACCCCACTCCCTTCGTCTCCTCGCACAATCTCTCTTTCTATTCATAATTGCTCTCTCCCGTTCTCTTCTCTCTCTCTTTTCTCCCTTTCTGATTGCTTTCTCTCTACCTTCCCCCACACTCCTTCTCTTTCTTTCTCTCTTGAAGCCTCCATTGCCTCAGCAAATAACCTCAGAGAACGGGAAAAAGTGACAGAGGCACCAGGAGTGACCTTGGGCTTTACAAAACTGGCCTCCTTGGGCTCCAGCCCACTGGGAGGTGCCCAGTGGAATAAAATGCCTGTCTGGCGCTGGATCTACCAACACAATATAAGAATGTGACCAATATTTCCAAAAGGGAATCTTTCCTTCTTCAAATATGTTTGCAGCCTACCTTCAGCTTTATGTAGCCTGCTAGCCCAGCTCCTTGGCTTGAGACTTGGTTTTGCTACATAGCACAGTTTTGAGAAGACATAATGAATAAGGTGGCGGCAGAAGTGCCTGTAGGACGACAAACAAATAATTCACCTAGAGCAATTCTGAGTTTGAATAATGTAGCTGGTGGCCAATTCTAAAAAATATTTATGAATACTTGAAGTAGTACTACAAGAGTACTCTTTTGTGCAGTGTACTGCTGCATGCCCAAAATGTCCAGTGCTCTATGAGAACAAGCATTGGCATGAGATCTGCTTTGGCTGCCGGCCTTATGGCTCTGTCAATGCCTTTTTTGTTTTGTCACACGTCTTGCAAAAGTTCATTTCGTCAATCTGAAAAAACATTAGATAAAAGCAAAAAAGTGTTTTTGGTCTCAAAAAGACCATTGCAATAGTAGTCCCTGCCACTGAAGGGAAGTACATTGTGTGTGGATGTGCTCCTTATAAAGAGACAAAATGCCGTCACTCATATTGAAGTTAACCAATGATTGATATGGGTTGACCCATTTCCCAAGGCTGTATGCTGTAGTGGGCGGCAGAAAGTATGAATGGCATGATAACAGACCAATGGATGAAAGGGGCTATAAGCCCTTAGAGGTACATATTTTATGCAAGTAATGTTTGTAACATCAACGGTTCTTGTCAAATGATAGACCTAAAAAGTGTAAGGAAGAAACTATCCTTTCTATTTACACTTAGACCTTGATTATGAGTCTGGCGGTCCACGGACCGCCAGACTCACGGGGGCACACCGGTGGCGGTCTCCTGACCGCCCTATTACGATTTGGGCAGTCGTACCACCACAGCCCCGCTGTAGCCGCCAGGGAACTGTCGTCCCCTGATGGTGTTGCGGGGATCAGGAGGCCGCAATATGCTTGCCACAATATTACAAGTTTTCTCTCCGTCGGCGGTGTCATGGAGGTTACTCCTCCATGAAGACCATGGCGGAGAGAAAACAAAGGGGGCCCCCCAGGGCCCCCTGTGCCTCCTCCACATGGGGGTGCACAACATATGCCCTTCTGTATGCAAGCACCCCAGTTCCTGCACGGCATAGTCTGTTTTGGCGTTCCCATTGCAGTGCCCATTTTCTGTGGCACCACCGTGGGAACGCCAAAAACTAGACCACCAGACAGGAGGAAACTCCCAATCTTGAGGGCGGTCTGACCACGGCCAGTGCCGCACCGCCAAAGTCGTAATCAGGCCCATACTGTTTATGAATTTTCTGAATATTCACATTTTAGAATACTGGGGTCAATTCATGAAGGAATATTAGAGTATTTAAAAGAGTACTACACCTCCGTCATGTTTGTTCCAACCATGAGCCAGTCGTGTACCCAACTGGTGCTGATTGCATTCAACTGCAGTAACTGTTATTTAATATGTTGGTACTGAAATTAGTGTATGTCTTTGGAGAGCCCACCTATTAGCACTAACATCTGGCTACCAGGTAATAGAAGCCCACGGGCATGCTTTGTACTCCCAAGTATCAACAGAACTCATTCAAAATCAACAAAACAGCCAATCCCAGTTCAGCTAAACTCATTACAACTAATACACCCGAGCATAGAACCAGTGACAGAGGAAACAATACTACTTCTTCCCCAAATATTCTAGGCCTGGGTTTAGGGATGGTTCATAATTTGTCTGAACCAATCAAATTATCTGAATTTAGATTAGTGGCTATTTAGGCGGTCCAGCCTGTCTAGCCAAATTTGAATCCATTGGTATGAACCAGTATACTGGTACAAAGATCAGCAATTGCTCAGCCCAGAAGGGCAGGGGCTAGTGCCTGCTACCTGCAGCTGCAGGCCATAATCCAAAGAAATAAAAAAAATAATTATGTACCATTTTTATAAAAATGTTTACACATATAAATATGTTAAAAACTGTTAAAGAAATACATATGTTGGGTTTTTTTTGTGTAAGAAATGTACCACTATAATATTTTTTTTAATTTTATGGTAAACAGTGTGTATATATTGTATTAAATATAAACATATACATTAAATAAATTATGAAAAACAAAATAAAGAACAATATAAAAACCATCAATGTGCTATTGAGTGTAGTAAAAACAAAAAGGAAAAAATAATGTGTTTGTAAAATGTTGAATACTAAAGGCTTTACATTTGATACTCACACTGGAAAGTAACATATAGGGTAAAAAAAAGAAAAAAAAAAAACTTACCTCGCTCTTCGCCGCTTCCTCATCGCGTGTCTCCTCCATCGTCCCTCCTCCGGCGGGAACAGGAAGCACACCTAGGCTCCCATAAGCCAGTCACAATGCTGCAAAGCAGCGTTGTGATTGGTCTGAGCGCCGTGGTTCGGCGCTCAGATAGGCAGTTGGAGCCTGGGCATGTTCTCCACCCAGGCTTCAATACAGTCTGGGTGGAGAACATGCAACGTGCGCATGAATGTTTAGCCGGCCCAAGACAGCCGGCCAAACATTCATGCGCACTTACAGATTGTGCTCACCACTCCCCCTGCTCCTCTGTCATTAGAGCTAGAATGATACTAGCATGAAGTTATTATCATTTTATTTTTCCTTTAGCGGAGGAGCCGCCACTGATTCCATCTCCAATCCAAACTATTTTGGAAAGTTTGAACTCTAAATAGGTCACATTTACTATTCCAACCCTAACATAAGCAAATTTGGGGACATGTTTGACAACAAAGATAGCAGATTTTATATTTATCACTCCATTTTTAACAAATATGTTATCATATTATCAAAACGTAATAAAAATAATGTGATATTTATATTAAATAAATATTGTGTATAAAATAAAAAGATAATGCAATTAAGTAATATAACTTACAAATATACATTAAGAAATCATGTAATAAAATAAACAAAATAAATAGTACTAAAAAATCTAATTAGACAGTACAACATGAAAAAACTATTTATATACAAATTATAATCAACAGCGCAATAAAAATACAAAATGTACAAAATTATTATTAAAAAAATTATGCAACATAATCAAATAAAATACAATTATATCATAACACTACATAAAAATAAATCAATGTAGCATTAATTTCTAATATTAAACTACACACCTGAAAACAAATGTATTGAATTAAGCATATATAATGTATCATTAATTTTAGAAAATTATTCCAAACATAAAACATTTGTTTTTCAAAACAATATTTTTAATGTGATTGTTTCAAACATGAAATTTTAAAATTAAAAATTTCAAAATAATATGCACATTTCTAATTCTAAGATAAATATTACAATATTCTAAAAACAATTGATTTTTAAAAAAATATTAAAAATGAATTTACATTAAAAACCCTATATAAACACGACAATGAATAATTGAACATAATTATTTTACATGTTCCATTAAAAACCAATCACAAAAAACTGACTACACAAAAAATATTTACATGAATCAATAATTAATATAAGACATAATTAAATATGAATAGATTATAGATAACATTGATACAAATATATATATAAAGCATATAACATAACAAAACATTTTTTTTAATAATGCATAATCAAATGTCATAATAAAAACTATTTATAAAACATAATACTGCAAATAAAATTCTCATGCAATTTAAAACATGAAATATTCAATTACAAATTAAGCAATCATTATATCAAATATAATAAATTCCTTAAATATTCACATAAAAATAAAACTACCAAAAACATACCTTTAAAATGTCCGTACCATTTTCCCCTATAAATCCAACACCCCCTTTTAAATATTTAAAAAAATAAGGTGAATTATTTAAAAATAAGACTATAAATATAACTTTTCACAATAATAAAATAAAAATGAAAATTTAACATTAAAAATTGACATCAAACAATTTGTATATACAACATAAAACCACAAAACATTCAAAATAAAATGATATTGTGCACAATGATATTTTTGGTATTTATAATTTTAACAACAATATTAAACACAAGGCAACCCTTAAAAAGATATTCTTACCTTCGATATTTATGTCCAGGATACTTTGGACATCTTGATATTCTTTTTTTTTTATAATTCTTTTTATTAGTTTCATTCGTAGTTATGCATACATTTGTAATCAATATTTCAGCAAGCACTTAATACAGCAGTACATTAACATGGGGAAGAAAGTCACTTCTACACCTTATCCATTGCTCGATTTCTATTTCGCCTCATTTCAAGCTCCAACATTGGGGAGATACAGTTAGTCCCTCGATAGACGTTCCACTTGCCCCATTTTTTGTCCCACTTCTTTGGGCATCCCCGGGTTATAAAGACTTCCTTTTCTGCAATCATACATTTATCGACTTCCTTTAACCATGCCTGCGTAGTTGGAGAACTGGCCACCCCCATCCTCTAGCTATTTCTCTTTTGACTAGGGTGTACCCCAGCGTGGCCAGTTGTTGTTCCACCTCTGTGAGATCTGTTGCCGCCCACACATTGAGTAGACCCAGCCCCGGTGTAAGAGTCAGTGTCTTTCCCAAAGCGGTTTGGATATGAGTCGTGGCTCCTTCCCATATCTGTAGAAGCCGCGGGCAATCCCATAACGTATGATAAAAGGTAGCTGTGTGGCCGCAGCCTCTAAGACAAAGCGGATCAGCTCTGGCCCCTATCTTTGCCAATGTCACTCCCGTTAAATATGATCTATGGAGGATTTTGAATTGTATCAGCCTGAAGTGGAGGGTGATGGCCGCCTCCCTAGGGGACATCAGGGCAGCCTGCCAATCCTCATCGTCGAGAGGTCCCAGATCTTTCTCCCACTGCTCTTTGAGCTTATGTAGCGTGTCAGGTATGTTATTGCACAATTTTTTATAGGTCAATGAAATAGCTTTGGAATGTAGTGGTCCATCTAGCAATCGATCCTCCAACGGTGATGACTCTGGTATCTCTGTGGGGTCTGGAAGAGCTGGTGTGAGGGCATGCCGGATTTGCATATATGTAAACTGTTCCCCCTGCGCCATCTTGTATTGGTCCTGAAGCTCCTTAAAGATGAGGATCGACCCTTTTTTAACCATGTCTCCGACCACAGATATCCCGATGGTGTCCCACTTATCAAAGCCAGGTTGATGGCAGAGAGAACCCAACTTCTGGGCATACCAAAGTGGCGTTGCTTTTGTGAGGACCTTTGACCATCCTAGCCGGGAATTAGCCTGATGCCAGATAGCTACAGTATGGGAGATAGGCCCAAAATATCGCCCTCTCTTCACTTTCGAGTAAAGCGCTCCCAGGTAGCCAGAACGTCCAGTCTGATATTTGTCAAGCATGTATGCAGGTTCATTGGGAGAGCGGTATATCCACTGGTTTATCACCACTAGTTGCGAGGCCCAGTAGTAAAGTTTAAGGTCTGGGAGAGCTATTCCTCCATCGAACCAGCCTTTCGTCAGCTTTTTGGTGGCAATGCGGGGGGCCCTTCCATCCCAGAGCAGGGTCCTGACCTCACCCTCTACCGCTGAGAAATACGTGTCTGGAACCCGATATGGACAATTTTGGAGAATATATAGAAAGCGGGGAAGTGCCAGCATCTTAAACAAGGCAGCACGGCCCACCAGCGACAGGGGCAAGGATCTCCAATGTTTAACGTCTGTTTTGAGCCGGGCCAGTGGGGGGGGGCCAGGTTATGATCATAAAAGAGGGTAGGGTCTGACGTGGCATATATTCCCAAGTACCGAAAGCCCTCTACGGCCACCTCGATTGTACAATTTGGTGGGAGACGGGGGACCTGCCCCCGGAGCACAAACAGTACAGATTTGCTCCAGTTTATTTGGTAGCCTGAGTATTTCCCAAAGTTCGTGAAGATGTTCAGAACACCACGGATGGATTTATATGGAGAGGCTAGGTACAGCAAGATGTCATCTGCGTACAGGGATATTCGATCTTCCTGACCCTCTGCCCATTTCAGGCCCCTCACCATCACAGCTTGGCGGATCCAGGCGGCCAACGGTTCTAATATCAGAGAGAATATCGTCGGGGACAGAGGACAGCCCTGCCGGGTTCCCCTTCGCAGTGTGAATATGCGTGAGGTATAGTTATTAACCCTCACTTGGCCCTGTATATCTGTGTATAGTAGTTTAATCCAGCCTAGAAATATTGGGCCAAATCCCATCTTTACCAAGACTTCGAAGAGGTATGGCCATTCTATGGAGTCAAACGCCATGGAGGCATCTAGAGATAGCACCACAGCGTCTTCCTCCAGGAATGCCCTCCGCGCCAGCACGTTGTTAAGCCTGCGGATGTTTAGTGCTGTATTTCTCTCCGGCATAAACCCAGACTGGTCAGGATGTACCAGTGATGAGATAACCGGTACCAATCGGGTGGCGAGAACTTTGGCGAGGATCTTAGCTTCCGCGTTGATCAGCGAAATCGGTCGGTAGGAACCGCACTGGTCACCAGGCTTCCCTGGCTTATGGATTACGACTATTGATGCTACTCGCTGATCACTAGGCAGCTTCCCTTGCTCATAACTTTCATTGTACATGGCGCGTAGATGAGGGGCAACATGAGAGGCTGCGACTTTTAAGAATTCAATGGGGATCCCGTTGGGCCCCTTGGCCTTCCCAGAGTGGATTTGGCTGATGGCCTTCTGAATCTCTACATCCGTCAAATCCCCCTCCAGAGTTTCTTTGTCCGTCTCGGAGAGAGTCGACAGATTGCTATCAGCAAGGAGTTGGCGAGAATCCTCCGCAGTATATGTAGTGGAGGGAGTGTAGATCTGCTCTAAGTGACTTGCAAAGGCCTCCGCTATATCCTTAGGGCGTGTAATGGTATTACCATTGGGCATGCTCAGGCCGGACACCCACCTCTCCCCTTGTTCTCTCCTCTCTAACCAGGCCAGTGTCTTCCCAGCCCTGTCTCCAAGTTCATATAAACGGTGTTGCATATGGAGGTGCCTGGTCAACATATGTTCCCTTGCCTTGATCTTATACTCCTCTTGTTTCATTGCCAGGCGATGCAACGTGTCGTCTGAGGGCTTATCGGTGTTGTCAAGCTCAAGTTGACGAAGCTCGTCTTCCAGTTGGGCAAACTGGCTATGTTTTTTCTGGATGTAACCCACCTTTAGAGACAATGCATGCCCCTTTAGGACCACTTTAAAGGCCTCCCACAGAGTTTGCGCTGATATTACTGAGCCAACATTTTCGGTGAAATAGTTACAGGTTTGCTGACAGAGTTCTGTTTTTATATCCGGAATTTTCAGTAACCATGGGTTTAGAACTATAGTGGATCGTGGCTGCCTCTCCCATTGTGTAAGTTCAATTATAACCGGAGAGTGATCCGAGATGCCTCTCGGCAGGGCATGGGGATTTTGAAAATTACCAATGGAGGCTGCGTATGTTAGGAAGTAGTCAATACGAGATGAGCTCCTATGTGCATTTGAATAGTAGGTGTATTGGATATCTTTGGGTTTCAAGGTACGCCACACATCTGTTAGACCCATGGCTGTAGTGAATTCTTTCATTTGCACATTGGGACGTGTCCCCACCCGCCGGGGGTATCTATCCATATCGTCGTCCATGGTCATGTTATAACCCCCTCCCAGGACCAGTGTGCCCACCGGAAGGTCGGTCAATATTTTGCCAAGAGCTGTCAATGCTTCCATACCCAGCGCAGGAGGTAGGTATACTGAAACTATATTAAGTGCTCTCCCTTCCCACTGGGCCTCTAGGACAGCAAATCTACCCCCTGGGTCTGCCCAGGTACGCTTCGCAATAATGGCTAGGTTTTTCTTAACAAGAATCCCAGTTCCCCTGGATCCCGTGGTGAAGTCAGCATGCACCAGGAGTTTGTAACCCCATCGTGTGAGGGCTTTGCTTTTGTTTCCAGTCATGTGGGTCACTTGCAACAGCACTATGTCCGGGGCCTGTCTCTTCAGGTATTGTTGGACGATACCTCTTTTGATTTTATCACCCAGTCCGTTTACATTCCAGGTAAGTATAGAAATCGACAAATCCATTCTACCCCCCATCATCCGACACTTTGACAGTAACAGTGCGACAGTTTAACAGACGTGTATGCTTAACAATTCCCCCTCCTGGTATAAGCAAGGCGTGACCTGATTCTTCTTCCCAACAATTAAGAGCAGGTGTGAACACTGTATGTGGCAGTATGCATAAATTACTTTGTAAATCAAACTTTCCTGAAAACAATAAACCCCCATCCCTCCACCCCCTCACCACCCCCCTCCCTGCCTCCCTGCCCGTGGATTTAGAACTACCCACTCCCCAACTAGGTAGAGTGCCTCTACCCTGTTCAAAAATACCAAAAGGTGTGGGTTTGCGGTCCCCCCATCCCCCCTACAGCTATTGGCGGTATACCTCCGTTCTCTTAGCTCCCAGCCCGACCTTGTAGTAACAAAGTAATACATTTCACAAATGAGTCACTACAAACAGTAACAGTGCTGTGGCAAGTGTCCTCCGGACCAGTAAGTCACTATTATAATAGGAACGTTCTCACCAATGTCCTGGAGTGTGCATGGAAGTAGAGTTCTCTGCAGTCCTCATCGCCCACACGGCTGTACCCCGAAGTTGCAGCTAATTGTTCTTAGCACCAGCGGAGCCTTCATCTGAGAGAGCCCCACCGTTCTCTTTGTACTTCCTTGGCCCTGCGTTGCAATCTCGGCGATGGCCATCGACTCTTCGCCATCCCTCCAGCCATTCCCACGTGTCCTCCGGCGAGGTGAAGAACCACGTCTTCCCGTCTGATTCCACCCTGAGTTTCGCTGGAAACAACATGGCGTATTTTACTTCTCGGTCCCGAAGCTCCTTCTTCACTACCTGAAAACTTCGCCGCTGGGCCTGGACCTTAGCCGTGAAATCCGGGAAGAACGTTATTTCGCTGTTTTCCACCTTGAGTGGGGGCCCTGCCCGTGCCGTTTGCAGAATGATATCTCTGTCTCTATAATTAAATACGCGGGCTATTAGTGGTCTTGGTGGGGCGCCGGGCTTCGGCCTCCCTCCCGGAACTCTATGTGCTCTTTCAATGGAGAAGTATTTGGAGAGACTTTTGGGCTGTAGATGCTTCACTATAATGTCCTCCACGAAGAGATCTGCTGCTGGCCCCTCCGCCCGTTCCGGCACACCTAGAATGCAGATGTTATTTCTGCGGGCCCTTCCTTCATAGTCATCCAACTGTTGCGCCATCCTCGCATGTTGGCTCTGGAGCTCGGCAACCTGGGTTTGGAGTTGCGCCGTGTCATCCTGCAGTGATGATGTGACTATTTTGAGGTCTTTGACTTTATCGTCCATTTTTCGAAAGTCCGCTCGCAGTAGGGATACTTCGGTGGTAACGGAGTCGAGGGAGGACCGCACTCCGCTAATTGCTTCTAGCACATCCCATATGGTAGGCTCTGACTGCGGTCCCGGCTCTTTTTGTGACCCCTGCTCTTCCGTTCGCTGCATCTCTCGTCTTCTCCGGCCTTATTCCATGCGAACTTTGTGAGTTTGCCCTGTACACTCGCTTTTGGTCCCCTTCCCGTCGCCATGGCGGGTTCTGCCACTGATGAGGAGGTGGTAGGTAAGAGGCGCCAGTCAGAGGTCACCAGTCACCCGGGCAACCAAGGCAGCACTGCCGCAGGCCCCCCGTCTGTTGTTTCTAAGGCTATCCTGCAAGAACCCTGCTATCACTTCAATATAGGGGTCTGTTAGGCAGGTGGCGGGTACGCGTGTGTGCCCACAGTGTGGCCGGGCTCTATCAGTAAGCGACCCTTCCCCCGGGCCGCCGGGCGTGGATCTCTCCGGTCTTCGGCACTTCGTAACAGGAAGGCCTACAAGTCCATACCAAACACTACCGCAGCATCAGGTTACCCAAGGGCATCAACTCTGGCACCAGCAGCGCAATCCTTGACATCAAAGGGACAGTGGCACCCCAGTCATTCGCCTCGCCGATGTGTAGCCTCTTCCGCTGAGGTCACTCCCGATGCCCCCAGGGACCAAAGGGTGTATGTCGGTTATCTCCGTCCTGCTATGCTAGAGGGCGCACTGCACGTAGTTGTTCCACTCGCAGGAATGTGGGGGGGACCCAGACCACAATCCGCTAGTGGGTCCTGGACTCACCGCATCCCCCTGCAGCCCACAACCCACGGAGCTCCGCCGAAGGCACCAGCCAGGTCAAGTCACGCCGGGGCCCGGGTCTACGGCCACAGCGCGAGCGGCTCCACGCCTCCCCGCTAACAGTGGATTGCGGCCTGCCAAGCCACCGGCAGTCTCTTCAGGGCACCTGGGGATACGCGGCAGCCCCCGCAACTGGCAACGTCCGCCCCGGCCCCGCTCCTTAGCCGCCGCGCTGGCTGTATCCTACCTCCGCTTCTGCCAGCGAAGCGCCGCTCTCTCCTGCATCGATGCCTGGGTCCAAAGCAGAGTCCCTCGCTGCAGGCCTTCCAGGCCCCAAGACCGGGGCCTCGAGTACCAGCTCCACTCGGCAAGACCGGCACCGCTTCACCCGCACGCCGCCCCCGCCTCCTCACAGGCTCCGGTTTCCACTTCCGCAAGCCGCCCAGTCGCCCAGGGGAGTCCCCGCCGGCCAGCGGGCGGTAAACCGCGCCGGCCGTGCAGGTATTGCACCTCGGGGTCACCAGGCCGCCATTGTCGTCGTCCGTCGTCCGCCGTCCGCCTCACCTCCGCTCCGGATTAAAGACTCCCAGGGGGCCAAAGCAGCTCTCAGGGCTGGAGAGCGTCTTATGGCCTGTTATGCTGCCGATTTGAGGTCAGGATGATGCCGGATATATTGCGGGGGATGCGGAGCTCTTCTAGCCAGCCGCCATTTACTTCGGCTGCTAGCCACGCCCCTACATCTTGATATTCTTGCAACAATATTTTTGTTTGACTATATTTTTTTCTCGATATTTTGTCCAAACACAGCTGGCCCATCACTCACCTACCATTCATCGGAAAGATCATTGGAAAAAAACAGTCTATGTTAAACTTCAAGATCAAATCAATGCTAATCATCTCCTTGTGACTACCAGTCTGGTTTCAGATCATGCTGCAGCATGGAAACCACTACCTTACACATTGTAAATGATACCCTCTTGACCACAGATGAAGATGACCCCTGCGTGCTGGACCTTTGAGCTGCCTACGACACAGTCAACCATCCCTCCCTCATGTGCAGTCTGGAGTCTCAAATGGGATTCACTGGCAATGTCCTTCACTAGTTCTCCTCCTACCTTTCCAACCAACAGCAGTATGTTCACATAGGCGCCTTGAAGTCACAAAGGATCCCTAATGCCTGTGGAGTTCCTGAGGGTTCCATACTGTCTTCTGTGGTCCTCAAACTATATTCACAGAAAACAGCATCAATATTAGATGTGTGTGACATTCGCTTTCACATAATTAAGCAAAATTATGCAAAATGATACTTAGGCCTAATTAGGATATCGGTCAGTAAGCCTCTGACCGCTCGTCGGAGGCTTACCGACTGACATCCTTGGTTTGAATTCCGACCGCCGTATTACGATTACGGCGGTCGGAATTCAAACCGCCTAGTCAATCCGGCTGGATTCTGATGGTCAAAAGGAGCCCATCGGCCAGTAGGAGGCTGCAAGTAATCCCTTTAGGGTGGTGTTTACCCCATCGGGATTATGATGGCGGTTCCAGACAGGCTTTCCATGTCGGGCTCTCCAACATGGAAATACTGTCTGAAAGTGACCTAGGGGGCCCCGAGCAAGGCCCCCATCCCTCATCGGCCTCCAGTTGGGGGCCTGGTGCCCCTCTGTAAATCCCTGCACTGCATTGCCGGCACCATAAGATGCCTGCCATGCAGTGCAGGTATTCACAGAAACTGTGACTGGACTGCGGCCGCCATTTTGTTTTCAGCCTACAAGGTTTTTCCCTCTGGAAGCGGAATGGTCTCCTCACAAACTACCGCTAATGCAGAGTAAAGGGAACGGCTCTCTAAGAAGGTCTGTCATAATTATCAAACTGATAATTTCTGGTGTTAATTGTCACAGAAAGCATATTTTCAAAATTGTAATTTGCTGCAGTCTACTTCCACAGCTGACACCTTCACGCTGGGTTTGTTGCTGCCTCTAATGACTACACCTTGAACTCCTGATAGTGGCACACAATCTTTTTCACAAGAGTTCAGCTAATGGTACTACATTTGCTTAACAACGTTGATCCAAGCCTGTTTCTCAACATTTCTTTACATAGTCAGTATTTGCCTTGCTGAACATCCATGTCTATGGGGAGAACTAAATCTAATCGGGGCACTGTCTCATCTTACGCATCTGTCGTGCACCCAAAATCTACTGCAGTGCCTACTTCTAATCCCTTTTCAATATTACAGAACGACATGGAGGAATCCACGCAAACCATTTTACCTCATCTTGCGGAGTCTTCTTCCAGTACTTCTACATTTCCGCCTACTTCTTGCTCTCATTCATCTCAAGTAAACGGCAAAAATGCGTCTAAACCTAACTCTCCGTCATTACTATCTTCTACTAAGCGAGTTAAAAAAGACCCTCCTTCACCAGTCACCTCTCCTCCACCAGTTTCTCTGGAGTTACTTCTGGATGAAATACGAGCTCTCAAGCCATATATGGAGGACACAAACACCCGCCTACAATCTTTAGAGGATAATTGGTCTTCGTTTCAAAATAAGATCGCTTCTGTGGAATGTCAAGTCGAATCTCTACAAATCTCTTCACAACAGATTTCTCCTATGAAAGCGGAAATACTTCAGCTTCAGAAACAAGTGGAAAACCTTGAGAACCATAGTAGACGCAATAATCTACGTATCTATGGCTTAGTAGAAGGTCTGGAAGGATCCAATCCAATAGCCTTCTTTCAATTTTTTCTTCCGTAAGTACTGGAAATGCCAGAATCTCCTTCATTGAACACACAAAGGGCACATAGACTTGGTCGTCCTCCATCTACTTCCTTGTCTCAACGTAAACCAAGAGGTGTAATACTCTACTTCTCAGAGTATACAGACTTGTTGAAAGTTTTGCAAGCAGTTAAATTTAAGCGTCGTATCTCCTGGCAAGGTTCACAACTATTTTTCTCACAAGATTACGCC
This sequence comes from Calotriton arnoldi, assembly GCA_963921515.1. Taxonomy (NCBI): domain Eukaryota; kingdom Metazoa; phylum Chordata; class Amphibia; order Caudata; family Salamandridae; genus Calotriton; species Calotriton arnoldi. Next base: position 161,466 of record CAWUFW010002382.1, on the reverse strand, counting down.
AAAGTCACTGCGAATAAAAGGAAATGTTTCCTTTCAATGAGACCAGCACTTCGTGATCTAAACGCCGGATTTGGTTTGATTCACCCTTGCCTCTTCAAAGTAACTTATAAGAATAAAACTACCACCTACGACGATCCAGCTTTACTTCAACGTTTTCTTGACAACTGCAGAGAAGAATCTATGGAATTCACAAGAGCGTCTTCTGCATGAGAATAATACTGTTTTCCTGTGTCACTTGTAATTTTATGTTGTTTCTCATTTCCCTCTTCAAGATAGAATCTTATTAATTACCTTCTTTCTCTTCTTTTGTCTTCCTTTTCCAGATGTCGGTTTCCTTCCGTTTTCCACCATCAATTGTATAATATTGTTTGGACTATGTTTCTCCTCGTGATTTTCCCCCGGAGCTGTCTCGCTGGTCATTCGTCTTCTTGTTTTTTCACCTCAGCACCCCCCCATCAATGTTTGAGTTTATGGTATGTTTCATTGTTCTTCTTCTACACTTATTCAGTATTTTCTCTTACTCTCTTTCTCCGTTTCTTTCTTCCTTTATCCTTCTTTCTAGCCTTCTCTTCTCTTCTTTCCTTTTTATTGCATTCCCTTTCTCCATTTCATATCCTTTTCTATTTCTACTGAGCGCTTTACTAATGGTTCTTTTGATTATTGCAGGTTTTTTACTATGTTCATATTTGCCGTAAACTTTTTTATTTTTTTATGCATTTTTCTCTTTTTTTCTTATATTTTTTAATAAATGACGTTACGTGTAATTACCTGGAATGTCAAAGGTTTGGGTACACCTATTAAAAGACAGAGGGTTCTTGCCCATTTAGCTAATTTAAAGGCAGACATTGTTTTCTAACAAGAGTCTCATCTTGTTACTTAAGAAGTTTTGAAACTTAAGCGTCAATGGGTAGGAACTGTTTTTTCGTCTCCTGGCACAAGTAAGAAGAATGGGACAGTGATTCTTTGTCATAAAAATCTTAAAGTTTCCCTTTTATCTGAAGATTCAGACGATGAAGGTCGTTTGTTAATTGTTCATCTTAAAGTTAATGATGTTCCTATTTCTTTGTTTAATGTATATGCACCTACTAAACCTGATAACAATTTTTGGCCTCATATCTCCACTCTTTTGATGTCTATTCCCACACCATATGTTATTTTTGGCAGTGATTGTAACCTAATTGTTGACCCATATATAGACCGTTCCTCCAAAGCCACTTTCATCCCCTCTCCGATGCACCAACATTTCAATACTTTAATTTCTCATAGATCTTTCGTTGATTTGTGGAGATTCTGCAATCCACAACTTCGTGAATATACCTTTTTCTCTCCTACTCACCTCTCCCAATCTCACATAGACTATTTATTTGTCTCTAAAGCACTTACACAGCACATAATACATGCAGTCATTGGTTCTATATTGATTTCAGACCATGTCCCAGTAATCTTAGATTTGGAATTACTCCCTGTTAATGAGTCTAACAGAAGATGGTGATTTAATACATCTTTATTAATTGATCAGACTTTTAATTCCTCTTTTGAGACCTTTATTACTGATTTCTTTAATCGTAATTTATCCCCTGTTTCGTCCTTTGCTATTGTATGGGATGCTTTTAAAGCCTCAGCCAGAGATTTTATCATTTCTTATGTCGCTAAAAAGAAAAAACTAAACTCCCAGAAAGCTTCTGAACTTCTTAAAAACATCAAGCTGTTAGAAACACTTTATACTGCCTCTAACTCTAAAGCTGATCTTAATAATCTTATTGTAGAAAAAGTTAAATACAATAAAATATCTACAGAAAATGCCAGCTCCTATCTTCTTAAAGGTAGTGCTCGCTATTATGGCGGCCAGAACAAAGCTGGCAAACTCCTTGCCTCTTATCTTAAAGTTAAGAAAGATCGTATAAATATTGAGTATATTCTAAACGCTGACTCTTCCAGAGCGACTAAGAATCTAGATATTTTAGAGGAATTCAAAAAATACTATACGTCGCTCTATACTCCTGAGGATACTCCAGACCCTACGCAAATACAACAATACCTGAACTCGATCCCAAAACACTTCCCCACTTATATTGATTTTTCATCCTTAGAAGATGGCATCTCCGTTAAAGATATCTCTCATGCCCTATGTCTCATTAAAACAGGGAAAGCACCTGGTCCGGATGGATTTCCTGTGGAATTTTATTCTCATTTTTCCAAATTGCTTCTACCACATCTCCATTCGCTATTTACATTTTTCATTTCTTCTAAAGCCTCTTATGGTACCTTTCAGGATGCACTTATTTGCCCAATTCCCAAAGAAGGGAAAGATCCTCATTTATGTAAAAATTACAGACCGATATCCTTAATTAACTCCGACTATAAATTATTCGCCAAATTACTTGCTCTTCGTTTAGAACCATTTTTGCCATCTATCATTTGTCCAGAACAATCTGGCTTCATTAAAGGTAGGTCCATCTCTGACAATACTAGGACCTTTTTTAATATTTTACATAAATCAAACAAATATTCTCATTCACTCGCAGCCATCTCGCTTAATGTGGAGAAAGCTTTCGACCGGATGGATTGGTCTTTTATCTTTCATACCCTCCCTGGTTTGGTTTTGGACCTAAATTTATTTCTTACATTTCTTTATTATATACATCACCCAAAGCTTCCATTTTTGTTAACGGTTCTACTTCCTCATCTTTCATCCTCCACAGAGGTGTTCGCCAGGGTTGTCCTCTTTCACCACTTCTTTTTATCCTTGCTCTGGAACCCTTTCTTGCTAAAATTAAACAAAATCCTAATATTTATGGTTTCCAAAATGATAAAACTCATATTAAAATGAGTGTCTATGCAGATGATATTTTGTTATATCTATCGAAGCCAGACATCTCTCTCTCAGCTTTTTCGGCAGAGGTCAATGACTTTTCTTCACTTTGTGGTTATAAATTGAACCCTGACAAATGAGAAATCCTTCCTCTTAATGTTTTATGTTTCAGTCATGACTTTCTTTCAACTAATTTTACATGGAATGCCCAAAAGATCAAATATTTGGGTTTATGGTTTGCTCCCTCTATCAAACTTACTTTATCACTGAATAATGACTCAAGTCTCCTATACAATTTCCAGCTCTATTTCTAAATGGCACCCTCTATACTTAACCTGGTGGGGCAGATACTATTAAAATGATGCTTGTTCCTGTTATTCTACATACCATTGCTGCTATTCCTCTTACTATTCCCTCACATTTTTTCAAGAAAATTTACTCTATTCTATATGTCTTTTTATGGAACAAAAAAAACCCACGTATATCCCTCGCTATGCTCAAATGTAATAAATCGCTTGGAGTTGTTAACTTCCCTGATTTTCAGATGTATCATAAGGCCTTTCTTCTTAAGCAGCTCTCCAAATGTCTAAATCTTTCATCCTCAGATACTCCTCCGCTATGGACAGATGTTGAATTTTCCTTCCTTTCCCCTTTTTCAATTCAAGAATCTCTCACATTTACCCATAAGACGCGTTTTCATCCTCACCTATACATAATACCTCGCTTAAATTATTTCAATCAATAATTATTTCGCATCTCTCTGATGTTGACCGTTTTCTCAATTCTTCGATTTGGCATAATCGCCTTATAACAATTAATAATAAACCTATATTCTGGAAATCTTGGCGAGATAAAGGTCTGCTTTGGGTTCACCAACTTTACCCACATGATACCTTTCTCATTTTTCCTGAAGCACAGACACTTTATGACCTTTATGACATATTTTCCTTTTTTATATAGTGTATTTTTTGTACTATTTGTCTATTTTTACTTTACAATTATGTATATTTTAAGTCAAGTCAAATAAAATAAATTTTATTCTCTGCATAATGTACAACCTTAAAGCATTCTAATAATATAATATGTATATTTATTTTACAGCCATTACTTCCTAATTGTTCAAATCACTCTATATTGTACTCATATTCTAATAAATTTAAGGCATTGATTCATTCTATTCATTCTATACTCTTGTCTTTATCCTCTCAATCTTTGTCTTCTCCCCTTCATCATCTCAGGGCAATATCCTTCCTATATTAAGTGACCAGCCAAGTGCTTCTTCCATTTATAAATTTCTTACCAAACCCATAGAACATAGGAGTAAATCCAAAGTGGAATTACAGTGGGAACACGATTTTCATACTTCATGGTCCATTTCATTTTGGGATAAATTATGGACCAAAATTCGCAAAACCGCAAGATCGGCTAGTACAATGCAGACATTTTTCTTTTTATACAATAGACTCATGTTTACTCCAACATCCCTACATAAATTTATACCTACAATTGTTTCAAATTGTTGGTCTTGTAATGCATCCAATACGGATTTATTTCATATGTTATTTTCCCGTCCTTTTACCCATCAATTTTGGTTGAAGGTATGGTCTCAAATCAATATTAGCTTTCATACTCAATTTCCCTTTTCCCCTTTAAGCATTTTTCTAGGCTCACTCTCCGAAGAATGGCAAACTATCACATATAATACAGATATTGTGGATTTACTAATTGCAATTGCTTTTCAACAAATCACCAAAAATTGGAAACAATCCGCACAATTATCCTTCCAAGCTTGGTGGTATAGTGTCCGTTATAACCATCGACTGGATCGTGCCTATATTTCTCCTTTATCCCTACTTTTTAAAAGAGAACACTTATGGTCACCTATTACTATTTTCCTAGAAACTTCTGCTCAAACATTCAACCAACACCGTCCATTGCTGGAAGAAGTTCCCAAACCTCCATAAACATATTTTCCTTTTTTATATAGTGTATTTTTTGTACTATTTGTCTATTTTTACTTTACAATTATGTATATTTTAAGTCAAGTCAAATAAAATAAATTTTATTCTCTGCATAATGTACAACCTTAAAGCATTCTAATAATATAATATGTATATTTATTTTACAGCCATTACTTCCTAATTGTTCAAATCACTCTATATTGTATTAAGCTCTCTTATTCCCTCATTAGACTATGGTTAGATTATTACTATTTTCTTCCCCCTTTTTGCCTTCCTCCCTCCGGTTATAACTTCTGTATCGTTTTTACTTATGCAACTGTTTGGTTTTTGCTGATTATTTATCAAGCCATTACACCATTTATGATTATATTAACATATTGCAGTTTTTGTTAAATATGTATGCTATGTTGCATTTTTTTCAATAAACTTCTTTTTCAAACTTAAAAAGTATGTGTTTGCAAGAAATTACTGGTTGATTCGTGTTCTGTGTGTATATTCACAGAACCAAATCAAGCTTTATTATATGTTGTCTGCAAACAGAAAATGTATTTGATTAGAAGGAGTGAGAGACCAAAGATTTAAAATGGGAGCAGTGAAGGAAGTTTGTGTGACTATGTATTATAATAAATAAACTACCACCAGCCATACTTAAAAAGGATATCACGATCTACCTCAGAATTCTGTGACTTTATCAAGGAACTTCTCAGAGATTTGTCATATCCTTGTCACAAATGATAGGGAGTGATGTGTCCCATTTATTAAAGGGTGCACATTGCAGCCATTCCAACTGTGCAGCTTATTTACCCAGATTTCTGTGGAGCTTTTCTTATGCCAGTGATGTATTATCTCTCTTTAGCACTTACGCTCATAACTTGCACTCACACTTGTATCCTTTGGCACTTATGCCCAACCTCAAACCTTTATTCATTAATCCCAAGCCCTGAATAAAGGAGGCTCTTGACAATTTTAGTGACAGCCAAATTATTATTATTATTATTTATAATCATTGCAATTTTTTCATTGAATTTAGGATTTTTTCTTTTTCTAACAGCTTCATCCACTAATATGGAACTTCTTTGAAGATCCCGCGATCAGCGACCAATGATTCAAGTTAGATCTTTCAAGAACAGAAACCTTGAGTCATCTCTTGCTCTCTCTCTGAGCTGGTGTCTCTTTGCGTCATTGCTCGACACTCTTTTGCTTATACCAGGGGATGCAAGATTAGCAATAAATAAAATTTGCTATGCTGCCCCCATAAGTCTATCTTTCATTATCCACCAACCCATATTTCTGGACAATTCCTTGGGTGTGGGGGGTGAGGTCTACTTACCAGAATAGCCCGGGTAGATCCCCATGAGATGATAACGTTGTTGGGACTAGCAGGGACTCCACCATCTCGCCTTTCAATGTACTGTGCAACCTTGTTAGGTATGTTCCTAATCGCGTACGCTACATTATATCCACCTGAAAACACAATCAACAGAGATAACAGGTCTGAATCCCAGTTTCATTCAAGTCTAAATTTGTGCCACAAAGAAGCAGAACGTTATGTAGACAACAAAGTTTTAGTAGCTGAGACAAAATGAAATCTTTCCTCTTTTGGTACTTCAGTTCTCTAACAATAGAGTAATTTTTGGGCCATTATTTGTGAACTGGTGCCCTCAGGTGAACATTTGCGTTGGCAGTATAAGGCCGATATCTGTGATGCCTGAACGTAGCATCGGTCATGAGAAACAATTAAAAAAACAGTTTTTTAGCCTTTAAAATATTTTTGTTCAATATGTTCCTGATTATAACGTGCAAAATGCATAAGAAGATAAGACCATCATGCTCTTCCGGTGTAAAATATGATTTAAATTTTGGACAAGTTAATGAGGATCTCTGAGGGATTAATTGTGAGCTCTTGCAGGACATACATGCAGTAGAGAAGGGCAGCATATTCCAGATGATGTGTGGGTCTAGAATGATGATGTGTGAGATAGTGGACTCTTTGGGTTAGAAGTAAGGATAAAGAATTGTCCTGTAGAGAAAGTAGAAACATGGCAGATCGAGGTATCTGGCATTATTTAGAGGAATTAGCTGTGTTCTCTCTCTCTCCATTAATAAAGAAGGCAGTTTTGCTTTGAAATCTTAAAAATAATGATGGCTGCATGAGCACAGGACTCTCAAAAAGCGTGGGTCCAAGGAAGCAATAACACCTCTCACCTCCTCCCCTCATCCTTTTGAGGGACTGGTTTAGGTACTGCTCCTTGGTTCAAAGAAGAATTCGACCAATGAACTTCCGCCAATTAACTTCTGAGATGAGGACCGTGCTTTTTCTAGGATTGGCAATAAAGGATGCAGTTGGTGTCTAAATGACTTTGTGGAGGCAAACATTTTATTAAGCTGAGTCAATGTTGAGAGTAGACAAAGAGAATCAGAGGTTGGATGGTCCATTTGGCTTGGCGCTACTGACGTCATAATGTACTAAAAGGGAAGTGTCTGAGGTTTCATTTCCTATGTTTTCGATTTCTGATGAATACAACCTGTAATTTTAGTGCATCAATCTGTTGCCATAAATGTGCTTTTCTGGTGTTGGATGTCTTTTTTTTATGATGTTAAACAATTGCTTATGGTTGTTTTTAGTGGCTTAATTCTGTTTTTCAAAAAATGTAGATTTAGTTTTAAAGATATTGAATAAATGCAATAGCTTTAGGTTATCCTTACAAGAATGGGGAAAGTGTAGTGTAATTTATGTTAATGGAACTCATTGACATAGTGGTGGCTGTCCTGAATATCTGGTACAGATCATGCGCTCCCGGGAGCGATACTGAATGCAGATGGTGCGCATAACAAGCTTGCATTGGTTGTATCATGTGGGACCTAGATTCAAGTTACAGAGAGCAGGCACTTCCTTAAGGACGCAGGTCAAAGGTGCCCAAAGTGAGGACAGTCGGGACAGATCAAGGAAGGAAACAAATTCTAACTGCTGAATTGGAACTTATTTAATTTTTGAAGTGAGGTCTCCAAGGTGATCTTACACTAAATTTTACATAGAAAGGAAAAAATCATACTGGTTAATTTATAGATCATAGATTGTAAACTAGGCGGACACATTTGACATCAGATGTGGTCTGCAGATGATGGATTCTAGGGCCAGAAAGGGCATTCATCCTTCTGCTGTTGATACTTTAACCATCTTTAAATGGGTGATTGTAACATCTGGTATTTAGGAACGATGAACTCTCCAGGCTAATATGCTATTTTAAAGAAAAGTATTATTCTTTTCATTATAATTGCTATAATAAAAAATACTGTTATTATTTGTCCGGTAATGCAAAGGTCAAAAAGCTTCAAATTGTAAATGGTGAAGGACCCCATTGAGAGTTGGCTTGACCTCTTTTTGTCATACTCAAAAGGTTGAGAAGACTATTGCAGTAAGAGGAAACAGGACCTACAGAGAAGTTCAACAGTAAGTATTACCCCTTGACGAAATGGATAAGGACGGTGCAAATAAAATGTATTGAAAGCAGTGATAATTCCATTAGATAGACTATTTTTAAATTACTTATAGATTGTGTATTTGTAAACTACTGAATGTAAAGCAAAGTTTGCATCATATTGGGCAAATGTATGAATATTACAATGCTGATATTGGTCTTTCATTCATAGGTTAGATGTGAATTTCTGCCAGCTAAGTAATTTGAGAAAAAAAAGATTAGGAATTTCTCTCAAACAATTGTGGTATAATGAGGAATAGAAAAATGTCATTAAAGTGTATAGGAAACTCTTAAAAAGAAACCATAGAATTTTTACATTAGCTCAAAGAGCACTTGCTTTGGACAGAAAATTATATTGTTGAATTCTCTAAAACGTTAGTCCACAGTACCTAGTTTCCCTGAATACTCAAAAGTAAACGCTTAGGGCCCGATTCCGATCTCGGTAGGAAAGCCCTGCGTACGACTCGGATCCGGAGGGCTTTCCGAGCTAAACGTGCTTCGGGAGTCTGACCGAGCGAGTACGATGCATCTGTGTGCTTACGGACTCAGTTCGCTCGGACTCCCATTGAACTCTATCGGAGCCTGTGTACTGACGTGTACATAGGCTCCCATAGCAAAAAGGGGTGGGTGGGGAAAAATCGTACAGCCTGTGGCCCGCACCCCATAGTGCCCACCACACTGTGCGTGCTTGGATCGGGGGGTCCCATGGGCACCCCCGTGACAGATTTGGAGGGCCCCGGGTGAAGGGGGGCCTGCTACGGCCTCCTGAAGTACGATTCCGACAGCCGTTTCGTCTCGCTGAGATCGAGTCGATGCGCTGTCCGAATTGTGCATCGTACTCGCTCGGTTAGAATCCGGCTCCATTGCGCGGCACCATTCGGCTACAAATGAGTCTTACGGATAGGATCGGGTTGGGAAACCCTTCAGTCGGCGCGTACACGATCTTCGCATCGTACTTGGTCGTTCGGAGCTGTGTACGATTCGGTCGGAAACAAGGGCTACTAATCGGATCCGGGAGAGCCAAATCTGATTTGGAGGCCTTCCGAACGACATCGTAATCGGGCCGTAGTGTTAATCCTCAAAAGGTTTAGGAAGGGTTAATTAGAGACCATTGTGTGCATAATGATAATACATAAACACTGCATGATTGCAAGAGCTAAGCATGTTACTTTTAAACTAATTGACAGAAAAATACTGTCTCTAAAAACACCTAGGGCTCCTGGATCAGTAAGCATTGCTATTTTTTTCAAACTCATGTCTAAGTTTTAGCAAATTTTTATTGTCTGATTAATAATACTTCCATGTCATCTCTGGTGATATTGAATCTTGCAGATTAAGCCGCATTGCTATAACTTAATTTTTTTATTTAAATTTTCATAAGATAATTCTGCTTATACAATTATTTTGCCTTTTTGATGTGAGTGGTAAACCATATATTTAAAGGGATGGATAATTGGGCAGCTGGGAAAAATATGAAAGTTACAGAGCAGACAGGCTTCCACAAGCACTTTTCCAAAAGTGATCAGGGAGTCAAATTAGGTTATCTTGCTTAGCAGTTGGTGAAGGAGCTTTGGTTCACTGTTTAGATGAATAGGGTGATACAGTGGGTAGGAGTGCATTTTGAATGTGGTCTATGTTTTGAGGTACTTGCAGCATTTGTATTAAATTACTCAAGATGCAATATTTCCATGCAGAAAAGGTGAATAGTAGATGAGATCTGTATGCTATGCAGGTGACGCTGCAGTTCTGTAACCTTACACCCATAGACCCACATCTTTAGCTTGACCAATTTACTGTGTATATATTTAAAATTAAATCTACATGTGATACCGACAAGCCAATAACTGTGTAATTGGGACTTGATGATAAAACTGAATGTGGCATCTTAATACAATGAAGTTGCAGCATGTTACATCAAATTGTTAAGCGGATGTCAAGATAAGCTGCAATGGTACATGGAATTGATATATAGATGCCAAGGATGTAAAGGCGTATAGAACTGCCTATGGACTTCTTAGATAGAATACAGTCTTTTAAGAAATTGTTTTACTTCTAGATATAAAACTCCATAAGCCTAAAATCACCTCAATTATGTATTATTGAGTCCTGATAGGATTTAAAAAGTTTCAATCAATATTGAGGTGACTGAAGGAAAAAATTGGCTTTGAGGTTTGGCATTGCAGTCTACATCTATAGAAGTCATACTTGTAGACATTTGGTTAAAGTGCTAACTCACTTGCTAAATATTTATATCTATTATATCTAAAGGAGAATGCTGATGTAGCAGTGTATTCCAAAATATCAGAAATAGCAGTTCAGTTTAGTGGAAGAATGTAGAAATAGAGTATTGATACTGACAGGGATGTAGTAGCAACAAAAACATCATATAAACACATGCCGCAATATGACACCCCAAATACTGGGGCAAGGATTTTAAGGCAGCCTTTTCAATTTCTAATGTGGAGTGTCATTATGAAAATAAGGCAAAATCTATTTGTAGAAATTGAGGAATGTGTAAAATGCGAACTACTGTACACAGAGGTATCTTGCTATGAAAGGAATGTTGACAAACACTTCCCCATGTGTTTTGTAAATACAGGCTCTACGGAGCGCTAAGCGTGAATCTGCATATTCTTAATCTTGAAAGATTGAAGTCAGTCTTGGCTCAGGAAAACCCTAAATTAACATCAAGATGACCAAAGTAATCATTTTGTATTATTTTAAAGTTTTGATAATTTAGAACGTTTCTATATAGTAAGCTGAATAGAACATTTTCATTGATGTATTATTTTATATGAAAAGTATTTACAAATCGACAATGCTATTTAAATCAAAATGAAAAAGTTTTGGATTACTACAACTATGATTTACTTGTCACCACAACACTTCAAAATCATTCGCCCACAGGTATCTACCATTATGTTTGAATTTGGAGTGGGATCAGCCCCAGTGAAGAACAGCACCCTACTGGTAAAATTCAGGGTGCCTCCACGAAATACCGCTGGTCACTCTTTATTCCTAGAGTTGCAGAAGCAAAACTAGTCTTGAACAAGACATCCTCTTATTTAATACCATTTCTATTTATCATATACCCAAAACAGTTCCTTTATGTCATTCTGAATTTACACTTGGCCTGATTGACTGTGATGCTGTTTTCTTAGGGCTAGATCAACTCTACTCCCCACTATCCACACTTCACTTGTAATAATGCCATTCCAAAATGATATCCCATACACTCACACAAAACCTTAGAACTTTAACTCACCAGAGGGACCACTGCCACAAAGTCATCACCAAACCCAGACTGCCCACTATTCTTTTGTACTAATATGCTCATTCAGAAGATGTGAATGTTGTGGATGGTCTGGGTTTGGGGAGGAGAGAAATCTTATGTTATGCCTCTGAAAGTCAATTATGTAAAATGTATTTGAACCCTTTTTTTTATTCTACCATTTTGTGAAGGAAAGAGGATTAATATCTTCCAAATGTTTTGAGTAAGGTATCTCATAATCTCACCTTGCTATTAGGCTTTATGGTTACTACTAGAGGTGAAAACCATAATGAGGCCTCAATGAGTAATATGATGTTTGCCTTTTCTAATTTTCCAGCTCTTTACACACTTTCATCTTATTGGATATAGGTACCTTCCGGGTCTTCCCCAAAGTAGTAGCCTTATGTTTCCTGTAGTGTTGTAAAACACTGGTACAAAAGTATGCACTTTCTTGTTCATACTCTTATCATTACTTAACCTGAGCAGCTGAACCTCAAGACTGGGACCTGAAACCATGCTCAGTTATCCTTGGGACTTCAATCTTATTATACTTAGCCTGTGTACTACAAAGAGACTTAAATCAGCCTATCTGGCATCAAACTCAAATTTTTCCTTCTGAAACCCAAAAGACTCCTATAGTGTCACAATTGTAGCCATCAGGGTTAATGTCAGTAATACAGAGGGGCCGATTCCGATCTCGGTCGGAGGCGCACCCAATACCATTCGGTCGGGAAAAAAGCCATGCGAAAGCCTGTTTCCCGACCGAACCGTACGCGGGTCCGGCCGAGCGAGTACGATGCGAATTCGCCGACCGACTCGTCCGGGCGTCCCGACAACTCCGACCGACTCGCTCGGACTCGAACCGCTCCGACCGACTCGGTCGGACCCGGTCCGCACCGCGCAATGGAGACGTTTCCCGGCCGGGTAAGTACGATGCGCGCCGCGAGCAGTCCGACCGAGCCGCGCACTCCGGCCCGTAAGAGCTGTCGGAGCCGTACTTTGGGGGTCCGTGTCGGACCCCCTGTACGCGTAGCCGCGCGAGGCGCACACAGGGGGACCCAAGGGTCCCCCTACCTGTGCGTGTACGCCGCGGGCGCTCGCGGCGTACCCGCTGTAGGGGCGCCTTGTCCGCCTCGCACCCATTGAGGCAATGGGAGCCCGCGTACGCGTTGTACGACCGGCTCCCATTGAGTTCAATGGGAGTCCGACTCGACTCGTGTCCGATAACATACGGCCGCATCGTACTCGTTCGGTCGGACTGCACGAGTCCGATTCGGTCGGAAATCTCTCCGGGTCCGGCTCGGTCGGAGAAATTTCCGGCCCGAATCGGAATCGACCCCAGAATCTCTACAGATTTTCTCATAGACAACTAATCCATAGTTTCTCTGAAGTTATTGCATGATGAATCTGCAACTAAATGGTTTAAAAATGACATTTTATGAAGTCTAGCTCCCTTTCCTAATAACAAATACTTCTTTATGCTTCTCATCACTCTCTCCAATTACAGTTACTTTTAACTTCTTTTTTATGTTAAATTCTACTGAAATGCGCATTTATAACATACTTGTGACATAATTGTTGAATTGTCAGGTTTCTTTTATTTAACTAGAATGGATAAACTACCAGATTGGTATAATTTTTATACTTTACTTTCCTGTTTTTCTTCTCTTTTGCATTCTTATTAAGTTCCTAACTGTGGTCTCAGTACTCGCCTAGCCTGGAATGCATTTTTTGAGCAAGGCAATTATATATTGGTCATCACAGGTATCTAAGGGAGACCCTTTAGATAGTCACTGAAAACATTTCTAGATATAGTAAAAACCACACTGTTACAAAATACAGAAACTAAAATCAAAGGTTAGTCACAGTGGTTTATGAATGATTTTAATACAAATTAACATTAATATTTTAAAAAGAGATATATGGTGCATTCAAAAACTTTATAATTAACAGGCAGATTTCATTTGTTGCACTTTCTAAACAAAAGTTCATAGCGTCATTCACAGTTTGCATATTGTATGATTTAAAAACAGTTTCAGGTAAGCAACTTAAGCAGAATATAAACAATGACATCAGAATATAGGGCCTCATTATGATGGTGGTTGGACTGCCACCGACAGGCAGTCTGTGGCGGTCCAACCGCCGACAGCCCTTCGATCTGACCGCTGCATTTTAATGCTGGCGGTTGGACCCACAGCGGGCAGAGTCCAGGCCGCTGCCTCTGACAGGATCGCAGAGGTCTGAGTCGTGGCACAAAATGGCCTCGGGAACACCGCCATGTACAGGCTGTCGGAAAGAGATATTTGGGCCCCAAACAAGGCCCCCCGTCCCTCGATATAGGTATCATAATATAGGCCCCGGTAATCTCATTACCCTTCACCTATATTCTCTCCCTACATTACACTTGTCACGGTTTACAGGGACTGACCTTTTACCTAGATATTACACTGCATTCAGAACGCAGGTTTTCCCCAGTTCGAAATCTCATACATTATGCATGAGGATTCTTGGAAGCACAGCAGGACTACCATCTCCTGTATAAAATCTATGTACAAAGTTCATGCCCAACGTCATCCTTAGGCCGACACAGTAATACAGTAATACAGCAAGGTAGGACCCCTGGGGAGACCTATGGGTATATATGCATCACATCTTGCTAAGATAAGACAGAGGAGACCAAGACTTCCCGGCCGACACACTGACCAGAGACACTGAGGTTCCTGCATGCAGACACTTCAGCTCGCAGTGGTCTAAAACATCCCTTGCAGGGTTTCCAACTCGAGACCAGGATGGGGTCCCATAGTCTCTCACTTCAGGTAATGGCGTTGACTAAATCCTAGAGGGATTCTTGGCTTAACACCTACATACATGCTAGGTACACTTAGGTACATCTAGTTAAGGAGGCATCGTAGGAGTACGCATCTTTTATCATGTGTTTTATATATGCGTATGTATTCATGATTATAGTAAGATGGTAGAACTATACCATCCATTTACCTTTATTGTACTGCTAATCATTTATATCTTATACTTCCTAACGGTTGTTGCAGCTCATCTGTTTTACATCAGAATAACACATTTTCAATAAATTCTTATTGAAAACGCCCAGCCTGTTTATTCTGTGTATTTCTCTGAGACAGACTAAGTCAGCACGAGTGACTGAGCGAAAGGGAGTATATTGTTTCCACGGTCCTGAGGGATCAGAGTTGTCATGTTCGATGGTTGCCAGGAAATATTCTCTCCTTGGTAAGAGGAGATTCTAGTGGCACTGTGAGCTAGTTGGTACAAAAGGCCAACATACCCGGTGGGGGTGATCAGAGTTCGTCTGACGCCAATCCTACAGTGTATGTTGTCTAAACGCGCAGATCCTGTATACTTTTTATAGGAACTACACGGCATGGCGCCGCCAATGTTGGTTGGGTATTTATTTAACAGTAGAATCTGAGTAGTTCAGTCGTGCTATTCTCAGAAATACCTATTCACAAAACACCAGAGACGTCTGGAGTGTGTGGGCAAAACTCTGCCACAGCTGAGTAGGCAAAATATCCTATTTATTGGCTGTTGGTTAATCAAGCTTGAAGAACACAGTGTTCCTAAAAAATGTGCAAAACACATTATCTTGGTTCCCTTGAAAAGTTATTTTGTGTTCTAAACACAATGACTAACAAGGTCTTAGACCCACTAAACCAACCATTGCCACTCTCGGAAGACGAGGAAGATGCAAACGCAATACATATTGTGGCAAATGTTAGAAATACAGTCACCCTGAAGCTGCTTGCGCATGGTTTAACACCAGTAGCTTTCATGATTGAGGCACATGAATCATACAGAACAGAGGTATTTTATTCGTGGGTTACATTCCCAGCAGCAAATGCAAGAACAAAAACTTTTCATTTTTACACAGAAGATGAACCACCAGCGGAATATTGTTCGTATGAGGACATTGAGGTTCCGCTCACGTACCAGGAACATTTATACTGGTTTATAGTGCCCTACCCCATACAAGAAGAAGAGTAAGACTCGGTCTGCTTGGAAGAGAAGGAGCGACTTGGCCAATATTAGCAGCCTACACACCACATCCTGACATTGAAACAATGCCAGGACCAGACTTACTCATACTTTGCAAAGAATTAATAAAACTTTACAGAAACATGACGCAATACGTCATAAGGACTCTTACGGTCCAGCCAGCGATGGTAACAACAAATACAGCTCACGTTCAGAACACAGCAACTAAAATTACACCACAAACATTACATGCAGTAATGGGTAAAATGCCCGCAAAACGTGAACAAATACCCTTCTGGATAGCTCAGAAGATCACACAGCTAGAAGCAGTATTCCCAAATACTAGCCCTTATGAAAACACAGAATGCGGACAATCTGCTTACCCATGGGGATAACAGCACAGATAGAGGATTGTACCTCGTGGGGTACAGTTTTCGCTGCCATATATACCAGAACTCATGGTATTACGTCATTAGCAGTAATACCAGACGTATTAAGACAAATACAAAATGAGTACGGAGCAGAACCTGCTCTGAACTTATGGATGAAGTTACTAGGTAACTATGCCCAGGTATCAGCCATAATATTAGCAAATATTAAAGGGGAGGCACTACCCAAAATAATTGAAACTGCGTATGCAGAGTTAGGCAGGGACAGTTTGGGTGGAAAAGCGTTAAAACCACAACTGATGGGTAGTCCCAAGAAGGAGACTTTGAAGCAGACACCTACTTCTTCTAAAAAGAAATGGGACAATAACAAAAAACAAAAAGTTAAAGAAAACAGATCTCAATCCAGAGGCAGATTTCCTCCACAGGAGCCCTCGGAAAGGAGGTATAACCTTAGGAATAGGGATAATATTGAGAAACCTGACAGGTATAAGGATACTGATACACGTTCCTCTCGTTCCTTTCAGGGTTCAACGAAAAACTCCGAGAGAGAAGGACGGTCAGACAGACAAGAAGAGCGTACGAAGTACAGAGACAAGCAACACGCTCAAGAATATATTTCCAAAAAAGAAGATAAACCAAAACCACAGTTCAAAAAGAAGAAGGTTGCAGGTCTAAAGATCAGACATATAAAAAGGAAGGGAGTTACCCTGATTCTAAGAAAAGGGACGGGGTAGCAAAGTAGGAAAACACAAAAGTCCCTGTTCGAAAAAGTTAATATTTTGGGCAAAGTTCTCCGTGACTAAGAGTATGCCTCAGTATGGATCATGTGCTATAGCAAACATCAACGTTCATCATGACTGTATGGTAAAAAGATCACAAAATATTTCAGTGTACAATAAAATATTCAAAGTAAAAAAATAAGAGTTAAGAGGTAATCACTATGAAAGTGAAAATGTATTAGATTAAAAACATATATGCATGAAACGTTACAGCATTAACAAAATTAAAAACATCTTCTCATTAGAGAAATTACAATACATCTGTTGTAGAATACATTTAATTCCTCATACAAATTGAAGAAAACTTAAAAAGGAGTCGACGCAGCGATTCGGTGAAACCTGATTCCTTCACCTTCTTCAGGACAAATTTTCAAAAAAATATCTAAATAACAAGAGACATTTATTAAAACACGAATGCTCCTCATACAATGGAGAAAAGCAGTCTGTCATACCTCTACACAAGTTTAAAATACACTGAACAAGCATACTATAAGTTAATCTCCTATAGTGAATTAACAGCCTGAGTATCAATTCTAAATATGAACACCATATCGAGAAAACACATGAGAGTAATCATGACACATAGAAATAATAATAATAATAATAATAATAATAATAGTGATAACACATGATCCATAGCATTCAAGGGGACATTTTTTTTATTTAATAGGACCCACCTATTAGGATTCAGCAAGACTTTATGGTCAAGTCTTCACTAAGACTTTAAGAAAATCGAATTCTTAAGTTGTTCGTTTTGGAGCAGGGAGGCCGCTTGTTATTTTAATGGTGAGTACGCTGCATGCCGCTGAATATTTTATTGTACACTGAAATATTTTGTGATCTTTTTACCATACAGTCATGATGAACATTGATGTTTGCTATAGCACATGATCCATACTGAGGCATACTCTTAGTCACGGAGAACTTTGCCCAAAATGTTAACTTTTTCGAACAGGGACTTTTGTGTTTTCCTACTAAAGATCAGACATGCCCAGAATTCTGAGGACTCGACTACTGAACGGGGAATGGGCTCTGACGATGCTAGACAGTGCGGCAGAAGTAACAATAGCTCGCCAGAACCTGATGGAATTTCTGGTGACAGCGGACTTAAATGATTATATCACGGTGGAAACACCTGATACTAGGGTAAGTGTCCCACATAAATTGTATGAAATAACACTCCAAATGGAGGGGGACAAATGCAGGACAATTAGAGGTCTCTTTTGGGAGTACCTAACGTTTGGCTATGACATTTTGTTAGCTGAACAAGATTGGCCGGCAGCATTCGTGATGGATTGCCCTAGGGGAGAAACAGTAATTTTACCAGTATTCTCCGACCATTTTCCCAAATATTTAAAATACACATATGTGCGGGAGTGGGCGGTAGCTCAAGCCCCAGCATTATACAAAAATCGTGTTGGATGGGATGAAGATTCAACCCACCACATAATTCCATTAAAAAATACTCCAACTGCACAAAGGCAGTATCCAATAAAGCAAGAAGCGAAGAAACAGGTCTGGGAGATCTTAGGTTAACTTGAATACCAAGGAGTGATTGAAACATGCACCTCTCAAATGAATAACCCTTTGTTTCCCGTATCGAAACCAGACAACACATATCGTCTAGTTTTAGATTACAGACATGTAAGCACTTGCACTAAGACATTTGCAGTTCAAAATGCACACAGTGCCGCATTAATTAATAACATTGTGCGGAAAAAATACAAAACAATGCTAGATATCTCAAAATGATTTTTTTGCCAAAATATAGTGCCTGAGAGCAGATATTTGACAGCATTCCAAGAGCTAGGGTCCCAGTGTCAATTTTGTCGAATCCCCAGAGAGTTATAAGAACAGCCCGGGGTTGTTTTCAGCCAGAGTAACTAAATTACTTCAAAATCTGGATGAGGAGGCATTGTCCTATGTGGATGATATTTATCTAACGGACGATGACCTAGAGAAACACTTGAACAGAGTGAATACAAAATTTGGGGATTTGCCTCTGAGGGTTACAAATTCAACTTTAAAAAAATCGAAGATAGCCCATCTTAACGTCTTTTTTCTAGGATATGAGCTTTCAAGTGAAGGGAAAAGCCTGGCACCTAACTTTTTAGAAAAGTGTGCGCTGCTCCAACCTCCAATATCATTAAAAAACTTACAATCAATCTTGGGATTCTTGAATTTTGGCAGAACATACATTTTGGATTACGCAGAAAGAGTAAAACCTTTCTACGATTTGATAAAACCTGATTTTTCAGTTAGACAGTGGACACAGGAACACACAGATACTCCTCGTTCCTTACAAGCTGACAGGATAGCTTCAAAACACTTACAGACATGCGTAAATGTACGCAACCTGGTGATCCGTATAGTTGCGGGTCAATCTGGGTACACCTATCTAACATATAATGAAGATGAGACAGTACCAATAGCATATAGATCTCATTTGTACACAAATGCCGAGATGCGCTTCGCATCTACAGAAAAAATTCTAACAGCAGTACAGACTACTGTAGTTAGAGAAAGAGCCCTGGCTCAAGGGAAACGTATAATAGTCGTTACACCAGTTCCAGCCTTAGAGGCTGCAACAAAGGCAAGCGTTCCCAACGCTAAAGCCTTACATCCAAGATGGATACAATGGGGTAATTCTCTCACTGCAACAGATGTAGAATACAGGTACAACCCAATTTTAAAAACACAATCATTCCTGCAATTCCAACAAGAATATCCTCTACCAAATGAAATAATGCCTCTAGATCAGTATGAATATATTATTTATACTGACGGTTCTGCGCAACCGGCCATAGGGAGCAAAAAGCAATACAGCGCCGCGTGTGCTATTGTTAAAGGATGCATGCAGGATGGAAAGTTTCACCCAAAATGCACAAAAACATAGTCTCTAGGAGACTGCACGGCGCAGCTGGCAGAACTAAAAGCACTAATACTGGCACTGGTAAATACAGATCGAGAATTCCCCACACTAATCGTGTGTGATTCCTTTTACTGTGTACAGTCATATAATGAACATTTACATCACTGGGGACAAAACGGGTTTAAGGACGCAAAAGGTGGCACAATTAAGCACAACACGCTATGGGAACAGGTAGTGGAGTTGAAAAACGAACTAAGAAGGGCTCACGTGATACACACATTGAGTCATCAGCCTGATGGCGTTCACGTTGAAGGGAATTCATTGGCTGACGAAGCCGCAAAGGGGGCTGTACGTACGGCTTCCGTAGCTGCAATCACTCGTTCAAAAACGAGGATAGACGGTGAGATAATGGTTGCGATTATTGCTACACGCAATAACACAGCGGTACCGAATTTTTTTTCACTCAAGTACTCCTACAAGTTAGATGCAAACAATGTTCCATTTGCTCAAATTCCAGGAGTGGGGGATAGAGTAATACCAAATATGGATCGAAGGTTAGGATTAATTCCAGCAGCACATGAGGGTATAGGTTCTGCACACGCAGGAGTTTCTGCTACGGTTTCTCTATTGAAATAACGCTACTGGTGGCCAGGACTAAGAAGGCAGACTAAGGATTATGCGTCTTGAAATGCGACATCTGTCAGCAGATGAAAGGCTCCACGGTAACACGTCCAGCGCAGACACCATTACTAATATCAGACAAACCACTGGCGTGTGTTTATTTGGACCACTGCGACCCCTTGCAGTCTGATGGTGCTTACAAGTATATCATGGTTGCAGTGGATTCTTGCTCTAGGTTCCTATGGGTGTGGTCCCAGCACTCGGCTGACGCTCGAACTGTTATGAAAGATTTGCGAATCTTTATAGGGACATATGCAATTGGCACATTACATTCTGACCGTGGCCCCGCGTTTAGCTCTAGGGCTTACAAGGAAGCCATGGGAAGTTTGGGTGTAGCATTGCGGTACTCCTCTCCGAACCATCCCGAGGGAAATTCGGTTGTGGAGAGGAAAAAACGGGACTTAAAGCAGTCTTTAACAGCTCGAGTATTAGGCTCGGGTGGAAATTGGGTAAAACATCTGTATGGAGTTCAAAGGGCATTAAATAATCAGCCAAGAAGCTCTCTAGGGGGGTCACTCCTTATGAGGTCCTATTTGGGACAAGAATGTGGGTACCTGATCTTGATTGTGAAGGCACAGTGGCGGATGAAAAACCTTTTGACATCCATAAAAGTTTGGCTGTTTTACAGGACCTGAACGAAAGCAGGGCACTACAGAGTAATGTCCAGACGAAAAGGACCGCCACTGGGGAAGTAAAAAGTGTCACGGCAAGACCTGTCTGGATCCCTAATGTCGGGGATCTGGTCAGAGAGAAAATAGCGGACAAAAAATAATTTGGGCCATCATACAGAAAGCCTGTACCTGTCCTGGCAGTTGAAGGAACAAGAACAGTACTTCTGCCACTTCTTGCCGGTGAAAAGGAGAAAAGATTCATTTCAATTGACCTAATCAAACCACACTATGTGGCCGATACTGAATGAACTGCGTGGACTCCGAAGTAACAAACACCCTCCTCTCACAACTATACAAGAATTTCAAACAGAAAGACTCATCACGTTTGAAGGGTCATCTGCACGGAATGAAGGACTAAGCAACAATGCAATGGAACTCGTTCCTCTTGAAACTGAAGCTCAAAATGAGAACTCCACTGAAAGACAAATTTCTATTTGACCAAACACAGATATCTACATCAACATGCCCCAACAACAGCAAGCTACAGTTTCCACAAAACCTGCGGAACTACTGAAAATTGATCGAACTGCATCTGGCTATTTCATTGACTTTGGTACTTTTTCATTGGATCCAAGTGAACCTGAAACGATGCCAGCCCAAGAAACTCGTCTACAGCGATTCAAAGATTTCCTGAATTGTCTTAAAAAGACTTGCCTGGCATCACCTTGGGTGGAACTCTGGGTAACTACTGGGATACTTTTCTTTCTTTTCTGGATAGGCCTAGTAACTGTCTTTAGTATACTTATAAATGGAACTTATCTTCGAGAAAGCTCTGCAGCACAAAAAGTGAATGTGATTCTGAAACCACATCTATCATCACATCTTGAAAAAAGAGACCTATCATCAGTGAACATTACAGCAGTACCTATACCTGACGGTATAGTGTGGGACAAGGTTGATTTCGATATATTTGGCCCTACTGAACTTTTAAAAATACCACATTTATTTAAGATTTCATTAAGTGATATCATTACCTCCAGTACATTTTCCGATGATTGGCATTATGAAACTGTAAATAATATGTTGTCTGATTTAGAAAAATCTGCTGCCTTTCTAATAATGAAATGTTAGAAGACACATCAGACTTTGAAACAATGTATTGCTATCAACATTATGGTCATCACTTTCTGCATAAATCTGCTAATCCCAGAAATGTTTTCACATACCATCAATGGGAACATTGCCCAACACCGGCAAAAAGCAGTTCAAAAACATTTGTACAAAAGTTTCCATACTTTTCAGGGTTAAACAAATCAGACCCAGCCTCATATTATTATTAGGTTGCACCGACACCAGCATGGAAAAATATGTTAACAAATACCTAATAGATTTATTCTGCTACTTTTATTACCCAATTGTCTGAACAAGGTTTCGATTTATGGAAAGACGCCATAGACTTAAAATCGGTCTGGGGTACTAGGGAATGGCAGGTACAGGGAACAGAGGCACTATTTAGAGCATGCCTTATTCCGCAACAAATAATGTTTTTAAATGAAACAGTGCAACAAACGACCTTTCTTGGATTAACCACGAACAAAGATTTAAATACACCTCGGATACCCACACCATCACACACTGAGGGTAATATAACATCGCAGGGAAGAGGTTACACTAGATGACATCGTGCAATACAATAGATCAGACCCCGATTGGAAGGGATGGTTAATTTGGCCCGTAGACACCAATAACTGTCAGGATAGATTCTTGGGTGAAACTAAAGGATTTAGTATCAATAGGCCAGATCCACGTTATGTACAGAGACAACACCCAGGGGTAGTGATATCATACAGTGTTGGGAAGTTATGCCTCGATTGGCTACAGACCTCAACACTCACACACGTGAAACAACACATATCCTTACTTTCAGAAGATGTGGACCTACAGGATTTTTTATTAGGTCCTAGGAAGTCACGTCACAAACGTTTCTATTATGCTGTCTACAATGAGATTTGGAAAATATCACAGCAAGAGGCCGCGGAAAGATTACGAGAAATAGATCGTATAAACTTAGAGAAAGCTCAAGCAGTGGTCAACAATGGGTTAACGCACTAACCTCCAGAATATATTCTCTAGGCAACATTGTATCTTCTGCTATTGATGTACTAGAACAGGACCTGTCCATATTACAACAGGGGCAATCACAATTGCGTTCTATTCTGTTATTAAGCTGGATGCTGCAATCATTGCGCGGAGGCTATGTGCCTTGGCGTTTCATAAAGAGTACGTCTCTGTTTTCTTCGTACAATCTGACAGAAAAACAGATAGAAATGGCACAAAGGGGAGCAAAATATACAATGCTGCGTATTGAAAAACTGGATAGATTAGCATTTACAGTGGCAGAGGCACCGTCCACGGAATGGTTAATCCATGGCCACATAAATCTTCCGGTCACAACTTTTCAATTTCAATATTGCCTTGAACAAATGCAGGCAGGCAGATATGAAGAAATGGGTAGGGAATTCATCAAAGAATCTTGGGAATTACCATACAGATTTTGATGCTGGAGTGGGGAAAAAGAAGTGTTTCTAAGCGGTACAAACTGCGAGAATACTTTAAGTGGTTCACTTATATGCCAGGATATAATGCTTCACGGGGCCTGTAATGGATCGGTAGCAAACTTATCCTGTCACTTAAAGGGTGCCCCAGGTGCCGTGATCACTCCAGTGTTCAGGCTACTTTCAAATGGGAGTTACTTGATGTTGAACGATCAAGGTTGCTGTGGGATGCTTCCAGGCATCGCATATCTGGTAACTGTGAGTTCCAGGGTTACTTGCTGTATGCAAGTATTGTTTCCACCAACACATACAGTCAGGGAGGCACCTTCACTAAATGTTTCATCAATGCAGTTTGATGCCTTGAGCAGAATGAAAGCCATGCTTATACAGAAATCTGTGCCCTTAACTTCTGCTCGAGAGACTTTTGATCTTCAAGTAGCAAGGTCTTCGGCAGAGATACAGGCACTCATACGTACCAATTGCCCTTTCCATTTCGCAGAAATGGTAAATCGTATCTTTAACATGTCAGATACGACAGGCATCGTCCACCTATTTCAGACCATAGGTTCTGGACTATTAAGCACCTTTCAGACAGTCCTCGGAGTTATACCAAACTTTATACACTCCGTATTTGGAAGCATATTTGGAGGACTGCCGCTGATCCTGTTTCTAATAGCAGGTATCCTGATTGTCGTTTTTCTGCTACGCAATGGACGTCCCAGTCACCAAGGAGATGGAAACAGTACTCCTGGAGAGAAAATACAGTGATCGCATGGTACAACTTCTAGGCACACCTCGCCTAAGGGAACTAAGTGCTTCTTGGTTCTTGTCATTTAGACCAGTCTGGATGGACTGCATATTACCTGTGCTCCGATGCCTGTTTTGCGGAGAAGAATGCGTGTTGGATCTCTGTCTGACACTCCCATCATGTGCGCAACCGGACGTTGATGCTTTACTGGACCTGATAACGGCCCATGTTCTGCAGTGTCCCCAGCGTATTCCCTTGTTGATGGCGGCATTCCTAGAGCCACCAAAGGTAGTATCTGCTCCTGTTGGTATGGACACCGGCTCCTCCTCTGACACCCAGGCCTTGGATGGCGCGCAGGCTGCCCCAGCTCTGGCTGTGGACAGTACGGAAGATCATCTGTGCTCAATTGACATAATATGTGAGGTGTTACAAGGACCGTCGACTGCGGAGGCAGGCAACAAGAATGTTGCGTCTACCAGCCAGGACACAAACATTTGACTCATTTGGCCCGTCGTGTGCTGGGAAAAAATTTGACTTTTGGAAAACAAACGGAAAATTGGAACTCCGTATCAAAATTGACATTCTTTTTGAGCATGCATGGCTTTCAAAATGCTTGTAGTAATTCGAACTATACCTACGGACATATTAGAGCTATAGCTTGAGTGTCAATTTCCATTTTCTATCTCTTTTCTGAATTTTTTTTTTAGAACCTTTTTTAAAACGTTTTAAACGTTGTTTTTAAGCATAATAGGAAACTGATGTTTTTTTTTACTATTTGCGTACCAGTATCTAGTCAGCCTAGTAGTACATTTAGAATTTAACTATGTCGTCCATTCGGAAGAGGAGTGGGTGTTATATTCCATATAGGTATCATAATATAGGCCCCGGTAATCTCATTACTCTTCACCTATATTCTCTCCCTACATTACACTTCTCACGGTTTACAGGGACTGACCTTTTACCTAGATATTACACTGCATTCAGAACGCGGGTTTTCCCCAGTTCGAAATCTCATACATTATGCATGAGGATTCTTGGAAGCACAGCAGGACAACCATCTCCTGTATAAAATCTATGTACAAAGTTCATGCCCAACTTCATCCTTAGGCCGACACAGTAACACAGCAAGGTAGGACCCCTGGGGAGACCTATGGGTATATATACATCACATCTTGCTAAGATAAGACAGAGGAGACTGAGACTTCCCAGCCGACACACTGACCAGAGACGCTGAGGTTCCTGCATGCAGACACTCCAGCTCGCAGTGGTCTAAAACATCCCTTGCGGGGTGTCCAACTCGAGACCAGGACGGGGTCCCATAGTCTCTCACTTCAGGTAATGGGGTTGACTAAATCCTAGAGGGATTCTTGGCTTAACACCTACATACATGCTAGGTATACTTAGGTACATCTAGTTAGGGAGGCATCGTAGGAGTACGCATCTTTTATCATGTGTTTTATATATTCGTATGTATTCATGATTACAGTGAGATGGTAGAACTATACCATCCATTTACCTTTATCGTACTGCTAATTATTTATATCTTATACTGCCTAGCGATTGTTGCAGCTCATCTATTTTACATCAGAATAACAACTGTTCAATAAATTCTTATTGAAAACGCCCAACCTGTTTATTCTGTGTATTTCTCTGAGACAGACTAAGTAAGCACGAGTGACTGAGCGAAAGGGAGTATATTGTTTCCACGGTCCTGAGGGATCAGGGTTGTCATGTTCGATGGTTGCCAGTAACTATTCTCTCCTTGGTAAGAGGAGATTCTAGTGGCACTGTGAGCTAGTTGGTACAAAAGGCCAACATACCCGGTGGGGGTGATCAGAGTTCGTCTGACGCCAATCCTACAGTGTATGTTTTCTAAACGTGCAGATCCTGTATACTTTTTATAGGAACTACACGACAGTGGCCCTGGGGGCACGTGTAGTGTCCCTACACACCTCCTACACCCAATGGGATAATATTTTGGTAAATGTTAAAGAGGACACAATATTCATGTCAGACATCATTTTTGCATACAATATTCTTGAATACAATTAGCAATTTACATGCCTTTTAATACTGGGCAGTTGTAAATGATGTGCAGCAAATGCTCATCATCAAGACCACATTGCATGCAAACAGTTATTGCAACACTTGTGCACCACTTTTCAATAAGGTCAGTGCATTATAACCTGAAACAAAGATATTTCTGGTAGACCAGTGGTAGCAAGAAGTCTTTAAGTTAGTATTGTGGAACTAGTTTACTGTAATTAAATAATAGGTTGGGGAATTAAAATTTGCTGTCTCCATTCACAAACATATTTTAAAGCATTTTTACGAGGTGGGACTTATCCAAGAACTTTCAATTTCATATAACTTCAATATAGTTTAAAGATAGAGCTCTCAGCTAAACGTATGCAAAATGATTTGACCCCAGAGCATTGATTTTATAGTAGTCAATTTAACTTCTATGACAGAAACAAATAGTTTTTTGCTGCTTCATCAAAAAGTTTGCAAGTGGCAGAACAGCCTAACTCTAAACAAATGACAACCTGTAAAATGTTCCATGTGCCTAAAAATTCTGTGAAAATGATTAGGCCAAGATCTCACGATACGTTTCAACTGACACTCATGCGAAGTGGCATTGATCAAATTTCATATGCAGAAAAGTTTTGTGTGGAAGCAGACACAGTTGCAGTGCCAAAATTACATTGTGCCATGGAGAACAAACCCCCACATTACTATGCATGAGGGACCTAATGGAACCTCCAGCCAAATATGCTGCTGCACAGTGTTTTTTCCGTTTTGCGCAATGCAGTGCAGTTAATTTTCCATCAATGCTCTTGTGCTCGACTGATAATAAATCTAGTTTGAACTAAATGATACTTTATCACACCAATCAAGGTGTAAATACCAAGACATTTTAGAGTTTAATCTACACCCCAAGTAGTCATAATACATAAAAGGGTAAGTTCTGCTCCCATTTACTGACCAAGGAAGATTTATTATCACCATTACCAAAGATGATGATTGGGTCTTATTCGGATGGGTATTCCTATTGTAAATCAACATTGATGCAAGAAACTGCTGCTAGCCAAAAAGAGTGTTGTCAACCATAAGCAAAGCAAGCATTGAAACATCCACCCTTCCTATCTTCAGAAGAAAACATTCCATGGCTCTCAAACATTCAGGGAGATTAGATTGTATGACAGCAGAACGCATGGCTAAACCACACGTGCTTCAACAACGCAGTCCCAACAGCGAATGCGCCTTAACCACGCATTCCTTCATCACGCATACCTTTACCATGCATGCCTTTACCACGCAAGTTCGTTGTAAAGGCATTATTGGTAAAGGGATATGCGTGGTAAAGATCACCCTACAAACTATGCCGACCCCTTCCCCCCCCTCCCTGGGCCCTAAAACTGCCCCAGCCCTAAAAGTGTCCTTCCCCCGAGCCCTAAATCTAAGCCCCACGTCCTAAAAACTACCCCGACCCCAGGCCCCCGCCCTGAGCCCTAAATCTTGGCCCCCAGCCCTATAAACTATCCCAACCCTAGCCCCCTCGCCCTGGGCTCTAAAAACATCTCTGCCCCTGAAAACTAAGAGCAAAATACCCAGCCCCAAAAACGACCAGAGCCCTAAAACCGGCCCCAGCCCAAAAAACCAGTTCCCAAAACCCGGCACCAGCCCCAAAAACTCCACCCCCACCCCCCAAAACCCAGCCCCAAAAACTACTCCCTACCCCCTCAAAAACCCAGCCCCAGCCTCACTGTCCGCGTCCGGAGCTTCCTGTTATGACGCTTCCTCTTCCTCTCCCCACCCATCCGGACACTAGACAGTGCACTGCCTTAACCATGCATATGTGTAGTTAAGGCAAGCGTGGTTCCTCTTGCGGGGAAACAGCACGCGTAGCTCATCCCGCGCTGTAAAGGCTGTTTCCCGGAAGTTTATTGATGTGTGGCTAAAAAGGCACAGGGGCAGAATACAGCCTTGTTTACAACTGTTTAGGATGGAAATCACCTGGGACTACTGACCCACCTTGCCCCAGTAGTTTCTTACTCAGGTTTTATTGTGGAGTCAATGTATTTGCCAGAAGAATGTATGATCATGTAAAATCAATATGTTCCATATCGTTGTACTATCAATATTGTCAAGCGCAGATCTACAGTCATCCAAGCAGCAATATATGCTTGTGTGTTTTTCTGAAGTGACCTAGAAGTGAGCCTGGTCAGCAACATTATACTATTATAAGCCCAAATCACATGTTCTGGTCCCGGTTTGCAACTAGTGGAGTTTTGTTTGGGAAGATCACCCAATCACTTAAATATTTCTTGCAAACAATGTTCCTTTCTACATCTACGGGAACTCTAAAGCCAGAATTCTTTTCTGTTGCCCTTTATATGGCCTGAAACCAACAGTTTCCTGCACCATGAAACTGGCATGCGACCAGTATGTAACAAAGGTTCAAAAACTTCAAAGATTGCTTTTTCCAAGGACCTACTTACTAACTTGTTATGTTATTCCTATTTGGATAGCGCACTAATCACCCTAGAGGGTATCCAGGCGCTTGTAGATAGGTAGGCCGTGCTCCCCAGGGGTAGTAACTTGAAGAGCCAAGTCTTCAGCTTCTTGTGGAACTTGAGAAGCGATGAGGTAGGTCTGATGTGCTGTGGTAGGTCATTTCAGGCTTTGACAGCAACAGGAGAGAAATGTGCCCTCCAGTTTTGTTCTTGTGTATGTGGGGTACCTGTGCTAGGGAGAGTGCTGTGGATCAGAGGTGTCTGGTGGGGTGGTGGAAGTGTATGCAGCTATTGAGGTAGGTGGGGCCTATGCTGTGTAATGCTTTGTATGTGTGTGAGTAGGTTAAATTGAGTGCACCTATGTATGGGTAGTTAGTGCAGTGATTTGAGGCGTGGGGAGATGTGGGTGCAGCGAGGTAGGTTGAGGACGAGCAGTACTGCCATATTCTGGATGGTTTGGAGCCTTTTCAGGAGTTGTTTGCTGCTCTGTACAAAGACTGTGTTGCTGTAGTCAGGTCTGCTGATAATAAGGGCCTCTGCTACTATTTTCCTGGTATTTTCCCAGAGCCACTTGAAGATTTTTCGAAGCATCCTCATGCTGTAGAAGTAGGTGAAGGTCGGTGCATTTATTTGGACTGACATGTTGAGTTTGTCCTTGAGGATGAGTCCTAGGTTCCTGGCATGAGCCCTGGGGACTGGGGACTGGTGTCCGCCAGGTGGAGTCCGATGTCTTCTTTCAGAAGATCACCACTTCGGTCTTGTCCGTGTTGATCTGTAGGCATTTGAATCTCATCCAGATTGTCATAGTGGACATGCATCTAGCAAAGTTGTTTTTGGTGGCAGGAGTCTTGTCCAACAGGGAGAGTTTTAGTTGAAAGTTGTCTGAGTAAGCAAAAATGTTGATGCCATGTGATCTGATGAGGTCAGCCAGTGGGGTCATGTAGATATTGAACAGGGTGGGGCTGAGAGATGATCTTTGGGGGACTCTGCAGATGAAGTTCTTGGCTTTTGATTTCTATGGTGGCAGACTGACTTCGTTTTTTCCTGTAAGGAAGGAGCATGTCCAGTTTAGGATAGTGCGTTTACTGTTGCGTGTTTCCAGGTCTCTGGGTATGTTGCAGTAGTAATGGAGGAGTTTGGAATATGAGTAAGTGCTTCGCTGATAGGGGAGGTGCCCATTTTAAAGATGTGGTAGAGGCATGGATCTGTCCCGGCCCCGGAGAGGGTGGATCCTATGATGTTGGCTGTCTCTTCAATGGTGACTGTTTTCCAAGCTGCCAGGGTGTTTCCATGGTCTTTGAAACTGGAAGTAAGTTTGGTGGGATCCTGCTGTGGGTTGAAATTATTGTAGATGGTTTCAATTTTGTTGCTGAAGAATTCTGATAGGTCGGTGCATAAGACTTGCGAGGGTGATGCTGCTAGCTGTGGAAGCTGGTCCAGCAAGTTCTTTGATGATCATGAAGCTCCCTTTGCATCTGTTGGTGCTCTTTTCTATGTGTTCTGCTAGGGCCTTCTTTTTTGGTTTCTCTGATCTGCTGGTGGTAGCTTCTCATGGTCACTTTGTAGGTGTCTTTGTGTGCTTCTTTGCGATGTAGTCTCCACCTTCTTTCCAGTTGCTTGCAGTGTTGTTTTGTTGCTCGTAGTTCGACTGTGTACCAATTTGCTTGCTTCCTGATTCTCTTATGCATATAGGGCATCAACGAAGGACCTCCACTTTTGTCTGTCTTGGGCAGTTTTCAGTAGAGTGCCTCAGATGCAGTTCATAAACTTCCACAGTTCACCTCCAGGTGTTCTTGGACCTGTCTCTGTTTCTTATAAATATGGTGCCCATGCTCTTTTATTTGCATCTGGTGAGCAGTTCCTGGTTGGAGATGGTTCGTAACCAGAAAATGCACAAGATTCTTCTCAGGTTACTGGTGTGAAAGGTGATAGTTTGGTAATGTTGCTCTTCGTCATCCACCCTTATTCCGATCCATACAAGAGTGTGGACAGAAGGCAGCTCTGGTAAAGCCTCAGATTGGTGTTGTTGCTGTACTGAGATGACCTCCACACATTGCTCAGCATCCAGAAGGCACTCCTGGCCTTGTTTAGACTGCTCTTGATGTCACTGCCATCATGTCAGATACTACTGCTTAGGTAAGAGAACTCTTCAGTCATGACTTGGTCCTCTCCATCCACTTTGATTGGTGAAGGGTTTGGGATGTTCATTGGCATGACTTCTGATTTCTTCGAGCTGATCTTTAGCCCACTTGCTGTGCATAGGTATTGAGGTGAGACGTCTTTTCCTGCATATGCTGCTGTGTGTATGTGTGTATGAGAGAGCAAGACTAGGTGATCCGCATAGTTAAGGTCCTCCAGTGTGGAGAATAAGGTCTGTCCAATGCGTCTGGCTTGGTCTTCAGTTGTGCATCGCATCACCCAGTCGATGACTAGGTTGAAGAGCAATGCTGACACCACACATCCCTGTCACACACCAGTCTTGGCTTCAAAGATATACTCAGTATCGCCCCCTTACAAGTAAAATTATCATAGAAGCTCTTGATGAGGAGAACGATCTGCTGCAGTATACCGTGGGTTCTCAGTATACACCGGAGACCATCATTGTAGATACTCTCAAAGGGTTTCTCAAAATCAATGAAGTTGACATATAGTTTACTCTGCCACTCCGTGCACAACTCCAAGATGTTGCGTAGAGTAAGGATCTTATCAGCACACCCTCAACCAACCCAGCTGTTCTTTTCTTAATTGCTTGTGCGCAGCATCAGAAATGTGCTGCATAAGGATTTCTGCCAGGATTTTACTCAGAAGTCGACAGAAAGGCGATTCCACGCAAGTTGTTATAGTTGGTTAATGCTACCTTCTTTGGAATCCTGACGATGATGCTTTGGTTCCAGTCATCTTGTACTTTTTCCCCTCCCAAATCGATGTAAACAATGGTTGGAGAATCCTGGCTGATGTTTCAGGGTCTGACTTGAACCTTTCTGCATTCAGTTGTCTGCGTTAGGAGCTTTTCTGCTCTTGAGAGATCAGAAGGCAGTGCTGATTTCCTCTTTCTGTGGCGGGGCGCCGTTCACATCCAAGTCTTTCTCTGCATCGGCGATGCGCACTTCGATTGTTGGTAATGATATGTTCATTCCTTCTATTAAGTGCTTGTGCTTCCTGCTCTTTCTCTGTTGTGAGTAGTCTGCCTTGTCCATTATATGGGTGATGTGCATTGTACGAGATTAACCACTGACCATCTTCATGATCTTGAAGACCATACCCCATTCTCTTGTACTGGCTGCCTACTCTGCTTGGCTGGCAAGGTTATCCATGTGCACCCGCTTGTCTGCTCTTGTCATTCTTTTGACTGATTTGTTTGCTTCTATGTACTGTTGCTTGTACTTCTCCTGCAGCCTCTCAGATCTGGCCTCCATGAGTTTCTTTTTCACTGCCCGCCGGTCTTCAGTGGCTTGTCATGTGTCTTGTCTTACCCATTCTCTCATGTTCCTTGTCTTGGTTCCTAGGTATGTTTCACTGTTCTCACATATTGAAGCAATATGTTGCCATTTCCTGTTGACTGCATCTGCAGCTGGATCAATCAATCAATCATGGATTTGTAAAGCACGCTACTCACCCATGAGGGTCTCAAGGCACTGGGGTGGGTGTGGACAGCTCTGTTAGGGTCATTCGAAGAGCCAGGTCTTGAGGTCCTTCCTGAATTGGTGCAGTGTCAGGCTCCGTCGGAGGTGAAAGGGGAGTTCGTTCCAGGTCTTGGCTGTGAGGTAGGAGAAGGATCTTCCACATGCTATGGTCCTGTAGAAGCGTGGGTTGGTGGCTAGGGAGAGGTCGGCTGAGCGGAGGTTTCTCTTGAGGGTGTGGAAGGAGATTTGGTCATTGAGGTATTGGGGTCTGGTGTTGTGGTGGGCCTTGTAGACATGTGTGAGCAGCTTGAAAGCTATTCTTCTTTCTACGGGGAGCCAGTGGAGGTCGCGGAGGTGTTGGGTGATGTGGTTGTGCCGTGGGATATCGAGGATTAGTCTGGCTGCGGTGTTCTGGGTGGTCTGGAGTTTGCGGAGGAGTTTTTTGTTGATTCTGGCAAATAGGGCATTGCCGTAGTATAGTCTGCTGGTGATGAGTGCGTGAGTGACAGTTTTCCTGGAGTTGGGGTGGGGGGGATCCACTTGAACATCTTGCGTAGTATGTGGAGGGTGCTGAAGCATGCGGAGTAGACAGCGCTGATCTGGCGATTCATGGTGAGTGATGAGTCCAGTATGATGCAGAGGTTGCGTGCATGGTCCGTTGGGGTGGGTTTCCGAGGGGGGGCACCAGGTGTCATCCCATGGAGAGTGGGTGGAGCCGAGGATGAGGACTTCTGTTTTCTCCGATCTGGATCAGACTTATCTTCCATGTCAGTCAGGAGTTGGAGCCTGTTTTTGATTTGTAAGACGCATGCTTTCTCGCATTTGGGGTCTTGTAATTTTGCCACATCCAAGAACTGGCAATCGGTCCCATTAGAGCCAAGTGACTCAGAGCGCTCTACAATGGAGATCAATTTACCAATCAGCTCACACGATAATACCAATGGTCCTGAGTACGAGCTTATCAATTTGCCTTATCAATCATTGCCACGTCACTGATAAGCTGATAAACTAATAGCCAGATCGAGGATAGCGTGCCCTTCTATCCATGACCACATACAGGTACCATAATTGAATATGATTTTTATTTTTCCTATTACACGTGCCTGTACCCTTTTAGATGGAAAACAAGTTGCATGTTCAACAAGACACATAAAGGATATTCTAAACATACCAATGGTGCCGCCATCTAACTCTTCGAGCAAGCTCCGGGCCCGCTGCTTGACGTCTTCTGGCAGACTGGCGCTATTGAGGAGTTCTGGGAAGGCACACACAGCAGCTACCTGCAGAGCGCACAAAACACGAGTCAATGTGTATCCATGGTGCCAGGTCCAGGTCTGCCCCAGATGCAATCTGACATACAAGACAGAAAAGGCCACACAACACATCTATCTCAACTAATATAGTTAAATGGAACGGAAATCGTCAAATGTTCACATCACTTCACAGAAGAGTCCTTGTTTTACTCAATGTTTTATTGATCTCAGAGGACCTGCAGAAATGCCAAAAATACTATAGTCTTGTAGCATTTCTCATCAAATGGATAATCTTTTTTTCCTGAAAATCCATTGGGATTTTTATGGAAATCCAGAGTTTTCTTTGGTGGAAATGTACACAGTTTCTAAGGATTTCACAGTCTGTGAATATTCTCAAGGAATGGTAATATTTACCCTAAATTTCAAAGGAAATATATCCTAGTTATTTTCCTCAAATTGTTACACGAAAACAGTCCACTGTGTTGCAGATACTAAGGGGCCCATTAGAATGTCGGGCGGATCGCCACCGCCCGCATGACGGTGGCGACCCGCCCGACATTCTCTCCCGCCCGCATGCCAATTCCCCCCCACCATATTACTATGGCGGGGGGACCCCGACGGATGGTCGCCCGCCCGGTCGATGAGTCGACCGGGCGGAAAGCTTTGATATGGTGGCGGTGTCTGTTAGACACCGCCATCCATATCAGGATGCATGCGGGGATTTGCCCGTTGCCGCCACGGAAAGGCATGCGGTATTTTACATTGGGGGCCCGTAGCGGGCCCCCAGGGATTCTGGGGGGTGGGGGGTGCACATGGGGGGTACCTATGGTACCCCCCTGCATTTGTGCGGTGCCTGCCACGTTGTGCATGCAAATGCACAACATGCATTTTTGGCATTGCGGCGGGAGGTGCTGAATGCACCGCCCGCCGCAATGTTGAAAATGCAGGATGCGCCTGCCAGTGTGGCGGGCGCATCCTAATTACCCCCATGGGACCGCCGCACTTATGGCGGGCGGTCCCTTTGTACGTCGGGATGGCGGGTGGACAAAGTCCGCCCGCCATCCTAATGATGCCCTAAGAATCTAAACATGGGAGATATTTCAAAATACCTTTTTACACAGAGCAGTATCTCCAGCAGTCCCTCGTTGAAACTAGCCCACAAAAGTCCTGAAAGACTTTTTTTCGCAAGCTTACCCAGGCAATGCAATTCTTACCACTTACTTGACTTTGTTCCCTAAAAAGGTCATTCGGGATCCTCTTGATCACCATTTTTATTCACCATCAGCACACTTGCTTACAATGGGCCTGATTCACAAATTGCGTTTTTTAGTATGTAAAGTAGTACTAACGTAGTACTACTTACGTACTACAAAATGCAATTCACAAACCTACTGGTGTAAATCTCCCCCTCTACCTCTCATATTTTTATGTAGGGAGCACTCCACACATGTAAGTTTGCTATTTAGTAGTAAATGTGGGAAGTACCAGGGGAGTGCTGGGAAAATGGGGAGTACCTACTTCAAACTCGGAAGAGCTTTGAGAGGAATACGGTAGAGTTTAGGGAGGGATATGCTAATACAAACACCTACCCACAAAAGAGTAAAACCATTGCCATTGGCAAACCACAATTTTTAAGTTATTAGAGCCCAAATGCCACAGTAAAGTTGTGAATGAAGTCCAGCTCAGCCTTGGAGTAAATCCAGCACCACACATGGCCATTCAGAAGTACTGCAACACGCCCCCATGGAAAATAATGGAGGCAGTGACTTAAAATAGAACCCAATAGGAAATTAAGTCAATATAAAATATCATCTTTTCACTGTTAAAAATATATATAAATGTAACTCAATATCAAGAAACGTATATATAGATAAAAATGAATATTATTTTATATAATATATGTTAATACCTTTTTCAATTTACACAATATATGAAACTATATATTTTTTTAAATAATTATATTAATTTTATATACATAACTTATAGTAATTTTTAATGCATAACTAAACAATGAACATTTTATTTAGGTTGGATGTTGAAAAATAAATCTTACAAACAATAATTCAAATAATTTCAAATTTATTATTTAAATTAAATAAATATTTAATTTGAATTTAGGTTATTAGTGACATGGCATTTTAATTTTGTTATACAAATCTTCAAATAAATAAATATAATTAATGTACATTAATATTTAACATAAAATATTTTACTTTTTTTTTTTAAGTCTAATAAATATTTCAAATGTTCCCTATACTTTACCACAGGAAGAACTCTGCTCTGTTAGTAGTAACTTTACAATTGTAAATGCAGCTCCATACCATGGTTTCAGATGTATTTAACATAAAATATTTTACTATTGTTTTAAGTTTAATAAGTATTTCAAATGTAATTCACCATAGGAAGATCTCTGCTCTGATAGTAGTAACTTAACATTTGTAAATTCGGCTCAACCCCATGGTTTCAGATTGTGGGGAAATGTAGTCTACTCTTTTGAGTAAATTTACACTCGGAAATGGTGAATAGATGATAGTAGTAAATTTACTCCAGAGTGCAAGAGTAAATTTATACATGCAGTTATACTCTCCTACAAATTTACCTTTGTGAAGAAGCTCCAATGTGTCTGATTCAGAGAATGATGTGCAGGACTTGTGATGGCACAGGATTGTTGAACATTTTAAGGTTTTCAGGCTTACACTTATTTCTTCTGACCCCAATTCCACTGGATTGTCAGTCTGAAGATACAGGGCTTGATTTGAGCCTGTGGTTGCCAGTGGGCATTTAGTGTAAAGTTTAGTTTTAGGGTGTCAATCGGCATGTTTTTACTCAGTTTTTATCCATGTGATAAACATTATTCCAAGTTCAGACTTTGTGAGCGCTCCAAAGCTACACAATGGCCACCTCAAGCCCCCGCCCCTTCTAACTCACGTTTCCCACATCTTTCTTAATTGTGTAACTGTGCAACATTTGCCCATCTGACTAAATATGAACAGTTACACATTTGCATCTATGTCTGAAAATAGTAATGGATGTTGATTTTGTGACTCAAGACGTATCATTTGCAGAGACAGGTGAGTTTTTTTTTCATGTTCTGTAAATCAGAGAATTATTTTTAACACTTATGTTAATGAGAATTAAACCAAGCTATGTTTAAATGCTACACCTGACCCATCCTCAAACCAATTTTTGCTTAATTTACATCAGAGCATTCAGCTTGTCAAGAGAAATGCAACAGAGCTGGAGACAATATCAGTAGAGGGACAGAATTGATGTATACAGCAAGTCATGTCATCAGAAAAGGAACCTAGGATGACCTCTGAGCTGACACTTGCAACTCAGAATAATGCTGCCTCAATATACAGCAGTTCTATTGGCTGGTCAATTACTGGCTGATTCTATCACTGTACCCCATTTACTTCAAATTGTAAATATTTGCAATGATACCTGTCAAAAATACTTGCACAGTGTGCTTGCTTTCACAATTACCTATCCTAATGGCGTCCTGATTTCCATGATCCAGTCTCACCGGGACCCCAAACAACACATTCTATGGACATCACCTCGTGTTCATGAAGCTTGTGGTGAGAATCATGTTCTATGCTTTACTGCTTCTTGGAGCTAGATCAATGGTACATCAAATTTCTGAATTAAGCAAATGACCATCATGGCCAGTATGCCTCAACATTTTACTACAGAAACTCAGGTTATATCTAAAATATTAATTACAGTGAGAACAGTATGCTGTTGCATGTCTGGCAACAAGGTCAAGCAGATGCTCATTGGCTCAGATCTTCAACAGTTCTACTACTCACCCAAAGATAGGAGTCTGAAGTATAAATCCATTTTCATGGTGCATAAAGTTCTGGATCAAACCAGACCACACTTCTGAGCATATGCAGTCAACATTTTACTCCTCCAAGCATCTTACATGAAGACATTCTAAGAGTCTAAGGGGTTTGTAGCAGTAAGTGTGTGGGTACCCTTTCAGCTGAAGACAAATATTGTGTTTTTGTTCTTGTTTTGACTTCTGCATCAAGATTGTAAAAGGTGATGGTTCTTCAGAATCAGTTTCTGTAGTTCAGCCCATAATCTGCCATTCCCAATAGTGCATGTAACAAATGTAAGAGGTTTTGTTTTAACATGACCTCTTGGTAAGAATGATTTAGGGCTCAAATCACCTAGAACCTGAACCACAATAAAGTTTTTGAAATCTTTTTGTGAAAAATTGGGTAGAGTATGTAGCCTTACCGCAAGAGCGGTCGACCTCAAAGCTGGGGAACCGGGTTCGAGTCTAGGCAACGACGCTCAACAGCCTGTGATTCTGGGCAAATCACTTATACTCGCCGTGCCCAACAAAAATGAATGTGTCCATCTGTAACACAACTGGTGCTCTGTGAAGCGCTCTGATACCTGATATCTTCGGTTCTAGTTAGCATTATATAAAAATCTAAATTTTTTTTTTTTTAAATCAGCGAACTTCAAATCAGCCTAAAATGCATGCGATTTGAGTCTCTTCGGGTTGAATTCACTCAGGACAACTGCAATGTATGCATGAATGTTTCTACTTGTCTACACCCTAGAGTTGGTCTTTGTGTCTGACAGTGTTCTTTGCTCACCATATTAATGAAGCTGTTCTGCTACAGCACATCTTCTGAGACATACTACGCTCAATGACTGGGCCCAACATCTCAGCAAAGAGGGAAGTGGAGGGAGGAGCAGAGAAGGAGGTTGGGAATGAAGAAGAAGGTATGAAGAAAGAGAAGGGCATGATGATGTTCATTGGGTGAAAGGAGGACTAGGAAGGATGTGAGGATATTAGCTGGTTAGAGAATGGGTCCCCTCATGGTGTTACCTGCCGTATGAAGGTGATTGGCTTCTGCCCCACTGCATGATGGTCTTCAGAGTAGCAGGGTATAAGCTCCTGGAATGGTTTCTCTACACCCTAAAGGAAAAGAGAAAAAATATTTAAATGGTCTTTTGTTCCCCCTTTCTTTTTGCCATTTTGCACCATCTCAATGTGACTAATTTAGAGTTTGGCAGATATCCGGATCATGGTCTTTCAAGTGCCATAGACTATAATACACTGCACATACGATGGATGGGACATCCGGCATGTTGTGATGGAGTTTCTTTTCCGTTAAACTGCAATTTAGGCCCTGTTGGACTTGGCCCTCTTTGCAGAGTCCTCCCCAATCCTTTTACTTTCTCCCTCCTGTTTTCTGAACCTGTTTTTGATAGCTTTAAGGACTCTGCACACTTTATCACTGCTTATCAGTGCTAAAGTGCTTGTGCTCTCTCCCTTAAACATGGTAAAATTGGCTCACGCCAAATTGGCACAGTTAATTTACTTGAAAGTGCCTAGTAAAGTGGTACTACATGTGCCCAGCGCCTGTAAATTAAATGCTACCAGTGGGCCTGCAGCACTAATTGTGCCTCTCACATAAGTAGCCTTTTAAACATGTCTCCAGCCTGTGTGTGCAGTTTTAAACTGCCATTTCGACCTAGGAAAATAAACCTTTTGTCAGGCCTAAACCAGCTTTGTTAATACATATAAGTCACCCCTAGGGTAGGCGCTAAATTGCCCGAAGAGCAGAGTGCAGTGTATTTAAAAAGTTGGACATGTACTTTTAACTTTTACATGTCCTGGTAGTGAATAACTCTTAAATACGTTTTTCACTACTGCAAGGCCTACCTCTCCCATAGGAAAACATTGAGTTAACTTATTACATTTAATAAGTGATAACTTTCAATTGGGAGCAGATGGGAATGTCGAGTTTGGTGTCTAAAGAAACTTAATTTAAAACCCTCTTTAATGGTAAAGTTGGATTTTAAGGCATAATTCTGAAGATGCCACTTTTAGAAAGATCAAACCATACAAAATTAGAAAAAATTCCAAAGTGAGCTTTTTCAAATTACGATATCGAGTGAAACTAAGCAAGCACTTCCTGTTTCTCAATACCTAACTACCACTATAAAAGAAGAAAGCGGCAAACCGGAAATAATGATCCGTAATGAACCGTCGAAGAAGCCAGGAACTGGATGAGAAACCAGCCCGCAATACCGTGCTGATCGTCAAGTAAGTTCTGTGATACAATGTAGCAGCGAAGCGGGTTCAAGAATAAAACGCCACATTCAGAACAAAACACAGGACTGAACTATTTACTTTGCTCCACAGACGCTAACACATGCAAGGCAATTGACAAGCTCGACAAAAGAAAAAGAGAGGAAATTAATGGCGACACGAATGCCTCA
Source organism: Calotriton arnoldi (assembly GCA_963921515.1). Classification (NCBI taxonomy): domain Eukaryota; kingdom Metazoa; phylum Chordata; class Amphibia; order Caudata; family Salamandridae; genus Calotriton; species Calotriton arnoldi. The sequence goes on along the minus strand of CAWUFW010002382.1, from coordinate 121,655 downwards.
CAAAACACCGAATTGAACTTGGTACGAGCGAAACAAAAGTAAGCCTTTTTAAGCTCAACATCGTCATGAAGTGCTCTCCGATTAATGAAAGATTACAGCGTAACTGCTCTGTTTTTCAGATTTACAGCCTAAACTAGCGCACAAAAAGTACAGCGACTCAAGTTTTTACTGAGAGCAATAGACCACGTGGTACAAATCGGCCACAAGTAAGCCTCTTTTTGCACATATACCATTATAAATTCGAATGTGCTTTAATTTTTAAAAACGATGTAGCAAAAAGTTACTTTCTTATCCCCAGATCCAGTTCAGTAACTAGTTGAAGATCCTTCACAACTGAAACGGCTCAAATAAAGGAAGAACATTACTCAAAAGTACAGGTACAATGACCTCCAATAAACAATAGTAATAAACTAAATAGAGAAGGGCAATACAAATATTGATTTCCACTTTTTAAAAATTGTGTTTTCAGATGACACCAGTCACTGCCCTGAGGAGAATCCACGCAAAAAATATAGGGATTTGAAACGCGTCGGCACTTTCTCACCAAACCATGAGGGAGAACAATTAATTGTGGCCTATAGTCAGTAAAGAGACATTGGATATAAATGTTATACCCCCTGACTCAGAGCCTAGTCCCCATGGTCATTAACTCTCAGGAAGAAAAAGGAAACTGTCGTTAAGAGGGTTAATTTGTAATTTCTAGTTACTGTCGTTCGTGACAAATTGGATATTGGTGTAACACTTTTTGTTTGTTCATGATCGTTTTGATTACTGCACTGAAATGTTTTGTTAAAGATGTGATTATTGCAATGCAAATATTTTGTTTATGACGTAGTCAATCGTGTATGATTCGTTGTGACTGAAAAGTGCATCGTTTTATGTTCAGACTTGTTTGAATAAGAAAAAAGAATACAAAATGTTAAATTAAAGGCTAAGTAACAGCCAGGACCAAGTAAATAAAAAATTGGCTCTTAGTTTGCTTCAATAAACAGCAGCAACCGAAGAAAAGTGGTCAGATACCTTTCTATTTTTCTAACTTTTAGAAAGATGGCATTTTCCTCTCCCAATCAGTTGGTGCTTGCAGCCTGTATCCTGGGTTACATGATTAGGTGTAGTTGGCAGTTGATCTTTGTGCATTGCTCCCAGACAGTGAGATAAGGGGGAATACATGTTGGCAGGACTGGCCCTCTCTGACTTGATAGGGGGCAGAGCTGTTACCTACCACACTTCACAAAGCCTCTGCCTGGGTACACTCACAAAGGATTTGACAATAGTTTTTTGTCTCACCAGACAAGCTGGGGCCAGGGCAGGGACGCAGGAAATTCTAAACATCTCTGGAGGTGGGAACCTCCAGACCTTTCTCCTACTTCAAAGCTAGCACCAGGGATAAATAGTGGACCCAACTCTTCAACACACCTCTGGACATGTGGAAGATTTAGAAGGACGGCTGTGCTGCTCTGCAAGAAGGACTGCTACTGTGCTGCCCTGCTGTCTTGCTGCCTGAATGAGAAGGACTGGACCTGCATCTTGAACCCAGTGACTCCAAGGGTTATTGCGCTGGCCTTCTGATCAGAGCCTCAGGGACAGAAAAGGCTCCAACCACCTTCAACCCAGCACCTGAACTATGCCTGCTGTGAGTCTTGCCCCAAGTGGTGCCACCCAACCACTGAACCCTTGGAAGTGGGGTTGGATGTACTCTCCCAGCCCAGCTGTAGGCTCTTGGGCAGCATCAACACAGCATGGCGCATCACCTCACAGTCTCACATGGGAACCACCACAGCAAGACACATCCCCAACGCTGGACCACACATCTCCTCAGAACCGCCGCTGCATGACGTATCCTCGATGCAGGACTTCGCATCACAGCCCCGCAGCTCCTCGGAACCACCGCTGCATGACGCATCCACGAAGCAGGACCGCACATCGCAGCCCAGCAGCTCCTCAGAACTGTATCAGTGTGATGCATCCTCAACCCAGGACCTCTCAGCCGTCCGCTGAGCAACGCATCCTTGACGCAGGACCTCGCAAAGCCCTGCAATCTGGATGTAAGGTACCTTGTTCATTGGGCCTAACCTGGTCCCTGCATCTGGCCCACGCTCCATCGTGGTCAGCCTCAACTTGTTACTGTGTCCCGATCTGGTGCAACCAGATAGCCACAGTTGACGAATTGGACTTCTAAGCACTGTTTTCACTTAAATCTTTAAAATTACATATTTCTGGTTTTACTAATTGGATTTTTGTCGTTCTGGTCATAAATAATTTATTCCATTTTACTGTATTTTTCTTGATTTTATGTGTTGTGTTTTCGCTTTATTACTGATTGAAGTGCTGTATAAAAACTTCACACATTGCCTCTAAGTTAAGCCTGACTGCTTTTGTGCCAAACTACAAGAGGGTTAAGTACAGGTTAATTTGGGGTTTGTTTGTGTTTCACCCTGACAAGAAGAGTGGTTGCTGCGTGAGTAGGGTTTCACCTCTCTCAGCCAGTAACCCATTTCCCTACAGGCCATTAAGTGTTTAGAACTAAGAGGTGTGTGGGTAAGTACATTTTCCTGAACCTAGGACTTATTAAAGGACATGGAGTTTCTGTCGTTCTCCCTAAATTTGTAAGTGAGTGATGAACATAGGTTGCTAAAGAGGACATTGTCTCTTTTCAGGATAGTTAACCTTGAGTTACTAAGGGGCAAGGAATGATTAGTAGACCAAGAGTTACAGAAAATTCCACGAGTAGCAGTAGGAGGTACCAGATAACACATTCCCAATGTTTGCCTTACCAGGGTGATACAGAAGGTAGCAAAAACACACTGGCGCATGGTTCTTGTAAATTCCCTATGTGTTACTCACTAGGGTGATGGGGAAAATAGCAGAGACACCTGATCGCATTTACATTGATTCACTGTCGGGCTATCACAGTCTCATCTGATCAGGTTCACAAATGTCTGGCTAATTCTGTGACGAGAAAGATAATAGAGATGAACAGGGGAATGTTATTTTAAATTCCCATTGCGTGATATGGTGGTAGGCTGGACTCACATGAGCAGGATCACATCAAATCCCTAATTTCTGACATATCTAAGTTCTCAAGTAGTACAAAGTCAGACATGTGAAGCTCACTGACCCCTTGGCATTCGGGTACATGCAGCAGCGGCCCACGCAGGTAACAGCGGTGAGGCGGTGAGGCCGCGTTGGGGGGGATTTCGAGGGACGATAAATAATTAATTTCCCCTCACCATCGTCCCTCGAAATCACCCCCAACGCGACCCCACCACCCCACCTATGTTACCTGCACGGACCGCGGCTGGGTACATGTAGATGTGCCTGTTGAATTTTGCTTGACTACTAGTATAAATGTGCAAAGAATAGAGCTACTCATCACTACAATGAGACATCCCACTCTGTGGTCTTGCTTATTTATTTATTCATTTTTTTCTTTTTTTGTAAAGCGTATAAATTACATAGAAAGGTGGCCTGACGCAAAGAGAAAAAACTTGGAAATGCAACCAAGATAAAATGTACAAAGTAAAAAGTAACGGTGGCGGGACTGGTGGAATTTCACTGCACACAATTCCGTAAAGTTACATAAAAACTCTGCGAGATTCCGCTGAGTTGTGCTGATGGGCAGAAAATATGCACGTGGCATTGCTCACACTGCAATCAAACGCAAGCACCACTGAAAATCAGCAGGAATGGCACCATGTGCTGCTTAAGAGCGCGCGGTCATTCAAGCTGATTTTGCTGCCAATCAAGTAGAAAATCTACTCGAGGGGCATCAAATCTACTCGAGAAGTGGCCCTCTGACCGCTTGTGACTGCCACCAATAGAAAATTGTGCTTGGGGATGCCAGAATCTCGCTCGCACATTTCCGAAGCCTCACAGGAGAAAAAATCTGCCACGCGGCGATTGGTGGAATTTGCCCGGAACTCCACGTTGCAAGAGTAATGTGGAGTCGCCAAATTCCGCAATTTACACCCACCTCTAGTGAAAACCCAGGTCTTCAGAGGTGTTGTGAATTGTAAATGCCTACCCATAGATCGCATATAGATCGGAAGAGAATTGAAACCTCTAGATGAATGATATGCAAAAGAACGTCTTCCTTGACCTATTATCCTTATTTTAAGAATGAAAAAGAATTAGCAGAACACAGCATACAGGAAAGTTGAATAAAAAATAAAAAGCACAGTTAAGAATTCTGGACAAGAATTTCATCGTATTGTGTGGCCTCATGTGCTGTCACTTGAGCCGGATATGACTTGATGGGGCATTTAAGTCAATGCCTCTATGTTAAACATAAACTAACCATTTGAGAAACCAAGTGTAGTTGCCTGAACAAACTGGACTTGCCAAAAGTGATGCACAAGACACGTAGTACTTGGCAGCCAACATCAGCAGAAAGAATATGGAAAAACCTTAAACAGGATGTGAAAGTGCGGGAATATACCTATAAACGTCCATACACCAGCTCCTGGTGCAGAGAATGGATGCCCTTGCTGTATTTATAGGGGCAGATTTACAAGCCCCTTGCGCCACTTTTGCGTCATTTTTAAAATGGGAAAAGTGACGCAAAAGTGGCGCAAGGGGCTTGTAAATAAGCCCCATAGTGTCTTGTGTACGCCACCATGTTTCCTCGTCTCTCCTCTCCAGCCCTGCTAGTAGCAACATGGTGAGAAAGGAAGATAAATTGTAATTGCAATTACACTTGTATAGCTCTTACTACCCCTGACGAGACGTTGCAGCGCTTTACACTTGGCAGCATACCAGTGGCGGCTGGTGTCAGGGTAGCGAGGCGGGGGGAGGGAGGGATGATGGACAAAAGAGGATGACAAAAATAAAAAAATTTATAAATACAAATAAGAACTTACCTGCCGCATCGCTGCTCTTCCGATCATCAGGCTCCACTGCAGACAGCACAGGCTCCCAGACTTCCCTCTGGCCAATCCTGATACTGCTCTCATGTCATGAGAGCAGAGTCAGGATTGGCCTGAGCGCTCTCTATTTGTGCTCCCATGGAGACTGGAAGCCTGTGCCTGCACTCTCCAACCCAGCAACGAAGCTCGAGTTGGAGACAGCGTTAGTGCGCATGATGGTTTGGCCGACCTGAGTTGGCCGTCCAGATCGTCATGCACACTGATAACAGTGCCCACAATTCCCCCTGTGACTGTCTGTCCATGATGGCTCCGCCCCCAGGCCTCGACTCCAAGACCAAAAATAAAACAACAATAACTTATTGAGGATGCTGACTGGGGGTGACACTCCTCCACAATAGCGGAGGAGCCCCTGCTGCAGTGCGCTGCTCCAGAATACCAGGTTAGTGGTTAGTCCATTGCAATTGGTTATTGTTAGTTATTGAACTTAGTCTTGTGTGCTCATCAAACCATTCCATGCGTTCATTCCAGATTCTTTGTGATTACATTAGTATGAGTTAGGTGTGATCATTAGTAGGGGATTATGTGAGTTCATGCACATGGTTGGTGGGGTTAGTAGAAGCGTTTAAAGAGATTAGGTATTAGGTTGCAGGGACATGACTCAAGGAAGGAAAAGTTGTGATCTTTCACACAAGTTTTAAGCAGTTTTCAGAAATACAGTCATAGAGATTAAGCAGATATGCATGTGACTTTGAGCAGGCTGTGCTCAGAGAGAGGAGACATACAGAGGATGGAAGAGAAGAGAGGGCCATTTGAGGTAAAAGAGGAGAGGCGGCCATCACAAATTTTATGTAAAGGTCAGTTTACATGCCGGATTTAGAAATTTTGAAGTTGATTTTGAGACAGCATGCAATTAAATGGGGTTTTCCACAACATAATTCCAATGATTGGACGCCTGAGTTTTGGCTATGTGATGTCAAGTGCATTTGTATGACATTATGGACGTAGTGACTGACTGAGAATACCTAGGACATGATTACTTTTCATTCAACACTATGCTTAGTGAACAGAATTATTTAGCTTTTTTTCCATCCAATAGGGAAGCGGCATCGGGGTGATGATGTCATGGACCTCTCACTACACGAAGACCAGTGGACCATTCCATGCCGCCATCCTCACCTTTCAGATATCAAGAGATGATCCCACACCACTTCCATCTTTTCAAACCCATAACTCTAGCTTTCTTTTTGTTTAAATTTCTTTATTAGTTTTGGCATAGAAATAGGACGAACGAGCCAGTGTGCTCTATAGGCATCGGGATGCAACCCGGCAATCATATTGCTATGGCCGACAATCCAAAACAAAATAAAAGAGAAAGAATAAACAAACCTCCCCCCTCTCCCCCCTCCTCCTCCCGGAAAAGAAGCAACTCTAGCTTTCTTAAACGACAATACATTAATAAAACTGCCTAAACCTTATGTCACTTCTGAGTTTGAGGCCCAGATTGAATGACAAATCAACCAACTGTCCGGATGGGAGGAGGGATGGGGTTATAGTCATCTTCAAGAACGTGACACCATGTCATGGTTACAAGACTGCCTACTATTGTTCCTCTGAATCAGTGGCCCCAGGGGTACCACAGGCTCCTACTGACATCGGGCCCCCAGGCGAACCGCAGACTCCTACTGGGTTCAGTCCTGAACAGGTACTGCAAGATCCCCCTAATTCCTGGCCCCTGGGGGTACTGCAGACTCCCACTTACCCTGCCCCTCCCCCACATTGCTGCATGCTGTAGCTGTAACGGGGCCTCCTAGGGCACCACAGACCCCCTCTGATTCCCTGCCTTTGGGGGTAAAGCAGGCTCCCACTGACACTGGGCCTGCTGGGGGTACCGCATGCTGGTACTGACACTGGACACCACTTATCTGTCCCCGCGGTGCTACAGGCTCCCACTCAACCGCCCCCTGAGGGTATCGCAGGCTGCAACTAACTCTGCACCTCTCCCTTGTCACCCAGGTGTTACAACCTCCCACAGGATTTTGGCCAGCGGCGTAACACAGACTTCCACTGTTATGTTTCGTATAGAGGCCCTAATATAGACGCGTTCATATATGCCGTATATGGTCATATTCGCATATGCCCTATTATGGTCATCGTATATGCCCTATTTTGGTCATAATCGTCTATGCCCTATTACAGTCATGATCTACTATGCCCTAATATAGGCATGATCTTTCACCTACAATAGTTCCCTACAGTACACAACGAGCTCTGAGGGTTGAACGTTATCTAGTCTGTGGTTAGAACACTGCAGGGTTTTCCCGAACACAGGCCTACAATGTACTCATAAATTATGCATGAGCATTCACCAGCTACATCTCCCGCATAATATGTATGTACAAAGTTCACCCCTGACGTCTTCCTCATGTCTAACAAAGACCAATACAAACCATACTGAGGGACAGAGACACTTTAGGGTATAAATACACCACATCTTGCCACGGTGCGAGAGAGGGAACCGAGACTTCCATGCTGACACACTGATCAGAGACGCTGAGGCTCCTGCATGCAGTCGCTCCAGCTGACAGCGGTCTAACACAGCCCTTGCGGGGTGTCCAACTCGAGACCAGGACGGGGTCCCACACTCTCTCTATTCAGGTAATGGGGTTCGACTAAATGCTAGAAGGATTCTTGGCTCCTAGGCTTTTAGACCTACACACATGCTAGGTACACTTAGGTACATCTAGTTAGGCATCGTAGGAGTACGTGCACTTTTATAATGCATTTTATATATTCATGTATGTAACCATTATTATTGCAATATGGTAGAACTGTACTATCCTTTCACTTTGATCGTACTGCTGATAATATATCTCTGCTATTGTCTACTGGTTGTTGCAGCACATATATTCTACACCAGAATAACAACTGTTCAATAAATACTTATTGAAACGCCCAGACTGTTTATTCTGTGTAACTCTCTGAGACAAACTGAACAAGTAAGCACGAGTGACTGAGCGAAAAGTAGTACATTGTTTCCACGATTCTGAGGGATCAGGGTTGTCATGATCTAAGGTTGCCAGGAAGTAATCTCTCCCCGATAAGAGGAGATTCTAGTGGCACTGTGAGCTAGCTAATGCAAATCCGGCTAACATACGCGGTGGGGGTGCACAGAGCCAGTCTATCACCAAACCCACAGTTTATGTTATCCAAACGCGCAGGTCCTGCAGGGGTACTATAGGAACTTCACGACACCACAGACTCTGGGCATCCAGGGATACTGCAGGCTCCAATTGATTCATGCCTCCCATGCTGCTGCATGCTCCCACTGAATCTGGGCTCCTTGAGGGTGCTACAGGCTCCTACTGACTCCGGGACCCCAGGGGTACCAGAGGCTCCTACTGACCCCAGGGGTACCACAGGAACCTACTGACCCCAGGGGTACCGCAGGCTCCTACTGACCCCAGGCTATTACTGGCTCCAGCGGTACCACAGGCTCCTACTGACCCCAGGGGTACCACAGGCTCCCATCTGATCGCAGGGGTGCTGCAGCCTCTCACTGACTAAGGGCCTCCAGGGATACTACAGGCTCCCATTGATTCTGGCCTCCCATGCTGCTGCAAGGCACCCACTGAATCTGGGCTCCATGAGGGTGCAACAGGCTCCTGCTGACTCCGGGACCCCAGGGGAACTACAGGCTCCTACTGACCCCAGGGGTACCACAGGCTCCTACAGCCCCATGGGTACCACAGGCTCCCATCTGACCGCAGGGGTTCCGCACCCTCGCACTGATTCTGGGCCTCCAGGGATACTACAGGCTCCCATTGATTCATGCCTCCCATGCTGCTGCAGGCTCCCACTGAATATGGGCTCCTTGAGGGTGCTACAGGCTCCTACTGACTCCGGGACCCCAGGGGTACCAGAGGCTCCTACTGACCCCAGGGGTACCACAGGAACCTACTGACCCCAGGGGTACCACAGGCTCCCATCTGACCGTAGGGGTGCTGCAGCCTCTCACTGACTAAGGGCCTCCAGGGATACTGCAGGCTCCCACTGACTCTGGGCCTCCAGGGATATTGCAATCGCCCATTGATTCATGCTTCCCATGCTGCTGCACGCTCCCACTGAACCTGGGCTCCTTGAGGGTGCTACAGGCTCCTACTGACTCCGGGACCCCAGGGGTACCAGAGGTTCCTACTGACCCCAGGGGTACCACAGGAACCTACTGACCCCAGGGGTACCACAGGCTCCTACTGACCCCAGGGGTACCCCAGGCTATTACTGACTCCAGCGGTACCACAGGCTCCTACTGACCCCATGGGTGCCACAGGCTCCCATCTGACCGCAGGGGTGCTGCAGCCTCTCACTAACTAAGGGCCTCCAGGGATACTACAGGCTCCCATTGATTCTGGCCTCCCATGCTGCGGCAGGCACCCACTGAATCTGGGCTCCGTGAGGGTGCAACAGGCTCCTACTGACGCCGGGACCCCAGGGGAACCACAGGCTCCTACTGACCCCAGGGGTACCACAGGCTCCTACTGACCCCAGGGGTACCCCAGGCTATTACTGACTCCAGCGGTACCACAGGCTCCTACTGACCCCATGGGTACCACAGGCTCCCATCTGACCGCAGGGGTGCCTCTGCTTTGCACTGATTCTGGGCCTCCAGGGATACTACAGGCTCCCATTGATTCATGCCTCCCATGCTGCTGCAGGCTCCCACTGAATCTGGGCTCCCTGAGGCTGCCAAAGGCTTCTACTGACGCCGGGACCCCAGGGGTACCACAGGCTCCTACTGACCCCAGGGGTACCACAGGCTCCTACTGACTCCAGGACCCCAGGGGTAACACAGGCTGCTACTGAACCCATTAAAACTAGGGGTACCACAGGCTCCTACTGACGCACGACCCCAGGGGTACCACAGGTTCCTAATGACCCCAAGGGTACCACAGGGGTACCACAGGCTCCTACTGACCCCAGGGGTACCACAGGCTCCTAATGACCCCAGGGGTACCACAGGCTCCTAATGACCCCAGGGGTACCACAGGTTCCTACTGACCCCAGGGGTACCACAGGCTCCTACTGACCCCATGGGTACCACAGGCTCCTACTGACCCCAGGGGTACCAGAGGCTCCTACTGACGCCATGACCCCAGGGGTACCACAGGATCCTACTGACCCCATTACCCTAGGGGTACACAGACTCCTACTGACACCAGGGGTACCACAGGCTCCTACTGACTCCGGAACTGCAGCGGTACCATAGGCTCTTACTGACTCCAGGACCATAGGGGTACCACAGGCTCCTACTGACCCCATTACCCTAGGGGTACCACAGGCTCCTACTGACCCCAGGGGTACCACAGGCACCTTCTGACCCCAGTGGTACCACAGGCTTCTATTGACTCCAGCGGAACAACAGGCTCCCATCTGACCGCAGGGGTGATGCAGCCTCGCACTGACTCTGGGCCTCCAGGGATGCTGCAGGCTCCCATTGATTCATGCCTCCCATGGTGCTTCAGGCTTCCACTGAATCTGGGCTCCCTGAGGGTGCCACAGGCTCCTCCTGACTCCGGGACCCCAGGGGTACCACAGGCTCCTACTGACACCATTACTCTAGGGGTACTACAGGCTCCTACTGACCCCAGGGGTACCACAGGCTCCTATGGCCCCCAGAGGTACCACAGGCATCCATCTGACCGCAGGGGTGCTGCAGCCTCGCACTGACCCGGGGCCTCCAGGGATACTGCAGGCTCCCATTGATTCATGCCTCGCATGCTGCTGCAGGCTCCCACTGAATCTGGGCTCCCTGAGGGTGCCACAGGCTCCTGCTGACTCCGGGACCCCAGGGGTACCACAGGCTTCTACTGACCGCAGGGGAACCACTGGCTCCTACTGACCGCAGGGGTACCACATGCTCCTACTGACCCCAGGGCCCCAGCAGTACCACAGGCTCCTACTGACCCCAGGGGTACCACAGGTTCCTACTGACCCCAGGGGTACCACAGGCTCCTACTGGCCCCATGGGTACCACAGGCTCCTACTGACCCCAGGATCCCAGGGGTACCAGAGGCTCCTACTGACACCAGGACCCCAGGGGTACCACAGGATCCCACTGAGCCCAGGGGTACCACAGGCTCCTACTGGCCCCAGGGGTACCACAGACTCCTACTGACTCCAGGGGAACCACAGGCTCCCATCTGACCACAGGGGTGATGCAGCCTCGCACTGAATCTGGGCCTCCAGGGATACTGCAGGCTACCATTGACTTCGGCCTCTCATGGTGCTTCAGGCTCCCACTGAATCTGGGTTCCCTGAGGGTGCCACAGGCTCCCACTGAATCTGGGCTCCCTGAGGGTGCCACAGGCTCCTACTGACTCCGGGACCCCAGGGGTACCACAGGCTCCTACTCACCCTGAAAGATGCCCAATAAACAGGACACGTAAATTGAGGATAAACATGGAGGTTTATTCATAACACCCCATCCATCAGCCACCAGGAAGCAACTGACAGATGAGGCTTGACATGCATTCTAAGTTCTATGTTCTATAGAACCTTCATCACTAAACAGTGGTGAAAGAGAACACCACACATCTCCCTTCCAATAAATAAATGAATACAAATGTAAAATGAGATACAGTGAAGTTTAACACAAAGAATCATAAGCTAACACAAACTCTAGTTAACATAGTCTTTCATATAATATGGAACTGATGTCTTTCTACCACTACGTCTCTGACATAACTCAGATGACTTATTCGAGTCATCAGGCAAATCAATACCAGACTTATCCATTTCAGGATTGGATTTGAGAACTACAACTCGACTCAGAATTCCAAATCTTTCCATTTTCCAATTTGACAGCATTTTTTAAACATTTCATTACACGCATGGGAGCAGTAAACTTTGACCAAGACAATGCTCCAACAGGAGCCTTCACACGTGCTAAATCACCCACTTTTATAAGAACTTGCTTTGCTTTCTTCCTTTCATCAAAATACAATTTGTTTTTCTGCTGTAAACTTTCTTCTCTTTTCCTCCAAATACCAATGTTGTTGTCTTTCACACCCTTACCCCAAGTCATCCAACCTGGACACAGACTCGTATTAGGAGCTCTGCCTTTAAACGACTCAAAAGGCGACTTCCTAGTAGAAATGTGAGGAGTGAAACGATGAGCCAGAATACATTTTTGCAACTGATTCTTCCAATTCAAAGAATTTACTCTAGACAATTGAATATTCTCTTTTATAACCCTATTAAATCTTTCCACAGCTCCATTAGTTTCTGGATGATATATAGCACATTTTTTATGAATGATCCCACATGATACTAGAAAATCATTCATTTCTCCAGAACAAAATTGAGGACCATTGTCAGATAGGAGAGTTTTTGGAAATCCCTCTCTCTTAAAGACCTCTTGCAAAAAAGAAATAACACAACTAGAGGTAACATCTGATACACAAGAAATCTCCACCCATCTGGAATAGAGATCAATTAAAACAATTAAATAAGGAGTACGATGCTCACCATTGAAAGGACCAACGATATCAATGGCAATATCTTCCCAAGGACTATTTGGAAGTCTACGACAAACCATGGGCACAGTGCGAGTGGTAAGAACTTTATCACTAATCTTACATTGCATACACTCTCTAACTTCTCTCTCAATTTCCGGGCCACCAGAAACATGCTCTCAATCTTTCTTTAGTTTTCACAATCCCTAAGTGACCCTGATGCGCCTCCTCCATTAACTTTTTCCTAAGGGAGGAAGGCGGAACTAACTTAGTGCCTCTTAGTAAAATTTCTTTATCAACAGATAACTCATCTACAATTAATCGCCAAATTTTGGGCAAAGAATCATCAAACAAAACTTTCGACTGAATCATGCTCATGACTTTCAACAATTCACTATCCTTTTTTACTTCCTCTCTCCACTCATCTTCCTTTATGACGCCTGATGTTATTTCACAGACACTGACTTCTTCTTCCATGAAATCATCCATCAACTGTTCTTCTCCTACATCACACACCAAGCGAGACAGACAATCAGCTGAAACATTATCAACACCAGGAGATGTTCTACACTAAAATTAAAATCCTGAAGGCCAACGACCCATCGTCTTATACGCAAGGAGATGAAATCAAGTCCCTTTTTTGAAAAAATTTCTTTTAACGGCTTGTGATCTGAACAGACTTTAAAATAAGTTCCCCAAACAAAGTTTCGAAATTTATTAAGAGCCCAGAAAATAGCCAACGCCTCTTTTTCAATTACTGAGTAATTTAGCTCTGGTCCACGTAAACTCCTAGATGCACAAGCAATTAAATGCTCTTTTCCACCTCTATTTTGTTTTAAAATTGCACCTAAACCTTTAGAGCCAAATATTAATAGGTCATCTTGATAACACTTAACACCTTTCACACCTTTTAAAATAGAAGTCATGACTCTCTGAAAAACTGACGCTAGCAGACACCAGACCAAACGGCATCCTTTTATACTTGAAGGCACCCATGGGAGTGATGAATGCCGTTAGGTCCTGTGAGCTCTGCGTCAGTTCTATTTGATGATACGCCTGTGTTAGGTCTAAGGTTGTAAAGAATTTTGCACCACTTAATGTGGACATTATTTTATCTATATTTGGCAGTGGAAATTTGTCAACAACTACCTCCTTGTTAAGAGACCTTAAGTCCACACAAAGTCTTATGTCACCATTGGGTTTGTTCACGACAACAACTGGTGCTAACCACTCAGAAGCTTCCACAGGAGAAATAATTTCTTGTTTGAGTAGTTTGTCTAATTCCTGGTCCACCTTTTCTTGTAATGCAATGGGAATCCTCCTCACTTTTGCTATAGAAGGTACAGCTCCATATTTTAGCTTAATACAATGTTTGTATCCTTTTAAGCACCCTAACTCATCTTTGAACAAACACGGAAATTCAGACACGAAGTCATTTGATTCACCTTCAACTCTTTGGATCTGTACTTGAGGTTCCGCATTAGGATTCAATGTAACCCCCAACAAACGTTGATGTGGCCATCCAAGTAAACTGTCACCTATTTTAGATACATAAATTTTGCCAACTATCATTTTCTTTTCCATTTCTATACATGCATTGAAATACCCCAACATGCTAATGGGTTGACCACCATAACCTCCTGGATTTACATCCATTTTTTTTAACATAGATTTTTTTTGGAACCACTTACAGAAGGTATCTTTTGAAATAATAGTGAGATGTGAACACGAGTCGAATTTCATATCAAGATCAATTCCATCAATCCTTACACTCCCTATGGGATGATCATTACATTTGCTTTCACCAACTTGACAAATTATTTCTTTTATCTCCTTGTTTTGAAATTTCTTTTGTTTTGTTCTACAAAATTTTATAAAATGACCTTTTTTACCACATCCATGACACACAAAACTCAAAGCTGGACAGGATTTTGAATTTGCTTTGTGACCAGACCTTCCACAACGAAAACATTCAAAAGTATTCTTTGCAACATCTTCTTTGACTATCTCCTTTAAAACAGTTTTCTCATTCTTTACAAGACATACACTTTCTTGTACTTCTTCCACAATGGGTTGAGTTTTATTTTTTTCATACTTTAATTCACTAACACATTTTAGCATGTGTTCAACCCTTTTTGCTATTAAAATTAGTTCCTCCAAAGGAGGTTCGTCTTTGAGCCATAACTCCTCTCTAATTTTCTCCTCTCTACACTTTAAAACAAATTGATCTCGAATTCTTTCTTTGTTACCCGCCCCAAACTTACAACTTGAAGCCAACTTCCTCAACCCTATTAAGTATTCTTCTACTGTTTCTTCTTTTCCTTGTTCTCTTAACCCAAAGTGATATCTTTCCATAATTGTACTGACTCGGGGCAAATAATGCTTATCCAACTGCAGTATGCATATTTCAAATTCATTTAACCCTCTCTGTTCTTCCGTAGATAAATCTGGCAAATTTTCTAATACCTCCTGTCCTTCACCACCTAGACAATGTAAAAGTAATGAGTATCTCCTTTCCGCACTAAGATTCGTTCCGCATACTCTTGCATAATTTACAATTTTTTTTTCTCCATTTCCTCCATTTAATAAGTGGTTCTCCTGGATCACTTAAAAAAAACGGAGGCGCAGTTACATTTTGCATGACTCCCCTACTTTTCTTTAACTAATTAACATGTAATGTCTCCAAATTATATTTCCCAATTCACACAATATAGATATAACATGTGTATCACCTTTCTCAATTGTGTTTATCAAACAATGAAGACTGCTATACTTGTCCACTAAAAAAAAATATATATAAACTTACATAAATTTGCTTAAAATCAATATTAAAAAAAAATTGACTAAATGAATTGGCAAAGAATATATATATTTTTTAAAAACAGTTTCTGGTGTGCGTGTCACCGTTATTTCCGATGTTTCATGTGTCACACATTGTTTGTTTTCTGTTATAAATCTAAAACAAACTCTCTTCCTGGTATGTGTGTCACCGTAACTTCACTGCACAGTAGCACGTGACACACTGATTACTGATTGGCTGACAGTGCGATGACTCCAGAAGCTGCCCAGACGTCGAAGACAGCCGGATTCCGGAAGAAATAAATCAAACTTCCTTTGCAGTCACCACGGTAAGCTTCTGGTTATATTCCAAATACTTTATGATGTGTTTAGCCAACAACAGTGAGATTCACTCGCACTGAACACGCGCCAACCCTTCACGCGCTGTAACTTCGTCGAGTCTCCTCCAACTGATCGCGCTCCAGGCTTCCTCACGCGCCGTGTCTCCTCACACTGATCGCGCTCGAGCCTTCCACGCGCTGCTCACACACTCGCCGAAAACGGAGTTGTCCCAAAATTAAGTTTCTACTTTTTAAAATGCGCTCCTGATATTAATCACGTTTCTGTAGTAAACTGCAGGCAGGCAGGCACCCCTTCTCGCGCTGTTCCCTCAATCCGTGCTGGTTTTCCCTTTCTCTCCTGAAGGGCAGTCACACAGCGCGCTCGCGCGCGCACCTTTAAACAGCCGTACTTTACACAAAGGCAAAAACAGTACCTCGCGGGTCCGATCCACCCGCACTCCTCAGGTCACAAACACAAGACCCGAAATACTTTTGAGGGCAGACTTCCTCCCAAGTCACAATACAACAGTGACACACAACCTCAAATAATAAAAGCTTGATGTTGAGGTGTTGTTTCTACTCCTTTCCTCCGTATTTTCGATCCTCGCTCGTCGCCAATGAAAGATGCCCAATAAACAGGACACGTAAATTGAGGATAAACATGGAGGTTTATTCATAACACCCCATCCATCAGCCACCAGGAAGCAACTGACAGATGAGGCTTGACATGCATTCTAAGTTCTATGTTCTATAGAACCTTCATCACTAAACAGTGGTGAAAGAGAACACCACACACCCCATTACCCTAGCAGTACCACAGGCTCCTACTCACCCCAGGGGTACCACAAGCTCCTACTGCCCCCAGGGGTACCACAGGCACCCATCTGACCGCAGGGGTGCCGCAGCCTCGCACGGACTCTGGGCCTCCAGGGATACTGCAGGCTCCCATTGATTCATGTCTCGCATGCTGCTGCAGGCTCCCACTGAATCTGGGTTCCCTGAGGCTGCCACAGGCTCGTACTGACTCCGGGATCCCAGTGGTACCACATGCTCCTACTGACCCCACGAGTACCAGAGGCTCCTACTGACCCCATTACCCTAGGGGTACCACAGGCTCCTACTGACCCCAGGACCCCAGGGGTACCACAGGTTCCTACTGACCCAAGGGGTACCACAGGAACCTACTGACCCCAGGGGTACCACAGGTTCCTACTGACCCCATGGGTACCACAGGCTCCTACTGACCCCAGGGGTACCACAGGCTCCTACTGACCCCAGGGGTACCACATGCTCCTACTGACCCCAGGCCCCCATCAGAACCACTGGCTCCTACTGACCCTAGGGGTACTACAGGCTCCCATCTCACAGGGGTGCTGCTGCCTCCCACTGACTCTGGGCCTCCAGGGATACTGCTGTCTCCCATTGACTCCGGCCTCCCATGGTGCTTCACGCTCCCACTGAATCTGGCTCCCTGAGGGTGCCACAGGTTCCTACTGACTCCGGGACCCCAGGGGTACCACAGGCTCCTACTGACCCCAGGGGAACCACTGGCTCCTACTGACCACAGGGGTACCACAGGCTCCTACTGACCCCAGGACCCCAGCAGTACCACAGGTTCCTACTGACCCCAGGGGTACCACAGGTTCCTACTGACCCCAGGGGTACCACAGGCTCCTACTGACCCCAGGATCCCAGGGGTACCAGAGGCTCCTACTGACCCCAGGACCCCAGGGTTACCACAGGATCCTACTGAGCCCAGGGGTACCACAGGCTCCTACTGACACCAGGGGTACCACAGGCTCCCATCTGACCGCAGGGGTTTTACTAACTCTGGGCCTCCAGGGATACTGCGGGCTCCCATTGACTCCGGCCTCCCATGGTGCTTCAGGCTCCCACTGAATCTGGGCTCCCTGAGGGTGCCACAGGCTCCTACTGACTCCGGGACCCCAGGGGTACCACAGGCTCCCAACTGACCACAGGGGTGCTGCTGCCTCCCTCTGACTCTGGGCCCCCAGGGATACTGCAGGCTCCCATTGACTCCGGCCTCCCATGGTGCTTCAGGCTCCCACTGAATCTGGGCTCCCTGAGGGTGCCACAGGCTCCTACTGACTCCGGGACCCCAGGGGTACCACAGGCTCCCAACTGACCACAGGAGTGCTGCTGCCTCCCTCTGACTCTGGGCCCCCAGGGATACTGCAGGCTCGCATTGACTCCGGCCTCCCATGGTGCTTCAGGCTCCCACGGAATCTGGGCTCCCTGAGGGTGCCACAGGCTCCTACTGACTCTGGGACCCCAGGGGTACCACAGGCTCCCAACTGACCACAGCGGTGCTGCTGCCTCCCTCTGACTCTGGGCCCCCAGGGATACTGCAGGCTCCCATTGACTCCGGCCTCCCATGGTGCTTCAGGCTCCCACTGAATATGGGCTCCCTTAGGGTGCCACAGGCTGCCTACTAACTCCGGGACCCCAGGGGTACCACAGGTTCCTACTGACCACAGACTCCTACTGAACCCAGGGTTACCACAGGCTCCTACTGACCCCATTACCCTAAGGGTACCAAAGGCTCCTACTGACCCCAGGGGTACCACTGGCTCCTACTGACCCTAGGGGTACTACAGGCTCCCATCTCACAGGGGTGCTGCTGCCTCCCACTGACTCTGGGCCTCCAGGGATACTGCTGTCTCCCACTGACTCCGGCCTCCCATGGTGCTTCACGCTCCCACTGAATCTGGCTCCCTGACGGTGCCACAGGCTCCTACTGACTCCGGGACCCCAGGGGTCCCTCAGGCTCCTACTGACCCCAGGGAAACCACTGGCTCCTACTGACCGCAGGGGTACCACAGGCTCCTACTGACCCCAGGACTCCAGCAGTACCACAGGTTCCTACTGGCCCCAGGGGTACCACAGGTTCCTTCTGACCCCAGGGGTACCACAGGCTCCTACTGACCCCAGGATCCCTGGGGTACCAGAGGCTCCTACTGACCCCAGGGCCCCAGGGATACCCCAGGGGTACCACAGGCTCCTACTGACACCAGGGGTACCACATGCTCCTACTGACTCCAGGGCAACCACAGGCTCCCATCTGACCGCAGGGGTTTTACTAACTCTGGGCCTCCAGGGATACTGCAGGCTCCCATTGACTCCGGCCTCCCATGGTGCTTCAGGCTCCCACTGAATCTGGGCTCCCTGAGGGTGCCACAGGCTCCTACTGCAGCTCCGGGACCCCAGGGGTACCACAGTCTCCCAACTGACCACAGGGGTGCGGCTGCCTCCCTCTGACTCTGGGCACCCAGGGATACTGCAGGCTCCCATTGACTCCAGCCTCCCAATGTGCTTCAGGCTCCCACTGAATCTGGGCTCTCTGAGGGTGCCACAGGCTCCTACTAACTCCGGGACCCCAGGGGTACCACAGGCTCCCAACTGACCACAGGGGTGCTGCTGCCTCCCTCTGACTCTGGTCCCCCAGGGATACTGCGGGCTCCCACTGACTCCGGCCTCCCATGGTGCTTCAGGCTCCCACTGAATCTGGGCTCCCTGAGGGTGCCACAGGCTCCTACTGACTCCGGGACCCCAGGGGTACCACAGGCTCCCAACTGACCACAGCGGTGCTGCTGCCTCCCTCTGACTCTGGGCACCCAGGGATACTGCAGGCTCCCATTGACTCCGGCCTCCCATGGTGCTTCAGGCTCCCACTGAATATGGGCTCCCTTAGGGTGCCACAGGCTGCTACTAACTCCGGGACCCCAGGGGTACCACAGGTTCCTACCGACCACAGGCTCCTACTGAACCCAGGGTTACCACAGGCTCCTACTGACCCCATTACCCTAAGGGTGCCAAAGGCTCCTACTGACCCCAGGGCTACCACAGGCACCTACTGACCCCAGGGGTACCACAGGCTCCTACTGTCCCCAGGGGTACCACAGTCTCCCATTTGATCGCTGGGGTGCTGCTGCCTCCCACTGACTCTGGGCCTCCAGGGAAACTGCAGGCTCCCATTGATTCATGCTGCCCATGCTGCTGCAGGTTTCCACTGAATCTGGCTCCTTGAGGGTGCCACAGGCTCCTACTGACTCCGGGACCCCAGGGGTACCACAGGCTCCTACTGACCCCATTACCTAGGGGTACCACAGGCTCCCATCTGACTGCAGGGGTGCTGCTGCCTCGCACTGACTCTGGCCTCCAGGAATACTGCAGGCTCCCATTGACTTCGGCCTCCCATGCAGGCTCCCACTGAATCTGGGCTCCCAGAGGCTGCCACATGCTCCTACTGATTCAAGGACCCCAGGGTACAACAGGCTACTACTGACCCCAGGGGTACCAAGGGTTCCTACTGACCACAGGAGTGCTGCTGCCTCCCTCTGACTCTGGGCCCCCAGGGATACTGCAGGCTCGCATTGACTCCGGCCTCCCATGGTGCTTCAGGCTGACACTGAATCTGGGCTCCCTGAGGGTGCCACAGGCTCCTACTGACTCTGGGACCCCAGGGGTACCACAGGCTCCCAACTGACCACAGCGGTGCTGCTGCCTCCCTCTGACTCTGGGCCCCCAGGGATACTGCAGGCTCCCATTGACTCCGGCCTCCCATGGTGCTTCAGGCTCCCACTGAATCTGGGCTCCCTGAGGGTGCCACAGGCTCCTACTGACTCCGGGACCCCAGGGGTACCACAGGCTCCCAACTGACCACAGGAGTGCTGCTGCCTCCCTCTGACTCTGGGCCCCCAGGGATACTGCAGGCTCGCATTGACTCCGGCCTCCCATGGTGCTTCAGGCTCCCACTGAATCTGGGCTCCCTGAGGGTGCCACAGGCTCCTACTGACTCTGGGACCCCAGGGGTACCACAGGCTCCCAACTGACCACAGCGGTGCTGCTGCCTCCCTCTGCCTCTGGGCCCCCAGGGATACTGCAGGCTCCCATTGACTCCGGCCTCCCATGGTGCTTCAGGCTCCCACTGAATATGGGCTCCCTTAGGGTGCCACAGGCTGCTACTAACTCCGGGACCCCAGGGGTACCACAGGTTCCTACTGACCACAGACTCCTACTGAACCCAGGGTTACCACAGGCTCCTACTGACCCCATTACCCTAAGGGTACCAAAGGCTCCTACTGACCCCAGGGGTACCACTGGCTCCTACTGACCCTAGGGGTACTACAGGCTCCCATCTCACAGGGGTGCTGCTGCCTCCCACTGACTCTGGGCCTCCAGGGATACTGCTGTCTCCGGCCTCCCATGGTGCTTCACGCTCCCACTGAATCTGGCTCCCTGACGGTGCCACAGGCTCCTACTGACTCCGGGGAAACCACTGGCTCCTACTGACCGCAGGGGTACCACAGGCTCCTACTGACCCCAGGACCCCAGCAGTACCACAGGTTCCTACTGGCCCCAGGGGTACCACAGGTTCCTACTGACCCCAGGGGTACCACAGGCTCCTACTGACCCCAGGATCCCTGGGGTACCAGAGGCTCCTACTGACCCCAGGGCCCCAGGGATACCCCAGGATCCTACTGAGCCCAGGGGTACCACAGGCTCCTACTGACACCAGGGGTACCACATGCTCCTACTGACTCCAGGGCAACCACAGGCTCCCATCTGACCGCAGGGGTTTTACTAACTCTGGGCCTCCAGGGATACTGCAGGCTCCCATTGACTCCAGCCTCCCATGGTGCTTCAGGCTCCCACTGAATCTGGGCTCCCTGAGGGTGCCACAGGCTCCTACTGACTCCGGGACCCCAGGGGTACCACAGTCTCCCAACTGACCACAGGGGTGCGGCTGCCTCCCTCTGACTCTGGGCACCCAGGGATACTGCAGGCTCCCATTGACTCCAGCCTCCCAATGTGCTTCAGGCTCCCACTGAATCTGGGCTCTCTGAGGGTGCCACAGGCTCCTACTAACTCCGGGACCCCAGGGGTACCACAGGCTCCCAACTGACCACAGGGGTGCTGCTGCCTCCCTCTGACTCTGGGCCCCCAGGGATACTGCGGGCTCCCATTGACTCCGGCCTCCCATGGTGCTTCAGGCTCCCACTGAATCTGGGCTCCCTGAGGGTGCCACAGGCTCCTACTGACTCCGGGACCCCAGGGGTACCACAGGCTCCCAACTGACCACAGCGGTGCTGCTGCCTCCCTCTGACTCTGGGCACCCAGGGATACTGCAGGCTCCCATTGACTCCGGCCTCCCATGGTGCTTCAGGCTCCCACTGAATATGGGCTCCCTTAGGGTGCCACAGGCTGCTACTAACTCCGGGACCCCAGGGGTACCACAGGTTCCTACCGACCACAGGCTCCTACTGAACCCAGGGTTACCACAGGCTCCTACTGACCCCATTACCCTAAGGGTGCCAAAGGCTCCTACTGACCCCAGGGCTACCACAGGCACCTACTGACCCCAGGGGTACCACAGGCTCCTACTGTCCCCAGGGGTACCACAGTCTCCCATTTGATCGCTGGGGTGCCTCTGCCTCCCACTGACTCTGGGCCTCCAGGGAAACTGCAGGCTCCCATTGATTCATGCTGCCCATGCTGCTGCAGGTTTCCACTGAATCTGGCTCCTTGAGGGTGCCACAGGCTCCTACTGACTCCGGGACCCCAGGGGTACCACAGGCTCCTACTGACCCCATTACCTAGGGGTACCACAGGCTCCCATCTGACTGCAGGGGTGCTGCTGCCTCGCACTGACTCTGGCCTCCAGGAATACTGCAGGCTCCCATTGACTTCGGCCTCCCATGCAGGCTCCCACTGAATCTGGGCTCCCAGAGGCTGCCACATGCTCCTACTGATTCAAGGACCCCAGGGGTACAACAGGCTACTACTGACCCCAGGGGTACCAAGGGTTCCTACTGACCACAGGAGTGCTGCTGCCTCCCTCTGACTCTGGGCCCCCAGGGATACTGCAGGCTCGCATTGACTCCGGCCTCCCATGGTGCTTCAGGCTGACACTGAATCTGGGCTCCCTGAGGGTGCCACAGGCTCCTACTGACTCTGGGACCCCAGGGGTACCACAGGCTCCCAACTGACCACAGCGGTGCTGCTGCCTCCCTCTGACTCTGGGCCCCCAGGGATACTGCAGGCTCCCATTGACTCCGGCCTCCCATGGTGCTTCAGGCTCCCACTGAATCTGGGCTCCCTGAGGGTGCCACAGGCTCCTACTGACTCCGGGACCCCAGGGGTACCACAGGCTCCCAACTGACCACAGGAGTGCTGCTGCCTCCCTCTGACTCCTGGGCCCCCAGGGATACTGCAGGCTCGCATTGACTCCGGCCTCCCATGGTGCTTCAGGCTCCCACTGAATCTGGGCTCCCTGAGGGTGCCACAGGCTCCCTACTGACTCTGGGACCCCAGGGGTACCACAGGCTCCCAACTGACCACAGCGGTGCTGCTGCCTCCCTCTGCCTCTGGGCCCCCAGGGATACTGCAGGCTCCCATTGACTCCGGCCTCCCATGGTGCTTCAGGCTCCCACTGAATATGGGCTCCCTTAGGGTGCCACAGGCTGCTACTAACTCCGGGACCCCAGGGGGTACCACAGGTTCCTACTGACCACAGACTCCTACTGAACCCAGGGTTACCACAGGCTCCTACTGACCCCATTACCCTAAGGGTACCAAAGGCTCCTACTGACCCCAGGGGTACCACTGGCTCCTACTGACCCTAGGGGTACTACAGGCTCCCATCTCACAGGGGTGCTGCTGCCTCCCACTGACTCTGGGCCTCCAGGGATACTGCTGTCTCCGGCCTCCCATGGTGCTTCACGCTCCCACTGAATCTGGCTCCCTGACGGTGCCACAGGCTCCTACTGACTCCGGGACCCCAGGGGTACCTCAGGCTCCTACTGACCCCAGGAAACCACTGGCTCCTACTGACCGCAGGGGTACCACAGGCTCCTACTGACCCCAGGACCCCAGCAGTACCACAGGTTCCTACTGGCCCCAGGGGTACCACAGGTTCCTACTGACCCCAGGGGTACCACAGGCTCCTACTGACCCCAGGATCCCTGGGGTACCAGAAGCTCCTACTGACCCCAGGGCCCCAGGGATACCCCAGGATCCTACTGAGCCCAGAGGTACCACAGGCTCCTACTGACACCAGGGGTACCACATGCTCCTACTGACTCCAGGGCAACCACAGGCTCCCATCTGACCGCAGGGGTTTACTAACTCTGGGCCTCCAGGGATGCTGCAGGCTCCCATTGACTCCGGCCTCCCATGGTGCTTCAGGCTCCCACTGAATCTGGGCTCCCTGAGGGTGCCACAGGCTCCTACTGACTCCGGGACCCAAGGGGTACCACAGGCTCCCCAACTGACCACAGGGGTGCTGCTGCCTCCCTCTGACTCTGGGCCCCCAGGGATACTGCAGGCTCCCATTGACTCCGGCCTCCCATGGTACTTCAGGCTCCCACTGAATCTGGGCTCCCTGAGGGTGCCACAGGCTCCTACTGACTCCGGGACCCCAGGGGTACCACAGGCTCCCAACTGACCACAGCGGTGCTGCTGCCTCCCTCTGACTCTGGGCACCCAGGGATACTGCAGGCTCCCATTGACTCCGGCCTCCCATGGTGCTTCAGGCTCCCACTGAATATGGGCTCCCTTAGGGTGCCACAGGCTGCTACTAACTCCGGGACCCCAGGGGTACCACAGGTTCCTACTGACCACAGGCTCCTTCTGAACCCAGGGTTACCACAGGCTCCTACTGACCCCATTACCCTAAGGGTGCCAAAGGCTCCTACTGACCCCAGGGCTACCACAGGCACCTACTGACCCCAGGGGTACCACAGGCTCCTACTGACCCCAGGGGTACCACAGTCTCCCATTTGATCGCTGGGGTGCTGCTGCCTCCCACTGACTCTGGGCCTCCAGGGAAACTGCAGGCTCCCATTGATTCATGCTGCCCATGCTGCTGCAGGTTTCCACTGAATCTGGCTCCTTGAGGGTGCCACAGGCTCCTACTGACTCCGGGACCCCAGGGGTACCACAGGCTCCTACTGACCCCATTAACTAGGGGTACCACAGGCTCCCATCTGACTGCAGGGGTGCTGCTGCCTCGCACTGACTCTGGCCTCCAGGAATACTGCAGGCTCCCATTGACTTCGGCCTCCCATGCAGGCTCCCACTGAATCTGGGCTCCCAGAGGCTGCCACATGCTCCTACTGATTCAAGGACCCCAGGGGTACAACAGGCTACTACTGACCCCAGGGGTACCAAGGGTTCCTACTGACCCCAGGGGTACCAGAGGCTCCTACTGACCCCAGGGGTACGACAGGCTCCTACTGACCCCAAGGGTACCACAGGCTCCTACTGATCCCATTACCCTAGGGGCACCACATGCTCCGACTGACCCCACAGGTACCAAAGGCACCTACTGATCCCAGGGGTACCACAGGCTCCTACTGACCCCAGGGGTACCAGAGGCTCCTACTGACTCCGGGACACCAGGAGTACTAGTGGCTCCTACTGACCCCAGAGATACCATTGCCACAGGTTCCCATTGACCTTGGCCTCCCATGGTGCTTCAGGCTCCACTGAATCTGGGCTCCCTGAGGGTTCCACATGCTGCTACTAACTCCGGGACCCCAGGGGTACCACAGGTTCCTACTGACCACAGGCTCCTACTGAACCCAGGGTTACCACAGGCTCCTACTGACCCCATTACCCTAAGGGTACCAAAGGCTCCTACTGACCCCAGGGGTACCACTGGCTCCTACTGACCCTAGGGGTACTACAGGCTCCTACTGACCCCAGGACCCCAGCGGTACCACAGGCTCCTACTGACCCCAGGGGTACCACAGGCTCCTACTGACCCCAGTACCCCAGTGGTGCCACAGGCTCCTACTGACCCCATTACCATAGGGGTAAAACAGGCTCCTACTGACCCCAGGGGTACCACAGGCTCCTACTGACTCCAGGGGAACCACAGGCTCCCATCTGACCGCAGGGGTGCTGCTGCCTCCCACTGACTCTGGGCCTCCAGGGATACAGCAGGCTCCCATTGACTCCGGCCTCCCATGGTACTTCAGGCTCCCACTGAATCTGGGCTCCCTGAGGGTGCCACAGGCTCCTCCTGACCCCAGGGATACCAGAGGCTCCTACTGACCCCAGGGGTACCAGAGTCTCCTACTGGCTTGGGGACCCCAGCTGTACCACAGGCTCCCACTAACCCCATTACCCTAGGGGTACCACAGGCTCCTACTGACTCCAGGGGTACCAAAGGCTCCTACTGACCCCAGGGGTACAACAGGCCCCTACTGACCCCAGGGGTACCACAGGCTCCCATCTGATCGCAGGTGTGCTGCTGCCTCCCACTGACTCTGGGCCTCCAGGGATACTGCAGGCTACCATTGACTTTGGCCTCCCATGGTGCTTCAGGCTCAAACTGAATATGGGCTCCCTGAGGGTGCCACAGGCTCCTACTGACTCCGGTACCCCAGGGGTACCAGATGCTCCTACTGACTCCGGGACCCCAGGGGTCCCACAGGCTCCTACTGACCCCAGGGGTACCAAAGGTTCCTACTGACCCCAGGGGTACCACAGTCTCCTACTGACCCCAGGGGTACCACAGTCTCCCATCTGATCGCAGGGGTGCTGCAGCCTCGCACGGACTCTGGACCTCCAGGGATACTGAAGGTTCCCATTGATTCATGCCTTCCATGCTGCTGCAGGCTTCCACTGAATCTGGTCTCCCTGATGGTACCACAGGCTCCTACTGACTCCGGGACCCCAGGGGTACCGCAGGCTTCTACTGACCCCAGGACCACAGGGGTACCAGATGCTCCTTATGACCCCAGGGGTACCACGTTTGCTACTGACCCTAGGACTGCAGCGGTACCACAGGCTCCTACTGACCCCAGGGGTACCACAGGTTCCTACTGACTCCAGGAGAACCACATGCTTCCATCTGACTGCAGGGGTGCTGCTGCCTCCCACTGACTCTGGGCCTCCAGGTTTACTGCAGGCTCCCATTGACTCCCGCATCCCATGGTGCTTCAGGCTCCCACTGAATCTGGGCTCCCTGATGGTGCCACAGGCTCCTACTGACTCCGGGACCCCAAGGGGAACTGCAGGCTCCTACTGACCCCAGGACCACAGGTGGACCAGATGCTCCTACTGACCCCATGGGTACCACAGGCTCCTACTGACCCCAGGGGTACCACATGTTCCTACTGACTCCAGGACTCCAGGGGTACCACGGGTTCCTACTGACCCCAGGGGTACCACAGGCTCCTACTGACCCTAGAGGTACCACAGGCTCCCATCTGATTGCAGGGGTGCTGCTGCCTCCCACTGACTCTGGGTCTCCAGGGATACTGCAGGCTCCCATTGACTCCGGCCTCCCATGGTGCTTCAGGCTCCCACTAAATCTGGGCTCCCTGAGGGTGCCACAGGCTCCTACTGACTCCGGGACCCCAGGAGTATCAGAATCTCCTACTGACTCCAGACCCCAGGGGTACCAGAGGCTCCTGCTGACCCCAAGGGTACCACAGGCTCCCATCTGACCACTGAAACAATGCACTCACCAGGGCTAGTTCCTGTTTGATCGCCGCAGCCTGTTTCAATACGTCCTCTATGGCTGGCACTTTGAGGTCTGTAATCCTGCGGTGCAATCTGCCTAGCGTCAGCACCTTGCCTTGTCCATCCGCCATCTTCAAGGGCTCTTTGTGAAATGTCACAGCAGGGATTGCTCTCTCGCACGTGGATGCAAACTTTAGTTGTGGACTTTGAGAGAAGTCTGTGACCTCTCCTAGAATGCAGATTTACAAATCATTAATCCAGCCTGAATTTGCAGCATCTTCAGTTTATTGACACAGTAAATATTAACTTGTCCACTTCACACAGAGAGACCTGACACAGCAGTCAACTAGGCCTTGTGTGTGTTGTTTGCCTAGCACAAATCTAGCTACAAAGGAAGGGAGCACAGTACATACAAGAGACCATTCACAGATTTATATTAGTCTCCGGGATCCAACCTCAGCCATTACGGCTCCAGGTCTGAGGTCATCATCTTCTGTTCATCACCACACCCAGTACAATTTTAGTTCTGGCTTGACAGTGCGGCTGTCACTTGACCTTATGTGGTCACCAGCAAAATAGCTCTAAGAAGCACTACTAAGATGGATGTAGGCTCTGCAAAAATTGCACATCTTCCTCTCTACAGGCTTTTGATTGTACAGAAGTTGTGTGCATTTACCAAACATTCGCTTGTGTTGCACTGCTTGCTTGTGGTAAAGCATATGTCCAGCGCAGCAGGCCGGATTGGTTATGGTGGCAGGCCAATGAGCGAGGCAGATCTGTTCTTTCTGAGGTATTATGACATATGCTGTAGGCCTGACGTATATACTATGAGAAGCATTTGTTAAAGCCAAAGCTTTTGTAAGTTTATTATGACACCATATTAATGCAAATAGACTGGTATTTTTTACATGGAATCTTACTGTTTACCATGCTGTGGTGGGTTTTGACATCTAGTGATAATCCCTGTTAAGCCACTTTAGAAGAGATTAATTATGCATTGATTTGCAAACAGTAATGCTGTACATATTTGTATTTTTTTACTCTATTCCTGATGTTTGCCTTAAGAGATAGGTTATGCTCAATACAGTAGGCCTAAGTTAGTTATGATAACAAGACAATAACAAAGGTAATGAAAGGTTCATTGGGGAAAGGTATGTCAGATACAGTGGGTCTGGACTGTGTTTTATGAAAAGCTGAAACAAACACAATAGGCCTGACTTGTTTATTGTGAAACCGTATATTAAATTTGTTAGGCCTTTAACAGTAGATTATTATTACACAGTGTACACACTATGCACAGTACCATTCCGAGGTGGGTGCCTGCTGCTACATTTAATTTTGCCAAGCCTATGCCCAATACATTATATTTTTTCTACTTTACTTTGCATGTGCTTATCGAGTTTGTGTGTGTGTTTATTGTGGATGGATGCTAGACTAGGTCAGCGGGTGGATGAATGGATGCATGAGTGTAAGGGTGCATGATAGATTTCATGTATGATGAGTTATTTAGGGCCTAAGCTCACCAGTGACGAAGAGGCACTTTCAGCTATAAACCAGATATACTGCTGTTGCTAATGCTTCTTTAAAGTTGCCTTTAATGGTGAATAAATAACTTTCATATCGAAATCTGTTGGGCCTGTTGGATCACACGCCCCGCGAAAAACTACAGCTAATTGGTCCCAACTCGTTCAGAATCATCTACCCTCCAAATCTCTCCAAAGATGCCTCATAAAAATTGAAACAGACGGCTTAAAGAACTGCTTGAAATGGCTGTATTACAGAGGCATGCATGGCTAAACCATGCATGCCTCTACAAAGCTGCCAGAACAACGAATGCGTCTTAACAACGCATTACTTTACCACGCATGCCTTTACCACGCAATTTCTTGGTAAAGGCATGACTGGTAAAGGGATATGTGTGGTAAAGATTACACCACAGCCCCCCCCGCTCTGAGCCCTAAAAAGAACCCGACCCTCAATGAGCCCTAAAAACAACCCGACCCCCCCATGAGCCCTAAAAACAACCCTGACCGGCCCGAGCCCTGAAAACAACCCCAACCCCCACTCAGCCCTTAAAACAGCCCGACCCCCACTGAGCCCTAAAAATAACCCGACCCCCCATGAGCCCTAAAAACAACCCTGACCCGCCCGAGCCCTGAAAACAACCCCAACCCCCACTCAGCCCTTAAAACAGCCCGACCCCCCCTGAGCACTAAAAACATCCCCAACCCCCCCTGAGCCCAAAAAACCATCCCCACCCCTAAAAACAACCCCGTCCCCCAAAACCATACTCCAGCCCCACTTACCAGACCACGTCTCGGAGCTCCCGAATCCTTCCTCTTCCTGTCCCCGCCCATCCCCACATCTAGACTGCGCACTGCCTTAACCACGCATACACGGGTTTAAGGCAAATGCGCCGTGTAATAAAGGCTGTTTCCCGCCGGAGATATTCATATCAAATATTAACTACTGTACACAAAAGGCAGACAAAATGGACCTTATCTTTTACACACATCGGCCCTTGAAATGGAAGGAACTCCTTACAAACGATTTATGTGTATCCAACTCAAAGAGAATTCCATATCACCTTAAATTGGCTACATCACCCTCAAGGAACTTCAGAGGCGGAGTCTGCATACCTATCTACAAAAATGACAACATCCCAATACAAGCAGCTGAACACAACCTCCAAACATTTAATCTCAATTTCCCTACACTGTTGAAACTTTTTAACCACCAATCAGGCTTACAGCCCACACCTCACTGAGCACTTACCCCAGTCCACCTAGCAGAAACTCACAACTCCGATACGTGACTGAACCCACTTCCGTACCTCGCCCTATCAACTGATCCTCCCTCACCACCAAGCACCAACAACAGCACACAATTTCTTCCTGACCTGTACACAACCCTCTCCATGGCAACATGCAGCCAACGGGAAAGACCAACACACCAACAGATCACTAATAACAACTTCCTGGAACAACATGTCCTCTTACCCACCAGAGCTACTGACATCCCCTTCCCTCCCCACAAGGCATCTATGAGAAAGGATCCAGCCCCTCAATATGACAACCCTATCTCCCCCCAGGGAAACCCCCTACTGGGCCAAACCCCACCATCCTACAAAACAGCAAGAGACTGGGTTACCCCTATTGAAACCACCTCACAACTATTTCTCCACCCAACAAATCTAGAAAGAACATAACAAACCAAAATCCCTCTCCCCTTACTCACCTAATTGCACTCCTAAACTTTCCGAAGTATGTCCCTGTACACAACTGTCCATAGCCCCCATGGCACCACACAAATCAACACAATCCTAACCCACACAAAGGCACAGTAATATACACAACTTACCAATTCCCCAGTGGTGCCTCTCCACACATTCAAAGCAATACACTCCTAGCCTACTGACTCCTTTACCCATCCATGAAATTCAAACTTATTCCGACGCCCTCATCCCTCTCCCAGTCACAAACCTAGAAGCCTCCCACACACTAGCACACGAAGCTCGACCCATACCCATTATCACAGAAACCGCCCCCAGACCAACCTCCACCACATAACGTGACAACACAGGCTATAGAACCTCAACCCCAACTATTTTATCAAACTAAAACATGAGGTCACACGACAACCATTACCCTTAGCTCAACCACTGAACCCACTCCCAGAACAACCTCCCCCAAATACCACAACCCCCTCTCTAACTCACACAGCCTATATCCCAGCTCCTCCAGACCAGCCCCCTCCTTCAGCACTGCTTACGATCCACCATAACAGAAAACAAGCTTGAAAACCTAACCACAGAAATGAATGTCGTCTCAAATTACCTTACCGACAACCTGAAGGCATGCAACAAACTGAATGTAACCTGCAAGACCCTACTATGGGACCTAAATCCCAAATGGACCCAACACAATCACCCTTGACTCAGTATCCCACTTCATAATAACACACTCGGACCAGCACAAACCAACAGCAGGCTCTCACAAGAAGACACTGATGCCCTTCTGAAATACTACAATGCAACCACCATGAAGGCCTCACCCCAAGGTAGATATAATGTACCAGTTGTCATGGGTTTAAACACGCATAGAGGGAAACAACATCTGTATAAACCTTCAAAATATGCCATCAATGTTCTGGTATTGCCTGGCTGAGTTAAATCGAGCTCCAAATCTAGCCTAAAATCCATGCTTCATAATTGCAGGTCTACAGTCAAACAAACACAGAAGTAGCAGAAGAGATAATCTCACACAAAATTGATATTACATTCTTCACGGAAACCTGGCTAAATAACTTCACTGCACCCTTTATGGGCCTTTCAGTCTCTCCTGGCTTCATGAAATGCCTTGACAGAGAGGGATGACACAGAGGGAGAGTAGCAGTAATCCACAGGAACACCCTGGAAATCTATACTTTCGAGATGGAAAGCCATTCCAACTTTGAATGCCTAGGAGTAGACCTCATCTAAACGTCATCCAAACCAACCAAATTCCACAATAATTTATATTCCCTAGGGGAACTACAACTCTTCTTGAAGCAACTAATAGACCTCATAACACAACACATCCCTCTTAAAACCAACAACATAATCCTAGGTGACTTCAACATGCACTAGAACAACACCAATAACACCCTGATAACAGATCAGAAGCATTTTCTCAAAACCAGTGACCTGAAACAACACTGCAACAACTTGACGCACCCTTGGCCTACTCATTGCTAATGCTGACTTCCTAATACTAGACTCCATCCAACCTGTAGAATGGTCAGAACACCACTACATACTCTTCCACCTAACTTCAGAGCACAAAGAAGTCAAAGTCCAAATATGCAGACTTAAACAGTGGGTAAGGGACAGCAAACAATCAACGCTGGTGAACTAGCAGAAAGCTCACCTCTCGCCTCCTACCCTGCAGTGACCTACACTCTGGAGAAGACCTGACCACATATTACAAAAAAACAATGTCAGACATACTCAACCAAGTAGCCCCACTAAAATGCAAGAGACTCAGGAATAACCCATCATGCTTCTGGTTCAACAAGGAGCTCAATGAAGAAAGGAGTAAGCTCAGAGTAGCGGATAGAAAATGGAAATGAGACCCATCTTCCTCACACCTTACTCTCCTACGACATGGACAAAACATGTACAAGGAACACATCTTTAAAGCAAAAGCCGTCTTTATCTGATCACAGCTGGATAAGGCAAGAAGCTACCCAAAAAGCTCTTCAACAACATTAGACAACAAACATCCCCCACCATCACACCAAACACAACTGCCACAGTGAAGCGATGCAAGAATTTCTCGATATTCTTTGCAGACACAATTTCAAAGATGAAATGTTTCCTAGCCAACTGCCTTGACAACAACGTGCCTACAGTGACCACACATCTACACACAAACCAAGGGAACAAAATGATGAAACCACCACACACACACACACATATCTGCCCCTGAAGAACAATGCTGCATTGCAGGAGTTTAAAACACTCAAAGAGAAGAAACTCTTCAAAGCCATATTGGACCTAAATCCAAAATTACACATAGCTGTCCCCTTCCCCTCACCCCTAGTCAAAGAACTCAGACACCTCATCGTATCTATATGTACCAATGTAATCAATATTTCACTAACCCAAGGTATTATTCCAGATTTCTAAAGATAGGATAGGTCTCTCCATTCCTCAAGAACCAAGGTGTAGACCCTGAGGACCTGAACAATTTCCATCCAATAACCAACCTGCCCTTCCTGGCAAAAGCCCTTGAAAAATGTGTACTCTCTCAACTCAATCAACACATAGAAGACCATAACCATCTTGCCTTTCCTCCAATTTAGCCTTAGAGCCTTAGAAGCGGGCTCTACTGGCCATTAAAGACCCGCTCCAGCGTTAAAGGCCCGAGCCAAAAGTGACCTGCCGGTAAAGATTGCTACTGAGGGCTCTAAGGCTATTAGAGCATTCTTCCCCCAGAGGACAGAATGTTCTAATTTGTAAAACAAAGGCCTCACGGAGCCCGAGGGGGTTGAAATACACTTGGGCTCCATGAGGCCTTTTGTTCACAGCAACAGATGTGAATAAACATTGCAATGTTGATGCTCCGGGCTTCTTACGGCCATTGGAAGCCCGGAGCACTCCATTGTCTTTAATGGCGTGCTCAACATTTCAATATTCTAATCAGTTTTCAGGGCGGGCTGCATCACAGAAACAACCTCTTCAATGTCATAGATGACAACTACAGAATGCTGGAGGGAAGCGACTCATGCCTGCTAATACCCCTAGACCTCTCCTCGGCTTTCGGCACGGTCATCCACTATACCCTTATAAACACCCCAAAATCACGCATGGGCATCGTGGGGACTGTTCTAAATTTGTTCACATCATACCTCAATAAACTATTGCGCATATCAAACTCAAAGACAAACTCTCCAGCTCACCACCTGTTAACCATGGAGTCCCACTAGGCTCAGTCGGATCCCTAATATGCCTCAGCCTTTACATGGAAATCCTGACTATGATCCTGACTGAAGAAAACCTTGGCTATCACCTATATGAAGGTGGCACTCAACTCTACTTAAAAATCACATCACTCAGCGATATCCTCCACCTGAATAAACCCTAAAAGAAGTACAACACTGGCTATCCTTCAGTCACCTAAAACTCAACCACCAGAAGACAGATTCCTTCTAATCTCCCCATAAGGCAACTTTCCCACCTCCCAATTCAAGAATGGATCACTCATGTTGACACTCTAAATTGCAGCCCTCTGATCAGTGACTACACCAAATCACAGAGACTCAGGATAGACAGAAGCCTGAACATGACTGCCGACATGAACCTGGCTTAACGTACAAATACAAACAAATAGCATGCATCATAACGTTTACGTTACTTACCAAACTCAATATCTTAGAGACGAGGATGATCACAATGAATCAATGAACTAAAAAATGTAACAAAAATAAATTCAGCACAGCACTTATAAGCTTCAGTAATAATGCACAACTAACTCAACAGAATGACGTGGGGTGACTGACCGGCACGGCAGCAGATAGGATTGGTTGCAGGTTGAGTGATGATGAGTCACCGGTTGTTTACATCTCGCTCGAGTACAAACTGCAGAGACAGACTTCGGCAGAAAAAAACACCCCCTCCCCTTCCTTATCCATACACTCTCCACTACACAGCGTCGAGTTCAGCCGCGTTTCGTTGCGTTTGTTGACTGAACTAAAAAGTTTCAATACGTATTATGTTGACTTGTTGAGGTTAATTAATTGTCAGACGAAGTTATTAAACTTGTTTTAAATATTATTTTTTCCCAATTGTTTTTTTATTTTATTTTAAAAACACATGTTTTTGCCATTTTGTCACCCCCCTCATTGATGACACCCGGGGCGGCCCGCACCCACTGCGCCCCCCTTCCTACGCCACTGATCCAGACTTGACTATGGATATGTGACCCTAACTGGCACACATGAACATGCTTAATGCAGCAGCCAGACTCATCACAGGAGAATGACACTCCTACCACGTAACCCCCACACTCTCGAGGCTCACCATGCACTAAGACTGTAGCCAATGGGAATATGTGGCGCAGGAGGACTGCAAGGCTGGCTAAATTATGCAGTAAGAACAATCAAATTATGCAGCATAATGCATCACATTCTGTGGCAGCATTATTCTGCTGTTTTGTCATTTTAATACCTATTAGTACCGTGCGTGTAAACGTTTCACTAATTTGAAGAGCTTAATATCTGATTGCAGCCATTGGCAACTGCAAGATGACCACTTAACCTTTGCAAATGGCTGCCCACTATGACACTGCCCACCTCACACTGCCCATCATGATGCTGCACACCCAGAGGCTGCCCACTATGACACTGCCCACCTCACACTGCCCATCACGACGCTTACACTCAGATGCTGCCTACTTTGACACTGCCCATCATGATGCTGTACACCCCGAGGCTGCCTACTGTGACACTGTCCACCTCACACTGCCCATGACGACGCTTACACACAGGGGCTGCCTACTGTGACACTGCCCACCATGACGCTGTACACCCAGAGGCTGCCTACTATTACACTGCCCATCTCACACTGCCCATCACAACGCTTACACCCAGAGGCTGCCTACTGTGACACTGCCCATCTCACACTGCCCATCACGATGCTTACACCCAGAGGCTGCCTACTGTGAAACTGCCCATCTCACACTGCCCATCATGACGCTGTACACCCAGATGCTGCCAACTGTGACATTGCCCATCACGACGCTTACACCCAGAGGCTGCCCTCTGTGACACTGCCCACCTCACACTGCCCATTATGACGCTTACACCCAGAGGCTGCCTACTGTGAGACTGCCCACCTCACACTGCCCATCACGACGCTTACATGCAGAGGCTTCCTACTGTGACACTGCCCACCTCGCACTGCCCATCAAGAAACTGTACGCCCAGATGCTGTATACTGTCAGACTGCACACCTTCACTCTGCCCATCATGAGACAATGCACCAGACAATTCCCACTGAGACACTCACTATACACTCAGACACTGTGACACTGCACTCCCTTCCACTGCATATCAATACACTATAAACCCAAACACTGTCCCCTGTGACAGTGTACACCCTCACACTGCACATTATGACTCTACACACCCAGACACTGCCCACTTTAACAGTGCACACCCTCACTCTGCACATCATGCCACTTATACTCAGACACTGCCCACTGTCACAGTGTACACCCTCACACTGCACATCATGCCACTTACACCCAGACACTGCATACTGTGACAGTGCACACCCTCACACTGCACTTCATGCCACTTACACCCAGACACTTCCTACTGTGGCAGTGCACACCCTCACACTGCACATCATGCCACTTATACCCAGACACTCACACTGCACATCATGCCACTTATACCCAGACACTCACACTGCACATCATGCCACTTACACCCAGACACTGCCCATTGTAACAGTGCACACCCTCACACTGCACATCATGCCACTTACACCCAGACACTGCCTACTGTGACAGTTCATACCCTCACACTGCACATCATGCCACTTGCACCCAGACACTGCCTACTGTGACAGTGCACACCCTCACACTGCAAATCATGCCACTTGCACCCAGACACTGCCTACTGTGACAGTGCACACCCTCACACTTGACACTACCCATCCTTAGACTGAGCCCTAACACTGTCCACCCTGAGGCTGCCCATCCTAGAACTGCCCACACTGGCACTTCATTCTCTAACAGCACAGAAACTGACCCTGCAGCCTGACTCCACCGAATAGGATTGGGCATCGTTAATGTGGCCCATCGTGATACAAAAAGCTACAGTTGGTTCTGTCGGGTAAGAGCAATTGCTTCAAAGAAACATGAACTTAATCATAAACCATACATTTAAATAAGTAACAACATTACTCGAGAAAATGGGCTGAAACATAAAAGACAAACAACTTAAACAGAGTCATACGTATTTACTTCTGTGCTGAGAAGGAGTATTTTTTATGCACTTTTTAAGGAGGCTGTCAGCAATTCAATACAAATAGAGTGACAATAAATAAAGTGAAAAAGTGTTCGGTGACATAGGTGAAATAAGTGTCATTTATACATGAGTGAGACAAAGACATATATTGTATTTACAAATTGTACAAAAGAAGGGGGGGGGGATTTATTCAGTCGGCCAGTATCGAGAGGAATCAAGTGTCTCTGGTAGACTGCAAAGTGTCTTGGTACTATGAAACCAGAAGACCTGATGAAACTGGACCAAAAGGAACGTCGACGTTTCGACCCTGACTTGTGCGTGATTTAAGAAAGCATCATGGCAGGTCTTCTCAGGACAAGGAAACAAGGACAAGGACAGCCTAAAATGAAACTAATTCTCATCAGGCAAGTTCCAACTGAAAATTCCTGAGAGGTTAATAGGTGGTATCAGGGTCATGATACTCACCAACTCCATGCAGACAAATAATGTCATATTGCTGCCTTAAAGGGTGCCGGTAATCTAAAGAAATTAGAGATTCGGGTATTACATCACTCACGGCAAAGAAAACTAAAAACTAAAAAGGAGGTCATATGGTGGGATGCAGTGAGTAATAGTGTTACCTGAAACGTTCAGGGAGACTTCCCAGTATTATTCAGGGGCAAGAACCACCTGGGATAGCTTTAATCCAAATTGTAAGGTGCCTCAAATTGTTCAGAGGTAGGGTGGTCTGTGATTAAAAATCAAAAAGTGAAATCAGCGTTGACGTTTGCCAAATGTGGCAAGGTCGTTTAAAGACCAGAGGAAAACCTAACCTTACCTGGTTTGAACTTAATGGTTTCATGGGCTGGAGGGCTGTTGCAACAATTAATCTGCACAGAGGGTGGAACTAAATGAAAGAAAAACGCATGTAAGATGCAGGAAGTGCTTATAGAGGATGGTGGAGCGACGCCTACGTGTAGGCACCAAAAAGTTACCTCTAATATTTCTTTTGTTGCCCTCAGTGCCCTTTCCGTGTGAATGGAAAAAATTCCTATCGAACAGAAGTGTATGTAAATCAAAGATTTGGACTCAAATGGCTAGTAATTCAGATAATATAACCATTTGATGGAAACATCCACAAAGCGCCGATGCGAAGGCATCCGCTTACCTACGATTTCAGGAGGCTCCTGAGTCGCATCTAGCAGTCTCAAATGAGTCTGCTTGAATGCCGGTAAAGAAGGAAAACCGGTACGCGTGACGTCAGAGAAGCGTGCACAGGGCCTCGCAGCAGCTGGATGCTGTCAGTTGAACCTCGTGTCAAGTTCAACGGGAGGTTCACCGCGGGGGTGCGGGGTTGCTCAGCAGGCGCGTTTGGTGAATCATAGTGCGCAAAACAACCGCTCTCTTAAGCATGCTCTACTTAGGGAATTTTCAAGTGTGGTTCCAGTAGAAATTTGGAGCACCAGAAACCTCGTTCGTGGAGGAAAAACATTGTTAAAAATCCAATGAGATGTTCAACCATAGTCGTATTTTGGACATATCCTATGGAGCCAGGGGATTTTGGGTGTGAACAAAAAACATAATTATTTAAACGTAATCATGGATCACAACAGATACTTGTAGAGCGTCATTAATTAAGAGCAGAGTGGACGTATTAGTGGCCCATTGTCCACTTAAATTATGATTGAAAGAAAATAGAGCCATGGCTCCTATCATTAGAGCGTGACAAATTGCACAGGACGACTTATCGAAAACCAGGTATTAAATACCCTCAATAAGTTAACGTGGCAAAAATCGATAGCATTAAAGAACACTTGGCATGTTTTTACCGTAATGTGACATTGAGAACATTGATTTACATGTTATCAACTGAAGTTTAACATTGGAAGCAAGGGGCAAAGCTCACATCACATGTTGGTCAAACATATACGATATTTCATTTTGATATTTCTAAAAAGATAGAAAAACAGTGATCGTATCATGTTGTGCACCGACATATTATCTGCTGAAATTTACCATTGGAGGTAAGGTGCAATGCTCGATTCACATATTGATCAATCATTTATAATATTTCAAACAGAGACAGTGATCGTATCATGTTGTGCAATACAATAAAGTCCATAAATCTGAAAGGCATATAGCTGTAAGTATTGCATGCGCTGCCAATTCCAGGATCCTTTGGGTAGATAAGCAAGAAGTGGACAGATCAAGGTGTCAGTCAGTAACAGCCAACAGCAGTGTTAAAGTTGGCCCATCGGTCTGGAAGTCTCTTCCATTTCATTCAACCCGCTACCCACTGTGTCCAAAGGGTGTATCCACCTGCACTCCTTGAGATTCAAGGTCGTGCGATGTTCCCCCCTCTGGGGTGAGGGCAGATTGTTTCTAACACCTAAGACTATCCGGAGAGTGGCCTTGGTTGCTGAAGTGCTCGACTAGGGGAGCTCCCTGTACTTTCCACTTAAGTCTGCTGAGGTGTTGCAAAATTCTAGCCTTTTCCTTCTGGGTAGTTTGTCCCCCATACAACTTGCTACAGGGACACTTGATGGCTTATATTAAATTGGTGCATTGCAATTGTGTGTTGTGAAATGTTGTATGTCCTGTTCTGGTGTATGAAGGAGGTGCCCTCAATGGTCAGGGTGCAGGCTTTACAATGGCCACATTTATAGTGCCCAAGGAGGGGTGGTAAGCTTAACTGACTCCTGATGTCTGGTGGTCTAGGTGTCTCTAGGTAGGCCTTTACCACGAAGTCCTTGACATTTTTGCCTCTCTTCAACGCATAGATTGGGCCATCAGTGGTTCCAAGTTCACTCGCCACCAAATTCCAGCATTTCTTCACAATCTTTTTGATCTCGTGACTTCTGGGGTTAAAGGCGGTGACACAAGTGAGGTAATCTTTTCCTGTATCCTTGGGTTTTTTACCTCCAGAAGGGAGTCACGGGGACAGCACCAGGCTCGTTTTCTGGCACATTTTGCGACACATTAAATACAACGTTACTAAGGATGAGAAATTGGCCCTCGAAGCTTACAACAATTTTTTCATCAAGGCGGCGGATAAAGGTGGAGCGGTTGTTGTACAAATCACCATGGACTATGTAGAAGAGATATTACAACAACTCAATATCCGGGAGAGTTACCTCCCAATACTGAGAGACCCCACACCTGAAATCCGGAAATTGATCCAGGACCTAACCAAGAAAGGTCTCACAGAAGGTTTCCTGAGCCAATCGGAACACGACTTTCTGAACAAGAAGGAGCCCAGGATCCCTACGATTTACACACTACCCAAAGTACATAAATGCCTGGATAAGCCACCAGGGAGACCCATCGTTTCGGGTTGTGGGTCAATCCTGGAACCATTGAATAAGTATAGAGATAATTTTCTACAACCTTGGGTGGCTGAAACGAAGTCCTTTGTGAGGGATACCATGCATATCATCCAGTTGATTGAAGGCCAACCATTTGATACAACCACACAACTCATGTTAGCCTGGATGTCTCATCCCTTTATATGAGTATTCCACAGGCAAAGGCTTTGGAAGTGACCAGAGAAACATTAGAAAAGCGCCCTAAACCACACTGGGTGCCGACTGATTTTTTGGTGGCCTTATTGGAGAAATTGCCATGTCCAGGAACTACTTCGTTTTTCAAAACCAGTATTTCCACCAGTGTAAGGGTGTTGCCATGGGGGCTGGATTTGCTCCCAGCCTGTCTAACCTCTTTATGGATTCATACGAAGAAGAACACCTCTACAACCTCAATAACCCTTTCATAGTTAACATCGCCGTGTGGAAGAGGTATATTGATGATGTGATAATGATTTGGTCTGGCACTCAAACAAATTTGATTGATTTCAAAAACTGGTTGAACGATAGATCAACAGATATCCAGTTCACCATAGCTTACAGCAGTGAATCCATCAGCTTCCTGGATCTCACCTTCAGAATGGAAGAAGGCTTGATATACACAGATTTATACAGGAAACCGACTGAACGCAATACGTTACTCAAATACGACTCACATCATCCCAGAAGTCTCAGGGACAATTTGCCATATGGGTAATTCCTGAGGCGGAGAAGAAATTGTACCCGTAAGGCCGACTTTTTCAAAGAATTTGAGACTCTAACTCAGCGACTTAAAGACAGAGGATATCCTATCGGGTTACTGAAACGTGCCTGAAAACGAGCCTGGTGATGTCTAGGGGTGGGCGGAATTTGCGTAGTCGCGTTACGCAAATCTCCGCAAAATTGTAAAAAATCTCCGCGAGCACGCAGAAACTCCGCGAAGACGCGGAGTTGCTTGTCCCGCCCATTCGCGATGTGTTTTTGCGTGCTCGCAGGGAAATATATCGCTAACTTGCCCATGCGGTCGCTAATGGGCGCGACCATCTTGTTTTTCACTTGTCCCGCCCGCTCGCAATGGTTATTTCCTGTTCCGGGTCGCGTATTGCATGCTCCCGCCCGCTCGCGATAAGTATTTCCTGTTCGGGAACGCGTATTACGTGTTCGCAACGCTTTTTGCGTGCTCGGGGGGGGGGAAATATCGCGCAAACTTGCCCATGCGGTCGCAATGGGCGCGGCCATCTTGTTTTTCACTCTATTGCTATGGTTCTGGGCCTGCTTTTCAATCCTCCCTCTATCTTTTCAATCCTTTGTTTCTGGAAACTTTTTTGATCTTTTTTATTTATTATCTATCTCTCTATTTTCCTGATTCTATATTTTGAGTTTTTTTCTACTTTTTGTGTGTTTTTCACTACTTTTTCACTCTTTTTCTATTACCTGCTTTTTAATTTCTTTTACTTACTTTTTAATTCCTACCTTTTCTTTTCCGCCAGCCCGCCTACCCAGAACCATGGCAAAGGGCCTCAGGGCTCGTAGCCGTAGCCAGAGCCGCGACCGCCTTCCTTGTGGAAGGCGGCACCAAAAAGGGGTGCAGGCACTGTCCTTATTTGGTGAGGCGGAGGTGGCCGCACTGGTTTTTTGTGTGCAGCGCCACCTCCCCTTAACCCTGGCAGCAGGCGGCAGGCCTGGGTCCGGGTACGGGCTCCAGGAGCGTCGGCAGCGCTGGGGCAAGGTGCGTCGGGCAGTGTTTCGCTGCTCTGGTGTCCGGCGCACCAATAACCAGCTGATGCACCGGTGGTCCGAAATTCTGGACCGGGAGCGGGACCTGCTGGACCTGCTAGGAGTGGAGGTCCCGGGGCTTGGTGAGTAGCTATTTAATATTACTACTTTGTGTTCCTCTGCTCTGTGTTATATATTGCGAATATATATTTTTTCCGATCAGCAAGAATGCTGCTGCTTACATTGCAGGTAAATTACGTTTAAAAATCTTCTGTGATTGTTATCACACAGGTGCTCGGCGCTACTAATCTTACTTGTTTGCAACTTTGCGCTCGCTTGGCCTGATTATGTAAGAGTTTACTTTAGAGAACTTAAGTTAGGTATTGCTAGAGAGACTCTAGTCCTTCCTTTGTACTCCTGCCACTAAGAAGAGATAGTGGTGGATTGATAGGTTTAGTTACTTATTAGTATTAGTTGGTAATTTTTAAGTGGTCTGTGTGACGCATCCTCTGTCACGTCACGTGCTGCTGAATGCTGCTTACCCCAGTCCTTAGTAGTACCTTTTGTAGTTTGTTTAGTGAGTGTTAATAGGCTTATCATCACTAGCAGAACATCAGCAGCAACCAACCAACAATTTGGTGTATGCAAAAATGTATGCATGTGTCCTCCATCTATGCATTTTTGAGGACTAAAATTAATGGAAATGCAGACTTAGTGAACAATTGGCCCGTCTGGAATAGGTGGGCTAGGTCAGGTGGTACTTAGGCTTACTAGACGGTCCGTGAATCTCGCAATACTACTAGTCGATCAGATTAGATAGGTCAATTTTATTGCAATTGTTGTTCACAAAATTGTTTTTGGAGCGTATTTTAAAATATTTTATTTGTTTCACACCAAACATTAATTTTTGTCTCTTTCTTTATTAAATCTTACATGATCAGCACCCAGGGGCAAGAAGACGGGGTCTGAGTCAGCGGAACCAGAACAACATGCCTCCCAGGGCAAGGACCACTCCTCTACCGAGGGCTCTGCTGCTGGCCCCAGTAAGTCCTCCAGTGGTTAATATTAATAATTATGGGGCATATTAGCAAGACCGGCGATAAAATTATCGCCGTTTTAGCTAGGAAACTGCCGCTAAAGCGGCGATAATGGGCTTGCTAATATGCGTTATAGAATTCAATAGAAGCCCAGGTTAGATGTCCTGCACATCTAACCTGGGCTTCTATTGAATTCTGTAACGCATATTAGCAAGCCCATTATCGCCGTTTTAGCGGCAGTTTCCTGCCGCTAAAACGGCGATAATTTTACCGCCGGTCTTGCTAATATACCCCTATATTTCCTAACTTTTCCTGCACCTTATTTTTCCGAACTATTATTTCGGTTTCCTAATTCTATTTTTTACAAATTCTTCTTCGATCTAGACTATCTGTTTCTAAATTCTTGTTATCCCTGCCTCTAACTGCCTCTGCTATGACTCTATGTACTACTACTATTTGTCTGTCTGTAGCTAAGCTTGCCCAGTTGGCCACTCTTTATGTAAAAGGTTTTAAATAAAACTCAGATTCACCAATAGCTCTAGCCATTGAGTCCAGTCCTTTGGGTTGTCCTCTTCTACTACTTCTAGTCTTCTTAATCTTGAGGCTTTTCGACAATTCCCACCAACAAAATGCCCAACCAGATTTTACTATTTTTGATAGGATAGGACATACTACTACTGTTGTAGGGATTCTGCACATACAGAACTTTGCACAAGAAAATAGGACGTTGGTGATGGGAGGTTGGACCTTCCTCACACCTCAATCAGAACCCACCACAATCCCCTGACCGACTAGTTATAGTGTCTCATTAGCTCTCCGAACCCCCCACAAGATACCCAAAGAGTAGACAAACCAGAACATAACACTCCCGACCTCTCAGTCGTGGAAGCAATGCACACCCTTTCGCTCACTCACTCGTGTAAGTCCACACCAAATACCACCAAGTCTATGTAAGTTCAAAAGGTTTATTTTCAACTGACAAGCTCTGTACGTTGTTCTATAATGCAGCACCAACAGCAAAATGCATAAGATTAAAACAATAAACATTGTTACACTTAGTTACACTTACAACTACAAGTCCATAGAAGACAAAAGGCGAAATCATGATAACTGAACAGTGGTGGAAGAACCACCCTCCCCTTGGTAGGAATATAGTTTATATAAAATTATAAATGAAGATCTCTGAGCGAATTCTGGAGACCCCTCACCTTAGAAGAACCTAGTACTGGTTACATCATAAGCTCTGCAAAGCTCTGGTTCGTAGAAGGGAATCTTCCGTCTGTTATGAGAAAAATGGTGTGCGTTAGTATATTGCAAGCATTTCTCAGTCGTGCCAAAAAGTGTAGCATTTTTATGGATAAGCAATATGGACTAACACCAGAACTCCATAACAAAGTGGCTTGTTTTTCGACCTTGTACGCAGCGCTCAGACAGTAGCAGTATGAGCTCATGTGGGCTCAAAGGCGTCTTACACAACAAGCCGCAAGGTAACGTACGCAAAAATAAAAGACACAAAGCTAAAATGGTTGCATGGCTCGGGCTAACTTAGCAAAGACTAGAATGACCCTAGGGACCATATAACACTACTAGTGTCAACTCTACTACCTGATTTGTACTAGTGATGTATGTTGTATATGTATGTATCAACTTTTTTTTCAATCTTGCTAGTGAAAAATAGGGGGAGGTGTATATGGCATCTAAAAAATGTGTAATGTTTTTTCTAGGCGTACTGCCGACCACCAGTAC
The DNA here is from genome assembly GCA_963921515.1 of Calotriton arnoldi. Taxonomy (NCBI): domain Eukaryota; kingdom Metazoa; phylum Chordata; class Amphibia; order Caudata; family Salamandridae; genus Calotriton; species Calotriton arnoldi. Next base: position 77,329 of record CAWUFW010002382.1, on the reverse strand, counting down.
CGGGGCCAGCGGCGAAGGCGACGCGGCCGCTGAGGGTGCAGGAGGAGATGCAGCAGTTGCAGGAGGAGCTGCAGGGGGTGAGCCGGCAGCAGTGGCGGGCAGTGGTAAGTTATATTCCTAATCCTTACTTATTGACATTACACTCGCTGCAAGGGTGTACTGTATACTGTACTGTTGAGACTTATTAAGTAAGAAGTTGTTGCGAACGGTTGAAGAAGACACCCTTTACTTAGCATTAGCAATAGCATTAGCGGCGGGAGTGTACTGTTGAGTAACCAATGGCCTCTTCTATCTGACTTCAACTCAGCTGTGAAAGTTTTATGGAGAAGACTAAAAGTCAGATCAGATGACCTTGATGGATGGGTTGAACAAAAAGGGAAAGAAGGGTGGAAGGAGGAAGGACGGGAGAGATTTAATATTTATGACTGGCAGAGAAGGATACGTGGGATGCATGCATGCATAGGTGGCTGATAGGAATCAGATGCATGGGTGGTTGAATGCCTGAAACTCCCACAAATGTTAGAGGCCGAGGAAGTGGGAGGATAGATACATACCACAAATGTTATGTACTGTGCTTGCTAGTGCTACTGTGCCACTATGTGTAGAATTAATTTGCTTACTGCTTTGCTAAGAGTATATTTTACAACAGTCTTGTTTTTTCTTCTTGATATAGCTACTCCTTCCAAAGGGAAACCAGACAGGAAGGAGTTGGCAGCCAAGGCCCGGCACCGGAAGCTGGAGGCCATACAAACGGAATACCAGCGGCTCGTGGTTCTGGCGGAGGAGGAGGCGGCAGCAGCTGCAGCCTCCTCCAATGCCCCGGGCCCCAGCCACCCCCCTCCAGTGTCACGGCACCACCGTCTGGCAGCCGCCCGCCGCCACACTTCATTTAATAGCACTGCTGCCCCCCCCGTGGATGCAAGTGCAGCGCATTGAAACGCTGCATGGCCCGCCTAGAGGAGCGTATTTGTGTCCTGGAGAGGCGAGCCCGCCGATGAACAGACCCTGTTGATTGCCCCTTTTTTATTGCTTATTTTGGTGGGTGGGAATCGGGCGTTGGGGTTTTCACTTTATTTGGACAATTGGACATTTAATTTGTTGGACTTTTCGTTCCGGACAATGGACATTGGTTGGGGTTAGGGAGAGGGGTGGGTCAGGTGTTGTTGTGGGATTTTTTACATAGTTTATTTTTGTTAGGGGATTAAATTATATATTTATACTTTACATACAATGTTGTTAATATTTTGTGGGTGGGGTTACTGTTTTACGTCACACTGTTTCCTTGCTGGTGCAGGGCCACAGCCAGTGTTTGATTTAAATAATTGGCTGCCTTTGTAAGACACAAACAGATAGATGCGGTACCCCTCACTGAGTGACTTGTCCTACTAGTACTGTCAGTCTCTCCTCCTAGTCTATGCATTCTGCAACTGGACTCAAAGGGGTGTGTGAAATTGAATTAATGAAAAAATTTCCATTATTAATTATGCCTCCCCCAAACTTCTTCTCTTACCTGTGCTTGATGTTTAACTTAGGCAGAGCGATGGCTGCATGGTGATGATTGTTTTCTTTCCCTACATGCCATGGTTGTGGTGGTAGTAGTAGTAGACACTGGCAGTAGCATTTGCAAAAAAAGAAAACGAGACAGTCAGTCGCCTGAGAGAGACTGTGGGAGGAGTAGTAGAACAAAGTACAGTACAGAACTTACTGCCAAACAATAATATGCCAAAATACAATAAAACATAATGGTGGCGGGGATAGCCTAGTACATAGAGTTACAAACTCTAGTTGTGTCGAGTCACTCGACTAGGCCTACAGTACACTCGACACAAGCGTAACCGTTAGTGCTGTGTAGGAGGATGACAACAAATCCAATCAATGCCGGCAATTAATGCTGATGGATTAGGTTCCTTTGGTAAAAAAATTACCTCGCAAATATACTGCTCATGGGTGGGCAAGCAGAAGAAGATCCTCGCCCTGCCTTGAAATTGAATTAGTGTTGCTTTTGCCACATCCGCCCCAGCAAGCGTGTGATAAATTATTGGTGTACATTTAATTTAGTCACACCTCAATAAGTCACACAGCCCGGGGAAGAGGGTTAGGGTTTGATGAATGGTTGGGAAGGGGGTTTGGGGAAAGGTTTGACAAAGAAAAACAGTACGCATGGACAACAACAAAACACAATCTTGGCAGACGACCATATCCATTAATCTGTTAAGGGAGAAAAAGGAAATGCATGCATGATGATGATAACTTGATGGTTAATGATAAGTAGTACTTACTAACTACTACTAGACAATTAGACAGTACAGGGCAGCAGTATATTATGCAATTTGCCTTGCCTGTCTGCCCTCCGAGAGACCCAAATTACATACAGTTTCTGTTCTGTTGTACCGGCCCTGGCTTACTATTAAAGATAGCAAAGAAAATTCAAAAATAGCTGTAGGGAGAATTGAATTATAAGCAGAGAGCAAACATAATAATAACAACAACACACAGTAGTAATGATTGAAGACAAAAAATGAATCAAAATATTTAAAAGATGATGAAAGTTGATACTGTTACTGTATGTTATCCTGGTCAAAATGGGGAGTTGCATCTCGGCATTACTCTTGGTCCTCCCTTCCATGAACGCTCCGGCCATCAATCTTGGGTGACGCCACTGCCTGCCTGGCAGATGTAGATTCATTGGTAAGGTAAGTGTGAGTTGTTTTTCCCAGTATAGCACAGGGTAAGGGCCGGCCTGTAATTGTAGATGGAAAAACAAAAGGGATATTGAAAAATCAAGTAGAAAAAAATGCATAAATTACGGTGGAGTGCAACAAGAACACTTTCAGAGGCGGCATGGATACATCATGTCTACTCTAGTCTGTTTCCAGCATTAACCTTCAACAACAACAGGACAGAGCAGGCCCACGGCACCCGTGACCCATCCTCTATTTAGCGTACATTTTTTGACAGAGGCAGACAAAGCAGATATACAGCAACATAGCATTTTACAAATTAAGTGACTAAATCAATGCACCGCTGTCAGTCATACCACCACACTCGACTCCACCACTACACAGACATGTAATGTCTGCAGTGGTTGTTGTTGACTTGTTTACCTTTTATGCCACTCATGAAACGCCCTGAGTTATTCCATCGATCAACTCGGATCCTACTGAGTGACTGCGAAGTGACCCTTGACCTTGCCAGGTAGGTCGCTCCCCCGCCACACAGCTCCGCCTGTGTTGTCCTGCCCGCTGCTGCTGCTGGTAAGCTCGCCCCTCTGCTTGTTGCCTCGGTGCACGTTTGCCTTCTATTCCCCTCGTTGCCCCCTTTTTCTGTGCCCAATTTTGCTTTCTGTTTCCCCTCGTTGCCCCCATTTTCTGTGTCCAATTTTGCTTTCTGTTTCCCCTCGTTGCCCCCATTTTCTGTGCCCAACTTTGCCTTCTGTTCCCCCTCGTTGCCCCCATTTTCTGTGCCCAACTTTGCCTTCTGTTTCCCCTCGTTGCCCCCTTTTCTGTGTCCAATTTTGCTTTCTGTTTCCCCTCGTTGCCCCCTTTTTCTGTGCCCAATTTTGCTTTCTGTTTCCCCTCGTTGCCCCCATTTTCTGTGTCCAATTTTGCTTTCTGTTTCCCCTCGTTGCCCCCATTTTCTGTGCCCAATTTTGCTTTCTGTACCCCTTGTTGCCTCTCTCCACTCCCGCCGCTGCGTCCCCTGCGGCCCCGCCCCCCTGACTGCCCATTCGCTGCCCCTGCCTCCCGCCTCCCAGCTGCTCCTCCCTCCCACCTCCCCATATATGGCGGCCGCTGCGCGGTGAGGAGAGCGACCCTTGACCTTGCCAGGTAGGTCGCTCCCCCGCCACACAGCTCCGCCTGTGTTGTCCTGCCCGCTGCTGCTGCTGGTAAGCTCGCCCCTCTGCTTGTTGCCTCGGTGCACGTTTGCCTTCTGTTCCCCCTCGTTGCCCCCTTTTTTTGTGCCCAATTTTGCTTTCTGTTTCCCCTCGTTGCCCCCATTTTCTGTGTCCAATTTTGCTTTCTGTTTCCCCTTGTTGCCCCCATTTTCTGTGCCCAACTTTGCCTTCTGTTCCCCCTCGTTGCCCCCATTTTCTGTGCCCAACTTTGCCTTCTGTTTCCCCTCGTTGCCCCCTTTTTCTGTGTCTAATTTTGCTTTCTGTTTCCCCTCGTTTCCCCCTTTTTCTGTGCCCAATTTTGCTTTCTGTTTCCCCTCATTGCCCCCATTTTCTGTGTCCGATTTTGCTTTCTGTTTCCCCTCGTTGCCCCCATTTTCTGTGCCCAATTTTGCTTTCTGTACCCCTCGTTGCCTCTCTCCACTCCCGCCGCTGCGTCCCCTGCGGCCCCGCCCCCCTGACTGCCCATTCGCTGCCCCTGCCTCCCGCCTCCCAGCTGCTACTCCCTCCCACCTCCCCATATATGGCGGCTGATGCGCGGTGAGGAGAGCGACCCTTGACCTTGCCAGGTAGGTCGCTCCCCCGCCACACAGCTCCGCCTGTGTTGTCCTGCCCGCTGCTGCTGCTGGTAAGCTCGCCCCTCTGCTTGTTGCCTCGGTGCCCGTTTGCCTTCTGTTCCCCCTCGTTGCCCCCTTTTTCTGTGCCCAATTTTGCTTTCTGTTTCCCCTCGTTGCCCCCATTTTCTGTGTCCAATTTTGCTTTCTGTTTCCCCTCGTTGCCCCCATTTTCTGTGCCCAACTTTGCCTTCTGTTCCCCCTCGTTGCCCCCATTTTCTGTGCCCAACTTTGCCTTCTGTTTCCCCTCGTTGCCCCCTTTTTCTGTGTCCAATTTTGCTTTCTGTTTCCCCTCGTCGCCCCCTTTTTCTGTGCCCAATTTTGCTTTCTGTTTCCCCTCGTTGCCCCCATTTTCTGTGTCCAATTTTGCTTTCTGTTTCCCCTCGTTGCCCCCATTTTCTGTGCCCAATTTTGCTTTCTGTACCCCTCGTTGCCTCTCTCCACTCCCGCCGCTGCGTCCCCTGCGGCCCCGCCCCCCTGACTGCCCATTCGCTGCCCCTGCCTCCCGCCTCCCAGCTGCTCCTCCCTCCCACCTCCCCATATATGGCGGCCGCTGCACGGCCGCGCAGCTGGCGCGCCGCTGGCGCGCCGAAGGCGCGCCTAAGGCAAGCCCGTCTGCGCCTGGACCGCGCCCAGTGCCAGAACCCCTGGGCCGTGTGCCCCCCGCTCCAGCCTCGAGGACCGACGCCGATACGATGCCACCACACTCCATGCTCTCAACCCCGGACGGACACACAACTGCTTCAAGGCCGCCCCGAAACGCACCCATGGTGACTTCACCTGCCGGAACTGCAGCTACACCAGCCTCAGAGCCACCGAAGCGCCCGCCAAGAAGTACCTCACCCACCTCCGATGCATCCTACTGAACACCCGCTCCGCACGCAAACACGCCGTCGAGCTCTGGGACCTACTCGACACATCATCACCACACGTCGCCTTCCTGACAGAGACCTGGATGAACGACTCCTCCGCACCCGACATCGCCATAGCCATCCCAGACGGCTATAAGATCACCCGTAGAGACCGCATCAACGCAGTAGGAGGAGGAATCGCCATCGTCCACAAGAACACCATCAGGGTCTCGACCAGCACCGACGACACTCTCAGCACCGCCGAACACATGCACTTCCAGATCCACACGGACCCCAACACCACCCTTAGAGGCACCCTTGTCTACAGACCCCATGGGCCCCGACCCCAGTTCAGCGACTCCATCGCCGACTTCATCAGCACGCACGCCCTGACCTCTACCGACTACATCCTCCTTGGAGACCTGAACTTTCACCTGGAGAACAACAACGACAGCAACTCCACCACCCTGATCGACAACCTCGGACTGAGACAGCTCGTCACAACACCGACCCATTCCGCCGGCCACACGCTCGACCCCATCTTCTCCTCAAGCTCCCAAGTCTCCTTCAGCCACACCACGGAACTCCTCTGGACCGACCACGGCTGCATCCACTTTCACCTTCCAGAAACCCACCACACACCACCGCACCCAACAGATCCCACGCCGCTGCTGGAGCAAAGTCACCGAAGACCAACTACGGGCAAACCTCGCTCTCAGCCTTCCCTCCGACCCATCCAACACCGACGACGCTGCCTGCAACCTCAGACGATGGATAGACGACTGTGCCAACACCCTCGCCCCGCTGAAAAAACTCACCTACAGTGACACCACCAAAAGAGCCAGCTGGTTCACCCCGGAACTCCTAGCTTCCAAGCGTACCTGCCGGAAACTAGAAAAGAAATGGCACAGTGATAAGACACCGGACAGCCACGCAGCCCACAAAGACGCCATCCGTAACCACCACCACCTCATCAGGTCCGCCAAGAGAATCTCCTTCAAAGACCGTCTCGACAACAACGCACACAACAGCAAGGAGCTCTTCAACATCGTGAAGGAACTCTCCAACCCCAGCTCCAATACCAACGACATCCCGCCGTCGCAAGCCCTGTGCGATTCCCTCGCCACCTTCTTCCACCGCAAGATCGCCGACATCCACGACAGCTTCAACACCCAGACAGCCCCAACTAAGATCGATGCACCAGACCCGCCGCACACCATCGACCACGACCCCCTGCCAGCCTGGGCCAGCGTGAACATCGATGACACCATCAAGACCATGAGCACAATACACTCCGGCTCCCCGTCAGACCCTTTCCCGCACCACATCTTCAACAAAGCCAGGAGCTCCATCGCACCCCACCTGTGCAACGTTATCAATCTCTCCTTCGAGACCGCGACCTTCCCAGAGAGCTGGAAACACGCAGAGATCAACGCCCTACTCAAAAAACCCAAGGCGGACCCGAGAGACCTCAAGAACTTCCGGCCCATCTCCCTGCTTCCGTTCCCAGCCAAGGTCATCGAGAAGATCGTCAACAAACAGCTAACCCGATACCTCGAAGAAAACAGCATCCTGGAACCATCCCAATCAGGGTTCCGCAGCAACCACAGCACTGAGACTGCCCTCATCGCCGCCACCGACGACATCAGGACCCTGCTGGACAACGGTGAGACCGCAGCCCTCATCCTGCTGGACCTCTCCGCCGCCTTCGACACTGTCTGCCACCGCACTCTACGCGCACGCCTCCACGACGCAGGGATCCGAGACAAGGCCCTGGAATGGGCCACCTCCTTCCTCGCCGGCAGAACCCAGAGAGTCCGCCTCCCACCATTCCGATCCGAAGCCTCCGAGATCATCTGCGGCGTACCCCAGGGATCATCCCTCAGCCCAACACTGTTCAACATCTACATGGCCCCGCTCGCACGCATCGCCAGACAGCATGACCTCAACATAATCTCCTACGCCGACGACACTCCACTGATCCTCTCCCTCACCAAGGACCCCCTCGCCGCCAAATCCAACCTCCATGAAGGAATGAAGGCCGTCGCCGATTGGATGAAGATCAGCCGACTAAAGCTGAACACGGACAAGACAGAGGTCCTCATCCTCGGCTCCAACCCCTCAGCCTGGGACGACTCCTGGTGGCCAACGACACTGGGAGCAGCCCCGACACCCACCGACCACGCACGCAACCTGGGCGTCATCCTCGACTCAACACTCTCCATGGCCAAGCAAGTCAACGCAGTCTCCTCCTCCTGCTTCAACACCCTACGCATGCTTCGCAAGATCTACAGGTGGATCCCGACAGATACAAGAAGAACAGTCACCCAGGCCCTCGTCAGTAGCAGACTTGACTATGGGAACGCCCTCTACGCGGGAGCCCCGGCCAAGCTCATCAAGCGACTGCAACGCATACAAAACGCCTCCGCACGCCTGATCTCTCGACGTACCACGCCACAGCCACATCACCCCCACCTGAGGAACCTGCACTGGCTCCCCGTCGACAGGAGAATCTCCTTCAAACTCCTCATCCACGCACACAAGGCACTCCACAAGACTGGCCCAGCCTACCTCAACAGATGACTCTTCTTCTACGTCCCCAACCGCCAGCTCCGCTCCGCCGACCTCTCCCTCGCCACCGTCCCTCGCATTCGAAGAACAACCACCGGCGGCAGATCCTTCTCCCACCTCGCCGCCAAGACCTGGAACACCCTTCCACTAAGCCTACGACAGACCCAAGACCTGCTGACCTTCAGGAGGCTACTCAAGACCTGGTTGTTCGACCAGTAGCAGCACCCCCCCCTTTTTTCTCCCCAGCGCCTTGAGACCCTCGCGGGTAAGTAGTGCGCTCTACAAATTCTGTGATTGATTGATTGATTGATTATGTGACTGTGGTCATCATCATGGTGTGTTGTACAAATCAGTGTGCTGTGTACAGATTGAGTCCCCTTTCCATATTCAAAATGCAATGGATCGGCCTGCAGTAGAAGTACATATTTGTTATTAAAAAACAAGAAGGGAAACAAACATTGCCTTGAGTTACTTTTAGTGTGTAGATTAGATAATAGAACACAATGAATTAACTTCATGCACTACAAACAACAACAACACAAATCACTCAGTCAGCGTCCAATGCATGTCATCATTCATTACCTGTTCCTCTCATCTTCAGTTAATGGGCAGTCTCTCTCGGCTCGGAAAGGAGGATAGCTATAGTAGTCATCATCATGTTCCACTTCTTTTGGAGGGACTCAACGAGGCAAGATTTTCTTTTTTCTTCTATTATGCTACATCCAAACATCATCTGGCTTGAGGGCAATATATTTAGGGTGATTCAGGAGGATGGAGGAGCAGGACTCGGAGAAGTGGACTGAAATGCAGACAGCTGAAACTCATATATGGCAATAAAAGACTAGAAGACAGTGGTGATGGATTTGTTGTGATTCGAAGTTTCCAACCAGAAAGACAGACACACAAATAAAAGTAAATAAGGGAAGACGACAGTAAGAAGTGGAAGCCTAGCTGTCAGGGAAGTATAGCTCGTCCTCAAACTCTGGGGGTTCAACCAGAAGTAGGTAATCATCATCTAACACGCTACTTGCGCCACCTGAGCCACTGTCCTCATCTTCCTGCGTTGATTCATGTATTTTGTAATTCAGTGGTATAAATTGCTGATTCATTTTGATCATGGTTAACCTCTCCACGTTTTTGGGTGAGAGACTGGTCCTTTTCACTGTTACAATGGAACCAGCAGCACTGAAAACACGTTCAGAAGAGACACTTGCGACAGGGCAAGCCAGATAGTTTATCGCCAGCCTGCTGAGCACTGGCCATTGGCCCCTTTTGCCATACCAATACCGCAATGAGTTTTGATCAATGTAGACCTCTGTTGGGTCATCCAGATAGGCCTGGACCATCCGCTCAATGTTCAGGGGTGCTACACTTTGTTCGGCCTCTTTTGTCTTTGCATCAGCACTGGACCTAGCAAGTCCTTGCTGTAAATACCAATCCTGTGCCGTTTTTACTGGGGCTGATGATCCGGTTCTTGCTGTTGTCGATAGTGTTGGTGACAGATGTGAACCAAACGCACTGCCCTCAGGCTCTGAAGTTGAACTTGACGCCGGATGCCCTGCTGCAGTACTTGTCGTGGGTTTGAGTAGCGGGCCTTTAATTACCAGCCGTTCATTTTCCAATTTACTGGCTGCCTCAGCTATCCAAGTTTTGTACCGGGCAACATCCACTTCTGAAAAAGGGAGTAATGTCTTACTGTTCAGTGCCGATTTGTACCGTGGATCCAGAATTGTGGCACAAATGTAATGTTCTTTTGACAAAATCTTAGTTTGCACCCTTGCATTTTCAGTTAAGCGACATGATAAGCTCCCCACCAACTCATATGCTTCTTTTTTCCCCCCACACCTATGTACGCTTCAGACACCTCCTTCAGCTGTTGCTCTAGCATATGCAACAATGGGATAGCTTGGCCCATAGTACAGTCCTCCTTGCTGACTTCACGTGTGAAGACCTCGAAAGGAAGAAGCATCTCTGTCAGGCATTTAACTAGGCACCATTGGTCCATCTGAAGGGTCATGCCTTTCACAGTAGCATCCGCCCTTCGCATGACATATTCATTGATTGGTCTGTACTGCTCAAACAGACAGTCAAGCATGTAATACGTTGAGTTCCAACGTGTTGCCACCTCCTGGATGAGTGCTTTGACTGGCATTCTATAGTCACGTTGAATGATCCTCAGCTGCTTCCGGGCTTTAAAAGAATGGCTGAAATGAGTGCATATTCTGCGGCAGGTGGTCAGTAAGTTGCTGACTGTGGGTTGTTTTTTCAGAAAGTCTTGAACTATAATGTTAATGCAGTGCGCCAAACACGGGACCCTGAAATATGCACCAACCTCCATGGCCTTAAGTACATTACTGCCATTATCCATGGCAACAAAACCAATGTTAAGCCCTCTTGGGCGCAGCCATTCAAAGACCTTGCTGTTAAAACTCTTCCAAAATGTTTGCAGCAGTATGAGATTTCTCCATGGCGAACATGGCTACAGTTGCATGTTTCCGAGTAGCATTAAAAATCTCAGCTGTGTCAACAGCACCTACTTCAGATAGCTTTTCTCTAACCCCCACAAAAGAGACCCAGTGTGCAGTGATGCACATGTAATCAGTGGCTTGGCAACTGGTCCACATGTCTGTTGTCAGGTGGATATTGTGACCAGCACTCTGCTGCAAAGCTTGTCCAACCAATTCCAGCACATCGTGATGTAGTGCTGGAACAGCAACTCTGGCGAAATAGGACCGGCTGGGAACCTTCCATTTAGGGTAGATGGCTGACACAAATTCAAGGAAACCCACCCCTTCCACAAATGAAAAAGGGAGAAGGTCCAGCGCTAACATTTTAGCCAGCTTCGCATTGTACAACCGTGCCGTTGGGTGGTTGCGTTGGTACTGCCTCTCCGACCTAAGCATGCTGTCAATGGTAGGCTGGAATATTTTCCTTTGTGGTGCAGCTGTCTTCTTGAACCCAGTTAGGCTCAACGACGACGCACTTTTTCTCATTGCAGTACTCGGTTGCCTTGGTGTCTCAGGCTGACTCTTACTACAGTGCCACTAAGATGTTGCTGAGGATGTGGGCGGTACCACTACACTGCTGGCGACAGGGCTAGAAATGTCTCCCTCTTGTTGACCTTCCACCGCGATCATATCTTCCCCTACTTCTTCATCCCCAACAACAGCAATAGGTCCAGTTTTACTTTTTTCTAAGCGAAGTAGGTGAGCCTCCCACTTGATACTGTGGTGTTTTTTGAGATGACTTGTTTGGCCTCCGGTACCATAGTTTGTACCAAGCTTACCCCGCCTAACAGCCTGCCGACAAATTGAGCATATAGCAATGTTCTCCTCCTTACTGCCAACCGAAAAGAAGTCCCAAATTGGGGAGGAGAACTTTCTGGCGCTGCTGGAGGTGCCACTTTCAATACCAGATGAACTGGAGGGTGTGCCTGGAATTTGACTCTGTGCAGTTACACTACCACTACCTACTGAGGTGGTGGTTGAGCTGGATGTAGGTCCCTGCCGGGCCTTTGCAGAGGCAAATATGGAAGCTGGAGGTCTTGTTGGTGTTACCTGTGTTGATGGTATCCGTGCTACATCCCTCGCAGCGATTTGGGATAGTCTAATAATGTTGGTCTCCATCTCCTGTGGGCCGGGAGTGATGTTTATGATGACTGGCTCTTCATCATCATCACCCCCCTCGTCTACATCTGCCTCCATAACTCTAAGGCTTTCTGGAACCTTCCTTTTCACTAGCCTTGTCTTGTGGCGTGCATCACTCTCAGACTGAGCTGGTGGCTTCCAAGTGGCATCTAGATCATCAGAAGCGGGGCTTGAAGAAGAAGTTGATGGACTAACCCTCCTTTTCCTTGCTGGGGGTCTGGAAGACAATGGATCTTCTGAAACAGTGGCTTGCTCCTCTTCGTCTGCAAAAAGCTTGATTTCCTGAACTGCCCCTACTTCAGGTGGAACAACTACTATTGTGGGCTGTGGTTACGGCTGTGGTTGCGGCTGTGGTTGCGGCTGTGGTTGAGGCTGTGGTGCGGCTGTGGTTGCGGCTGTGGTTGCGGCTGTGGTTGCGGCTGTGGTTGCGGCTGCGGCTGTGGTTGCGGCTGTGGTTGCGGCTGCGACTGTGGTTGCGGCTGTGGTTGCGGCTGTTGTTGCCCACTTATCTGCTGAGTTTCCGCCTGCGAGTGCGTTGATTGGGTACTACTTTGCGATAATGACATTTCAACATCACTGCTCGTTAGTAGACTGGCTACCTCTGCCACACTCATGGGCTTGGGCCTAGCTTGGTGGGGTGGGCCCGCTGATGCAGAGGTGCTGCTCCCAGCTTGGTCCCCGCCGGACACCGCTGCTGCAGGCGTACATTTTTTTTCCCCAAAAAACACATTGGACGGCACACCCGTCTTGGCAAGTGCCACTTCCTTCTTCTGTTCCTTCTTCTTCTCACTGGCAACTTTCTTGGTACTGGAGGACCTGGTACCTTTCTTTGGGGCCATCTTCTTCAGATGTAAGCAGGACACAGGTGCACAAGTTGCAGAGATGTCTGTGGTCACACAGGGACGTGACGTGGTGCGCAGCAGGACTTCTGTCTGGCAGTACAACGGGTGATGATGATGACACCTCCTCCTCTGTCTTTTTGTGCACCTAAAAGCAAAGAAGCCAGGAGAAGAACATCAGTGAAATGTTGCATTTGTTGTTGTGGTTCAATTACTACTAGTACAAACAAACAAATAAAATATATAACTTAGTGTAGCCATTTGTGAGACTTTGTCAACAAGGGCTTTCATGGTATACTGTGTACACTCTCAGGAAGGATAGGAAAGAAGAGGAACAACAACAAAAATACAAATGTAATGGAAGTGGACCCTGTTTGGCATTAAATTATTTGCTCATCACATCATTCAGGGAGCTGCAGCTGGCAAAGGGGATGGATGGAAGCAGTAAGCCAAGAGGAAAACCATGCAGGCCTAAATGGCAAAAGCAGCACACTTATAACTCCCACCAGAAATGGCCACCAGCCACATGGACACTCACAAATCACAAGCAACAAGCAGGAGGCCTGGAAAACAATGTACTGAAAACAGGCCTATAATAGCCAGGCAAAGGCTGCATGCTAAACCACACTGCTTTGCCTGTAATGCAATAAAATGCAAAAACGAAAATCCACAGGGCTAAACAAGGTCTGCAACACACCACACACAACTAAGGCATTTATTTAACACACACCCAAAAACTGAAATACACCCAAAAATACACATTTTGCAATTCAATCCAATGCCATCCATTCCCTAAATGATGTTTGAAATAAATAAATACATCACACAGCAAAGGAACAGTTGTTTCATCATGCACCCACCCATGACTAGCTCTGGGCCTACTGGCTACCCATAACTATTTTTTTTTTTTTAAATGATAAAAAGTACCAAAATTGTAGTTGCAGCAACTGCAATGCCCCAATCAAACAACACCAACTTACTTGTAAAATCTCAAATCCAAAAGTCCTCAAATCCAATGATAATGATGCAGCAGACACAAAGAGTGATCCTTCCAGCTCAAATCCAAATGAAAAATGAACAGGAGATGGACAAAGCACTGGGAGGAGCCTGCTGTACAGGAACAGGAAGTAGGAGACTCTGTGGCACTTCCTCTCTCTCCCCCAAACATCGGCACAACCTTGAACCTCAAAGAGTGCAGGTGGATACACCCTTTGGACACAGTGGGTAGCGGGTTGAATGAAATGGAATGAGACTTCCAGAAAGATGTGCCAACTTTAACACTGCTGTTGGCTGTTACTGACTGACACCTTGATCTGTCCACTTCTTGTTTATCTACACAAAGGGTCCTGGAATTGGCAGCGCATTCTATACTTACAGCTATATGCCTTTCAGATTTATTGCATTGCACAACATGATACGATCACTGTCTCTGTTTGAAATATTATAAATGATTGATCAATATGTGAATCGAGCATTGCACCTTACCTCCAATGGTAAATTTTAGCAGATAATATGTCGGTGCACAACATGATACGATCACTGTTTTTCCAATCTTTTTTGAAATATCAAAATGAAATATCGTATATGTTTGACCAACATGTGATGTGAGCTTTGCACCTTGCTTCCCATGTTAAACTTCAGTTGATAACATGTAAATCAATGTTCTCAATGTCACATTGCGGTAAAAACATGCCAAGTGTTCTTTAATGCTATCGATTTTTGCCACGTTAACTTATTGAGGTTATTTAATACCTGGTTTTCGATAAGTCGTCCTGTGTAATTTGTCACGCTCTAATGATAGGAGCCATGGCTCTATTTTCTTTCAATCATAATTTAAGTGGATAATGGGCCACTAATACGGCCACTTTGCTCGTAATTAATGGTGCTCTACAAGTATCTGTTGTGATCCATGATTACGTTTAAATAATTATGGTTTTTGTTCACACCCAAAATCCCCTTGCTCCATGGGATATGTCCAAAGTACGACTATGGTTGAACATCTCATGAGATTTCACGATGTGTTTAGTCCACGAACAAGGTTTCTGGTGCTCCAAATTTCTACTGGAACCACACTTGAAAATTCCCTAAGTAGAGCATGCTTTAGAGAGCGGTTGTTTTGCGCACTATGATTCACCAAACGTGCCTGCTGAGCAACCGCGCACCCCTGCGGTGAACCTCCCGTTGAACTTGACATGAGGTTCAACTGACAGTATCCAACTGTTGCGATGCCCCGTGCACACTTCTCTGATGTCACGCGTACCGGTTTTCCTTCTTTACCGGCATTCAAGCAGACTCATTCGAGACTGCTAGACGCGACCCAGGAGCCTCCTGAACTCGTAGGTAAGCGGATGCCTTCGCATCGGCGCTTTGTGGATGTTTCCATCACATGGTTATATTATCTGAATTACTAGCCATTTGAGTCCAAATCTTTGATTTATATACATTTCTGTCCGATAGGAATTGTTTCCATTCACAGGGAAAGGGCACTGAGGGCAACAAAAGAAATATTAGAGGTAACTTTTTGGTGCCTACACGTAGGCGTTGCTCCACCATCCTCTATAATCACTTCCTGCATCTTACATGCGTTTTTCTTTCATTTAGTTCCACCCTCTGTGCAGATTAATTGCTGCAACAGCCCTCCTGCCCATGAAACCATTACATTCAAACCAGGTAAGGCTAGGTTTTCCTCTGGTCTTTAAACAACCTTGCCACATTTGGCAAACACCAACGCTGATTTCACTTTTTGATTTTCAATCACAGACCGCCCTACCTCTGAACAATTTGAGGCACCTTACAATTTGGATTAAAGCCATCCCAGGTGGTTCTTGCCCCTGAATAATACTGGGAAAACTCCCTGAATGTTTCAGGTAAGACTATAACTCACTGCATCCCACCATATGATCTCGTTTTTAGTTTTTAGTTTTCTTTGCCGTGAGTGATGTAATACCCGAATCGCTAATCTCTTTAGATTACCGGCACCCTTTAAGACAGCAATATGACATTTTTTGTCTACATGGAGTTGGTGAGTATCATGACCCTGATACCACCTATTAACCTCTCAGGAATTTTCAGCTGGAACTTGCCTGATAAGAAATCGTTAAATTTTAGGCTGTCCTTGTTTCCTTGTTGTGAAGAAGACCCACCATGACGCTTCCTTAAATCATGCACACGTCAGGGTCGAAACGTCGACGTTCCTTTTAGTCCAGTTTCATCAGGTCTTCTGGTTTCATAGTACCAAGAAACATTGCAGTCTACCAGAGACACTTGATTCCTCTCAATACTGGCCGACTGAATAAATTCCCCCCCCTTCTTTTGTACAATTTGTAAATACAATATATGTCTTTGTCTCACTCATGTATAAATGACACCTATTTCACCTATGTCACCGAGAACTTTTTCACTTCATTTATTGTCACTCTATTTTTATTGAATTGCTTACAGCCTCCTTAAAAAGTGCATAAAAATACTCCTTCTCAGCACAGAAGTAAATACGTATGACTCTGTTTAAGTTGTTTGTCTTTTATGTTCCAGCCCATTTTCTCGAATAATGTTGTTACTTATTTAAATGTATGGTTTATGATTAAGTTCATGTTTCTTTGAAGCAATTGCTCTTACCCGAGAGAACCAACTGTAGCTTTTTGTATAGATACCCAGGTTCTGAGGGTCACAGGGTCACCCCATTGTTATTACCCATGCCCATCGTGATACAGCTACTTATACCAGACCACGTGCTAACTTTCATTGTCCCGGGCATTCATATCTAGTAAGTGCGTGACTTCCAACCTCTAACAAGTTTTATATTTAAGTTTCAAGACTCTCTTGGAAATGACAGAAGAACGGAATGAGGCACTATGAGAAAAAACACGTCATGGGCGTGTATGTCTAATACGAAAGTCAACCTCCTACAAAAACGGTATTCCATCGTTAAATCACCTTTACGTTCCAATGCATCTACAGTCTCTTAAATAGAGTGAATATTAAGTTAAGAAGCAAACGTATTATATGAATAAGGCCAGAAGAAGCAGGCACAATACAGGAGAACTTTGCACAATTTCGAATTCAAAGGACCAGATGGGCTGGCAGATCTTTTTCATACTTGATCCCAAAACTTTGGAATTCTATGCCGGCCAACCTGAGAAATGAAACAAATGAGATCCAATTCAGGAAAACACTTAACACCAGGTTTCCAAAGAAGAGCAACAAAGGGAACAAAACATCTACCCTCCCCAAGATGGACAAAAAGAAGGGTGGGAGCATCAAGCTTTATGTTAGTCAAGCGAAGGCTCTTCCCAGGGATAAACAGAGGGCTCCTATCTTGGAAATAACACGTAAAGTCCCATAAAGACACTAATCAGTATGGGAACATTGGAATGTTGGGAGCTCCATTGAAGACAATAGAACAGCAGCGGACTCCATGAACTGGCATAGGCCCGCTGCACTCAACATTTCAATGTCCTAATACACAGCATCTGCCTTTCTCTTTCCCCTGCCTCTCGGAAATATATAATTTAGGCAGAGGAAAGCGAAAGGCAGAGGCTGTGCAGGAGGACGCACACATCCTTCACCCTTCCCTCCTCCTGTAGCTCAGTGTCACTAGGGCTTCAGAAGGAGGGAGGGTGAATGCTGCTCAGCTCCTGGGTTTCCCTGGCTTGGCTGAACTACAAAAAGCAGTTCAGCCAAGTCAGGGAGAACTACGTGCTGACTTCAGCCCCTTTTCACACCTCTTGCTGTGAATGTTCAACAATTAACAGGCGTGGCCCTGTGCGCACTGCTAGATATAGAACATTCACAGCAGGAACTGTGAAACAAAGGCTTCGGAGCCCAGGGTGTTTTCAGCCCCTCGGGCTCTGAGAGGAGTTTGCGTTTTTTAATTAGAACATTCTGCCCTCACGGGGCGAAATTTTCTACTGCTTTATAGCCCGCGGTAACTGGGCTATACCCAGTGGCGGCTACAAGTATAAACATATGGTGAGGCGCTACAGCCCCAAACTCAACCATACACTGCTCCCCCGGTGTGCACCTCTCTCCTGATTGTTATCCACGAGCAGGAAAGAGAAGGCCTTCCTTCCTGCTTAGTGGACACCAATACAACCAATCCTGGAGCGGCTCTCATGCTGAGAGCAGCTCCAGGATTGGTGGGAGCAGGCTAACCCAGCGCTCATTTGGAGGCTGGGTGCCTGTGCCAGCAATCCCCCGGCTGTTTCACAGCTGGTGGATTGCTGGGTGCGCACTGTGCATTTCAGGCGGCCGTAACAATAGAGCCGGCCAATCCAACATGCACACTGCAGGGGCAACTGTAATCCTGCAATTGCAGGATTCAGCCCCGCCCACTGAACTCGCACTGCAGTGTTTAAGTAAAATGGCATTGACATGCCATTTTACTTATTCGTCTGTGCCTACTGCGCTCGCAGCAGGTGGGGCGACGCTCCTCCGCTCAAACGGAGGAGCCGCCCCTGGCTATACCGACTATAAAAGACCAGCGGCTTAGGCCTATAACTCGGGTTCAGGGCCTTTAACAACCAGTATACCCTTCAGCAGCGGGCTATAATAGATAACACTTTCAAATGTATTCTAGATTTTCACCAGAAGTCAGCGTTCTTTCGACTGGCAGAGGAGCTGTCTATCTGTCCTTTAGCCATGGTGCTTGTCAGAGCTAAGCATCTTGGGTCTTCCTACTGAGCTATTCTTGGTTTTACAAAGCCACATACATTGAGGATAGTACAGATGAGACTCGCCCTTCATTTAGAAGGGATAGGACTGATACTGAGTGAGTTAAAGATTGGCCAACAAGAGGAAGAAAACTTTCAGCACATAAGATACTTGACGCCCCCTTGATGAGGCGATATCAAAATTTTTTTTTTTTTGTTGCAGTTTTATATAGCGCAAACTCGACCCAAAGGTATCAGCGCTTTGCATAAGCATAAGGTGCATTACAGATGGACACATTTGGATTTTTTGATTTTCTTAGGCACGGGGAGATTACGTGATTTGCCCTGAATCACAGAATGCATGAGTCTCCCAACAGACTCGAACCTGGTTCCGCAGCTTCAAAGTCGGCCACTCTAGCTGTTAAGCCATACCCGTAGACATCGGAGTATTGGTTTAAAATGAGAATAAATAAAAGAGATTTTATCACTGTGAGTGCTAGAAATAATGGCAAGAGCGATAGCTACCCCTGCTCACAACCAGTGATGGCCTTTGTTATTTAGTCATCAGCACTCCCCAGGACTATGCTAGACGTTTCAATTACCAATCAGTCATTCACAATACCTCATTAGTACTGATAAGTCTAACATGGGTTTGTGTTACAAAAGTGACAGAACCCGGTACAAGGTAGTGAATTAGGACAATGTTTCCAGCTTAAAACTTGTTTTCCACTGGAAAGTGGGCCTAAAGAAACAACAAAGTAGCATTCTGCACTTCTTGGCGCTACTGTGCATCAAAGGGGCATTTCATGAGCAATAAATGGGCGTTCCCATGCAACCACACAAGGGTTTTGACACAAATCCCTATTTTCCTAAGATTGACAAACAGCATCAAATAATTATGCCTCTTCGAAGCAATCTTTTACAACTTAGCATGTTGCTGTACTGTAATCACATACACAGCATTGAAGCAGTATTAAACTATGTTTAGGCATAGTACTGTGTACTAGATAACACACTAGACATCACTATCCTGGCTATCACTAGATATGCTAGACATCACGCACACACCCTTGCTAGACATCACAGGCTCATTCTTGCACGTGATGAAACGGTGTATGCATGGCACAGGCGGCAAAAGTGTTGCGTCACGCCAGTAAACACGAAGGGGCAGATTTACAAGCCCCTTGCGCCACTTTTGCGTCACTTTTAACATGGGAAAAATGACGCAAAAGTGGAGCAAGGGCCTTGTAAATAAGCCCTGAAGAGTAGCTGGGATAGGCTTAGAGCTACAGAACAGCAGAGAGAAACAGCACCATTTCTTAGTACATATGGTGCCGTTCTGCTCAACTTCTTTCATGCCACGCATCGCAAAACAAAATGGTGGCTGTGCTGCGTTGCATTACTTTTTAGTAAATGTGGCCCTGTGTCTCAACTACAGCTGCAGCTCTGGGTTCCAGTAGACCTGCTCAGTGTCCCATGGTACTTGAAAATGTTGCACGCGTGTTTTCTTTTTGCACACCTCCCTTCATAACTCTGAGCTGAACACAGGCCAATCAGGGTTGCTAATTAGTCCAAAGAACTGTAGTTTCACAGTGCAACCTGTGCTGTAACCAGAAGCCAGGGATCTGGGAAGGACCGCACCGACCTGACATACATCCTATATACCTTCAGTGTGTGACTTCATCCTTGGAACATCGTTTTATATGTCCGTTAGGATGACGGCCGCCAGTTATTATGAACCCCAAAAGTTGCCTAGATTTGCCTCACACTGCTGTTCAGGAACTGACACTAACAACTGACAGACAACAAGGAAACATCATGGAATTTGATTTACTAGAGCACAGGAACAGAAACTATATACAAGTCTCTCAGGTTCCTAAGGCAATCAGTGGTTACAAGGGCCGCTATTGAGGGCTTTTGCAACTGATGGTTTTAGCCACTTTCCCTAGTCCTTAATTTGTAAAAGAGTAAGTGCCAGAACCAAAATTTTGTTCAAAGGACCGTGGTCGCCGCTATCAAAGGACAGGGTGCTGACTAACAAGGCTGCGTAGTCTTGATTTCATCTCATGCCTCTTTAATACTTCACTAGACACCCTGCCTCTTTTTCCCACTCTTGCAGGTTCTTTTTCATCCTTGTTTTCTCCCTTTGTCACTATTTTTGTCTTTTTCTTCCTTCTTTTGTCCCCCTTTTTAGGTCTCGCCCTGAAAGCCAGCGCTTCAGCGCTGGATCTGGGTGAGACATTTTGTAGTGGGCTTGCAGAAATGCGACCACAACTTTTGGCTGGCCTAGAGCATGCGAGTACGCGCACAGTAACGCGCATTCCTCGCATGCTCCAGGCGCCATATGTCTTTCCTCTCACTTGCTCCTCCCCCTCCCCCACCACAGAGCGCTTCTCGGGGCCGCGCAGCCGTGTCACTTTCACGGCCGCGCGTCACTTGCTCTCCCGCTCCTCCCCGCTCCCCCACCACAGAGCGCTTCTCGCACGGCCGCGCGGCCAATGCTTGTTATTGTTCGTGTACACGCGACACCTAGCACTTCCATCATGGCACGCCGTGCTGTCGAGGTTCTTGCTGCGCCCATTTCACAAGCACCGTGCTTTTACTACTTGTTTTTCATTGAAATATCGCACACACGCCTTGTTAACAAGACTAGCACAGTTACTTCCTTTTTTTTTTTAAAGTTGTGTAATTTGGAAAGCACAATTTTTCTTAACAGCGCATTCAAATGGAACAGTCAAGCACCTTATTCAGACATGTCGCCTCCATGGTTTTTTTGCTTTCCATCACGGCGGGGGAGGCATTCTTTCAGCAAAGCACATGGCCATGCAGCAGCTAGCCCCGCTCCCAGGCATCGACCCGGAAGATGGATGCCCACCATGGTCCCGGTGTCTCTGGTGCAGGCACGCTCTCAACAAGGCGCTGCTTCCTTCCCGTTCCCTTAATCTTGCCGTGCTTTCCCCTAACAACACCTCCCTCAGCTTGGGTTTTTTTGGTTATTAACAAAATGCACTGAATTATTTCTTATTGTATTACATTATATTAACTATGTATTATTATTTGTGTGTTTACTGTGATCACGTTTGTTTTTTTAATCGTTAGTTAAGTGTTAAACTAAGATTTGTTCTATGTATATTATTTTTCGTACTCCGTTTAGATCGTGTGCACTTTTGCTTAATGGGCAAAAAACGCTTATACAACTGCATCTTGGTTAAATGTGCGCCCTCCCTCCAGTTTGCTGTGTGTTTTCGACTCGCCTTTCTTGCAACAAAAGGATGAAACAATAGTATTTCTATTCTGTCTCTTATTTAAGATGTGTCTCTTTCACGTCTGGGTGTTTGTCTCTTTTCAGTATTTATGCTACGCCTATGCTCCCGTCCACCATCGAGGTCAAGGGCAAAACAAACCCAAAAATGTTTGCGATTAATCACTTATTGCGACCATTTTCACTGTAGGTCGCTCCATTAAATGGCGCAACAAGAACCTGATCCAGGAAAAGGAAATGAGTAGGGTGATGCTCCCTGTGGCACATGATTGTTTTATTTTAGGTTTCTTTGGGCACACTCTTATTTATTGTTTGCCTGAGCTCGTGTATCAGCCCGGCGCTCTCATGTTTCCAACAGTATTTGCATTTTGTTAAAGTTGTTTTTTTTTGTTCGTGTACACGCGACACCTAGCACTCCCAAGCCTTCTCCTTCTCCCAAACCATCTCCCCCTGTCTCACTAACCCAAGTCACCTCCTCCTATCGCACCCACCCACAAACTATCGCCTCCTGTCGCACCCCCAAAGACATCTCCTCCTGTCTCACTCCCCCAGCCATCTCCTTCCGTCTCGTCTCCCAGTCATCTCCTACTGTCTCACCACCTCCCCTAGCCATCTCCTCCTGTCTCACTCTTCGGTGCCGTTTGCCAGTGGCATGTAAAGTAACAGTTGATGTTGTTGCACCAAGGATATTGTGCTGCATAACTAAATACTTATAAGGCACCAAAAGCGAGACCTATTGGCTATGCCAATGCTTGTTTTGGTTTTGTTTTGGATTAAGGTCTTTTGAGGAAAAATAAGGTTCCCAAAATGTGTGTAGGTGGGACCCTCTGCAACCACCAGCTCAAATTAATCACTGACTTTACTAAGCACTCCCCTTTGGCACTTGCTTCTCACAGGGTGGTGAGTTGAACAGCCAAGGGTTACTCAAGGAAGTTGTGGGAGTTTAGACACTCAGAATACAGTTTATGTAGCAGTAATAGATAATGAGGTTCATGTTCGGTCATTTCTTTGCTTCGGAAAAGAAAAGACGTGTTACTACACATAAACATTAAATGCTAATCATAAAATTAGGATGTAGAGTGAAAACCAGAAGTCTCTAGCATCTTTCTAGCCAGAGATCTGACTCCAAAGAGTATTATTGCTAGTAAGCACTAAGCATTTGAAATATAGGGTTCCATGTCAAAATATCGTGGAAAACAATATTGGCCCACCAAAATGTCTTCAAAATAATATCAATTACAAAAATATTCATGTCCTATACTTAACCAAAAATAACACAAATATTGATGACAAAAATATTGCTGTTCAAAATATCTAAATTTGACAATATAGAGCACACAAATTTTGAAACAAAATATCATCTCCTATTTAAATACATATACACAATATCAAAAATATTGAAACACACAATATTGACTACAATAATATCGCTGAAAATAAGGAACAATTATATTTAAACAAACTACACAAAAACATAATAATACGTTAAAACAACAAACATAAAATGATTCACATATATAATAATATGTACTCACCATATATTTGCTATTAAAATAAACACATAAAGAAAATAAACATTAATGCAAGAAAATAAATACTACACCATGTATTAAAAATGAATAAAATACATTTATTTATTTATTTGTATTTATTTGAATAGTTTTATAAAGTACGGACAAGACCCATACGGGTATCAGAGCGCTGTACAGAATTGGCGAAAGCAAGGGTACAAACATAATGTGACAGTAGGTGAAGTTACAACAAAGGGGAAATCAAACAGGTTAAGAGTTGGGGGTATCAGCGGTGCCCTAGAACACGAAGAGCAAAACAGCATAAAATAAAATGCACCAGAGAAGTGCCATAAGAATCAGGGAATTTAACAAAAACAAGAGCGAGATCTCTTACCATACTCACAGTGACAAACAGTGACAAAATACCTGGGGTGGAAAAATAAGGTTACACAAGCGACGCCACTCTGGGACACTGAAATTCTGGGCACATTACAGAAGCAACCAGAGTTTGATAAATGTGACCTTGTAGGAATCTCTAAGGTGGGTGATGTATGAACCCAGGGAGATGTCACCCTCCTGCCCGACTTACAACAAGAATATCAACTAGCACCTTCTGAGACATACAGATAAATGTAGCTCCAACATGTGCTTAGAGTTGTGCTGCCCAGGGGGACAGATCTTCCAGAATCCTCACCATTAGAGAACAGGCTATTGAATGAATTGATTCCCCAAAAGGTCACATTACTGACTTATAAAAAACTGCTTAACGACACACCAGATGTCCTACAGCATGTGAGGGAACAATGGGATCGAGCGGTGGGGAGGATAGAAGACGGGGAACGGGAAGAGGCACTTGCAGCCCCCAGAGTGGTGGCCATGCAGTCAGGATTCCGACTGGTCCAGCTGAGGATCCTACATCGGTCTTGCTACACCTGAACAATGCTAGTAAAGATGGGAATGGTGGCGGAGACCCGCAGTCTATGTGCTTGTGGCTAGACCTTCTTCCATATCCTGTGGGACTGCCAGGTAATACATATCTAGTTCCAGTCAGCGGTGGTTGAGTACTTGAGGGAGATAGGGGGAGAAGGCACAAGAGTCTCTGCTAAATAATGTATACTGAATATCTGGGGAGGAGCAGAAATTGGCTGGGCACTAAAGACATAGATGAGATTAGACCTGGCAGTGGCCAAGAGGAATATAGCAGGGTTTTGGGGGGCTGGGCAGGCCCCGGAATTGGAGTCATGGAAACAAGACATGGACTGATGTATGATGGTGGAAAGGGTGGTTTACGAAGGTAGAGGCTGTCCCTGTAAATGAGGGAACATTTGGAACAATGGGAATGTCTATAGGGGGCAAATATGCGGAGGCTTGGTCGAGCCTGGTGAAGAAGCAGGGAACATTACGAGATCGCTGGGCAACGAGTGAAGGGCCAGGGCAGGGGGGATCGGTTGGGATGGGACTGACTTGTGAAGATAATGTAAAATGTATGACAGTGCTATGTCTCAAGGTCGATGCTATATTTCAAATGTAAATAAAAAGATCTGCTTAAAAAAAAAGAAAATAATCTCCTAAAACCAAGGTGGTTATTACGAGTTTGGTGGTCCATTGGACTACCGAACCTGTGGTGGCGGTCTGCCCGCATTATTAGGAGTTTGACGGTTGGACCAACACGAGACCGCTGCATTCGACGGAGATCCTGGATCCCGCGGCGGTGGCGCAGTGGTCAGGCACATTAAAATGGTGGCGGTGCCACTACGGCACCGCCAAGCATATTACGAGTTGCCTCACCACTAGTCTTTCCATGAAAAGGATGGCGGTGAGGCAACAAAGGGGGGCCTAGCAGTGCTCCATGCTGCTCCAGGGCCTGGGGATGCATGGAGGGGGGCACATGTAGTGCCCCCCTGCATTTGTGCAGCCCAGTTCTTGCATGGTGCGGAATGCACCACATGATGCATGCCGCACCATGCAGGAACATGCTGCGGCAGTGTCAAGGCATGCCTTCCTAAGGCTCTCCTATGAGCCTTTAGACAGGCACTGCCGTGACACCGCTGCAGCACCGCCCGCCCCCCAAGGATCACTATCGTAATCCGGCGGGGGGTGCTAGAATGGCTTTGGCGGAGCTCCAGCAGGGCGCTGCCATGGCGGCCCGCGGGAGGACCACCAAAGTTGTAATTAGGCCCTAAGCCAATGTGAAACGTGGCAGATAGACAGAACTTTTAAAGTGTGCCCTCTATCATTCACACAGATATAAATCATCCATGATGAATATCATAACACTAACATAACCCCTCATTTATGCAAAGCTGCCTGACAAACAAAGTGCAACTTACTATGAACTTTTAAACCACATCAAAGTAAAAACTAACGACTATTCTCCACACAAAAGTTTTAGAGACTTTAAAAAAGCAATGATACAAACAATACTTAAACTATACCCACGCACAGCCATACAAGGCTGCTTTTACCACTTCAACCAAAGCATTTGGAAACGTCTGCAAAATAAGCAACTGCAGAATATGCAACAAACAGCCAGTTTGCCTTTGAAATTAAAAAGTGAATAGCTCTGGTATGTGTACTGGTAACAGACAGCTAACCACTACAACATGCTATTAGAATCCGCATTTTACTAAAGGACTATTTCGAAGACACAAGGATTGACAGACTGATAAAATGTCCCTAGTCATTGGAATCTATAAAAAAAAAATGAAAAATAGATAGTAAAAACCACTCCAGAAAATCTGAAAAATCTAAGGAAATTAAAAAATAATGTTGGTTTAAATTAAACCAAATTAATTTACTTTTTTTAAATAAATGCATTAAAAATAGCTGTAAACATTATACTCAGACTTCCTAACATGTATAAAAACATAACATATGCACCCTAACAATTCATACCTCCGAAATATAATACAAACATAACATTACAACTCTACAACCATAGTACAACACATACCTATATGTAAAATAACATACTACTACTATCAAACTATAGTTAGGCTTTCCTCATTACACTGCATAACAACGCAACAAAAACTACCACAAAATAATCTTACCAAATAAAAATAACACTGTTGGACTTGGCCCTGCTTGCAGGGTCATCCCTAAACTTTTTGGCCTTCCCCCTAGTCTTTTTCCTGACATAAGGTTGGAGGTTTCAGGACTCTGGGCACTTTAGCGCTGGTTAGCAGTGCAAAGTGCGTGTGCTTTCTGCCTTCCATAGGCTTACATTAGGAACCCCACCCCCCCTTATGGGATATCTCCCCCATGGTAGAAAATATGTATGCCATGTTTGGTATGTGTGAGATGGAAATATTAAATGCTGCGCAATGGTGTGCACAGATTTATTTTCACCATTGTGGAAATGCCACTTTTAAACCTTGGCATTTCGGTGTGCTGTGTGCCTGCCTTGTGTAAGGCTGGCTCCGCCCCCTGGGGTGTGTCTGTCTCCCAGACCCCAGCTCAGGAAGGGAGGAGGGAAGTCTGGCAAACAGGGTGCTCTACACCTCCCCCAAAACCAGTTGGGACCGGTTTCCCCAGAGACCTTTCCAGAAGCTTCTGGCCCATTCTAGTAGGTGGGATGAGGGGTGTATATATAGAGGAGCTGAGACTCCATGTGGGTGTGCTTGGACTTTGACTTGGAGGGGACACTCTGCCAGGAGGTACCGCCGCAAGGGCCTGCGTGCTGGCCCCTGTGCCCATCTGTGCCCCTCTGCCTTCTGCTGGACCCAGGAAAAGACCCTGCTGGAGTAAGGCTGCTGCGCTGGGAGGATTGCCACCTTGCTAAGTTTGACTGTTCTTAGGAACTGCTACTTCATTGGGCTGAGCTGCCCTACTGCTTGCTGACCTTTGCCCAGCCTGTGCCTATTTCCCAGCGCCTCGTGGGCGCTACAATTGGGCTCCAGCCCCAGAGGACCTTGCTCCCTGCCTGCAGCCTTAAATCAGGGGAGCTGGTGACCTGCAGCGCTGTGCTGCCAACGTGGGGCGAGGGAATCCCCGGCGTGTGGGGTTCCCCGGTGCTCCTGGGATCAGCGGGAGGCCACCCCGCGTGCTGCCAGGGAGAGCTGCTTATCTAAAAATACAGAGGGAGCCCACCCCGCGTTTGCCTGAAGAGAGCGGCTGTCCACCCCGCTTTATACTTCAACATAACGGGAGCCTACCCCGTATTGCCATCCTTCGCCGGTGCCCACCCCGCGTTTCCTGCCTTTTAAAGAACAAGCGGGAGCCCACCCCGCATCTACATTTATCGAAAATGGGAGCCTACCCCGTATTGGCCCCACACAGAGCACAGAGGAATCACCGAAATTCACCGCCGCTGGCCCGGGAGTCCAGGAGCACCGCGCGGGCTCCCCCGCTGACGTCAGAGGGGAGCCGCACTGAGATTGGTGCCGGCGCCGGGAGTTGCCCGGCAACAGGAGAAGGCAATCCCGGAAACCTGCACACGCCGAGCGGGGCTCCCGTGTGCCTGGGGAGAGCCCCGCGAGCTGCAGCGACAGCGGAGGGCGAGACCGGCTGCGACCTCACCCGCCCAGCCTCCAAGGAATGGTGAGTGGGTCTGGGCTCTGGTTCTGGTTGAGGCGGGACCTTCGGGGGCTCCATACCTGCTACGGCGCTCGGAGAAGTGAAGTGAGGAAAGCCTCCCAGAGGGCCCGGTGAGTGGGGGCTTCCGGAGGGCACAGTGTTGGTGCTCGGGAGGCACCAGAGCAGTTGGGCCGCCTTCCCAGTATTGTGGTGCCAGTGTTTTTGCGGCTGCACAGCGGCGCCGCAGCTGCGGGCCGCTGCAACCGTTTGGGCATTTTTTTTGTACATTCGAGGCCCAGAGGGGGGGGGGGCTCCAACGTGATTCGTGGTGCCAGTGCAACGTTGGGGGTAATTTCCTTTAGAGAGCCCCGCTGCAACGTTTCCTTGCTGTTGGGTGTCGTGGGCACAACCATGCCCAGAAGAGCCTGGTGAGTGGGGCTTGTGGCGAGCCTGGGGGGGGGGGGAGGTTGGTCGAGGCACATTGTCGGTGTCTTCTCCCCGGAGCTCCCAAGCCCCAAGAAAGAGAGAGGGCCCCCAGGTGCCCTGGGGACTACACAGCGACGCCGCCGTTGCGGGTCGCTGCAACCTTTGCGTCATTTTTCTTTTGGAGTCCCAGAGTAGGGGCCCCCCAGGCATGGTAGTGCCAGTACTTGTCCTTACAGCTGTCCCACCAGAGCGCGGCAGCTGCAGCCAGGGGCATGTTTGTTTTGCTTACCAGGAAGGACCCTCCAGCAGAATGACAATAAACTGTGTGCACTACTGATTATGGTATGCCCCACGCTAATAGGGGTTTACATGGTATACTGTTATGCCTAAAAAGGTTGCATTCATGCTCCTGTGATCTTTCCTAAAGGTCCTGCTATGATGCTTGCATTCCATGCCCCATGATTGTGGTATAAAGTATTTTGATGCCCGCGGATGATTATGCCTAACGCAGTTAGGGAGTGTACATGGGGTTACGGTGATTCACTAGGGCTATAATGTTTTGGCCTCATTATGTATGCATAATGTATTTAGGATGATGCTTGCCAAATGTGTTTTATGCCCCATTCTAATATGGTTATGCAGAATGTATTTTCATGCCTAAGGGTGATTTATGTATAATGCACCCATGTTAATGAGGATGCCTCTGTACTCACATGTTTATGCCCACTGCTAATATTGTTCATGCTAATGAGATGCCCCCTGTACTTATGTTGGTGCGGTGCATAATGGGTTTATATGCCTGACCTGATGTTTTCATTCTAGGCCTACTGCAAACGTGATTTATGCTAATGAGGTATGCCTAATGTTATGCCTAAGGGGTTGCTCATGCTTTTATGCTAATGATGATGCTTCTATGTTCACATGGTTATGCCTACTTGGATTTATGCTAATACAATGATGCTAAGTTCATGATCTTGCCAGTAGTCACTGGCTGTTTTGCATTCGTTGGTGGTAAATGGTAACGGTTCTGGCAGCGACCCGATTGGCGCTGCCTTGTACATAATCCCCTGTAAATTATGACCTGGCGCCGGTTGGCGCAGTGTATAGATTACTGTGATTGTTCTGTGATGTGTTTTACACAATACAAACGTTATTTTTACATAACCTTGTGTAGAGTCTCTTTGTAGTGTGCCTAGTGTGTCGTCGTGTGTGGGTGCTGCGCAGATGCTTTACACATTGCCTCCGGAGTTTAGCCTACCCGCTCCGCGCCAAGCTACCCCGTTTCTAACATTGGTGTTCAGCGGTGGGATAGGACTTGTGTTTGCGCCGTACCACAGCGACGACTGGTTGCACTACAAACTCTGCACTTAGAAAATCACAGATTTGGGGATTATTTCTTCTGATTGTTTTTCCTCCTGAAAGTGTCATTTTGGAATTGTGTTCCCCTGATTACTGGGGGCTGTGTATCTTGCCAGGATGGGGTTAGCCTATGATGAGGATGAACTTTGGGAGTACACTGAGGAGGAGGTGATGGATTTCTGCAGAGAAAGGGGGATACCAATAGAAGGTGACTTCCGCAGAAAATTGTCCCTCTTTGAAGTCCTTAAAAGGGGAGAACCCTTAGAGCTCTGTGGGGACCTTTCAGATTACCCCTCCGCATATCTGAGTAGTGGGTTTGAGGGAGACCCTGAGGAGGATCCCAAGAGGAGGGAGGACTCTGAGAGCGAGGGTTCCCAGTCCATAACCCTGGAGGGCGGTGGCTCTGAAGAGGAGGAAGAAAATGACAGGGCGGAGACGCCAGTAGCTAGTGAGGACACCATAGATAGGGAGTCCCGTGCTGGGTCCAGTCCCGGGGCAGTGCCCCATCCCTTTCCCTGTCCCCAGAGGAGCGGGTGGATAGGAGGGAAGAAAGGGAGCATCAGCTGGCACTGGAAAGGCTCAGAGTGGAGCTAGCGCAGCTGAGTTTGGAGAAGAAAAAGCTAGAGACCGAAAGGGTCCTAGCGCAGGAGAGGATGGCGGAGGCGGAGAGGGCCTTCGCCAGGGAGAAACTAGCTCTAAAGGGTAGGTTGTCCCCTGAGAGTGGTTTCAGGAGTCTGGACTCACCAGGAAGGGTGGGGTCCAGTGGTGGCAGCAGAAGTGACTCCAGTGTAGGAAGTCCCACCCCCAGAGCCCAGAAGATGGTCCCTACTTCCCGGGAAGAGGGGTACAGGTTGATGTTCAGGGGCAGTAGAAAACTGTCTCACCAGTCCTGGGGGGAGTTTGTGGATGCGTGTTGCAGTGCACTGGAGGATTGGGTGGTGTGTAGCGCGGTGAACGATTTGGAAGGGCTGTTCCATCTGGTTATCAGGGAGCACATGCTCAGGAATTGTTTTCCAAGGTTGCGCCAACACCTGTTGCAGTGTGGGTTCTCTGATCCCAGGGAGCTTGCACAGGAGGCAGACCTCTGGGTAAGTGCCAGAAGATCTGAGGAGGCATTGGGGAGCCTAGGCTGTCCTGATGGGCCGGCCATTGAGGGGGATCTCCTAGTCTCAGGAGAGCCTGTGTCTTCCAGGGGTACCTCTCCAGGTGGGAGGGTGCGGAACTCTGGAAGGGGGTGCAGAGGGGTGGAGTCCCCACCTCTGGCACCGGGTTTGTTTTCCAGGGGTACTTCTCCAGGTGGGAGGGTGCGGAACTCTGGAATGGGGTGCAGAGGGAGGGAGGACTCGCCTCTGGCACCGGGCCAGCCACAGGGTCTAGATCCTGGGTTGGGAGGCCAGGTTCAGGTACTGCCTGATCTGGAGGGAGGGACATCTGTCATCAGTGTCCCCCCCGGTTTGTCTTCCAGGGGTACTTCTCCAGGTGGGAGGGTGAGGAGCTCTGGACGAGGGTGCAGAGGGAGGGAGGACTCGCCTCTGGCACCGGTGCCACCTAAGGGTTTAGACCCTAGGTTGGTGAATCAGTTACAGGGTCAAGGTCCTCGACTGGTGGGAGAGTGGTGTTCTGAGGTTGCCTCGCATAGGAGGAAAGTGCGGAACCCCAGAAGGAGAGGTAGGGGGAGGAGAGCCTCGCCCCTGACTTCTGGTCAGCCTGAGGGTGCGGACCCCAGGTGGGAGGACCAGTGGCAGTTTGGAACTGCACGGAGGAGAGGTAGAGTGGCCAAGGGGTACTATGTGCCTGGGGCTACTGCCCCCCACTCTGTGAGACGGCAAGGACCAGAGACATCTGGATGGCCTAGGGGCCGGTCCTGGCCGCGACCAACTAGAGAGTACCAGTGGGGTAGCTCGGTGGGTCCTGGGAGCTCTGACAGAGGGAACCACCGGGGTCCAGGATGGCGGAGAACCTGCGGGTGCCCCTGCAGTTGCGGGCCCGCGTCCATGTTCTCTCGCCCCAAGCAGGGAAGCCCATCAAGGCATTGATTGGTCTACCCTGGCTTTTGGCTGGAAGGGGGTTGTGTTGGACTTGGCCCTGCTTGCAGGGTCATCCCTAAACTTTTTGGCCTTCCCCTAGTCTTTTTCCTGACATAAGGTTGGTGGTTTCAGGACTCTGGGCACTTTAGCGCTGGTTAGCAGTGCAAAGTGCGTGTGCTTTCTGCCTTCCATAGGCTTACATTAGGAACCCCCCTTATGGGATATCTCCCCCATTGTAGAAAATATGTATGCCATGTTTGGTATGTGTGAGATGGAAATATTAAATGCTGCGCAATGGTGTGCACAGATTTATTTTCACCATTGTGGAAATGCCACTTTTAAACCTTGCCATTTCGGTGTGCTGTGTGCCTGCCTTGTGTAAGGCTGGCTCCGCCCCCTGGGGTGTGTCTGTCTCCCAGACCCCAGCTCAGGAAGGGAGGAGGAAAGTCTGGCAGACAGGGTGCTCTACACCTCCCCCAAAACCAGTTGGGACCGCTTTCCCCAGAGACCCTTCCAGAAGCTTCTGGCCCATTCTAGTAGGTAGGGTGAGGGGTGTATATATAGAGGAGCTGAGACTCCATGTGGGTGTGCTTGGACTTTGACTTGGAGGGGACACTCTGCCAGGAGGTACCGCCGCAAGGGCCTGCGCGCTGGCCCCTGTGCCCATCTGTGCCCCTCTGCCTTCTGCTGGAACCAGGAAAAGACCCTGCTGGAGTAAGGCTGCTGCGCTGGGAGGATTGCCACCTTGCGAAGTTTGACTGTTCTTAGGAACTGCTACTTCATTGGGCTGAGCTGCCCTACTGCTTGCTGACCTTTGCCCAGCCTGTGCCTATTTCCCAGCGCCTCGTGGGCGCTACAATTGGGCTCCAGCCCCAGAGGACCTTGCTCCCTGCCTGCAGCCTTAAATCAGGGGAGCTGGTGACCTGCAGCGCTGTGCTGCCAACGTGGGGCGAGGGAATCCCCGGTGTGTGGGGTTCCCCGGCGCTCCTGGGATCAGCGGGAGCCCACCCCGCGTGCTGCCAGGGAGAGCTGCTTATCTAAAAATACAGCAGGAGCCCACCCCGCGTTTGCCTGAAGAGAGCGGGTGCCCACCCCGCTTTATACTTCAACATAACGGGAGCCTACCCCGTACTGCCATCCTTCGCGGGTGCCCACCCCGCGTTTCCTGCCTTTTTAAAGAACAAGCGGGAGCCCACCCCGCGTCTACATTTATCGAAAATGGGAGCCTACCCCGTATTGGCCCCACACAGAGCACAGAGGAATCACCGAAATTCACCGCCGCTGGCCCGGGAGTCCAGGAGCACCGCGCGGGCTCCCCCGCTGACGTCAGAGGGGAGCCGCGCTGGGATTGGTGCTGGCGCCGGGAGTTGCCCGGCAACAGGAGAAGGCAATCCCAGAAACCTGCACACGCCGGGCGGGGCTCCCATGTGCCTGGGGAGAGCCCCGCGAGCTGCAGCGACAGCGGAGGGCGAGACCGGCTGCGACCTCACCCGCCCTACCCCCAAGGAATGGTGAGTGGGGCTGGGCTCTGGTTCTGGGTGAGGCGGGACCTGCGGGGGCTCCATACCTGCTACGGCGCTCGGAGGAGTGAAGTGAGGAAAGCCTCCCAGAGGGCCCGGTGAGTGGGGGCTTCCGGAGGGCACAGTGTTGGTGCTCGGGAGGCACCAGAGCAGTTGGGCCGCCTTCCCAGTATTGTGGTGCCAGTGTTTTTGCGGCTGCACTGCGGCGCCGCAGCTGCGGGCCGCTGCAACGGTTTGGGCATTTTTTTGTACATTCGAGCCCCAGAGGGGGGGCTCCAGCGTGATTCGTGGTGCCAGTGCAACGTTGGGGGTAATTTCCTTTAGAGAGCCCCGCTGCAACGTTTCCTTGCTGTTGGGTGTCGTGGGCACAACCATGCCCAGAAGAGCCTGGTGAGTGGGGCTTGTGGCGAGCCTGGGGGGGGTTGGTCGAGGCACATTGTCGGTGTCTTCTCCCCGGAGCTCCCAAGCCCCAAGAAAGAGAGAGGGCCCCCAGGTGCCCTGGGGACTACACAGCGATGCCGCCGTTGCGGGTCGCTGCAACCTTTGCGTCATTTTTCTTTTGGAGTCCCAGAGTAGGGGCCCCCCAGGCATGGTAGTGCCAGTACTTGTCCTTACAGCTGTCCCACCAGAGCGCGGCAGCTGCAGCCAGGGGCATGTTTGTTTTGCTTACCAGGAATGACCCTCCAGCAGAATGACAGTAAACTGTGTGCACTACTGATTATGGTATGCCCCACGCTAATAGGGGTTTGCATGGTATACTGTTATGCCTAAAGAGGTTGCATTCATGCTCCTGTGATCTTTACTAAAGGTCCTGCTATGATGCTTGCATTCCATGCCCCATGATTGTGGTATAAAGTATTTTGATGCCCGCGGATGATTATGCCTAACGCAGTTAGGGAGTGTACATGGGGTTACGGTGATTCACTAGGGCTATAATGTTTTGGCCTCATTATGTATGCATAATGTATTTAGGCTGATGCTTGCCAAATGTGTTTTATGCCCCATTCTAATATGGTTATGCAGAATGTATTTTCATGCCTAAGGGTGATTTATGTATAATGCACCCATGTTAATGAGGATGCCTCTGTACTCACATGTTTATGCCCACTGCTAATATTGTTCATGCTAATGACATGCCCCCTGTACTTATGTTGGTGCGGTGCATAATGGGTTTATATGCCTGACCTGATGTTTTCATTCTAGGCCTACTGCAAACGTGATTTATGCTAATGAGGTATGCCTAAAGTTATGCCTAAGGGGTTGCTCATGCTTTTATGCTAATGATGATGCTTCTATGTTCACATGGTTATGCCTACTTGGATTTATGCTAATACAATGATGCTAAGTTCATGATCTTGCCAGTAGTCACTGGCTGTTTTGCATTCGTTGGTGGTAAATGGTAACGGTTCTGGCAGCGACCCGATTGGCGCTGCCTTGTACATAATCCCCTGTAAATGATGACCTGGCGCCGGTTGGCGCAGTGTATAGATTACTGTGATTGTTCTCTGATGTGTTTTACACAATACAAACGTTATTTTTACATAACCTTGTGTAGAGTCTCTTTGTAGTGTGCCTAGTGTGTCGTCGTGTGTGGGTGCTGCGCAGATGCTTTACACATTGCCTCCGGAGTTTAGCCTACCCGCTCCGCGCCAAGCTACCCCGTTTCTAACATTGGTGTTCAGCGGTGGGATAGGACTTGTGTTTGCGCAGTACCACAGCGACGACTGGTTGCACTACAAACTCTGCACTTAGAAAATCACAGATTTGGGGATTATTTCTTCTGATTGTTTTTCCTCCTGAAAGTGTCATTTTGGAATTGTGTTCCCCTGATTACTGGGGGCTGTGTATCTTGCCAGGATGGGGTTAGCCTATGATGAGGATGACCTTTGGGAGTACACTGAGGAGGAGGTGATGGATTTCTGCAGAGAAAGGG
The DNA here is from genome assembly GCA_963921515.1 of Calotriton arnoldi. Taxonomy (NCBI): domain Eukaryota; kingdom Metazoa; phylum Chordata; class Amphibia; order Caudata; family Salamandridae; genus Calotriton; species Calotriton arnoldi. The sequence goes on along the minus strand of CAWUFW010002382.1, from coordinate 42,711 downwards.
GGATACCAATAGAAGGTGACTTCCGCAGAACATTGTCCCTCTTTGAAGTCCTTAAAAGGGGAGAACCCTTAGAGCTCTGTGGGGACCTTTCAGATTACCCCTCCGCATATCTGAGTAGTGGGTTTGAGGGAGACCCTGAGGAGGATCCCAAGAGGAGGGAGGACTCTGAGAGCGAGGGTTCCCAGTCCATAACCCTGGAGGGCGGTGGCTCTGAAGAGGAGGAAGAAAATGACAGGGCGGAGACGCCAGTAGCTAGTGAGGACACCATAGATAGGGAGTCCCATGCTGGGTCCAGTCCCGGCGGCAGTGCCCCATCCCTTTCCCTGTCCCCAGAGGAGCGGGTGGATAGGAGGGAAGAAAGGGAGCATCAGCTGGCGCTGGAAAGGCTCAGAGTGGAGCTAGCGCAGCTGAGTTTGGATAAGAAAAAGCTAGAGACCGAAAGGGTCCTAGCGCAGGAGAGGATGGCGGAGGCAGAGAGGGCCTTCGCCAGGGAGAAACTAGCTCTAAAGGGTAGGTTGTCCCCTGAGAGTGGTTTCAGGAGTCTGGACTCACCAGGAAGGGTGGGGTCCAGTGGTGGCAGCAGAAGTGACTCCAGTGTAGGAAGTCCCACCCCCAGAGCCCAGAAGATGGTCCCTACTTCCCGGGAAGAGGGGTACAGGTTGATGTTCAGGGGCAGTAGAAAACTGTCTCACCAGTCCTGGGGGGAGTTTGTGGATGCGTGTTGCAGTGCACTGGAGAATTGGGTGGTGTGTAGCGCGGTGAACGATTTGGAAGGGCTGTTCCATCTGGTTATCAGGGAGCACATGCTCAGGAATTGTTTTCCAAGGTTGCGCCAACACCTGTTGCAGTGTGGGTTCTCTGATCCCAGGGAGCTTGCACGGGAGGCAGACCTCTGGGTAAGTGCCAGAAGATCTGAGGAGGCATTGGGGAGCCTAGGCTGTCCTGATGGGCCGGCCATTGAGGGGGATCTCCTAGTCTCAGGAGAGCCTGTGTCTTCCAGGGGTACCTCTCCAGGTGGGAGGGTGCGGAACTCTGGAAGGGGGTGCAGATGGGTGGAGTCCCCACCTCTGGCACCGGGTTTGTTTTCCAGGGGTACTTCTCCAGGTGGGAGGGTGTGGAACTCTGGAAGGGGGTGCAGAGGGAGGGAGGACTCGCCTCTGGCACCGGGCCAGCCACAGGGTCTAGATCCTGGGTTGGGAGGCCAGGTTCAGGTACTGCCTGATCTGGAGGGAGGGACATCTGTCATCAGTGTCCCCCCCGGTTTGTCTTCCAGGGGTACTTCTCCAGGTGGGAGAGTGCGGAACTCTGGACGAGGGTGCAGAGGGAGGGAGGACTCGCCTCTGGCACCGGTGCCACCTAAGGGTTTAGACCCTAGGTTGGTGAATCAGTTACAGGGTCAAGGTCCTGGACTGGTTGGAGAGTGGTGTTCTGAGGTTGCCTCGCATAGGAGGAGAGTGCGGAACCCCAGAAGGAGAGGTAGGGGAGGAGAGCCTCGCCCTGACTTCTGGTCAGCCTGAGGGTGCGGACCCCAGGTGGGAGGACCAGTGGCAGTTTGGAACTGCACGGAGGAGAGGTAGAGTGGCCAAGGGGTACTATGTGCCTGGGGCTACTGCCCCCACTCTGTGAGACGGCAAGGACCAGAGACATCTGGATGGCCTAGGGGCCGGTCCTGGCCGCGACCAACTAGAGAGTACCAGTGGGGTAGCTCGGGGGGTCCTGGGAGCTCTGACAGAGGGAACCACCGGGGTCCAGAATGGTGGAGAACCTGCGGGTGCCCCTGCAGTTGCGGGCCCGCGTCCATGTTCTCTCGCCCCAAGCAGGGAAGCCCATAAAGGCATTGATTGGTCTACCCTGGCTTTTGGCTGGAAGGGGTTGTGTTGGACTTGGCCCTGCTTGCAGGGTCATCCCTAAACTTTTGGCCTTCCCCTAGTCTTTTTCCTGACATAAGGTTGGTGGTTTCAGGACTCTGGGCACTTTAGCGCTGGTTAGCAGTGCAAAGTGCGTGTGCTTTCTGCCTTCCATAGGCTTACATTAGGATCCCCCCCTTATGGGATATCTCCCCCATGGTAGAAAATATGTATGCCATGTTTGGTATGTGTGAGATGGAAATATTAAATGCTGCGCAATGGTGTGCACAGATTTATTTTCACCATTGTGGAAATGCCACTTTTAAACCTTGGCATTTCGGTGTGCTGTGTGCCTGCCTTGTGTAAGGCTGGCTCCGCCCCCTGGGGTGTGTCTGTCTCCCAGACCCCAGCTCAGGAAGGGAGGAGGGAAGTCTGGCAGACAGGGTGCTCTACACCTCCCCCAAAACCAGTTTGCTTGGACTTTGACTTGGAGGGGACACTCTGCCAGGAGGTACCGCCGCAAGGGCCTGCGTGCTGGCCCCTGTGCCCATCTGTGCCCCTCTGCCTTCTGCTGGACCCAGGAAAAGACGCTGCTGGAGTAAGGCTGCTGCGCTGGGAGGATTGCCACCTTGCTAAGTTTGACTGTTCTTAGGAACTGCTACTTCGTTGGGCTGAGCTGTCCTACTGCCTGCTGACCTTTGCCCAGCCTGTGCCTATTTCCCAGCGACTCGTGGGCGCTACAATTGGGCTCCAGCCCCAGAGGACCTTGCTCCCTGCCTGCAGCCTTAAATCAGGGGAGCTGGTGACCTGCAGCACTGTGCTGCCAACATGGGGCGAGGGAATCCCCGGCGTGTTGGGCTCCCCGGTCAATCAATCAATCAGGGGTTTGTTAAAGCGCGACTACTCACCCGTAAGGGTCTCAAGGCGCTAGGGGTGGGGAGGGGGGTGCAGGTTCCATTCATCAAGGAGGGGGTCTGTCGAAGAGCCAGGTTTTGAGGTTTTTTGCGAAGATGGGGAGCAATGTTGTCTGTCTGAGGTGGAGCGGAAGGGCGTTCCACGCTTTGGCCGCAAGGAAGGAGAAGGAGCGGCCTCCCGATCTGGTCTTTCTGGTGCGGGGGGCCACGGCGTAGGAGAGCTGGGCTGATCGTAGGGTCCTTTGGGGTGCGTGGAATTTGAGTCAGCTGTTCAGGTATGCTGGTCCGGTGCCGTGGAGGGCCTTGTGTGCGTGGGTGAGCATCTTGAAGGTGATTCTCGCCTCGACAGGGAGCCAGTGGAGTGTGCGCAGGTGCTGGGAGATGTGGCAGTGTTTTGGCGGGTTTCCGAGGGCGGGGGGCCACCAGGTGTCGCTCCAGGCATCGGGGTTTGGGCATATGATGAGTACTTCTGTTTTGTTGGTGTTTAGTTGTAGGCAGCTGTTTTTCATCCATTTGGCGACGGCTTCCATGCCTTCTTGAAAGTTGCGTCTGGCGGTGTTGGGCTCGTTGGATAGGGAGAGGATGAGCTGGGTGTCGTCTGCGTATGACACGATGTTGAGTCCGTAGGTTCTGACGATGGGGGCGAGTGGAGCCATGTAGACGTTGAAGAGCGTCGGGCTGAGGGAGGAGCCCCTGGATCCCGGTGCTCCTGGGATCAGCGGGAGCCCACCCCGCGTGCTGCCAGGGAGAGCTGCTTATCTAAAAATACAGCGGGAGCTCACCCCGCGTTTGCCTGAAGAGAGCGGGTGCCCACCCCGCTTTATACTTCAACATAACGGGAGCCTACCCCGTATTGCCATCCTTCGCGGGTGCCCACCCCGCGTTTCCTGCCTTTTTAAAGAACAAGCGGGAGCCCACCCCGCATCTACATTTATCGAAAACGGGAGCCTACCCCGTATTGGCCCCACACAGAGCACAGAGGAATCACCGAAATTCACCGCCTGTGGCCCGGGAGTCCAGGAGCACCGCACGGGCTCCCCCGCTGACATCAGAGGGGAGCCGCGCTGGGATTGGTGCCGGCGCCGGGAGTTGCCCGGCACCAGGAGAAGGCAATCCCGGAAACCTGCACACGCCGAGCGGGGCTCCCGTGTGCCTGGGGAGAGCCCCACGAGCTGCAGCGACAGCGGAGGGCGAGACCGGCTGTGACCTCACCCGCCCAGCCCCCAAGGAATGGTGAGTGGGGCTGGGCTCTGGTTCTGGGTGAGGCGGGACCTGCGGGGGCTCCATACCTGCTACGGCGCTCGGAGGAGTGAAGTGAGGAAAGCCTCCCAGAGGGCCCGGTGAGTGGGGGCTTCCGGAGGGCACAGTGTTGGTGCTCGGGAGGCACCAGAGCAGTTGGGCCGCCTTCCCAGTATTGTGGTGCCAGTGTTTTTGCGGCTGCACAGCGGCGCCGCAGCTGCGGGCCGCTGCAACGGTTTGGGCATTTTTTTTGTACATTTGAGCCCCAGAGGGGGGGGGGGGGCTCCAACGTGATTCGTGGTGCCAGTGCAACATTGGGGGTAATTTCCTTTAGAGATCCCCGTGGCAACGTTTCCTTGCTGTTGGGTGTCGTGGGCACAACCATGCCCAGAAGAGCCTGGTGAGTGGGGCTTGTGGCGAGCCTGGGGGGGGGGGGGGAGGGGTTGGTCGAGGCACATTGTCGGTGTCTTCTCCCCGGAGCTCCCAAGCCCCAAGAAAGAGAGAGGGCCCCCAGGTGCCCTGGGGACTACACAGCGACGCCGCCGTTGCGGGTCGCTGCAACCTTTGCGTCATTTTTCTTTTGGAGTCCCAGAGTAGGGGCCCCCCAGGCATGGTAGTGCCAGTACTTGTCCTTACAGCTGTCCCACCAGAGCGCTGCAGCTGCAGCCAGGGGCATGTTTGTTTTGCTTACCAGGAAGGACCCTCCAGCAGAATGACAGTAAACTGTGTGCACTACTGATTATGGTATGCCCCACGCTAATAGGGGTTTACATGGTATACTGTTATGCCTAAAGAGGTTGCATTCATGCTCCTGTGATATTTCCTAAAGGTCCTGCTATGATGCTTGCATTCCATGCCCCATGATTGTGGTATAAAGTATTTTGATGCCCGCAGATGATTATGCCTAACGCAGTTAGGGAGTGTACATGGGGTTACGGTGATTCACTAGGGCTATAATGTTTTGGCCTCATTATGTATGCATAATGTATTTAGGCTGATGCTTGCCAAATGTGTTTTATGCCCCATTCTAATATGGTTATGCAGAATGTATTTTCATGCCTAAGGGTGATTTATGTATAATGCACCCATGTTAATGAGGATGCCTCTGTACTCACATGTTTATGCCCACTGCTAATATTGTTCATGCTAATGAGATGCCCCCTGTACTTATGTTGGTGCGGAGCATAATGGGTTTATATGCCTGACCTGATGTTTTCATTCTAGGCCTACTGCAAACGTGATTTATGCTAATGAGGTATGCCTAATGTTATGCCTAAGGGGTTGTTCATGCTTTTATGCTAATGATGATGCTTCTATGTTCACATGGTTATTCCTACTTGGATTTATGCTAATACAATGATGCTAAGTTCATGATCTTGCCAGTAGTCACTGGCTGTTTTGCATTCGTTGGTGGTAAATGGTAACGGTTCTGGCAGCGACCCGATTGGCGCTGCCTTGTACATAATCCCCTGTAACTTATGACCTGGCGCCGGTTGGCGCAGTGTATAGATTACTGTGATTGTTCTCTGATGTGTTTTACACAATACAAACGTTATTTTTACATAACCTTGTGTAGAGTCTCTTTGTAGTGTGCCTAGTGTGTCGTCGTGTGTGGGTGCTGCGCAGATGCTTTACACATTGCCTCCAGAGTTTAGCCTACCCGCTCCGCGCCAAGCTACCCCAGTCTAACATAACTCACACTAACTAGACCTTCCCACATCTTCCCTACTTCAAAAACGCTAGGGGCCCAATTACGAATCTGGCGGTCCACGGACCATCAGACTCGTAGGGGCGCGGCGATGGTGGTCTCTTGACCACCCTATTAAGATTTGGGTGGTCGGATCGCCACAGCACCGCCGCAGCCGCAGGGAACTTCCATTCCCTGTCTGTGTTGCGGCGGTCAGGAGGCTGCAGTATGCTTGGCTGGACCGCCACGGTCCCGCCAAGCATATTACGAATTTCCTCTCCGCCGGTGGTGCCATGGAGGTTCCTCCTCTATAAACACCATGTCGTGCATGGCACACAGTGCACGCATTACAGTGCAAACATAGAGGGGCACAACATGTGCCCTCAGCCACCGTCCCGATGGGCTAATTCACCCTGGTGCCCTGTTTGTGGCCTCTTACCTGCCTTTCCGTCAACCTTTTCATGGTGGTGTCGCCACCATTGAAAGCCCCGCAGAAAGGCAGGTCGTAATGGCGCGGTGGTACCAATGCGGGCACCACCTCTGACTGCCGCTATCCACACCGCTGCAGGAGCTATGATATTGGCGGTGGTGGCAGTCTGGCGGTGGTAGTGCAGTTGTCTGACCACACACCACATAATAGGGCTGTCAGACCACCGAGGAGGAGGTGGTCGGACCACCAATGACGGTACAGCAGTCACAGGACCTTGTAATCGGGCCCTAAATAAAAACTTTAGAAAGGTTTTGTCTTGTGCATCGAGCAGCAACAGAGAACAACGACAGACACAAATTAAATCCACCTCAAAATGACAGTGATAAAGTACAAAATACAGGTAGTGGTAAAAAGAAATGTTTGCTAAATGAGATAAAAAAGACTATCTTCCTATAGAAATGTTACAAAAACATATTAAAAAGTATTTAAAAGTGTACATGGAAATGTATTAAAATGTATTTAAATGTTTAAAAAAAATTAAACAATATGTTTAAGAAACAGAAATATATATGTAAAGTACAACTTAAATAATACTATAAAAAATATAATCTACATCATATTGTATTAATTATTAGAACACTGGAATGTTGGGAGCTCCATTGAAAATAATGGAGTAGCTCCGGGCTTATAATGGCTGGTAGAAACCCGGAGCTCCAACATTCCAATGTTTCTTTGTTCACAGCTGTGGCTGTGAACAAAGGCTTCAGGGAGCCTGAGGGGATTGAAATCCCCTCGCGCTCCCTGAAGCCTTTGTTTTATTTGTTAGAACATTCTGCCCTCTAGTGGCAGAATGTTCTAATAGCCTTATAGCCCTTCGTAGCTGGGCTATACCTGCTATTAAAGTCCCGCTCCCTTGTTAAAGGCCCTCGCCGAACGCTGGAGCGGGCCTTTAATAGCCGGTATAGCCCGATATGGCAGGCTATAAAGCTATAATATATACCAAAAATGCATTAAAAAAATGTAAATAAAAAATATATTTATAAAAAAATAGTTATGTACCATTTCTGTACAAAATATCCATGTCTTCAAAGTGTGTTTAAAATACAGCAAGTGATACTACAGCAAAAAAGTTGCTAACATATTGCACCACTGTTACATGTGAAAATTATGTCTTTCTTTGCAAAAATATTTATGTACCAAAAATAAAGCTAAAAAATGTATCTTTAATAAAATACATTAATAAAAAAATATGTAAAAACCTTGACATGCACTTGTTATTATTGTAAAAATCTACTCACTATACAAAATTACAAACTACAAACCATTTTGGGGAAGGTGTTTGACATTCAAAGGGTAACATTTGCTATTCCTGTTTCACTGTAAACCATTTTGGGGAAGGTGTTGGACACAGAAGGGGTTAGATTTACTATTCCCACTCCAATCTAAACAATTTTTGGGAAGGAGTTGGACAGTGCAGGGGTTAAATGTACTATTCACAGACCAATGTAAACCATTTTGGGGAAGTTGTCGGGCACTAAAAGGACAAGATGTACTATTCCCACTCCAATCTAAACCATTATGGGGAAGGTGCTGAGCACTAAAACGATATTGTTACTATTCCCACTCCAATTTAATCTATTTAGGGAACATGCTGGCCACTAAAGGAGTGACATTTACTATTCTCACTCCAATCTAAACCATTTGTGGGAAGGTGTTGGACACTCAGGACCTCATTTATGAGGCCCCTTGCACCGCTGGAACGTCACTTTTTATGACGTTCCGTGGCGCAGGAGCCTGCTCCATATTTACGAGGTAGCACTAAGCCACCTTTTTTGGCCTAATGCTGCCTTGTAAATATTGTTCCCTTTAACGCAGTGGGAATGCAATGGGTGTTGCTGTGGGCGTTCCCAGCAACATCCATGGCTTTTTGGCACTCCCCCAGATTTATGAGAAATCGTAAATCTGAGGCAGTGCCAAAAACTTACGCCTCCCCAGGGTAGGCATAAGGGATGCACAACAAGGAGAAATATCTTTCTTTCTCCTCGTTTTTCCGTTTTCTATGTGTGCTGCATTCTGCAGCACACATAGAAAGAGGAAAAAGCCCTTTTGTGATTTTTTTTGTGCAGGAAGGTTTTCCTTCCTGCACAAAAATGATCATCCCCGCAACGCAGGCACCTTTGCACCAAGGAGTAAATTTTATATTCCTACAAGACAGTAAATTATTTTTCAAAATAATAAAAAGCAATAAATAACAAATAAATACCAGTACACATTTACAATTTACACAAATAGCCCAAATCCAAAAAATAAACATAAAACATAAAAAATATCAAAAACATTTAAAAACAAATAGAAACCACCAATTTACAAAATTATGTAATTAAATTTTAAAAATAAATAAATAATAAGTGAAATATTTAAAACTACATTTAAATGTCCTGCAACATTTTACTAAGAGTATAAACATAATAGAAAGTATGAACTAATATCTTCTAAATTTCGTTGATGTTTTATTAACTAAAAAATGTATCGATTTTAAAAGAAAAGTAAATTATTAAAAAACCATAGATTAAATAAAAATGTACTCAATATATGTATACAATAATACATGCACAAAAGTAAAACATATTTTAAATACATAACTAAAAATAAAATGAACGTAACAATTAAAAAATATTAAATAATTAATATAAAATTATAACAATTTTACAAATTAATAAAATACAATAATAATCCTTCCATTTAAAAATGCAACATTTTTTTCAAATACAAATATATTACTTACAATGTACACCATTAAATAAAATATGTCTAATGACAAACATTTAAAAAAATCTCCCCACCCTAACCCCCATAAACCCAACATCCCATTAATAAAAAATATTATTAATCACTTTCTTTAAAATAAAAAACAAAAGAATGTAAATACATAAAATTCAATTATAACCAAACTATATAATGAATGCACTTTTATTTACTAATAAAAGAAATATAATTAAATTAAATATTTTGATTAACATACAATCAAATACATTTTAATTTAAAATAACGGCTTTACTAAATATTAAAATACATGAATTCATTTTTTAAATATTTCCCTTTTAGTCATCATAAACACAAAATATACATAAAATAACGTAACAAAAATATGAAATTAAATAAATAATAACTATTTTAAAAATACTTTAATAAGAAAACTTAAAACGTGTACCTTAAATTATTTAAATGTTTAACATTAAGAAAAATGATCAAAAACAATCTTTACCTTTAAAAATACATTTCTATTTTGGATTTTTGACATTTTTAAATTACTAAATACAAAATTAAAAATTACATTAAAAATATTCACACAAACATACTTTAAAAATCTCCTCACCCGTTTTCCCTATAAACTCAACATTCCACTGTAAAAAATATATTAAACATATTTTATACATTTTAAAATTAAATACAATAAACATTACAATAACGTTTTATAAAAAGAAATATACATAACATCAAACTACTTTAAAATTAAAAATATACAATAAATTTCACAACTACCACAATTATTTAACAAAAATCTGATAAAAATTTTCATCATATACATAGATATTTTAGTAAATGACACATTTTACAATAATAAAAACAAAACTAAAAATGATAAACTTGCCTTCGGTGTTTATGTCCATGATATTTTCAACATCACAATATTCCTACAATTATGTTTTTGTATCACAATTCTTTTTCAACATTCTGTCCAAACATCAAATACAGTTATCTTTGGTGTCTAAGACCATTGTTAGTTAATGGAGATGTATAGGATTGTTACTGCAAGAATTTGTCATTCAATTAAACCTTGAAAAACGAATGATCTTCACAGAAGGACCGGGCGCCTCCAAACAGGAGCTGAATTAGATGTCTTCAAGAATACACTAGAAAGCCAAGAGTTCTCAATGATTCACTGCAAAGTCAAAATGTTCTCTGCTTGCTTTGCAGTGAATTGGTTTTGATAACTGGTAGTGGATTTTTCCGAGGATTCGCTGCACCTATCATGAAGCTCTGCAAATGTTCTCTACAAATCACACTGCCCGTTGACCCACCTCCCACCAGTGCCTGGTGCTTTGCACAGGCACTGGAGAACTACAGTCCAGGAGCTGCTGGCCTCACTCATCGGGTTCAATATCTGGCCAGGGTGCCAGTCCACCCAGAATACCAATCTTCACTTCCAGCAACCACATCAAATACAGCCACATCGCAGAACTCACATGAACTGATCCCTCCATCATCCACTTCAGCTTCTCCAGCCACTGCACTGCCACCCCCAAGATGACCGGCGCCCCCCTCTGCAGGTAGAACAAAATATCAAAGACCAGCTGGACGGAAGTCCTCAACACAATCAACCCCACTATCACCACCAACCTTGTTCAAGGAGTAAAGAACTTCAATGCCTGGATCACCAATTGCACCAACAGCATCATCCCCATCAAGAGAAACAACCAGAGAAAATCCTCCAAAAAGGCCAGCTGGTACACCCAACAACTCAGAACAGCGAAACGTGAGAACAAACAGCTAGAAAGGAGTTGGCGCGCCAGCAAGGACACCTCTGAGAGGGCAGCCTTCAAGATCTCCCCCAAACCTACCATCACCAGCTGAGGGCAACAAAGAAGATAGTCCAAGCCGCACTCATCGAAACCAGTGCCAACAACACTAAGGAACTGTTCAACATCGTTAAGGAATTCTCCAACCCAATTCCCAGCAAAAACAACATCATACCCTCACAGGAGCTGTGCGACAACCTTGCTGACTTCTTCCACAACAAGATTGCAAACTTATACAGACACTTCGAACCCCTACCCACACCTACGGACTTCCTCGACAGACATGCCACCATCGCAGCCAACACGATCATTTGAACCTCCTCTCCACCCAAGACACCACTTTCAACATGAAATATACTCAGGAGCTCCCACGGTCCCAAACCCACACTACATCTTCAATTTCAGAAACTAAACAACGGCCAGGAACTCACCACCCTGCTCAATACCTCCATCACCACCGTAACATTTCACGACTTGAGGAAACATGCCGTCAGACCACTACTCAAAAAGCCCTCTGCCGACCCCAACAAACTCAAAAACTACTGGCCGATCTCCCTGCTCCCATCCCTAGCAGAAGTACTGGAAAAGATCATCATCAAGCAACTTGTAACACACCTGGAGATGAACCAGCTACTCAACACCTCCCAATCTGGCTTCCGCAGCAATCACAGCACAGAGACCACCCTGAACGCAGCCACCGACGACATCCTAACCCTTCTCGACTGAGGAGAAACAGCAGCCCTGAACCTCCACGACCTCTTGGCAGCCTTCGACACCATATCGCACCACACGCTGATCAAAAGACTCCACCAAATCTGCATTCAAGGGATCACGCTCAGATGGATCACCTCGATCCTCACCGGAAGAACCCAGAGGATCTACTATCCACCTTTCACCTATGAACCCAAGGACATCACCTGCAGTGGAGAGGTGTGGTGCAGCGGCCAGGGCAGCTGACTTCGGAGCACAGGGCTCACGGTTCGATCCCCGGCTCTGGCGGCAGCTCAGCTCAGCACCTTGTGACTTTGGGCAATAGCTCACTTAATTTCCACGACGGCCCCCAGCGCTTTGAGACCTGTAAGGGTGAGTAGTTCGCGCTTTACAAATACGGATTTACATTTACATTTGCAGTGTCCCCCAGGGTTTATTCCTCATCCCCATGCTCTTCAAAGCATATATAAACATGCTGGCCAACTTTGTCAGACCCCACCACCACCAGAACCAACGTCCACAGATATATGACAAGCGTCGCCAACTGAATGAAGAACAACTGCCTGCAACTAAACACAGACAAGACAGAAGAGCTGATCTTCGTCAACAACAACACATGAAATGACTCCTAGTGGCCATCAGACCTAGGACCCGCACCCACTGCCTCCAACCTTGCCAGAAACCTAGGAGTCCTCATTGACAACAAGCTCACCATGAAATCACAGCTCAACCCCGTCTCCTCCACCTGCTTCCTCACTCTGTGTATGCAGGCGCGGTCGGTGGAGGAGTGCCGGTCGGGCGGTGACGTGGGGCGGGGGAGGGGCAGGGTGGGGGGTCGTAAACTACGGATTAAGGCCTAATACAGGTAAGTAAACATTGAAATAAATAAAACGAATTTCGTTGAGCGCTGCATCGCCAAATGCGATGCAGTGCGCGCAACGAAATTCGTTTTATTTATTTCAATGTTTACTTATCTGTATTATGCCTTAATCCGTAGTTTACTACCCCCCCCACCCTGCCCCTCCCCCGCCCCACGTCACCGCCCGACCGGCACTCCTACCATCGACCGCGCCTGTGTGTATGCCACTCTTAAAGTGGCAACCCCTGCACACAAGACGCACCGTGACACAGGCCCTCTTTATCAGCCAACTGGACTACGGCAACGCTCTCTAAGTAGGAATTGCTGCACACCTCCTACAGAGACATCATATCATACAGAACACCGCAGCCAGACTCATCCTCGAACATCCCCGAAGTACCCACATCACACACTACCTCAGGTGACGCAACTGGCTCTCAGTACAGAATAGGCGCCAATTCAAGCTACTGATACACGCACACAAGGCTCTACACAACCAAGGACCCGCTGAGTGACCTCATGTCTCTGGGCAGATCAGTGCATGCAGATGGACTCTGTTAATCGATAGGGAGGGATAGGACAATCCTTCGACCAGAGACTTTAATAGGCAGGTAGACCCAGGGCTTTGAGTGGGCCTGGTCCTGCCGATGCTCAGCACTGGCAGTTCTAAAAAGCAGGTGCTGAGACCAGTCCCTTTTAGGCTCTCCATTTTTGCTCTCGCCCTCAAGGTGAAAACAATCGTAACGCTGCAACAGTGCCACTCTTCACTACCTTTGATGTAACTTCACAGTCTCATCATGTCAGAACTGAAGCAGTTTCAATATTCTATACAACAAAGCCAAGGTTGTTGCTTATTTATCTTACACAACTAACAACCATTGACAAAGCCAATGGTCCTGGCTTGTTGCAGGTATAATGCTACTTGCTGTAGCATATATCTGGATGCAAAGACAGAAGCAGAAAAATACTAGTTGGTTGGCACACTATGCTAAGTACAGACTTTTAGCTTAGGAGTTTTAAAGCCACGCCCTTAATTACATCATCCACGCCCCTTTGAGAGACCCCCCCAGTTTTTTCATTCCACTTAAAACCCTGGGTAGACCTTCCTCTCAACTCACAACAGTAGAGTGTCCAAGTCTTCCTGAACTTACAGCCAGCCCAGGTAGGGAGAATGTCAACCAGCAGAAGTCCCATTCCTTCATCTCAGCTCTTCTCAGACACGCTGGGGTCAGTGCTTCTAACCAGGTCTGGCCAATGAGTGCATCTGCAATGTTCATATTGTGGGCTCCTCCAGTCCTGTGATAACTCCGATTTCCGCATGTCATTCCCCATTCCGTAGAAGCCCTGCATTGGATCATTTATAATCATACAGTAATACAGTATCAGAAATACTGATACTCGAGTTATTATCGGTAATACCGACCGAGTACGTCATTTCCGCACAATTACCGCGGGACCTGTGGACGGTTCCAAAGACATGGGGGCGCACACTGTCTGATTCACCAAAGTCAGAACATGTGTTTACATTTTTTTCTTTATTGTCAGCACACATTAGAGGTTGCCATTTTAAATGCTTTAACTTTCTGAGCTCTCCAATAAGTTTGTAAGACGATCCCGTTGAGTGTATCTAGGTAACAAGTTGCCAGTTAACTTTGCACGAATAAATACAGATTTAAGTTGCGTCGGTGAAAAACTTGCAAAACCCCATTTGCGTCGGTAGATAAATCACAGGCAGTGTGGGAGTAAATATTAAACCACACAGGAAAAAGTCCCATCAAGCGTTCACGAATCAACGTTTGGAAAACAGAAAACAAGTGAAGTGAATGAATAAGAATCGAGCCAAACTCTAGCCCAATATGTGCTTTGTTTTTCTCATGTGGAGTGAGCTATGAAAAACAAAAAACAAAAATATTTAAAAATGCAGAGTTAAGTGCTGTAATAATAATAAAAATGCGAGTTGGTATTAAAAGATAACCTGCCTATCACGAGAACGCGTAGCTCCCATTTATCCAGCAGGGGGTGCTGCAAGCTTTCTGTTTGGTCCAAATTAGAAAACCCGAAAGACAATATACTGTATACATTGAATATGCATTTAGAGAAGCAGCTAGTAGCTTAATCAGTAAGAATAACTCAATCAATCAAGGATTTATAGAGCGTGTCAAATCACCCGTGATGGTCTCAAGGCGCTGGAGTTGCTAACTGCTTTTTTAAAAATTATTTTAATGCATGAAGTTTAATTTAATTTTAATTGGGGAGAGGATGTAGCCTTACGGCTAATGCGTGGACCTTGAAGCTGGGGAGCTGGGTTCGAGTCTCGGCAACGACGCTCAACATCCTGTGATTCTGGGGAAATCACTTAGGGGCATATTATCAAGGGCAATATCGCCGCTTTTGCGGCACTTTTTGCCGAAAAAGCGGCGATATTTTTATCGCCCTATTAGCAAGCCTGCGCTAACATGCGTTAGCTCAAGATTTCAGGAGTTAGCTGTCGCTTTTCCTATCGCCTTGCATGTCAGTGATAATTATCGCTAATGACATGCAAGGTAGGCGTTCCTAACATAAATTACACGCTAAAAGTCGCTAACACAACTTCGCTGTATTAGCAAAGTTGTCCCGCGATAAAAAAACTCGCGCTAAACTCCGAAGATCGCAGGTTTTTAACACCTGATAAAAACCTGACTAAACAGAGTGTAACATGGAGGCACATAAGAAAAGTTCACCCTTTTGCAAAGGTGACATATACATGGGAGAAAGTGAACAAAACTTTTCTTCAGTTGACTCCAAATACCCATCTCCAAATATCCCTGTGTAATGGGCTTTGTAATTATTATTATTATTATTTGTAATTATTGTTTTATGTTCATTCATTGCCTCTCAGTCCTTTGTTTTATTGCAGAACGAACGTAGCCAGGTAACCACCAACACTACTTTGTGCTCCATTGTATTCATTTTCCCTTTCCCCTTCTATTGCCCCTTCCTCCCGCTCCCGATCAGTTGTTCCCTCTTCAATCAGTTCATGAAGGGTGTTAGCTGAAATACTAACGCACCGCGAACACGCTGATCCCATGCTATCGCATGAATCACTATCGCGTGTTAGCGGGAGTTTTCGCTTCCTTTCCCGGACACCCTCGCATCTTTCCAAACTGTTAATAATAAGTCGAAAAAAATGCGAAAAGTATCCAGGAAAGGAAGCCATACGTAAAATGCCGATAGCTTGCGCTGGCGATCAGTATCGCCATTACTAGATAATATGCCCCTTAATCTCTCCGTGCCTAACAAAAATGAATGTGTCCTCATGTAACGAAACTGCTGCTATGTAAAGCCCTCTGATACCCGATGTCTCAGGTCTAGTTCGCGCTATATAGAACTCTAAAAAAAAAAAAAAATTCTGTTGCGGATCTAAGCAAACAGGTGTACCTGGTGATCAGAAAGAGAAATTCACTATTTGAATTTTTTTTTATTTGAAGAGTTTTATAAAGCAGGGACATGACCCATTTGATCAGAGCGCTGAACAAATAGCAGACAAGTTATACATATTAAGCAAGAAGCAATCCGTTATAAGCAAGAACAGAAAAAAAACAACTGCAGAGCATCCATCGGACAGGTAAATTCATGATCCGATATTATCAACATGAGAGTCTTTCAGGAAAAATTAGGCGTGGAGGGGAAGGGGATTTTTTTTATGTTTCCCTTACACTGGGGAAAAATAAAACAAGCATTGGCAATTCTAATAGATATGGCGCTGCCTGCTAGCCTATTCGCTTTGTCAAGAATATTGTTTTTTAATGTTTTGTAAAACCTTTTACCAAAAACATTAAGAATCGGGTGCCTATACCTGCACATATACAGGAGTTTGTCTTGTATTGTTTTTATATTAAAGATTTACAAAAACATTAAAAGGTGACAGTCCGTGCATGCACATGCACAAGCACAGGCCCGCGTCTTTGAATGTTTTTGTAAACAAAATGCAACCAAAACATTCAACGATGGTTACCGTTTCGTGCGTATGCATGTGAACGCAACTCAACCCTGGCTATTTTTGGAATATGTTCCAAAATGGGCGCTGTTGCGCGAACATGCATGCTTAAAAGTTCATTTAAATTCATGGCCACCGCAAACAGTCCCTTAGTAGACTTGCTCCTTCCACAGCGCAACGGCGTCTGGTAGCTGCTGCTGCTGTTCCCATCTGCTGCTGCTAGCGCTACTGACCCGGAGGCCAGGAGTTCGACGCTGTCCTCCACCCGCAGGATCCTGCCTGCGCCTCATCCCTGGTTGTCCAGTGGTAGAGCATCACTGCTCTGCTGCTTGACTGCCCTCCTGTCCCTCTTTCTCCTGCTTCTGTCCCTGTTTCTGCTTTTCTCTTTTGCTTCTCTGCCTCTGCCTTTGGCTTTGCTTTTTATTCTTTTGTATTCCTTTTTTCCTGTCCTCTCCCTCATCGCCTCTGCAATCCCCCGCGGCCCGACCCCCTCCGTGTCCCTTCCGCTCTCACGTTTCCTGCCTCCCAGCTGTCCAGCCCCCCACAGCACTACTTAATGGCGGCTGCTAGCAAGTCCGTCTGCGCCCGTCCGCGCCTTTGTTCACGCCCAGCGCCAGGGACCCTGCTTTTCGGACACTCCACCGTTAGGACGCCAGCACCCTCCTCGCTCTCAACCCTTTACGCCACACCACCTGCCATCTAGCGTCACCAAAGAAGACCCTTAAACCCTTCGCCTGCCGGAACTGCAACCGCAAATTCAGCCACACCAACAGACCAGCTCCTCTCGCCACCCAGCTGACCAACAGCGCACCCGTCTGGCTCAACTGCATCCTCCTCAACGTGTGGTCCCTCCACAAACACGCCACAGAAATCTGGGACCTCCTCGATGCCACCTCTGTTGACATAACTTTCTTCACGGAAACCTGGATCGACCCCTGCTCCGGACCGGACATCGCCTTCGCCATTCCCGACGGCTACAAAATCACATGCAAGGACCACCCGACCACCCAAGAGGAGCCATCGCCATTGTTCACAAAAGCACACTCCGACTGACCGCGCACTCTAATGCCCGAACGACAACCATGGAACGCCTCCACTTCCAGATCCGGACCAACACCACCCTCTGCGGAACCCTCATCTACAGGCCCTCCCGGTCCCCAACCCCCATTCCCCATCACCAACGCCATCGTAGACCTCACCCCAGGCTCTCACATCCACCAACGACATCCTACTCGGAGACCTCAACTTCCACCTGGACAACACCAGTGACCAGAACACTGCCTACCTCCTGGAGAACCTTGCCAACATTGGAGTCAAGGAGCTAGCCACTGCACCAACCCACACAGCTGGACACACGCTCGACCCCGTCTTCTCCGCCAGTGGGAACATCAGGTACAGCCACACCACCGAACTCTCCTGGACCGATCATCACTGCGCGCATCTCACCTTCGCCACGCCCACCGCACACCACCGTCATCATCGCCCCCCCCCCTGTCACAGCTGGATCAAGGCCACTGAAGAACTTCTTGACAACTCCCTCAGCACAACCACTCCGCCAAAGCCTACGGACGCCAACACCGCTGCACACAACCTCCACCGATGTATCTCCAACAGTGCCAATACCCTGGCACCCCTTAAGAAAAGACCAGGCACACAACACTCCAAGAAGCCCAGCTGGTTCACTCCCACTCTACACAAGTCTAGACGATCTTGCAGACGTTTCTAGAAGAGAAGGAGGAACAACAAAACCCAGGAAACTCACACAACTTTCAAATCCGAGGTCAACGCACACCACCTCCTCCTGAAAACCACTAAGAAAACAGCCCTCCAAGACAGAATCAACGCCAATGCACACAACAGCAAAGAACTCTTCACTATCGTCAAGGAGTTTACCAGGCCCAACAGCGAGACCACAGATGTTCCCCCATCCCAAGACCTCTGCAACAAACTCGACACCTTCTTCCAGTACAAGATCAGGAAGATCTACGATAGCTTCGACACCCTAGACCCAGCAACCACGCCCGCCACTATTGCACACAACCAAGCCACACCCCAACAGACCGAGCTCTGCTGGACCCCGCTCTAAACAGAGGACACCCTCAAGACCATGAAGAGCATCCACTCAGGAGCCCTGACGGATCACTGCCCGTACCACATCTTTCACAGAGCAGCAGCCGCCATAGCCTCCCAGCTTCGCCTCACCATCAACTGCTCCATCAAAACCGCCACCTTCCCTGATGACTGGAAACATGCCGAGATCAACCCCCTGCTAAAGAAGCCACCCTCAGACCTGACAGACCTCAAGAACTTTAGACCGATCTCCCTCCTCCCCTTCCCAGCCAAGGTTGTAAGGAAGGCCAATAATGCCCAACTCTCCGAGTTCTTCGAAGTGAACCACATCCTTGACACCTCCCAATCTGGATTCCGAAGCAATCACAGCACAGAGACTGCACTCCTCAATGCCACTGATGACATCCGCTCCCTCCTCGACTGGGTTGAGACCGCAGCCCTCATCCTACTAGACCTCTCGGCAACCTTCGACACGTCTCCCACCTCACCCTAATCACAAGACTCCACTACGCCGGCATCGTGACAAGGCATTGGACTGGATCCACTCTGTCCTCACCGGCTATACCAGCAAGTCAGACTACCACCATTCCTCTCAGAACCCACGGAGATCAGCTGTGGAGTTCCCCAGGGTTCCTCCCTGAGCCCCTCCCTCTTCAACATCTACATGGCCCCCCTTGCAGCCATTGTCAGAAGCCACAGACTTAACATTGTCTCCTACGCTGACGACACCCAGCTGATCCTCTCCCTCACCAATGAACCCACAACTGCCAGAACCAACTTCCACAGTGGAATGAAGGCTGTTGCTACCTGGATGCAAGACAGCTGCCTCAAGCTCAACTCAGACAAGACCGGAGTACTCATCCTGGGACCCTCCCCTTCAGCCAGGGACGACTCCTGGTGGCCAGCCGCTCTGGGATCTCCACCCACCCCGACGGACCATGCACGCAACCTCAGCATTATACTGGACTCATTTCTTACCAAATCAACGCAGTTTCCTCAGCCTACTTCCACATGCTCCGCCTGCTTCGAAAGACATTCAGATGGATCCCCACAGAATCCAGAAAGACGATCACCCACGCACTTATCACCAACAGACTCGACAAAGGCAACACACTCTACGCCTGCGTCACCCAGAAACAGCTCAAGAAACTACAGAACGTCCAAAACACCGCAGCCAGACTGATCCTCGACATCCACTGCCGCAGCCAAATCACGTAACACCTCCGACAACTCCACTGGCTCCCAATCAACAAGTGAGTCACTTTTAAGCAACTCACTCACGCCTACAAAGCTCTACACAACGAAGGACCAGCGTACCTGAACCACCTCCTCACATTCCACGTACCCGCCAGACAACTCCAATCCTCCAAACTCGCCCTCGCCTCCGTCCCCAGGATACACAAGACCAGAACCGGAGGAAGGTCGTTCTCCTACCTCATCGCCAAGACCTGGAACACCCTGCCCCTCCACCTCAGGCAATCCGCGTCGCTGACCCAATTCAGGAAGGACCTCAAGACCTTGCCCTTCGAATGATCCTCCACCCAGTCCGACCAGCAGCCCCCCTCCCCCAGCACCTTGAGACCCTCATGGGTGAGTAGCCACGCTTTACAAGTACCTGATTGATTGATTGATTGAAACAGCGTGTGCAGGAAGAGACGCACTGCAAGCGGAGAGAGGGCTCGGCAGAAGCATCATGTCTAGGGAGCTGCCAGGCCTTCAAAAGCTTTGAAATAAATTAAATATATATAAATATTTTATCACAGAAGCCCACACTGGCCCAGAAGTCTCTGCCACTGAAAGGGACTACTTTGTATGTGGGTGACGACTTTGTGCTTGGGCTTTTTAATGCCGACGTTCAGACAGAAAGGAACCGGTGGCTGAAGTGAACTTGCCCAGTGGCTCTTTTACAAGCTCTGGTGGGCAGAAGCAAAATGTGAATGACAACTGAATCGACCACTGGATGAAAAGGGGTGGCTGAAAGTCCTGTGAATGACAACTGAATCAACCAATCCACAAAGAGGACTGGCTGATGCCCCTCTTGGTGAATAATTTTTAAAATAATATCCCCCAAAACAGAAGGTTTTAGCTAACGCCAGGCTAAAAATGTTAGTACGATAGCTCTTTTGCTAGGGGATCATGTGTAGAGGTTTACATGCGTAACTGCTTGCGGATCTGGATACTCAAGGAAAGCAGTGACTGGAATATTTTGTTAATTAAAAATAGTAAATTTAATCTTGAGAAGGCAGTAAATTAATTGAGAAAACGAATGGTTTTCTTTGAAAATCTCATCTTTCGGGTCTTTGTTTCTCAACTTTTTCTGAACCCTCATTATTATACTGCTGACACCAAGGGCACATAATAGTGATGAGGTGTCTCTTCCATGACATCAAAAATAGGGAGTACATTGTGACCATATGTGCAGTTTAATATCTCCACTCCTTGTCAAACAAAGCAACATCAGCAGATAATCCACTTATAAGTACTAAATGGATTAACTCTTTTTACAACAGTAACAACAACTCAAAGCTAACTTCCGGCTAGATTAGAAACTGCACACAACTAATCAATATAACACTTCCAATAACATTGCGTTACATTCAATTTTACTGCAACGCTTACAACTAACAATACAAACTAACTCAGGGCTACACGGAGTAGCGTACAACTCATGCACAATGGGCTTCAATGCCTCAGCAGGTGCAGCAAGTGCAGTATGGATCTACACTGCAGTACAATTCAATGCACCCTCCACTTCAACTGTGCCATTACTCTCTGGGGTGATGCAATGCAGTACAAATATATGTGATGCTCGTGAATGTTGGCCTGGAGCATACACTTCACCCCCCGTCACTCACATTTCAGGATATTTCCTGTGGAAGTTCCACATCTTTCCTCTTTTAGAAATATTATGAAACAAATTAATAGTAGGTCAGTTGGTACATTCAAAAAGCCTTCACCCAAGTCAACTATTCCAGTGCACCTAAATTCCTCTTTCAACTTACTCTTTGGAAGCATGGTTCACACATGTCTGCAGTGACCATTCACATCAGTCTCACTCCTCAATGACACAGGTGAATACTAACTATAACAGTAAACCCACATTTATACTTACTTTGTATGCACTTTAACAGTTTATCAGCACACTGGGAAACATCCATTACAACGCAGTCATTACATCGCACTGCTTTTACAACGCAACTGTTACAACGCAACTGCCTTTACATCGCCTGCCATTACAACGCATGCCATTACAACACATGTCACTACAACGCATACCGTTACAACACATACCATTACAACGTATGCCATTACAACGCATTATAAGGTAAGTAATGGAGTTTTTTTTTTTTAGGATGGGTATGGGTTTTGGGGTAGATGGGAACAGTAATTTTTACCCCTACACTATCCAACACTTACCCTACTGTTGCACTCACTGGAGTGGGAATAGTAATTTTTACCCCTACACTATCCAACACTTACCCTACTGTTGCCCTAAAAGTATTATGTGTTGTAAAGGTATGCGTTGTAAAGGTATGTGTTGTAATGGAATGCGTTGTAATAGCATGCGTTGTAAAATCATGCGATGTAATGGTAGTTGAGATGTAAAAACCGTGTTGTAAAAGCATGCGTTGTAATTGTTTGCATTGTAACGCCATATATTCCAGCACACCACCCATTCCTTACATATTAGAAACTAATGAAGTGGAGAATCAGGCAACCATTCTGATCTCCACACCTCCTCTCAAGCCACTGGTCTTGACAGCACACCACAGACACTAACAAAATCTTGTCTTCATCAACCCATGAACCTACTTCCTTCTGGCCTGTAAATCGAAAGAAGGAATCTGGTCTGGCATTCTTTCAAGCTGACACAAAATAGGTCATCTATGTGTAATCTTGGCATTTTGGATTGGTTCTGCCAAGAAGTAGTATTACCTTATCTGGTTCACTGACCCAACATCGGTGTAAAAAATATCGATGTTAAAAATATTGAGTAAAAAATATAGTCAACAAAAATATCGACTCCTATACTTAAACAGGTAAGTACAAAAATATCCACTAACAAATATTGATGTAAAAAATATATATGTATAAAATATCAACTTTTATATAAATATAAAATAAAATAATATATATTAAATATTAAATATAATTTTAACAAAATAAAATAAATTTAATATGCATTTTAATAAAATATTACAAATAAACTTAATTAAAAAAATAAACACACAAACATAATATTTTATACATATATATTTACTTTAAGACTATTAATAAACTATCATTTAGAATTTATGTTAAAAGTTTAAAATATTATAAAAAATAAAATTATATATCAATGATTTAAGATATAAAAAACAAAAATATATAATAAATTAAAACATTAAACTATTAAAAAATATTTAAACTTACATTTCACAATACAATCAGTACAACAGTAGGGAAAGTGTTGGATAGCAAAGGGGTAAAAATTTCTATTCCCACTCCAAAGAGTGCAACAGTAGGGAAAGTGTTGGATAGCGGAGGCGTAAAAATTACTTTTCCTACTCCAAAAAGTGCAACAGTAGGGAAAGTGTTGGATAGCGGAGGGGTAAAAATTACTATTCCCACGCCACTGAGTGCAACAGTAGGATAAGTGTTGGATAGCGGAGGGGTAAAATTTGCTATTCCCACTCCACTGAGTGCAACACTAGGGAAAGTGCTGGATAGCGACGGGGTAAAAATTACTATTCCCACTCCAGTGAGTGCAACAGTAGGGAAAGTGTTGGATAGCGGAGGGGTAAAATTTACTATTCCCACTCCAGTGAGAGCAATAGTAGGGAAAGTGTTGGATAGCGGAGGGGCAAAAATTACTATTCCCACTCCACTGAGTGCAACAGTAGGATAAGTGTTGGATAGCGGAGGGGTAAAATTTACTATTCCCACTCCACTGAGTGCAACACTAGGGAAAGTGCTGGATAGCGACGGGGTAAAAATGACTATTCCCACTCCAGTGAGTGCAACAGTAGGGAAAGTGTTGGATAGCGGAGGGGTAAAAATTACTATTACAACTCCAGTGAGTGCAACAGTAGGGAAAGTGTTGGATAGCGGAGGGGTAACATTTACTATTACCACTCCAGTGAGAGCAACAGTAGGGAAAGTGTTGGATAGCGGAGGGGCAAAAATTACTATTCCAACTCCAAAGGCTGCAACAGTAGGATAAGTGTTGGATAGCGAAGGGGTAAAAAATGTTATTCCCACTCCGGTGCGTGCAACAGTAGGTAAAGGGTTGAGTAGCAAAGGGGTTAAAATTACTATTCCCACTCCAATGAGTGCAATAGTAGGGAAGGTGTTGGATAGCAGAGCGGTAAAAATTTCTATTACAACTCCAGTGAGTGCAACAGTAGGGAAAGTGTTGGATAGCGGAGGGGTAAAATTAACTATTCCCACTCCAGTGAGCGCAACAGTAGGGAAAGCGCTTGATAGCAGGTGGGCAAAAATTACTATTCCCACTCCAGTGAGTGCAACAGTAGGGAAAGTGTTAGATAGCGGAGAGGTGAAAATTACTAATCCCACTCCAGTGAGTGCAACATTAGGGAAAGTATTGGATAGCGGAGAGACAAAAATTACTATTCACACTCAAATAGACATATAAAAAAAATATATATATTTTTAAAAATCATAAAAATAAATATACAATATCTAAAAAATAACATAAATTAAATATATAAAAAGAAAACATATTGTAATATTAATTATATATAACAAAAACTTACAAATATTATATAAAATAAAATTATAAATAACTAAAAACAATTACTTTTTAAAACTAGAAAATATTTACAAACAAAAAAATAATTAATATATAAATGTATTTATTTCATCTCCTACCCTATAACACCACACCAAAACCAAAAAACTTCAACATTTTAAATTACATTTACTTCCATAATTAACATAATTAATAATCAATTAAAGAAATAGTATTAATAAAAAAAAACATTAATTGACTACACACACTTTAACACTATAATATCTACAGCACACACCTAAATTAAACTATAAAATAATAAAACACAATTAAAACTTATTTTTAAATTAAAAACTATTATTATTAACTAACCCTGGGCACGAACTCCGCTCCGCTGGTGGAGTTTGCGGAATTTTGCATACGCCGCGTTCCGCGGAGAACGCAAAGTTCCTGCAAAACTTCCGTCTTCGCAGCGGAGCGGAGTTCAGCCCTGGACCCTCCCGCCTCCCACCACCCCGCAATAAATATTTTTTAATAAAATTTACAATTAAAGTAAAATAAAAGCGCACTTACCTTATCGTGGCGTCCCAGGCTGCCCTCCTCCTCCTCGCCGTAATCCCCTACGATAGACGTATGTCATGGTATGGCTGCGCATGCGCACTCCTACCATGACGTACGGGATTACGGCGAAGAGGAGGAGGGCAGCCCGGGACGCCGCGGTAAGGTAAGTGCGCTTTTATTTTACTTTCATTGTCAATTTTATTTAAAACATATTTATTGTGGGGGGGGGTTGGGAGGCACAGAGCAGGGCGGAGCAGAGCGGAGTTTTTGGCCAACTCCGTAGAGCTCCGCCTAGGGCAACTCCGCCTGCTCCGCCCGGGGTTACTATTAACAACTAATAATAAAGTAATTAAAATGTATTTAATACCCACCCTAAACCCCATTAAAAGTAAAAACACTAAAAAATAAACAATAACCCAAAATAAATATCAAATACTTAACATTAACAATATATTACTTAATTAAACACAAATTACTTCCCACTCTTTACTCCTATAAACACCACAACACTCACCTAAAATCAATTAGACAATAACCATAATAAAATTTTAATTCATTTAATTAATATCAATTAACAAAAAATTAATAATAAAAAAAGAAAAACTACTTACTACCCTTTACCCCTATAAACACCAAAACTCACACCTAAAATTAATTACACAAATACCATAATTAATTACCAATTAATTATTTAAAATTAATTAACCAATTATTAATTCATTAATTAAAAAGAAATTACTTCCCACCCTTTACACCTATAAACACCACAACACACACCTAAAATTAATTACAGAATTACCATAATTAATTACCAATTAATTAATTAAAATTAATTAGAAACCAATTATTAAATAATTAATAATAGATTACTTTACACATTTAAAACTATAAAATCTCAACTAAACAAATGTTAATAAATAAAAAGTAGTCAATTAATTTAATATCATTAAATTACTTTCCACCCTATTCCCCTATCAACCCACAACCCGCTACAGAACTAAAAACGCAAAATTCTAATAAAAAAAATTGAGAACTACAAAAAATTCAACACATATATTAAAAATACAAACAATTCTTATACAAAAAGGCATACATCACATACATATAAAATATACACTAAAATACATAACATTAATTAAAAAAACGATATTTTTAACAACTATATTTTTGCAAACGATATTAAACACTTTGATATTTTTAAAATCGATATTACTTACCGGAAGTCGATATTTTTGACCATGATATTCTTGCTGTCGATATTTCTGAACCATGATATTTATTACTCGATATTTGTGCAACTCGATATTTTTTACTCAATATTCTGTCTGCACACGACCTTATCTGTGTCTTCTTTAACTGAAATATGTACACTAGTGCTGTGTAACCAGTTTATTGTAATGAGTTGCCTATACCTATATATGAAAATGGTGTATTTCCCATACGCAGACTGCTGCCTCTCTCAATGACAGCATAATTACACATCACATATATTCATTTATTCAATTAATTACATTAGCAATGATACACTATGTTCAGATCCCTTTTTCCTAACCCAGTCCCTAACTGATACAGTTTGTTGAGAAATTGTCAACAAACCTTGCATAATACCGACAAAAATCTAACAATGCTAAAAGTTACTACTTGTTCTTTCAGTGCAGTGGATTTTTGATTGGTTTCACCAGTTCAAACGTCACACCAACCTCACTGATTGTTAGAGGGTAGTCTAACACTCAGGGGTCGATTCCGATTCGGGCCGGAAAAAACACCGACCGACTCGGAGCCGGAATTTATTCCGACCGACACGTACCTGTGGCGCCCGACACGCCAAGTACGATGCAAGGCGTGCAAAATCCGACCGACACGTTCGGAACCCAAGCCGAACGGCCGAGCCGCACGGAAAACAGCAATCCGGCCGGAAAAACACGCGAATCGAACTGACCGACACGCACCCGGAACAAATCCGACCGAAACGTACACGCGAACTCCAAACCGCAAAGTACGATGCAAGGCGCGAAAACCACGACCGAGTCGTACGGAGGACAAGCCGTACGACCGACACGCATACAAAACCGAGCCGAAGTAACACAAAACACCGCGACCGTCGTGTACGCAGCATAGAAAACTGCACAAACACAGCGTGAACGAAACGAAGAAGACCGTACGAGACAACTGCAGGGTCCGACTCGGTCACAAGAACGTTTCCAACATGCACAGACAGTACAAAGGAAAAATTACACAAAAAAAGGCCAAACAAGCAATTACAAAGCCAATAAATACTGGGGGGTGGGGACAGAGAACAATGACACACCCACAACTCCACCCATATAAAGGACACAAATCCCAACCATGATCCTTTGCAAATGCCATTCTACTGCCAGCACCCAACAGACAGCAACCACACACCCACAGCTCATCCCTCACACAAGCCACACACCATCAGCACACCAACAAATACCTACCTCACATACACCCAGCAAAACACACACTCACACACCCTCACCTGCACACCAACACACACATCACTCACCATCACCACCCATCACCATGCCCCCCAAGAAGAATCACAAGTTCCTAGATTGTGAATTGGAAGTCATGGTAGACGAGATCCTCAGGGTAGAGCCACAGCTGTTTGGCACACTGGTCCAACAGACACCCATCTCCCAGAAAACAAAGATGTGGGAGAGGATCATCAACAGGGTGAACGCACAATCACCATGTCTGCGCACAAAGACCGACATCCAGAACAGGTGGTATGACGTGCGCAGGAGGGTACGGGAGCTGCTCAAGAAAGACTACCTCCTGAGCCAATACACCGGCAGTGGCCCTCCTGCCAAGCCAGTATACCTCAGGCCCTGGGAGGAGAAGGTACGGGCAATCCTTCCCCCAGTGACCGTCTATGGACTAGAGAACATCCCAGAGCCTGGTGAGTACACAACAAATGTACACAATATTCTGCCACAATACACACACACATCACTGTCAAGGGGAGAGTCAAACCATGCACTCATAGCAATTACACAGCAACCAGAACAGAATCATCCCAAAATGTGTATGTCAGTCAGATAAACACAACACATGCCATCTCAAAGTTACATTTAACCGTGTCATCACATGTACAAACACAACTACAACTACAGCTAGGCAGTGGCACAAATAGAACTAACAAACACATCCAGACATGTAGCCACCACTACAACACCAACACACAGTGAAGACCACTGAAAGAAAGGAATTCTGTGTATGCTGGGCAAGTCAGTGTAGCCAATAGCATCATGGGAGTTGTAGTCACACATATTGCCCCCCCCCCACAACTGTCCCATCAACACCACCATGAACTATGCGCACATCACAGGGAGTGGAAAAGGACTCACAAGATGGCTGACACTGGCTACTGCTGTGGGGAGCACAAGGCCCTGCTGGCAACTGTGCAACAACCAACAGCAGGACACCACTGACTGACATCCTGAGAGACAACTTCCACTCCCTGCAATGGAAGCACGTTCCATGGTGGGATATCTGGCTGGGTGGGAAGGAGGACTCGCAGCACTGACCATAGTCACAAGCACCTCCCCTCACACACACCCTCAACACATACTCCACATAACCCACCTGGGAGAATGCAATGCCACACATCCTAACTCAAGATCCCACAAAGAACCTCCACCCTGGGTTATGTCGTGTGAAGCACAGGGACACTCTTGGGACTTTCAGCCAAACAACTGCCAGGACAACACTCCCAGCCATCCTGTCAGCACAGGCAGCCCACCCCACAGGGAAGCAGAGTCAAAAGGAAGGAAGGATGGGCATGCTGGGAAGGGGGTGGAGGCAATAGCATGATGGGAGTCGTAGTCACAGCTCTACATCCCCCACATGGCCCAGCAAGCTCACACTCACGCATGCACATCCCACAGAGAGTGGAAAGGCCCATCAAAGATGTCGGACACTGTTGCTGTGTCGTGGGGATCACAAGGGCATGCTGGGAACTGCACACCAACCAACAGCAGGACACCACTGTCAGCCATCTTGCCATTGCTCTCACACCCACACACACTGAACTCCCCACAAAAGCAAGTAAGTATGGGAATGCTGGGAAGTGGGGTGGAGGCAATAGCATGATGGGAGTCATAGTCACAGACATAGCTCACCCCCACAACTGTCCCATCACCACCACCCTGAACCATGCTCACATCACAGGGAGTGGAAAACGACTGACAAGATAGCTGACACTGGCTACTGCTGTGGGGAGCACAAGGCCCTGCTGGGAACTGTGCACCAACAAACAGCAGGACACCACTGACTGACATCCTGAAAGACAACTTCCACTCCCTGCAATGGAAGCACGTACCATGGTGGGATATCTGGCTGGGTGGGAAGGAGGACTCGCAGCACTGACCATAGTCACAAGCACCTCCCCTCACACACCCCCTCAACACATACTTCACATAACCCACCTGGGAGAATGCAATGCCACACATCCTAACTCAAGATCCCACAAAGAACCACCACCCTGGGTTATGTTGTGTGAAGCACAGGGACACTCTTGGGACTTTTAGCCAAACAACTGCCAGGACAACACTCCCAGCCATCCTGTCAGCACAGCCAGCCCAGCCCACAGGGAAGCAGAGTCTAAAGGAAGGAAGCATGGGCATGCTGGGAAGGGGGGTGGAGGCAATAGCATGATGGGAGTAGTAGGCACAGATATTGCTCAGCCTCACAACTGGCCCATCAACACCACCCTGAACCATGCTCACATCACAGGGAGTGGATAAGGACTCACAAGATGGCTGACACTGGCTACTGCTGTGGGGAGCACAAGGGCATGCTGGGAACTGCACACCAACCAACAGCAGGACACCACTGTCAGCCATCTTGCCATTGCTCTCACACCCACACACACTGAACTCCCCACAAAAGCAAGTAAGTATGGGAATGCTGGGAAGTGGGGTGGAGGCAATAGCATGATGGGAGTCATAGTCACAGACATAGCTCACCCCCACAACTGTCCCATCAACACCACCCTGAACCATGCTCACATCACAGGGAGTGGAGAAGGACTGACAAGATGGCTGACACTGGCTACTGCTGTGGGGAGCACAAGGCCCTGCTGGGAACTGTGCACCAACAAACAGCAGGACACCACTGACTGACATCCTGAGAGACAACTTCCACTCCCTGCAATGGAAGCACGTTCCATGGTGGGATATCTGGCTGGGTGGGAAGGAGGACTTGCAGCACTGACCATAGTCACAAGCACCTCCCCTCACACCCCCTCAACACAAACTCCACAGAACCCACCTGGGAGAATGCAATGCCTCACATCCTAACTCAAGATCCCACAAAGAACCACCACCCTGGGTTATGTTGTGTGAAGCACAGGGACACTCTTGGGACTTTTAGCCAAACAACTGCCAGGACAACACTCCCAGCCATCCTGTCAGCACAGCCAGCCCACCCCACAGGGAAGCAGAGTCAAAAGGAAGGAAGCATGGGCATGCTGGGAAGGGGGGTGGAGGCAATAGCATGATGGGAGTAGTAGGCACAGATATTGCTCAGCCTCACAACTGGCCCATCAACACCACCCTGAACCATGCTCACATCACAGGGAGTGGATAAGGACTCACAAGATGGCTGACACTGGCTACTGCTGTGGGGAGCACAAGGGCATGCTGGGAACTGCACACCAACCAACAGCAGGACACCACTGTCAGCCATCTTGCCATTGCTCTCACACCCACACACACTGAACTCCCCACAAAAGCAAGTAAGTATGGGAATGCTGGGAAGTGGGGTGGAGGCAATAGCATGATGGGAGTCATAGTGACAGACATAGCTCACCCCCACAACTGTCCCATCAACACCACCCTGAACCATGCTCACATCACAGGGAGTGGAGAAGGACTCACAAGATGGCTGACACTGGCTACTGCTGTGGGGAGCACAAGGCCCTGCTGGGAACTGTGCACCAACAAACAGCAGGACACCACTGACTGACATCCTGAGAGACAACT
The DNA here is from genome assembly GCA_963921515.1 of Calotriton arnoldi. NCBI lineage: Eukaryota > Metazoa > Chordata > Amphibia > Caudata > Salamandridae > Calotriton > Calotriton arnoldi. Next base: position 12,098 of record CAWUFW010002382.1, on the reverse strand, counting down.
TCAACTCCCTGCAATGGAAGCACGTTCCATGGTGGGATATTTGACTGGGTGGGAAGGAGGACTTGCAGCACTGACCATAGTCACAAGCACCTCCCCTCACACCCCCCCCTCAACACAAACTCCACAGAACCCACCTGGGAGAATGCAATGCCTCACATCCTAACTCAAGATCCCACAAAGAACCACCACCCTGGGTTATGTTGTGTGAAGCACAGGGACACTCTTGGGACTTTTAGCCAAACAACTGCCAGGACAACACTCCCAGCCATCCTGTCAGCACAGCCAGCCCACCCCACAGGGAAGCAGAGTCAAAAGGAAGGAAGCATGGGCATGCTGGGAAGGGGGTGGAGGCAATAGCATGATGGGAGTAGTAGGCACAGATATTGCTCAGCCTCACAACTGGCCCATCAACACCACCCTGAACCATGCTCACATCACAGGGAGTGGATAAGGACTCACAAGATGGCTGACACTGGCTACTGCTGTGGGGAGCACAAGGGCATGCTGGGAACTGCACACCAACCAACAGCAGGACACCACTGTCAGCCATCTTGCCATTGCTCTCACACCCACACACACTGAACTCCCCACAAAAGCAAGTAAGTATGGGAATGCTGGGAAGTGGGGTGGAGGCAATAGCATGATGGGAGTCATAGTCACAGACATAGCTCACCCCCACAACTGTCCCATCAACACCACCCTGAACCATGCTCACATCACAGGGAGTGGATAAGGACTCACAAGATGGCTGACACTGGCTACTGCTGTGGGGAGCACAAGGCCCTGCTGGCAACTGTGCACCAACAAACAGCACAACACCACTGACTGACATCCTGAGAGACAACATCCACTCCCTGCAATGCAAGCACAGTCCATGGTGGGATAACTGACTGGCTGGGTGGGAAGGAGGGCCGGCTGTCAACCAAATACAACCAATGCAGACCATGTTCACACCCCAACAAATACATAGAAATGCCCAAATAATGCAGGACAATGTGCTACACCAATATCAACCCCTGACTGTGACGACTTAGGACAATGCAATGTACAGGCCCGCACCCAGAGGCACAGTCACAACTGTCAGGTGTGTCAACCATTGATGCCTGCAGAAACATAACATACATTGTGTGTGTCTCCCAAAAACAGGTGATGATGGGGACACAGCAGCAGACGCTGAGGAGTCCCAGAGGATGCGGAGCTCACTGGTGTCGTACAGCCTCTGCCCTCCTCGGACGAAGAAGACCAACCTGGCACATCCGGTGCAAGTCAACATGCAGCACCAGCAGGACCACCAGCTGCAGCACCAGCAGGACCACCAGCTGCACCCCCTGCACCCACCCCTCCAACGACTGTCACCACAAATACCATCCCTGCCGACATGGACAGAACAAGGAGCAACACCAGCACAGGGACCCTGGACCAACGTGGGGCCATGGACACCACCACCACCACCAACCCCCAAGGGGGACCAGGGTCATCTGTGCGTGCCACTGCACGCACTGCACATGTCGGCAGGGGTGGTGGGAGGGGTGGGAGACAGAGGTCGCTGCTTGCAGAGGTTTCTGGTGTGCATGATGACCCACAACTGGTACGCATAGCCGATGCGTACCAGTCCAGCACCGGAGATCTCAGCCAGGTAGTGGGGCTCCTCAGAGACATGAAACAGCAGCAGGCTGCCCATCATGCCCGCTTGGACTCACACATGTCCCGCGTGGAGTCCAAGTGGGACGCACTGCAAGAGATGACGGCGGTGCACAGGGACATTTTACAATGCCTTCGCCAGATGAACAGCAACCAGTCCACACCTCCCTGTGTGCCAACAACATCTGGTGCTGAACAAACTGCAACTGCCACAGGGAGGGAGGATGACTCTGGCGGAGAGTCCCCTGCACCGCAGCAGCCTGTACTTGAGGGGCCCCCCCAAAGAAGAGGGGTCGTCCGAGGAGGGGCAAGTGAGAGGCCGATGGCCAAGCGCAACTCCCAGGAAGCCTGAACCTGTTCTGGATGTTCACCTTTGTGCACAGACTGTTCACCCTGTTGACGGCAACACAACTCCCACACATTACATGGGGAGTACAAGTTGGACCAATGTCTCAGACAACTGTGGCCCCGATACTGGGGATTTTGTCTACCAGGACTTTCAATTCACCTAGGAACTTCTGATTGCAAGATATATGTACAGCACTACCCATCCTATGCACTATTCACACAAATGTATCACAATAAACACACTAATACACCATACTTGCCTCTGTTGTGATTCCAACGTGGGTGCTGTTATGGGGATGATGAACTGCAAAATTACACTGTGTATGCGAACTGCAACAGCAAGTACAACACAGGCATGTGAGTAAAGGCAACGTGACACATATGAGGGAGACACACCACCAGGGCTACACAACACATACACACCTAGGCCATCTGACTCATTGCCTACACTGATGTTGCCAGGGAAGACGGTGCAATGCACAGACACCACACCTATTCCCAGTTGTAGTCAAGTAGCCCACAGGTGCAGTAAGCAAATGGCAGTCAAATGTGTGACCACAGACAACGCACATCACAAAGTGAAGCACAGGTTTATTACACAGTTGCAACATGTCGTAACCACTACAGATGCAAGGTAATCCCACCTGGCAGCGGGCACACAGTCAACAACTGTAGAAGGAAGGAAGTCCATGGGTGTGGCGCACATCACCTGTAGGGACACAACAGCTACCACCCTGGAAGTACAATCACGTCGTCGGTGGACACAGTTGACCAAACGAATCTGAAAGTACCCTGTGAAGGACAGAAATGACACACAGTCAAAAGCAATGGAGAACAGGACAGAACAGCAAAACTCATGCACAATACATGTTACAAGATACCCACCCAGAACCAAGTTAGCATGTCAACACTGTTGGGGAGTACAGACCACCTGTAAGCACACATCGCTACACACATCCAGTCAAGTAGCCCATGGACACACTCCAACAGCACCAGAGCACCACCTACACATATCATGCCAACTCATATCATTGACATGACACCTCAGGATACTCACATTCAGCTAAAGAAGTTGGTGATGAGCTGTGTGCGGACATCACCCTCATCATCACTAGCATCGTGGTCCAGGCCAGGATCCTCCACAGGTGGCGGATGTTGGTCATTGTCATCCTGGATGAGAGGCAACTCCTTCCGCACTGCCAGGTTGTGGAGCATGCAGCAGATGATGATAATCTTGCACACTTTCGCAGGGGCATATGGGAGGGACCCTCCTGTCTTGTCCAGGCAGCGGAAGCGGCTCTTCAGGAGACCAAATGTCCGCTCAATCACTCTCCTGGTCCGACCATGTGCCTCATTGTAGCGCATCTGGGCTGGTGTCACAGGGTTCCTGAGGTGTGTCAGCAACCACGGCATGTTGGGGTATCCCGAGTCACCTACGGACAGACAAGTGCACATTAGCTGACTTGGAAAAGTGGGCGGAATACTACAGATCAGATCACACACAATGGCACAAAGTCAGTACACACCGACAAGCCAGGCACGCTGGTTCTGCATCTGTGCCATCATCCTGGGGATGCGACTACTCCTCATCACAAAGGCATCGAGTGCTGAACCAGGGAAACGGGCACACACGTGTGTAATGGTCATATCTGCAAGACACACCACCAGTGCATTGACCGAGTGGTAGTGCTTGCAGTTACGGTAGTCCTGCTCCTGGGCCTGTGGTGGTACCAAAGCCACATGTGTCCCATCAATGGAGCCAATGACATGCGGCATCCTCCCCAGGGCATAGAAGTCACTCTTCACGTCAGTGAGTCGTTGCAGTCTAGGGAAATAGATGTACCGGTTCAGGAATAGCAAGATTGCCACCAAAACATCGCGGAGCACACGGCTCAACATGGTCTGTGACATCCCACCAGCAGTCGCCACAGTATGTTGGAAGGTACCGGTGGCAAAGAAGTGTAGGGCTGCCATCACCTTCACCTTGGGGGTCAGAGCCGTAGGATACGGCCGGCCAGGCTGCAAATGTGGGGCCAACTGCACTGCCAAATCCTCAATCAGCTGCCTGGTGAAGCGGTACCGTCGGATGCTGTCCCGTTCCACCATCGATGCCAGGTCTGGGAATGTTCGATGGACAGCAGGAGCCCTGCAGTGCAGAGGAGAAGAAAGCAAGATTGTCAGTCAGCCCACATATGCGGCATTGAACACACTCAATATCCCAACATACATCATTATGAGGCACAACTACATGAAGTGTGCAGTTCCGTAAGGACATGTATGGTACATACATGGCCAACATCTGTCATCACGGTTCAACAAGTGGCATCAATAAGTCCCAGGTTGGCCCATTGGATATCATGAGGCCGTGTCACAGTTCCCATCTCCTGCTGCCGTGTCACAATCACTCCCCACAGTGACATGTGAGGACAGATGTGCCCCAGGCATCACAGCTCAACGACAGGTACATTCCCAGGGACCCTGTATTGCCACATGGACACTGGCATTACATGGAGTATCATGTATACACCACAGCAAAACAACCATGACCCCCACAGGTAGTGGTCCCACTTGCCACTGCAGGACAGACATGGACGTCTGTGACACACACACGCACAACTTCAAAGTCCATGCACACACAACGTGGATGTGGAGACTGTCTCCCATTGTGCACATGAAATCAGAGACATTGTAAACACTACATGCACACAGACTGTGGAGGACCATCACTATTGTGCCACTGGGACACCCTGGCTCAAACATACCGTCCCACATGGGACTCACGGGGTATGTGACATGACATACACATACACCACCGTGAAATGTGACCATGGCACATGCACAGATATGAACAGTTGCACATCACAGTGGTCATGTACACGTAACACCCAGGATCCTGTCCCCATGAACACATGCACAGCCTGGGGGTGGCTGCCCCCAGGTGACACCCACAGGACAACATGTACACCAACATAGACACAATAGGAAATGCAGCCTCACATGCCTTATTATACAGTTTGGACAGGCTGTTGTGTTGTAGGTGTGCCCCTCACTCCCTGGGAGCTATCTGTGGCTGGCATATGTTCATCTGAGACAGGCATGGTGACATATGCCAGTCACTTGTACAGGGATGCGTTGAACAGCAATGGACCGATCGGTGCACCCGGCCGGCCAATTGCATTCAATGTGTGCGGGTACGCGTTGTACCCCTGTACGCGTTGTACCGCAATGGACCGATCGGTGCCCCCGGCCGGCCCATTGCATTCAATGTGTGCGGGTACGCGTTGTACCCCTGTACGCGTTGTACCGCAATGGACCGATCGGTGCCCCCGGCCGGCCTATTGCATTCAATGTGTGCGGGTACGCGTTGTACCCCTGTACGCGTTGTACCGCAATGGACCGATCGGTGCCCCCGGCCGGCCCATTGCATTCAATGTGTGCGGGTATGCGTTGTACCCCTGTACGCGTTGTACCGCAATGGACCGATCGGTGCCCCGGCCGGCCCATTGCATTCAATGTGTGCGGGTACGCGTTGTACCCCTGTATGCGTTGATCAGCAATGGACCGATCGGTGCCCCGGCCGGCCCATTGCATTCAATGTGTGCGGGTACGCGTTGTACCCCTGTACGCGTTGTACCGCAATGGACCGATCGGTGCGCACCCATTGACAATGGCCTAGCCTGGCAACGGACGCGTTTCGAAATTCGAACGAGTCGGTTGCTGGAAATTCAGTTGGTCACCCACAACAATGTTGCAAAATCATGTATGTCATGAAGTTGAAGATTTGAAGGATGCTGTGGGCGTGTATTGGTGCTGCTATTCCATGGATTGGCCAGATTCAGAAGATGCAAACGACTTGGACCTATCACTTTGGACACAAGGGACAGTATCTGCCTCTCCAGCACATATATATTGCTGGCTGTTCCCCTGAGAGCTCACTTGCCTGCACTACATGCTCCAGGACGACATCTGCCACTGCACTGCTGCTGTCTCTGCCCCCTCTGGACCCTGCAATGGCACGTACTGTGGAGAGAGCCCCAGCCTTCAGCCTTGAGGAGAACCAGGCCCTGCTGGACAGCCTACTTCCACAGTACAGCAAGCTGTATGGGACACCAGGGGAGCAGGTGAGTGTTCTGTGCACTGCCTTTCTGAATGTGCATTTTGTCTGACTAGCAAGGCTGAAAGTCTGCACGCCACTGGCTAGCAGGCTCACTGAGTAGTTGTCACCCCCCATAGTGTGTAGTGACATGCACTGGACAGGTATGGTGCAGTGACAGTGCATTTGAACAAGGTTTTACTTCCCATGCAATGATACCATGTAGTGACGTCTGGCAAACTGTCCATGGGCAGCGTTGCACTGCCTGTGTACATCATGTGCCCCTGTGATTGAGACATGTATATACAACTGTGTCATGCACGGATATGTTGCATGTGTAGTAATGGCCTTTTCACTTTGTCATCCTGACAGGTTAATGCCCATCGGAAGCAGGAGATCTGGAAGGACATCGTCCGGGCTGTCCGGTCCGTGGGGGTCTACAAGCGCCGGTACCGCAACTGCCAGAAGAGGTGGCAGGACCTTTGGGGATGGACCCGTAGGATTGCACGGGTCCAGCTGAAGCTGTCGCCTCCTCGCAGGAGGGGCGGAACACGGACCCTGACCCCCCACATGCTCCAGATCCTGGCGGTGGTGTTTCCAGACCTGGATGGGCAGCTGAAGGCCAGACAGCAGCAACGAGGGGGTGAGTCAAAGACTGCACTGTGATCTCTGTATTACATGCTATGTGCCCTCCTCTGGCCTGGTTAAACTGCCACAGTACAGCAGTCATGTTGTCCAGGAGCCATGTCCCTCTATTGTGCACTGCCCACTCCTCATCTGATACCCAGGTGTGGCCCTTACATTCAGGGAATTGTGTCACTTGGGACTGTGTCCTTGCAGTTTGCTTCACTAAAGGTGGGGGACAGCATCTGTTTCCCTAACTCTGTTGTGGGCATCATGGGTGGGTCCATTGTTCACACAACGCCTGTGTTCGGACATGTAATCTGCGTGTTGCTTTGATATGCGGTCCACTTGCTGAGCTGAGCCACCACATGTGCCTGGGGTATGTGGCACACACCCATGCAGTGGGTGGGAACAATGTTTGGGCCCCAGGAGTGTGCAGATTACGTGTGTCACACATACATAGCCAGCTATCCACTGTCCAGGGCTCATCCCTCATTCATGTGGGGCAGGACAGTCATGCCTACTCCAGGCCATGCAATGCACTCTGTACTCCCACTCCCGTGTATCAGCTGACACATTGTGCGCAGTGATTTGACCCCTCAGGTGTCTGCCTCTGTGTCAGTGTGCTGTGGATTTGTTGCCAGGACTGCTGGGGTGTTTCTCGGTAGGGGCTCAGCATGCCACTGGAGATGTGACCATAGGAGACGATACTTGTGTGTCACATAGGTGTTTGATCAGCTGCCCGTGCAGACTGGGGTATGCAAATGTGAAGTTCAGGCAGCTGTTCCCCATTCACAGCAGATTGTGAGGGGCTCAGGTTCAGAGGGTAGTGTCACAGGTCTCCCATATGTCCAATCGGTATGACCTGGACAGATGAGGGTTAAGATGATGTGTTGTGTGGGGGATGTACATGTGCACTTGTGCAGCTCCAGGACTTGCATTCCCCATGACCACTATTGTGACACAGTGCAGAGTGTTGTTGTCTGGCTGCCAAGTCATACATCACTGAGACAGTGATGTATGACTTAGCAGTCATGCCTCCGCCATGGCATGTGTCTACTTATTGGTGATCCTGCAGGGGAGTGACATGTGCTACATGCACACCATTGTGGCGATGGCTATCAGGACATGGGTGCATCATGGTGTCTGTCGCTGGTATGCATCACATGCATTTCCTATTTGACTCTGGGCGTCCCTTTCATCCGGAAACCTGTACTGACTCAGTGGCAAGAGTTGTGATGTGTGCATGTCCACATGCTACACCGTGTCCTCTGCACTGTCCAACTACTGTGTAGGTGGTGCATGTGTCCACACTGGGGTGTTGCTATCCAACAGATACCAGACAGATGGGTGCAAGGCCACGTGGGATGTGAGTGCCATGGTTGGCATCAGACTGACAATTGGCTTCTCCTGTTCAGTTAGGGCACTTTTAGCAATGTTCAACTAATGATGCCAGGGCTTGCTCTGTAATGTGCTGTGCTCACAGTGGTGTGTGCGTTTGGTGCAGGTGACTGATGTCTGTCTGTTTCCCCATTGTTTGCAGATACATCCACGGCCACGGAAGGGGACAGCTCCACGGACCAGGAGGAGCCGGAGAGCCAGACTGGGTCAGCAGCCGAGGAGTGGTCGGAGGGACCCAGTGGCACGGAGGGCGAGGGAGCCACACCGAGGAGTCCTCAGCACCATCCACCTCAGCTGAGGACCAGAGCAACTCGGAGGATGACTCCCTTATGGAGGCGGGTGTCAGCAGCCACCACACCCCAGCTAGTGTTGCTGTCCCCGCCACCACCAGCACCACCACCGCCCTCCCATCGGCTCCCATTCCCCAGGTCCGTGGAGGCTCCCATGTTCGGGAGCGTGTCTCCTTTGGGCCAGGCACCGCACCCCCTGCCCCTGTGTCCCCTGCTGCCCTGAGTGAGGAGTCTGTGTACCTCCTTCGCCAGCTCCATGTAGGGCAGACAGCCATGCTGAGTGTCCTCCATGTGCACACCGCTCTGTTGACTCAGCTGGTGTCGTTCATGGAGGGCATCTCATCGGGCATGTCTGACCTACAGAGGGGCAATAGGTCCATGGACTCCTCCCTGACGGCAGCAGTGTCCCTCCTCAGACAGTCCCTCACCCCTCCTGCCTCTGCTCCATCCACACTCCCCAGCACCTTACCCGTCCCAAGCACACACACACCGGCACAGGCACACACCAGCACACACACGTCCAGCACACAGACACACACGCCACAAACAAAACGCACACGCACACGCACGCACAGTCAGGGGACTGAAACCAGACTCACAGGGGATGGGGCCCTAGAACACACACACGCATCCACGAGCACTGCGCAGTCCTAAGTTGCCTCTCCCTCCAAAGCACCCTCCCTTGCCTCACCTGCAACCCCAAAGACCCAGCGGCTCTTCCTCAGTGACCTCGGCCTCTTCCCCTCCGATCCAGCTGATACAGCATTCAGGGGGAAGAGGAAGCCCACCCACATGGAGCAGAGTGCCCCTCGCCCCCGGACACCCTCCCCCAGGCGCAGGCCCCCACCCGCAAGTCCCCCCGGAGTCGTAAGAGCAAGACCCCGCCGCCGCCCTGCAGCTCAGGCACCAGGTCTCCTTCCTCCATCCCTCAGGCCCCCACTCCACAGGTGCCCCCACCACACCCTGCCCCAGGTTCCCCCACCCACAGATATACCATCCCCAAGAGGATCCGGCCTTCTCCCCCTGCCACTTGCTCTCCCGGCACCACACCCCCGCTGCGCTTGTCTGTGCCACTGATGTGGTGAGGGTGTCCTCCCCCTCTGTCCAGCCCACCTTGCCTGTTCCCCATTCTCCTCCCCTGGTGGTAGGCACTGCAGTGGAGTCCACTGCCACCCTGTCAGACTTGGGCACTGCAGTGGCGGACCTGACCACTCCATCTGCAGGGTCCACTGCAGTCGTGCCGGCACCCACAACATCTGAGTCATGCCCCCAGTTGTGCCGGCACACACCATGTCAGACACCTCCACTGCAGTTGTCAGTGGCTCACCAGCACCCACCACCCCTTCCCTGCTTCCTCCTGGTGAGCCCTGATCCTGTCCCTGCGGTGCCTGGCCTGCCCCCCCGGTTGCCCCTCCTAGTGGATTGTCCCTGGTTTTGTGCAGTGAAGGCATGCGTAGGGTGACATCTGCCACTGTCACCCTGTTTGGACTTTGACAATGGACTGGCCATTGGCCTTTGTGTTTATTCTGGACTTTCAGTTATCATTACACACATATGCTGAATAAAGCAACTTTCTGTTCTCTAGTGCTTATGCTTCTGATGTACATGTTGTTGATGATGCTAACCATGCCCTTGCTGCAGTGATGGTGATATTTGGTCTCATGATAATGAAGTGTTACTGTGCAGGAACCCATGTGGTCCAGGGGGAATGTGTCCTATCCTGTGGTGTATCCATGTCATCCATAGCAGCATCTGAGGGTGTCATGTGTTCAGTATTTGGCAATGGGATTTCCTACTTACATTAGCAATTTCACATCTGTGGCTTTCACCCCTGCACATCTGTTGTGCCTGCCATTGTTCAATTCGTCTACTTCCCTGACCGTGTGGCCATCTCCACTGGACATGCAGGTTTGGGCATCAATGGGGAAGGACTCATCTGTGTTGTCAGTGCAACATTGCTATACAAGTGTGTTGGATCTGTGCTGATGATTTCGTTGGCACTTCCATGACCAGGCTGATGTGACGGGAGCCTTCATTTGGTGCTAATTGTTGATTGTGTGACCAAGTGCTCAGCTGACATGATGGGGCCCTACTGAGGCAACATATGGCACAGCTTTCCTCACACAGGAGTGGAGTCCCCTCATGGCAGTGTGTACTCCTGTGACATTGCCTGCGCCCAAGGTGTGTGTTGTATGAGCATGTCTGTGTGTTCACTTCCGTTTAGCTGTGCATGCTGTGATCCCTAGTGTTGTACCTGTTTGTGATGCTTGCTGAGTTGACCTATGTTCCCACAAAGTCTTCTCCCTGGGTTCTCTGTGATGTGGGTGCATGGCACATTACTGGTCATCAGGGTGTCACCCATAGGTGTGTTTTCTGTCAGGGCTGAGTTTGTGTGCAGACGCAGATGGGTCACAGTCAGGTTTCCCCTTGGCACTTGTTGTTTGCCCCTGTCATGTGATTTCCAGTTTGTGTTATCTTTCAGTGATTGTGACACGTTGTGTGTGTGACTGCTGGCACTCCTCAGGGTCCGGGCTGCAATGTTTGTTGTTGTCTATGTGTGTTCTTTGTGGGTGACCTTGGCTTCTTCATTGGTGTGTGACTGTGGCTGGTATCCCATTGGTTGGTGTGGTATTGCCGTCATGTCCATGTACAGCGTAGTGTGCAGTGTGTCAGACATTCAGGAGTCTTGTTGAGTGGCCATGTGTGATGTGTTTCTGCACCTTGGTTCCCACCCACCACCCTGGAATAGTCATGGGTGCATGTGCAATGTCACCAGTGCATGTGTGCTTCACTGCTGCACATTGTTGGAGGTCGAGGTGTGTGGTGTTGAGTGTGTGCAGATGAGAGTTGTTGCACGACTAGACCCCTGCCTCCATGTTGGCCTTGACTTACTGGCCGTGCTGATTGATTTGTGCTTGTGTAGGTGTGATGGTAGTTTGTTGCTCAGGACACATGACTGTGGTTCACAGTGTGAACGACATTTAGCTTTGTCATCACAGTGGGATTGTAATGCAGCCCAGGGTCACCACATTGTGGGGACCCTAGGGGTAGTGCTGTGGTGTGTCTGTGTCTTGCTGTGTCAGTTGCTGTTCCTACGTGCCTGTGTGACATGTGTGATTTGTGCTCCCTCTCATCTGACAATGCCTGCTTGCCCACATAGGGGATTTGGATCCATGAGTTACCTTTGTGTGGCACTGTATGCACATCTGTATGATTGGTATTCAGGTCTCCTCATGTGTTGTGTGTTTGCCTGGGGACACTGGCACCCCCCTCACCTGTTGTGTATGATGTGCAGTGTGGGTCTGCCTGTTTGTGTTTGTGCATCTGCACCACTGCATTGGCATATCTTGGGTGTGCCATTGGCTGTATGTAGTTTGGTGGGTTTCCCCTGCTGTCCCTGGGACTCCTAGGTCATCGGTCAGCACAATGATCATGGTTTGTGTGTCCCATTGCTGCCATGGTATGGTATCTGTTTACCTCACATCTACAGTCTCCACAGGGTATCTGCATTTGTGTGCCCATTGGTGCAAATATGTGGGTCTGCATTCTGATGGTCACTTCTGTCATTGTGTCATTGATGAATGTTGACAGTGTCAGCCCCCATGGGTGTTGTTTGTCTGCACATGGCCAAAGGTATGTCTTATTTGCACTGCAGTATTTGCCTCCCCCAATTTATGTTGCAATGGGACACATGCACTACT